>JAUDYM010000002.1:3600000-4200000 GCA_030407015.1 Armillaria fumosa | reverse complement strand
TTTTCTCGCACTTTCCTTCCTAGTTGGAACAATCAATGTCGCAACCCAAATACTCATTCCCCTCGCGGCAGATGTCGTACATCCCGCCCGAAGGTTCTTTTTCTTATCAATTCTCATATCGGCGTTGGTCATGGGGATGCTTGTTGCGCGGGTTCTCGCAGGGGTGATAACCGAATATGCCGATTGGCGAGTGGTGTATTACCTTGCGGTAGGAGTGCAAGTCATCGTGTTGGTGGCGTGCTATGCGACGATCCCGGACTACCCGGCCAAGAATGAAGGAATGGGATATTGGGAGCTGATAACGTCAATGGTGGGCTTTGCAGTCAGAGAGCCATTACTGATCCAGGTGGGATTATTCGGTCACTATCTATGTTGTAAACTTATGATTAAGTATAGGCATGCCTCGTTAACTTTCTCGCATCAGCTGGGTATTCGAATTTTTGGACCACGCTGACGTTTTTGCTGGGCGGTCCCCCGTACAACTATTCTTCGTAAGCACCTTCCATGGTGTGACAGTACTTTCTGCTTAGTCAGTGCCTTCTCTAGGTTGGTTATCGGGCTTTTTGGACTCGTGGGGATTGCTGGTGTGTGCCTAACACCGTTAGGTAAGTTCAACTTGACCCGTCTTTGTGTATTTCTTCTCATCAACATACTGTCTAGCAACTTTAACAGTCGACAAGTTGCATCCGTGGTACGGATCAGTCCTAGGTACAGTACTTTATGCTTGTTTCCAAGCCCTCTTAGTAGCCGCGGCCGGTCTCCATTTTGCTTCCGTGGGCAACCCTATTTAATCATTATTCTCAGTGAGCTGACTCTGTTTTTGGGACCAGATACTCCTTGCTATCATAGGAATAGTCGTGTTCTGCCGGGTGCTCCAAGTCTCCCTTCAAATGTCTGTATTTAGGTGAGGGCCTCCCGCGCGTTCGTATATTTCTAGTTGCTGATGATGTGGAAAAGCATTTCTAAGGCTGCCACGACCAGGCTCAATGCTTTGCTACTCTTATCGGTGAGACGAAATTATCGTTGGTATCGTTTTCATCTGAAAGACTTCTAGTTCTTCCTCGGCCAAGTCATGGGTTCATCTGTCGGTTCACGTGTGTTTTTGGAGAATGGGTGGAGAGCGGGAGCAGGGTTATCGCTGGGCTGGACAGGACTTGGGTCCCTGCTGCTGTTCATTCGTGGACCTCATTGCGAACGCAAAACATGGTTTGGATACGAGGGTGGATTTGGTGTGAGAAAAGATGGCGAACAGACGGACCAAGCAGCGGATGAGAAAGTTTCTGCTGAGAATGTGTAGCAGCATTTAGGTGATCTATCCACATGATTGTGCGGTACCAGTGAATTTTGGGCTGACCTTTCGCTGAATCGCTATCGACTAGATGTAGACCTATGAGATCATAAAAATGATTTCCTGTACAATTTATCAAATGATTTGACTCGTTCAGGTAGAATAAAGATCAGCGCGCAACCACAATCGTATCAATACGGTATCATGACTGCCTCCACTCAGTCTATTCACTTTTCCGTAACCCGTTGCACACACAGTACGCGATGAGGTAAGCAGATAAATTGCTGAGCGGAAACACCGGACCGCTACCATGTCCCGAATTCTTGCTCATTCCTTTCGCCAACATATCTTGACGCGCACGCTTACTCATCGGGCTGCAATTCCCTTGTCTCCTTTCGAAGTCCAACCTACGGTAAGTGTGCGAATCTCAGTTTTGTAATCAAATTCTGACCAGTCGAATTTTTGGAAATGCAGTTGTATTCATGGCAAGAAATTCCTCTAGAAGGTACAACAGATCGTCCTGAAATCGAATACGGCCCTCGTTTTCGTACTGTCCGTTTTCGTGGGGTCCCGGTTAATTGCTCCGTCACCAAGCTTCTCGAAGAAATCAAATTTGGCCCCATTGAGCGAGTAACGGTCGAAAACAACTGTATTCTGCTCCAGTTCTTCAATACACGGGCTGCCTCAAGATGTATCAAGGAGCTGGAAACGAGGCTGAGAAACGGGATGACCTGTGAAATGGATCAATTTACGTCGCCTCCGCTTCTTGCTACCACGGTCGCACATTTGGGATTGCACAATGCCTCTCGAGCAGTCAATGTGAGCTACGATGTCTACCACAGACGGAACAAGGAGCCACCAACCGAAGAATCGTGCAGGAACGCTCTATCAGCATATGGAGAAATAGAATCCGTTCAGTTCGTGGAGAAAACACGATTTGGGGGGCCATCCCATGGTCTCGTGTTCCGATACTTGGATATAGAATCCTCAATTGAGGTCCGTATTTCTTGGTAGAATGCATTCCTTTTCCCTGAATATTGCAGTAGGCACTTGCAGCGCTCCGGAAAGGCTTGCCAGGCTTTGAGGATGGCAGTACTTCAAGTGCTTATGTCCAAGATTCATCAATTTATTGGCTTCCGGAATGGTATACTCCGACAAGTGGACAGAAACACCCAAGTACTGTGGTACTAAGCGACGTTCAGGACATGGCGCCGGTCATGCCAGCGATACGGAAGGTCTTGCGGACGCTGGGATCACCCGCTAAAGCATATGGCACCTTTACCTTGAACAATTCCTTTGTGAGTGGTTGCTTCTTGACGAAGATGGTGCTATTTTAACCAATGGACAGTGCATCCAATTCGTGTCCCCCGACTACGCGAACGACTTTCGGGAACTGTTCCGCTCAGATGCAGAACGATTGGGTATCCATACGAAATTGAAGAACAGCAATGACGTGGGACGTCCTGCTCCTCATCATGGTCTTCTCACGGCGATAGACCTGGGAATGACTTCTGTGCTGTATTTCAAAACCAGGAAACCTTTCTCAAGTTATAATGTGTGGCTACTGAGAGAAATGTCGCCAGGGGCATGGGTGCACAGGATAATGTATGTCCATGTTTTCATGCCGTTCCCGCCTTACTTATCCCACATCAGAGATGGTTTTATCGTCAATTTTCCCGATGTTTTCTACGCCATGCAGTTGCTTCTACTTCTGGCATCTGGGAATCACGGATTTGAAGGACTGGAAGGGGTTCCTGTTACATTCTTTGGCGGCATCGATATCACACCTGTTCTCGTGGCCGCACCTCAAAATGGGGGCGGACGGGCCAGGGGAGTGTCGACGCATAGACGGGCCACGCAGGCTCTAGGCTTGAACATATGATTGACCGTGCTGGCAAGTAGACGTTTTCATGGCTACACGATGCGGCCATGTCGATATTGTGAGAGCAGGGTTACCCTGTCTACCGACATTGCTCATGAGTACTGCAATCGCGTATTCCTCTCCCGCTGCTACACTGAAGCTTAATACAAGGATGAAAGTGACAGTACGGCAAGATACTTGTGAATATGAGTGGTTTAGATATGTACAGTTTGCGAACTCGTTCGGTCGCAGAAATATCCTAATCTCAGCACCTTCCAAGTGGAGAGAAATGAAAGAAAGCCCACAACATGATGGGTCATGATTTCATTTGTCGTCTACGAGCCCTGATCGATGATCCTTTATCAGCCTTTCGACGGGGCTGAGGCACAAACAAAAAGCACCCACCTTGCAGCTTCCCGCGTCGCCTGTTTGCTGGGAAGTCCCCTCCGCGCACCTGCTTGCCTCGTCGATCGGAACTTAATAAAGCTAAGAGAGTTTGCTTCTGCAGGCTTGGACCCAGCAGAAATCCATTGGAAGATGATCCATTTCCAAGTCATAACACGACCCATCCATCCCGAAGGAAACCGTCCCACAGTCCGCAAGACCGCCCGCTCGAAGAAAGGAGGATAAAACCCCGCCGACCCCCAATCAATTAACCACAGTTGACCTCTTTCATCGATTATCATGTTCCGTGTGTGTGAATCCATATGCGTGAACATGAACACAGAGAATGGTTTGACTTCAAGGTCCAGTCGGGGTTCCGTCGACGGTAAACGAAGGATCCACCAGTTCATGTACTCCCTCAAGTTTTCGGGGGATGCATGCAGCTCTGGGCCGTACGCGTCAAAATCCCAGAACTTGCAGAAAGAAGAGCATGAGATGAGGCCTCCAGCAGTCAGAGAGGTACACTGGCGCATAGTTCGGATGCATTGCCTCAACTGCCATGCAAGTTTGAGAGTCGACCAACAGCCAAGAGTCGGCCAAGCATCTTCGAGCGTGTGTCCCCTCACTCGACTCATGATGAGGAACTGGCCTTCAGAACCACCGACATCAGTCTCTGGAACGATGCGGTGGATCTGCGGTACACGGATCCCAATCGATTCGGCCACTGTTTCATCGCTGATACCTCGTCCGCAGGTACACGGGAGCGACAAGGTGTCACATATTTGGCCACAAATGAGGAAGAAAGTATTCTGACGCTACTCTCGAAATCATCATCTATAGGGACAGGTGATGAGCATACAATGAAATGGTTCAATTCTTCGTCACTAAGCAAGCAACTGAATTGACTTTCGTCGAACTGAAAACAAACCATCAGATGATTTGGGGCAGCAGCCACATAATTTTACCTGTACCGCACTACCGTCCATGGGTCGGAGGGTGAATTATGATATCCTCAGAACTCCAACGGTTTAAGCTATGCGATGACGAGCCTCATGACAGTTTCCCACGATTTTTGATGGGTCATTCGCGAGGTTTAGTTATATAAGCATTTGCGTGACGCTACCGTGACGGAGGTCGGCAATAACGGACACGAGCGGTAGACGAAGCGAAGTCGAAGCCGGACGCAATTTTATATATTATACATTGCGATTCGATTATACTTATGGGGGTTTCCATGTGAAACCGATAAAAATGATCAGTATCTTATTTTTTTAACTCATTCAACAGTGAAGTACTGATTGCCGACTATTCTTGCTACAAAACCAGATGTAGAAGAGATGGTTCAACAACAACGTTGCCGACGCCGAATTGTGCGGCGTGATACCCCCACATTACTAGAAGTGACTAATCCCTGCCTCCGGAATGCTAGGATCACTTAGGATCACTCACCTGAGGTGAATATCTACTCCGATTTTCCGGGACGCATAGACCACATCTAAACTCCTTGACCCATCACAGGCCCTTTAACTACTCTACTACACATGTATCAGCCAGGCAACTCGGGCCCTGGCCTGAAGGCGATAACTCAACCACGAGGTCGACCAAACTGACAGGTTTAAGCCGGACGGAACAATGATGCTGAAATGCCATGCAGTCAATAATGATGGACCTAGATATCCCGAGGGAAATTGGGTTTTGTGGCTGAGAGAGGGGCCCCGGGCGAAGCACCAGTAATTAAGGCGCTTTCGTATTCCAAAGGCATGTCCACGCTGGTGAGTCTGTGTTGCTTTGTAGTGTGTTCGCGACTGTTATCTCTAAGTCTTTTGACTGAGTCACATTCGCGTGAACATGGCTCTCCGCCTTCAAAGTTGAGTTAGTACTGCTGAATCTGTGTTTGAATTTCAGGATTGATCCAGTCGTTCAGGCATGTTTTCCAAAAGAGCATATCGGCCCGTGCATGTGTCTTTTTCTGTATAAATATGCCTCCTGTAATTGGTGTCGAGCCAGGCTAATCGGAATTCCGCGAGAGATTTGGTGAGTGTAATGCTTGAGGAATAGCTTTTTCTCAATAATAACAATTCCAGTTCCCTTCCTGTGTACTGCACTATATAATACATTCACGCCATGTCCAACCAGATTGACGAGGCTATTAACAATAGCTGGATATGGGACGTAGAACTATTCCCGGAACACCAACAGACCATCTATCTGCCGGCGTATGCATTTAGGCTCCACATCGTGGCGCATCGCAACGAAGATGATTCTCACGAACAAGGAAGGCCGCCCGGAAATCACTGGCTTTTCTATGTTGAAGTATACACTGGCGATGAAACTGTGAAGAGATCTGTCCATTTCAGCGTGCGGTCTGGTTACGACTCAACACAACCTGGAACGATCCACCTGGCCTGCTTGCCTTACGCTGTTACATCGGATAGATCCCATGTCCTGTCCTTTTACTTTACTCAACGCATTACCATTCGCGAGATTATTGTGTTTATGATACAGGTAAGCAGATACAGTGTTACGATATCGAGTTGAAGTTCTACTAATTATGAGCGCAAATCAGGGACATCTCGATTGTTACAGATTTACTGATAATCATGAAGGTTGCACATATTGGACGTCGGTTGTTGTGAGAAGATTTACTGAACAAGGATGGCTCCCTGCACAACTGAGCCAAGAGCTTGACACAGCTATTCAGTTCTACTACCCTGATCACCTCTCCAATAATACGGTCTCCCAGCCAGCTCCAATCTCCAAAGCTCACTTCGAGGGGCTGATCAAAGGAACCTTCTTCGGTGTGTGACACTGTCTTCAACAATACTCTTCGTGTGATGAAGCTTCCCTCTAGTTCCAACCCAATCATGAATACCATCGCTAGCACCAACAGTTCTTAGTGGACAATGTACAGAAGTGTTTTCTCCGTCGATAACGATTTGTACGACTATGTACTTGAATCATATTGTGACCGCTTACAACATCAAACCAACCAGTAGCCGTGCAGGGATTAGCAGACCCGAGGGCCACTATCGATGAGTCGTTATACCTGTCCATTCACTGTCTTGGCATGATGGCTTCCCAGATTTCTTGGTCCACATTCGGCGCGCCGCAATGCAATTTAGACAAAATTCGCATACGGCGAGTTGACTTGGCGCTAGTCTCAGTATCGGTAGTTTGTTATTCTTTAACGGAGAATCAGCTTCTTAACCGAAATGAACCCAGAGTCATAAAGCCAAGCAGCGGATAACTCTTACATTGACTAACAGAAGCACACCCTGGATGCTCTTCACGTCGAGTTCCATAGAAAGTGAAAGGTCTCGTGTAAATGGTCCTCTGTGGGAGGATGTTCAAGAAATCCATACTACTGGGGTAACATGTGATCGCAAAGACGAAAAAGCAACCAACCCAAAACTTTTAAATTATGCTGGAGAGCTCGCTCCCATGCTTGAGGTGACGCTCCAGACGCACGTCCCCGACATCCTCCTGACCTCGATAACATTACCATAGTTTCTTCAACTCTTCAATTGAGTCTTCGATACATTGCCTATTCTTTGCATATGAACGAAACATCTAACATATCGCTCTGCAATATCAGCTTTGCTAAACTCGGGCATGGGTGAAAAGGCAGGACTCGTAAGCTTCCCAGCTTCCGTTGCAATAAAACATATATTTCCCTTTGTCGCTGCCTCAGCAAAAATGGCAATGGTATCCTCGCTATAATTGTCTCTGAATGTATCTCTCCCCTGCGCACATAGGTATTGGCTTAACCACATATCAGTGCCATTGAGCGACATCGTTTGCTGGAGGAGTCCAAAATAGTGTTGACAAATGAGGGAACTGTTGGTATTTCAGCAGAAATGTTGGATATATTCACGAGGATATTCTGAAAATTGGTGTCTCGGTGAAGCATTTGTTTCTTCAGGGTGCTGTATCGAAGGACCAGGCATTCTCAGTATACGCATCGCTATCCAAAGCGAAACACCTCGTACTTCCCAAAACATCATACGTCGTCATCAAAAAGGCGTTCATGCTTTTTGTCTTGTGAAGTGTATCCCGGCGCTAACCTAGTCAATACATTATTCCAAACGCTCAGAGAAACTTCATCAGAGGGAGGAGGCGGAAGGATCGTTCATCTGGTTGTACCTCCCATCATATGATGCCTTCCAAATGCCTTCGGCTCGTACTCTGTTTCGATACCGAGCTTTGACTCTCCGAAAGCTTGCCTTGTTCAAATAATCGCTAGAAATTACAATCGATGTCCACCAATGGTGAAGAATAGATAGTCCATAGGTTATGTTGACATCGTTTTATTGGAGAAACGAAAACTAAATGTTTGATCGATGACTCGGGCCGCCGGCAGCGGCCGCGATCGGAAATGGCACCTGGAGAGGCTCACATGTACCTCACGCCACGAAGACCCTAAGTATGACTATGCTTTCCTTCGCTAAAATTCAGCCATCTTCTTCTTCATGACTGTGAATGACTCTATTACAAGCTCAATTCTCGTGTCTTCGTCGGATATCCCTATGGCATCGACTCATGCAGCAGATCGATGGATCTAGAGACATTTGGCAGGTATACGATGACTACGGCATATTTTCTTGCCTTTCTATGACAAAAGCCTGACGCCACATGCTAGAGCGCAAGCAAAGTGGGGAAATGAAGTCCGGTAAGACGCCGAACTTGAAAATGATGACAAACGTTTACTATTCACTTCAAATTCACTTGGTGTCACCTTGCGATTGTACTACGCAATATTGGGTTCACAGCTGCTGATACAGATTTGAACACGCTGACGTCCTTAGAAGGGATACAGCGGCTCTTACATTACCTACCGCTTCTTGCTAATAGTTCTATAATGGACGAGGTCATGGCGAGTACCCGTCTGGAGCTTATTCAAGGACGTGTGGAGAGGACAAGCTCGGGTAGAGTGACGTCCGATCCTCTGGTGTTTCGATCATACCTCCTCCTACGCATCCCTGCACATCGTACAGCACTAACAAGGCTTCTAACGTCAAACCACACCTTGGCAGTTGAGCGCGGGCGGTGGCTGAGAGTGGATGGGACATCGGAGATAGTCCCGAGAGCATTCAGGGTGTGCCGTTGCTGTCACGAGGATGTGGAAGACGAACTGCATGTCCTATTCCTCTGCTCCGCTGCGACGCTTCAGGATATCCGGATGGACTTTCTGGCTGATGTTTGGAGAGCATACCCAGGTCTGCGCCATAGATCGACGTCGCCCAAGGAGCGGCTGCATGCCCTCTTGACATATTCGGACCTGTTGCCGAGGTTAGGTCGCTACGTGCATGAGATACTCGACCACGTAGAGCAGTTTCCGATGTACATACCAATGGGCACCACACCCCATCTGTAATGCACGTCTGTTACAGCTTTGTTTTAAAAATAAAAAAAAGAAATTCACGGCATTGACGCTAGTGCTGAGAGGCCGTACCTTGCGGGGACGTGACTGTATCAGTGAGGTCCAATGCGCGTTCGGTACCGTAGCGTAATGGATTAGGTAGGTGATACATGCGTAGTACGGACTCTGGTTAGTTTCCTTCTTAGGGACAGCGATCAGAATAAAAACATCTCTCTCTCTCTCTCTCTCTGAAACCCTACACATACCAAAACCTTATTGCACAGAATTCAGACCAGTAAGCACTGTGAGAAGCTAAGCATACACGCTGAGACTAATTTGAAAATCCTCGGATAAACGCAAATTCCCGCCGGTACCTACCTTGCCGTCGGGTTACCTTGGGATTCCCTTCTTTCCCCCACTTTCTCTGTAAAAGGACCACGATTTTTTCTTCTTCGCTCAATGAAGGACCCACGATCTGAGCTTGAAGGCGATCTAGTAGTCTGACTCACAGATCTGCGAACACTCGCAAGTGACGTACCGGCTCAATTTTCTTGCGCCTGCATTATTAATGACAGAAGATTATATAGGGAGTGCTGTTCCTCGATTTTTTCTGCAACCATGGCCCAACAAATTCCCCGCACACGAACGCGATCGATCGACGAAAAGACCGTTGACGACCCTTCTGCAGGGAAACCTAAGGTAGAAGAGGATAATGGCCTAGTCAAGCCGCCCACGGGCTTCGAAGGAGATTTTCCCGATGGTGGGTTGAGAGCTTGGTTAGTTGTCGGAGGGGTGAGTGTAATATTTTGAAATTGATAACATGTCGACTTATGGATGTTCAGACGATGTGCACTACCTTTTCAACGTAAGTGCTGGTTGTGACTCCTTCCACTGATTCATGATTGACTCATTTGGTTCTTGCGACTACAGATTCGGATATGTCAACGCGTGGGGGGTGAGTTTATTCGTTTTGAATCGTTATAGAGAAAAGTCGTAACGGCTGAATTTCAACAGGTATTCCAAGCATACTACGAAGAAACTTTGTTGAAGGACTCAGACTCCTCGAAAATGTGAGTCTTTCTGCGGTTGTCGCTGAGTTCATGATCGTTACTTATCCATTTAGTGCATGGATTGGCTCTGTTCAGGTACCATTCTCTTCTTTTTGTGTGTGCTGATACTGACACTGTCGAATAGTATGCCCTCATCTTCATGCCGGGTCTAATAACTGGTCGAATGTTCGACATTGGTTACTTTAAACTCCCATTCTTCCTAGCAAGCATACTCCTTGTTGTCGCGACGTTTCTGGTTGCCCAATGCACTCAGTACTGGCATTTCTTACTCTGTCAGGGCTTCGCTATTGGGGTTCGTCCTTTCCCTCAAAGGCTCATCACAACCGTTCTAAGTGCATATTAATCTACATATAGCTAGCATGTGGAACGATATTTGGTCCAGCTATGGGTATCATCGGACATTGGTTCCGACGGCGACGGGGGCTCGCCCTGGGCATAATGGCTACCGGCTCGTCGATCGGTGGTACTGTCATCCCAATAACTGCTCGTAAACTCATAAACGCCGTAGGGTCAGTGTTCACCCTTCCCCGCAATTATCTCGTCTTTTAAAGGTCTCTGACAGATTCCCATGGACCATGCGGATCATCGCTTTCATCTTGATGTTTACTCTGGGTATCGCCAACTTGACGCTGAAGCGCCGACTCCCCCCTGTGAATGTATCTGGCGGTATACTCAACCTGAAAGCGTTCAAGAGCGCACCGTATACAATTTGGTGTATCGCTAATTTTATCGCTTTCCTGGGATTGTATACAGGTGCGGATGACTCGACATTTTTCGTCCGCTTGCTCTCATTCTCGTCCACGCGTCCCTAGTCTTGACCTATATCAGCGTTAGCGCCGCAGCGTATGGTATATCGGCCGATATCTCGTTCTATATGGTCTCTATTGCTAACGCCAGCTCGGGAATCGGACGGATCGTGGCAGGGATCTTTATCGATCGAATAGGTTCCTCTGCGTTTCATCCGTCCGTCAGGAATAGATTCTAATTCTTTTGCTCATAGGTGCCGTGAACTACTTCGGACCTATGACAATCATAGCAGCTGCTCTCACATACGCCTGGCCATTCGCGCGGAGCTTGGCTTCTATGATTGTCGTAGCTGTGATCTATGGGTAGGCTACTCGTTTTACACGTAACTTTATGCTTATCAGGACGCATGGACCTAGCTTCTCTAGTGGAGCATACGTTTCTTCCTTTCTGACCCCCATCTTTGAGCTAGGTGAGATTGGTGACCTTGGGCGACGAACAGGGATGGCGATGTCGATAGCGGCCCTTGGCGCACTTGCAGGACCTCCGATCTCTGGGGCGATTAATACGGCTACGGGTGGGTTTGAGGTCGTGGGGTATTATGCAGGTAAAAGATCCTTCCATAATGTTTGGAACCTTGCTTATGCCAAAAAAATTCCAGGTAGTACCATCATGCTCGCGGTAGTACTGATGTATGTTGTTCGGCATCTTGTTCTTGGAACGCTCAGAGGAAAGTTTTGAAGATGATATAATACCACTGCTAGATTTAGACTTACGCCCTGTACTACTATCTACTTTGTTGACCATCCTCTGCAGGTGCGAACACACTTGTTTGATTAGTCTCAAAGCAAGTTTCTCAGAGTTATCAATTCGGAAGTTCGGAATGCCAATTCTTTATTTATCTCCTCCCGAAATTGATCCGCAATGTCGTGATTTAATAGGTAGGACAGCGTTATGCTTATGTGGAGCATACATTTCCTCGTTCTCATTTTTGAGCTAGGTGGGATTGTTGTCCTTGGTAAGTTACAAGAGTTGATGTGCGCCGGCGATATAACATTCAATTTCTGCTATACATTTTCGGTCCAGTCCTTCTCGCCCTCCTCATCCTTCTGCTCGACATCCCTTCTCACACCAAATCCACCCTCGTATCCAAACCATGTTTTACGCTCACAATGAGGTCCGCGAACGAGAAGCTACGTGAACCCATTACCTCCCTAAGGAAGAACTGAAAGTCTGTCAGATAAAAATCACATCAAACATCACCCCGTCTCACCGACAGGAGTAGCAGAGCATTGAGTTTGGTTGTGGCAGCCTTAGAAATGCTTTGCCACATTGTCAGTAACTAAAACTATATGAATGAACGGGAGGCCCTCACCTAAATACAGATATTTGAAGGGAGACCTGGAGCACCCGACAGAACACGGTTATTCCTACGATAGCAAGGAGGATCTTATCCCATAAAATAAGTGTAAGTTTCCCGCGATTGACAAAATACGCACATAAACAAAGCGGATTCCGGCCGTGCCTACCAAGAGGCCTTGAAAGCAAGCATAAAGTATGGCGCTCAGAACCGAACCATACCACGGATGCAACTTCTCGATTGTCAAAGTTGCTAGATGGTGTGAACCGAACACACAAAATCCGGTCAAGCTTCGAATTACCGAATGGTGTCAAGCACATATCAGCAATGCCTACCAGCCCGAGAAGCCCAATGACCAACCTAAGGAGGGACCACTGTCAAACGGGATAGCAGACAGATAGAAAGACTCTTACGTAGAATAGTTATACGGAGGACAGCCCAGCAGGAACGTCAGCGTGGTCCAAAAATTCGAGTAGCCTGCTGATGCGAGAAAGTTAACGAGGCATGCGTATAATTTTATTTAATAAGTTGGCAACGCGGACCTGTGTAAGTGACCGCACCTGAATCAGTAGCGGCTCTCTCACTGCGAAGCCCATCATTGACTTTATCAGCTCCCAATATCTCATTCCTTCATTCTTAGCCGAGTAGTCTGGGATCGTCGTATAGCACGCCACCAACACGATGACCTACACACCTCCCGAAAGGTAATACACCACTCGCCAGTGGGCATATTCGGCTGCCACCCCTGCGAGAACCTGAGCGACAAGCGTCCCCATGACTAAAGCTGAAATAAGGATTGATAAGAAAAAGAGCTTTCGGGAGGGAAGTACGACGTCTGCTGCGAGGGGAATGAGTATTTGGGTTGTGACATTGATCGTTCCAGCTAGGAAGGAGAGTGTAAGAAATGCGTACCAGTTGGGAGGGAGAGCAAGGCAAAGCATTAGAGCTGTGGAGCAGAAAATGAGCCCGAGTATTAGTTGGCGACGTCGAAGGAGGTCTCCTGAGGGTGCGATAAATAATAGTCCTACAGCATATCTAATCATGACGTTAGCATCATTGGGACTGAGGCAATTCGAAACTAAACGAACCCTGCATGAACAAGAGTGACAGCTCTGGAAGAATCAGAGTAAATCACTCCAAAGTATTCGGAAAACTCGACTGGAAAATAATGTAAGCTCCACGGCCTCACTGCTATCAAGACTCCCAGACGCACATAACAATGCTTAATAGTAGTACAGATTCGCTACAACTGGGACACTGGAAGTGAACAATACATTCACATGAAAAGCGCACCGCAGACTCACCAAAAGTACACGCAAAGGCGAAAAACAGATTGAATCCAATACCGAACTCTGGGAACGATCATGTCGGATCGTAGCGGAGTCTTTGAAGGATCGGAATAAGATCAAAGACCTTTGTCGGGCCTGCCAGAGTGCTCATCGCGAGCGTAATGGCACATTACCAGTCCACATTCTTGGTGTTTATTTAGCGATTCTAATTCCTGTGCATACACGTTATATGCCCATTCGGAGTCCTGTGTTGATCTTATACAGTAGTCAAGGTCTCGGCGGCGACGTATTTTCATTAAGTCCGAGAATGAGACCTTCGTGTACAGGATGAAAGGCACATGTCCCTACCCCGTGGTCCCTAAGGTTAAACGCCTGTGCTCAAAACGGTTTTCGCATGGGAGCTTGGCGTTGGAAGTGATATGTACTTGAATAGGGACATTAGCACACTTCTCTACGACGACACGCTCCGTGGATATACCGAAAGCACCATCACGTTGATTTTGGGAACAAAGTTTTCAGCCGAGGGAAGTACCATACAATGATATATTCACAGCGTCTTTTCCCTACAAAGACAGAAGATTTTCCAATGTCAAGAACAGTATCTCACACTCTATCGTTTTATTGATATGGAAATCACAAAGGTAGGGAAATGGGGCTTCGTAACGTGTCGATGCGACATCATCTTCGTCCAACTGGTCTGGATAAGCTTTACGGCGGTTGAGATTCAGCGATACAAAGGCAATTCTGTCGATGAGAACATTATCAGTGCGCCAATTCTTTAAAGATATCGGGCTGGCGTCAGAGTGGCCAGGAGATAATCAAGTACACCAAAGAGCTGAGGGCTTACAGAGGCAGAAAAAGAAGCGTCGGGCCGTGAGATACACACAAGATCCACAAATTCGAGAGGTCATGTCTAAGTCTCATGACAACTAACTGAGGACGGAAAGTAGCCCACTACCAAGGTAGCGAGAACATTCGGATTCGGATTGGAGATGTACTATTCTGCTCGTATGTATGACGAGAAGGGCAAGGAAGAGTGATTCACTGGGTGATCGGCCCGAACTTGAATGGCTTCACACGTCCTGTTGACACCGGATCAGTACGGGCCGATATGCAAGCTCAACAGGTTCTCACGCAACGTTATGTTGAACATTAACGTTCAACATGACGAGTTCACGAGCGCAGTCCGCCTCATTCTCGGATCCTGACTTTGAAGATCTCTTTGAATTCACTCCATTCCCTCTCAGGCAGGATCCCGATTCCAGCATTCCTAAGCCATACTCTTCGCCCATCACTTTTTTTGACAGGCACTTGGATGACTCTTTAATTCTCAAGAAAGTCACGACTCTACCCTCACTCACATCCACTCTCTCGGAAGCCCTTGATGGATACGTTCGGACGTTCAATTCCAAGAACGAAACATTCCATTCCCCCAGTCTCTACCTCTGTCCTGAACTCTACGATTGTGAAGAACTCCCAAAGAATGCCACCGACATCGGGGAACGATACCGTGGCGGGTCGCGCGCTTTATTGCAGGCTGCCTCTATTCTCGTTGTTCATCCAGATCAACCTGACCTCAGGACAGTGTTTATGATGGATGACGGACGTCCCGGGTCTCCAGAGGAATTTAATTCACAAAAGTTTTCCCTCAAGTATGAAACTTATACGAAGAAGGACACGATAAAGAGGCTGGAATCTTGGGATTTGGATCGGAAGACACTTCTTCTGTCTATGTGGGACAATATACCTGAACTGGCTATTTGGGACATGTACGCACTTTCCGGGCAATCTGTCTTGGAAGATATGTCAAGTTTGGCTGCTCTTGATATCTTCCCTTGGAAGCACTGTGGCACGTCGGGACATCGGCAGTTTACGAGTTCGGCTCGCATATCACAGCCAGACGTGTCAAAGTACCTCTGGGAAACGGCACCCATACCGTCCAGTGACAGGGTCCCGGCTGGGGCAGATACCGCCCATCCACGTCGCAGCGAAAGACTTAAAGGCCGGCCATCTGCAAGGAGCTTACCCCAAGTTCCCTCAAAGAAAAACCCCGCCCGTTCGTTCAAAGTTAAAGAACCTACCACCCCGAAAATTGCTGTTCCTAAGTCTGAACTTCGAAAGTCGCGATACAAGACAAATGCTGCGGACTTCATACAGCGAGTATGTTTCTCTCTCACCTTTGTGCAAAGTCGTGTAATGATTGAGTTTAGGCTTGGGCGCGAGCTGTCCAGTCAGACTCGACGTTTATCATATTCGATTGCGGGAACTTCCTCAGAATCGGCATCCGACGCCGGAAGACC
Organism: Armillaria fumosa; assembly: GCA_030407015.1. Classification (NCBI taxonomy): domain Eukaryota; kingdom Fungi; phylum Basidiomycota; class Agaricomycetes; order Agaricales; family Physalacriaceae; genus Armillaria; species Armillaria fumosa. The sequence goes on along the minus strand of JAUDYM010000002.1, from coordinate 4,184,345 downwards.
CAAACGCTTTACATATCTGAGCTAATCGACGTTCTAGATTGCTCCAATCCACCCTTCGGAAAGCTCATGGTAGCAATCAATGCAGCAATTTTGCATGACGCTGTTGACCGTGCGCTGCTCCTCGACCCGACTTTACTCAAAGGCGAGGGCCTAGGTGCTGGCAAATCCCGTAAACGGCCACGGCATAATACCGAAGCAGCTGCCCCCGTTAGACGATCTCGTCGTAGGCTCGAAGAGACGCTTGATGAAACATCACCTGAGGTAGGTTATACAATTAACATGTCCACTTCATACCTAATGACGAAATCACAGGAGATAAGACATGAGCTCCTTTCTCGAAACATAGCTCTTCTCTACTTTCAACATGGAAATTTCCATTCTAGTTCACCTTCATTCTTTAGACGACCAAACAGTCTCGGTCGACAGCGTTCATATCGTTACCACGATTGCCTAACTCTTCTTATTGGGAAGAAGTTAGGGCAAGGCTCTATCGGACAGGTATACGAGGCTCAGGTCTTGGTGGATATGCCTTCTGGAAAGGCAGCGCGCTATCCGGAAAAGGTTATCATTAAACTCGCACTCTCGGAAGAACAGAAAGAGAAATTACGGCATGAGTACTCGATATACCGGCGTCTGCTATATGGACCTGTGCCTGTTGTGGCAGGGGATATCCCTACAGCTTTTGGATTTTTTGAGGATATCGAGTCCAATACGGGAGCGCTCATTTTGAGTTACAATGGTCAAACACTGGCGCATCGTTCAGACCCGCCCGCCTCCGGAATCACCGTCTCTCCAGAAGAAAGGTACGTTCAAATGATATTGCACGGTCAATGCTAATACATGCATCACAGGGCTACATTGATTCGCATACTAGAGAGTATCCATGCAGCTGGAGTTGCTCACGGAGACATTCGAACGTGGAACATGGTCGCTGACGGGAAAGGAAACCTCTCCATCATCGACTTCGATAGGGCAAAATTCAGAGGCCATAGAGCACAAATGAGAGCTGAGCATCAACGGCTAGAGGATCTGTTGAACGGCGAGCCCATCGACTGGTTCTCTGTAACAAGCTATGAGGCATTGACAACAAGCGATGAGGCATCTTATTAATACACTCGGTATCTATTTATTCCATACTGTTTCATTCATCATCCTTCTATCCTTCTCAACAGCGACAGCCCATTGTTGTTTCAAGGTCGAGAAAGTACATTTGCACCCATAAGATGCGCTCGGGTTTTCCTTTGGCCTCGCTGTCCACTCCCTCGAAGACGGGGCCTGATCACTATCCGCTCCAAGCTGTTCTTGGCCGTAACTAACTTTCCTGCATAACAAGTTGCCTCGAGTCTTTTCCTTCGATGGACGCCTTAAGGAGCTTTCTCGAATGATACCGCTATTAGCCTTCTGCACCGTAAATAAGCGCCGATGATCTTGACCGTTTTTCCAGCTAATAATGTGGATATTCCACTTGCCCTCCTTTTCTTGTTTTGTCACAAGAACATTCTCTGGAGCCAGGCCTCCATGAGTGATCTTTGCGGAGTGCATTTTTTTAACCGTTTTTTTAACCTGAGTGCTAGTATCCTTCAATGACCGCACTGGACACGACGAGAGTGACACTCACTAGACATCTTTGGGAGTACGGTTTCCGAACTTTATGGAGAACGGATCGCCACTATCCAGAAGAACAAGAACCGTATAGTGTTCGCTCTCAAAGAGTCCAAAATGTTCGGGTATTCCGAGGCTTTTGGCAATGGTTCCAATCTCCCACAATTTGGTGTACATCTCGTATTCATCCCGAAGGCCCTTCGTTTCGAGCGCACCCTGATGACATTTGATGACAATGCCCCGCACTGCAGTTTCACCATTGTCGGCGTAACAATAATAGGATTGAGCACTTTTCGGATAGCAATCCATAACGTGCACCTCCATTCCCATGTCGTTCGGAGGACTTGCATTTGATCGAATCACCGTCTTGCTGGCGGCTGGTCCTAAATGATCTATATATGTATTCCATGAAATCTTCAAGGAACCCGCTTCTCGCAGTTGCTGGAAGACCTTTAGTTCCTAATGAAATGTTGTCACTCAGGATACAGAGGCATATATTGTTTGTGTTTACCTCTGAAGTTAGCTCGCTTCCCGAGCTGACGTTCTTCGGGTTCGAGTTATGATCCGAGTTGGTGCTATTCTGCACTATCTGAGCATTCGCTTCATTTGCAGTCGTTGTGAACGTCGAAAGCTTGGGCGCCTTTTTGGTCCTTGCTTCTCTATGATCTTGGTAGGGTTCTGCGCGGTCATATTTGAATGTATGAAGGTTAGGAGCTTGTGAGAGTGCCTCCAACTGTTGCAACCGTTTCGCTCGCTGAATGACATCATGGAGCGCTGCAATTTGTAGGCCAGTGTGGAGTTTGAAGTACCCTACTGGGAGACTACCGGGATCGTCTAGATCTATGAGCGGCGACAGATAGAGACGTTGTAGTTTTCGATCCCGTATGCCAATGAATTCTCGGCTCCCAGCGTTCAAAACCATGAAAGTTGCGTCAACGTTGACAGCTTCGGCCCACACCTATATCGCATATCAGACGTGATAACACAGAAGATGAGCAGAATCACTGGTACCTGCTGGATAATTTTCAGCGCCTTTTTGAAGTCACCCTCGTTAAATGGCAGTCTGTCATTGGCGCCTCCGTCGTCTTCGATATCACCTCCTTCGACTTCGTCGGACTCGTTGCCTGATTTCCGTCTCTTCTGAGTCTTGGTTCCCTTCGGCGATTTTTTTCCACCGCATTTGAATTTCCATCCACTCGTGTCCAAAACCGAAGTCACGGAAGAATCGATTTTAGATTTATCAAATCTGATTCCACCGCTATTGGAAACACCAGACGCTGCATCTGAGACGTTTTCAAAGATACCTCCATCCTCGCCTGTTTTGTGCCCTGTGACGGTGAACTGAAACCTGTTGTCCGGCTTCTTGCAAAACTGTGCGTTACAACTCTGGGATGTGGGGCAGCGAATCCAAGGAAACTTTGAGCTGGTCAAATGGCTAATAGCTCGCATAACTCCTTCGCTCCCTGCATTCATACTCTTGAACTCCCAAAACAGAAAGTCGGACAAGCCCTTGTCAATGACGAGCTGAATATCGCTGCCAAGGTCGTTGGCCAACCCGGCCCTTGCTATGGCGGCTTTATCAAACGAGAGATATCCGTCTGCAAGAGCACAAGGCATCATGGATGTAGGTTTTTCGTTGAACAGCAAGATGTTCGACCATTGTCCGAGACCTGCGAATAGAGTCGAAGCGACGAGGGATGAAAGCTTCGGTAGATCAGGATAATGTTTCTGCAGGTCAGACTCGGGGCCTATCGTGTAGGGCTTCAGCTTCTTGGCAACCATTTTTGGATGCAATGCATTCGAGATGGGAACCCGAGGTAGACACGCGGTGCTTCCAGTCGAAGAGAAGCGTTTGGAATCAACAACACCAGCCAGCTGTTCGAGCATGTCGGGGAAAAGTACGACATCTTTGAGAATTAGCTGGGAATGCAGATGCATGTCGTAGTGAGCAGGATTGCGAGTCCCCTCACTACCGTCGAAACCTGCCAGTTTGACGAATTCAGGCCGGCAGTTAAAGAGAGATTCCAAGGCTTGTGATGTAATGTCAGTATCTGCAGCAAAGAAACCAGAAGCGTGCGTACCGTCTTCTCCGGATGACGCTTTCCCGGAAGACGTGGATGCAGCGGAAGGGCCTGCCTGGCGCTGATCACGACGCTTTGACTTTGACATAGCGAGGTCACGAGCAAGAATGGTAGAAGGATTTGGAAGGTGATGTAGAATACAGGAATGGAGATCTTTGGCTGGAAAGTTATGCTGTATTGGAGCCCTTTCTGCAAGCTTTTAAAACACGTAGAGAAAACGCTCGTGAAATGCTCGTATCCACGTATACTCTGAGGAGGCCATTGTTCTTTGCGAAAGCCTTATGCGGTTCGTGTGGTCAGCTGTCGTCAAGAGTTAATTACCTGTGGGAACACCATCTCGATGCAACGGAGTCCCGAGACTTGCAGCGCCTTGAAGAAAACAATAATCTCTATACTGATCTTTCTGGAGAGTGTTCAAAGTGGAAGTCGGCGTATCAGGGAAAAGAACAATGGAATCAGCTGGAGCCGAGGTCCACGCTGATGAGAAGGGGTGTAAGACGTGAGATGGCAGTAGCCGTGATGGCAGCCCATTCATCCGCTTAGAGAGCGAAGCCCTCGTCGTAAGGATACCGACGTCTACTTTCATCATGACCCGAGTATACCGTAATAGTAGAACAACACGATTTTGCTTTGAAGTAATTTGTAGCACACGAATAGGGACCGGTATATGAAAAATGGGGAAGAGAAATTGCCGCGCTTTGAGTATTAAGGCACATGAAATGTATACATCAGAAATTGTCCCTACATCGTGGAAATAGCGTGCAGTACTAGGCCTTTGGGGCAAACTAATACGAAACAAGTTTTAATGGGAAAATAATGGTGCCCAATGATACTTCGCGCACCTTCTTGCCTTGGTCACCGTTGATGATGACCACAACACCTTGTAATACTTACGCTAAAAACAAACTGCAGCGGCAATCCCGGATTACACCATGCCTGAAGCTCAATCATCACAAAATAAAGGCTCAATCTTCCAGGACAGATAGAGACAGCGAGCCGGTTCTACTCAAATATTCTAGCCGTGACAGGAGGAAAGATCGCTGCCGAGATCGGCGATCGATCCGATCGGCCGAATCCAGTGCTTTGTTGATCATCCTCCGGCGACTAGAGACTCTGCCTGAAAAAGAACAAAGCACCTCGACGATGGCTACCACTGTCGAACATCGTCAGTTTTAATTAAATAGATCTCCATGGAGTTTATTCTTCTCAGAACCTTCAAATATGGAATCCGGCCCCCTGCATACTGACTGGGATGCGGATGCGCTCTTTGTATTCTCTCCTGATATTGCTGTACAGCTTTGATCATTATCGTAGACTCTCACACCAATTAGGTTCGTACCAGAATAGCGAAGTACATCAGCTCCACCCACTCATTTCGATCCAACTGCAAGCATTGTGGCCTTCAGAGCTGATTGAGAGCAAAGAGCGAACAGTAGATGAACGTCCGTCACGGTCACCAAAAATAATTTGATACAAAGCTTGTATATCGACAGTTTGCTTCGTATACAGGATGATAACGAGACTGACTCGAAACTCGGTATTGCGATGTTCACGCGTAGGCCCTTGAACCCCAATGGCTATACTCGTCCAAAGGGCACTGCAACCCTCATGCCGGGGAGAGCAAAACGCTATCAGCGCGCACGATATTCGCCAATCCTGATATCGTCCTGATGTGGCTTGGCGAGAAGAAGTTCCAGAACCACAGTGAGCTGCTACCCCCGGTCATGAGTCCGGTTGTCGATGAGAAAGGATCAGATATGACCCTATCCATAGGGAGGATTCTCTAGCCGTCATTGTACTATTCTCACCGTTTTCATTAACACGTGTGATGGTTGCAAGTAGTCAATAAACGGAGGCAGGAGTTTCATTGGTATGCTGTTTCGCATTATCCTAATCTTTGAAGATTTTAAAATGGAAGCACGCAGTGCTTAGACGGAGACAAGAAGCTGGGACCGTAACCGTCGTGCTCACTACCGCCTGAAGAAGCAAATACAAGATTGAGGCAAAGGCGCATGGATTCCCTAATAAGAAGTAACAATGACGAAAGGGAGGGGTTCCCTGGACAACATTCGATGTAGAGTGCAATAGAGAAGCAGTGAAGCGATGAGATGGTGGACCGGGCGTGGTAAAAGTCGCCGCGAGAGCCGACATATCACACTGCAGACGTGATTTCTCACATTGAGGGCGGGATAAAAACAGATATTGTCCCTTGGAAGAATTTCGGGCAACTGACATATGCAGTTCAGCCAAGTGTATTGTGACTAACATGAGAAGGACGAACGATATAGGACCGCGCCGTCCATGTCCCAGCTACTCTCGGCGCTCATCGGCCTCGCTGTCTTGTATCCCAACACACCAGCGATAGATTCGTATTCAAACTGCTGATGGTACTGAGGGTATACTGTAGCTCGTTCCGGGGGGTCGCTCCATCGTGATGCGATCGTGGGATTCGTTGCTGAAGATCGGAAGTACGGGAGAAGCAGTGAGGGAAGTGCACATGTTGAGGAAGAGAAGTTGGCGATTCTGGGATTGAGAGTCAGCCTATTTGGCCGACGGGAGTGTAATGAGTTGGTTAGCACGTAGCGTGGGTTCGTTGTGGAAAAAGGTCCGGCTATCGGACCGTGCAGCCGGTAAATCCTTGACCCAACTCTCCTTCCTAGTGCCTCGTCACCTCCAGTACGGGTTCTAGAAAATGAAGACGTTTCTCTGAACGACAATGGCCTAGTCGGGCACTTGAAGACAATTTGAGTCACGCCTGGTTGATGATAGAAAGTGCGTCGGAATATTGGCCACGGATTCAAATATTCATCGATGGGCGCGTTGCACATAATAATCCTCCAGCACCTATCAACGCGTATGTCATCCGCATGTGAAGATATGCACAGGGACGAGCGAATGTTAAGTCCTTCCCGATTTCCATACGGTCCCAGCTGAGAAGTTGGTTCACGCAGATAGGTTGTATACAAAGAATTTGTTTACGTGATGTTTTGAGGGAAGGCGGGACAAGGGGTCAGGATGAGCTGAAAGTGAACATAGTAGGATACGGGATTCTCATAGACATAGCGGAGGGCGAGAATGACTGATTTGAACATACGTATGTTGACACACCCGCCGTCTCCTCCGTCGGCGGAGATAAAATTTCGGGGCACTGTATGATCCCAGGGTAACAGCAATGAAAGCGTTCTATGCTAGCAAGTGGAGGGTATCGACCATCCTACAGGCCCCGAGATGTACGGGTGATGTTGTACAACATAACTTGAATTGCACCGGTGACAGGATATGAGCTTGCTACGATCTAATAGGAATGTGCTGAGAAATGAAAGAGGTGATTATGATGGAGAATGACAGGGATGCTGAGCGACAATCCAAAGAGAACATGGCGGGGCATGACAGTGGCTTAGACGAGTTACTTGGACAATGGCGCGCTGCCACAACTAACATATGCACCGTCCGTGTCCCAGCTTCCCATCTTGCACAGATGAACTCTTGGCGCCTCGTACGAGCCAATCATAACGGCCAGTGGGAGCTCAGTGTAGTCGCTCTCCTGGACGCCGAAACATTCCAACACACCAGCCTGACGCAGGATAGCATTCATAATCAAACGCCTGGGGGCGTTTGGGCCTAGGCCTTCTGTAAGTGCTGTTCATGAGTGTCATATGCAGCTTGAGAGGACGCGTGTCGGTAACGAAGCCCTCGTCACGAAATATCTGGTTGATTTGGTTGAACAGAGGCTCAGGTTGGGATGGACCAACCCATAAGACGTGGGCACGACGACGGGATTCCTTCTTGAGCACGTCGAGCGTATCGAGGGTGATCGTCGGGGGCGCAGCTGTGAGCGGGAGAAGTGTCGGGAGGCGGTGAAGAAGGTCAAGCGCAGTTGGGAGAGATTCAGGGGTGAGATTCATGACGCCGAGAGTAAGGTGCACGCGTTGAGGGCCTGCAAGGAGCGTAGAGTCTGGTGCAGCAAGGTTGAGGGCGGCATGCAGATCGGCAACTCTGGTGCGCAGAGTTGGATGAGTCTGGCCAAGAGGTATCGACAAAACTGCAAAGGGTGAGTCTGGGATTAGCTAGCAAACACATACTCACAGTGCGTCGGTCGTGCCATCGTCGTTGGTGAAAAAGGCCCGGCTTCCGGACCGATAAGCCGCCAGCTCCTTTCACCTAAAATGCAGACTCTTCTGCGATCCCGTCAGTCCTTCCTTGTCCTGCGAACCGCCGAACCTTCTGGAAGGAGCTTACCTCAAGTTCCCCCACAAGACAAATGCTGCAGACTTCATACAGTGAGTATGCTTCTCTCTTTTTAATGTGAAGCCGATTAATGAATGAGTTTAGGCTTGGGCACGAATTGTTCACTCAGATTAGATGTTTACTACCCTTGTCGTCGGGCTTCTATAGCACGTTACGGGAGCTTCATTTTACACTATGTGTATTACACCATGATAGAATATTGTATCTTGGGGAGGAGGGTGTAGACATACAGCAAACATTCAATTCAGCCATGGATGCCTCAACAGCTCCTCAATGCTTGCACGCTCATCCGGCTCAAGAGTCAACATCCTGCACATAAAATGCAGACAATCTGGCGACAATGTCAGAGTACCACCCGTCTGCTCCTCCATAAAAATTTCCACAGATTTCTTGGGGAACGCATCTTCGTCTCGAAGGGATCCTGTACAAGGAGATGAACACGGTTGGACGCAATGCAGAAGATTAGACACACCGTCATCATTAAACCAAGTCTTGCTTATCGGGCTGCGATTCCGAAGGCTTGCAGGAAATTCGCCGAGGGCCTGCAGCTGGTAGGTGGGTAGAAATGAAAGATCACACCGAGCGGGAAATAGAGGCTTCCTGACAAGCATGCCATACAACTAGAGAAGGTTATGTTTTTTGAAGGATGAATGAGAGGACGGACGTGCCATGCAGCCGGCACTCCAAATATCAACCGGCTTACCCCAGCCAGCGCGTAGAGCCACCTCTGGGGGACGTATACCGACGGGACAAACATCTTGGGTGAAGTGTTGGTCGATTTTATCTGCGTAACAAGCTTCCGCGTATATGTTAGCATTTTGAAAAATGGTAGGACAATCGGTTCACTAACCAACACCAAAGTCTATTGGCAGCTTGAAGCTATGTAGGAGCCTCAGGGTCATTGAGATCAGGTACAATTTGAATACTTCTTGTTATCGTAATCGGGGCATTGATATTATACTCTGGGAATGCTGGAAAGGTGTACACCTCGGCAGGGATCAACGCCCCCCAATCGGCTTTGGGCATTTCTTCAAGCGGGGCTGTCATTACAACGTTGGTGATTTTGACGTCTACGACGATATTGGAAAGAACAGGAGAATGCAGAGAAAAGGGCCTACCTGTATGTATGATGTTGCAATCATTGTGCACATAGACTAACGCACAGAGAACGTCTCGTATGACACGTTTTGCACTAAATTCTGGTATTCGGCACTCATCGAATGAGTGCTCGGCGATAGGGAGAAAATTGCATAACGCCATTTCCATCACGACGCATAGGTGTCTTCCGTGAGGCCCATCGAGTCGGTAAGGTGGAGGACATAGGGATATCCGACGTGACTGGGATTTTGGCGGCGCAAGTGGTTAAAAAATTCAAGCTCGCAAAGTTGTGGGGCATGTGTTGCCTCATCTAGGTAGGCATCAGCACGAAAGTGGCGGGATGGAATCGTTTATACAGTACCAGTCATGATTTTGATCGCCACATCACTGTGCAGGGTATTAGTAGTAAGCTCACATATAAGGTTCGAACGTACATGTTTGCCTGATTGTCGCGCGAGCCAGACAGTTGAATATTCCCCCCAGCCCAGTTTTCCAATTATCAAGTACCATCTGCCCGCATAGTTGTCACCTACCTGAGTGGGGTGATAGCTACCAGATATATATCTCTTCCTCGAGGACCCATGCGAGTGCAAGGACTGTTGTCCCAAGTCCTGCTTTGGGGATGACAGAGGCGGTAGCTGAAGAAGCCATGTACCTAGCTAGTTGTGGTCGAGTGATAGCAATTCTTAGTGAGGAAAGTAGAAACCTCCGCATCAAGGTAACAGAAAAGAAAAGAGCAGCCACATGTACATCTCTTCTTGGCAGCCACCTTGTTGACCATTGGAAATAGCAAGATAAACCTGGCTCGGCATCTAACACGGCTAGGAACTCTAGATCTGTATAGGAGATCACTGATAAATGAATTGATTGCCAGTGGCGACCTCTGCCGATACAGCTCAGGCAGATACGCGTAAACTAGTTCAGCTCAAGGCTCAGCGCCTGGGTATGGGGATTTCTTTTCTTGAATGGAGCGGACCATACTCTTCGCTTGTATTCCGCCCAAATTCTGCCAGCCAGACACATGCGTGCTGCGTGCCATATATGAGAGGTCCGTACCAACATACGGTTGGTTTTTTCATCGGGAGACGGTGGAAGAGGTCAAGAGCAGTTGGAAGAGATTCAGAGGTGAGGTTCATGACAGGTGCGCGCGTTGTGGGCCTGCGGAAGCATTGAGTTTAGAGTAGCAACTTGGTTGAGAGCGGCATGAAGATCGGCAACTCTGGCCCAGAGAGGTGGATGAGTTTGGCCAAAAGGTATCGACAGAACTGCAAAGGGCGAGTCTGGGATAAGCTAGCAAGTGCATGTACTCACAATGTGTAGGTCGGGCCATTTGTGGTCAGCGAAAAAGGCCCGGCTTCCGGACCGAAAAGCCGCCACCTCCTTTCACCTAAAATGCAGATTCTTCTACAAACTTGTCTCCTTCCTCGCCGTAGGAGTAGCCCAACCCTCAATACGGCCTCTTATAATGCAAATACCCCTTTCCCCAAAGGCGAACCTATGCCAAAAAAGCCCAGTCAACGCCTTCCCTACAACTAGGCTCGCAAACATCCACTCACCAACCGAACTGATCGTTGAAAAATGCCAGGAGAAATGAAGTCTACAGTTGAATTAGACTGCGCTGATGCCTCTGGACGCTCGCCCTACTAGCCCACCTCCGCGTCCAAGATCGGAAACTGGAACAAGTCGCCACTGTCTGGGTTCGGGATGGGGATAGGCCCTCTAACACATCTGAGACAGGCTTTCTTCCTGGCACCCTTTGGTACCCAATGCATGCCAGGTGAGCAAGCATGAGAATTGTCGGAAAGTTGGATCGAGAAGGAAGATATTGACGCCCACCAATAACAGTGTGAGACACTGTACTGAAAGAGGGGGAAGATATGCAGCTTAGTGTCGTGCACTGGGTGACGATGGGATGCCTGTATTATCTGGATGCCGTGTTGCACGAGTGAACATGGAGAAAGGGAGCACGAGGGTTTGACTGTGGTAAGGGGTGCGATTGCCGTCGAAGTCCTTGGTCGGACTACATGTGCTCCAGGTCAACTCGGACCAGTATACCAGCTCAAAGTTCTCACGATGATGCTGAAGGCTTCCCACCTAGCCGTTCCTCTAGCGCCGGTACATACACTACGCTGCCACCACCCTAGCATTCGATATGACGAGTTTACACCCTCAGTCCCCCTCATATTTTCTACCGGATGCTGACTTTGAAGATCTATTTGGATTGGATCCTTTTCCTCTCGAGCAGGATCCCGATTCTGGCATTGCTACGCCATATTCTTCGCCCATCACTTTCTTTGACAAGCATTTGAATGACTCTCTAATTCTCAAGAAAGTCGCCCTTTTACCCTCCCTCATATGCACTCTCTCGGAAACCCTTGATGGTTACGTCCATACATTCAATTCTAGGAACGACACATTCCGTTCCCACCGCCTCTACCTCTGCCCAGAATACTATGATTGTCCAGAGCCCCCAAAGAATGCCACCGACATCGCGGAACGGTACCGTTGCGCATCGCGTCCTTTATTACAGGCTGCCTCCATTCTCGTTGTTCATCCAGATCAACCTGACCTCATTGCACCGTTTCGGATGATGAGCAGAGATCCAGGACCTCCGGAGGAGTTTAATTCTCAAAAGTATTCCCTCAAGTATGAGATGTATACGAAGAAGGACATGATTAAGAGACTGGAATCTTGGGATTTGGATCGGAAGAGACTTATTCTGTCTATGTGGGACATGCATGCGCTTTCTGGGCAATCTGTCTTGGAGAATATGTCCGGTTTGGCTACTCTTGATATCTTCCCTTGGAAGCACTGTAGCACATCAGGACATCGACAGTTTGATCACAGCCAGATGTGTCAATGTACCTCTGGGAAACAGCGCCCATACCGTCTGGTGACGGGGTCCTGGCTGAGGCAGACACCACCCATCCACGTCACAGCGAAAGACTCAAGGGCCGACCATCTTCAAGGAACTTACCTCAAGTTCCCCCAAAGAAAAAGCCCGCCCGTTCGTTTAAAGTCAAAGAACCTGCCACCCCGGAAATTGCTGTTCCTAAGTCTGGACGTGGAACGTCGCGATACAAGACGAATGCCGCGGACTTCATACAACGAGTATGTATCTCTCTCTTTGATGTGAAGCCGTTCAACAAATGAGTTTAGGCTTGGATGCGAGCTGTTCACTCAGATTCGACGTTTATCATATTTGACGGCGGCAACTTTCTCCGAGTCGGTGTTCGACGCCGGAAAACTCAGACGCTTTACATATCTGAGCTAGTCGACATTCGAGGCTGCTCCAATCCACCCTTCGGAAAGCTCATGGCTGCAATCAATGCAGCAATTTTGCATGACGCTGTTGACCGTGCTCCGCTCCTTGACCCGACTTTGATAAAAGGCAAGCATATGCATACCGGAAAGTCCCATAAACGACACCGGGACGTTACCGAAGCAACTGTCCCCATCAGACGCTCCCATTGTAGACTTGGAGAAACGCCCGATGAAACTGCACCCGAGGTAGGTTATAAATCTAACATGGCATTTCCCTACTCAACGATCTATCCTCAGGAATTGATACACGAGCTTACTAGTCGAGACATCGCTCTCCTCTACTTGCAACATGGTAATTATCATTCTACCTCGCCTTCATTCTTTAGACGACTCAACAGGCTCAGTCGACAGCGTTCATATCGTTACAACGACTGCTTGACTGTTCTTGTTGGGAAGAAATTGGGAGAGGGTTCTATCGAACAGGTATACGAGGCCCAGGTTTTGGTGGATATGCCCTCTGGAAAGGTGGCGCGCTATCCAGAAAAGGTCATTGTTAAACTCGCGCTTTCCTCAGAACAGAAATCGAAGGTCCGTCATGAGTATGCGATATATCGACGCCTGCTATATGGACCAGTACCCGTTTCGGCAGGAGATATCCCTACAGCTTTTGGGTTCTTTGAGGACGTCGAGCCTGACACGGGAGCTCTAATTATGAACTACAATGGTCAACCATTGGCCCATCGTGCAGACCCGCCCAGCTCCGGAATGACTGTCTCTCTAGAAGAAAGGTGTGTTCAGATGATATTTCTTGGTCAAGACTGACATATACATCACAGGGCTACGTTGCTCCGAATACTTGAGAGTATCCATTCAGTTGGCGTCGCTCATGGGGACATTCGAACGTGGAATATAGTTGCTGATGGAGAAGGACATACTTCTATCATTGACTTCGATAGGGAAAAGTTCAAGGGTAATAGAAAACAAATGAGGAATGAGCGCCAACGGCTGGAAGATCTGTTGGATGGTGCGTCTATTGACGGGTGGTCTGTTACAAGCTATGTGGCATTGACACCAAGCGACGAGGCATCTTATTAATACACCTACAGTCGACTCCCTCATAACCCATAGCGGTCGGTGGACCCTCAGAGCTATGGGTTACAAGAGAGTATGGACTACGAAGGAGGTCACGTGTAAATTTTGAAAATTTTAATAGATTTTTTTGAGATTTTTCACGATGTCTTTTGGCCTTATTCTGCTGTATTAGGCTTCAAGAAATCGCTTGGAAAGGGAAAATTTGCCAAAGATACCTGTTTTTGCCAATTTGCCAAGTCCCGGTCTTGGTGCTGATGACATCACTCAAGCGGCACTCCTTCGGCAACGTCCCGGCAATTCCCGGATGTAAATTTATCCTATTTTCGACCTTGCAGGGGTACATATCTCTCGGCACGGTCATTTTTTGAACAACCTGATGACACGGCTTCTGAAAATTAACAATATTTGATCAGAATTTGACTGCGGACCGGGAAATGTATGGGGTACCAGAGAGGAAATTCTCGGAAAAAGCTATGGGTTATGGGTTATGGGTTATAGTATCGATTTCCCTGCGAACGAGGTCGGTGGATCCAAAAATCTATGGGGTATGAGGGAGTATGGGTTACGAGGGGTATGGGTTATGAGGGAGTCGACTGTAGTATATATTACATACTGCTTCGTCATCTAACTACCTGTTGTCATTCTCAACAGTGACCTTACACTGTTGTTCCAAGTTCGAGAAAAGATATTTGACTCGAGCAGCCAGACCTTCCATACAGCCTCTCATAACATGAACATCCCACCCCCTCCACAACGTCGAACCTACCCCAAAAATGCGCAGCCAACATTTTGTCTACAACCAAGTTCCCTGAAATCGATGTCTCCACTGCGGAGAGTTGGGTGCGTTCGGCTAAGAGATGTCGACACTCAGTGTGTGTAGGTCACGCCATCCTTGTTCGTGAAAAGGCTTCGGCTAGAAGACCGATGGACCAGCGAATCCTTTACAACAGTTAGCGGCGGTGAAGCCTTCTAGTCCCTAGGCTCAACACATCTCTCGATTCTTTTTCGAAGTGTCAATGCCATTGGCACCTCCGAATAACTCTCCAGATACTAGTCCAACACCTACTTCTGAGGCGAATAATTCCTTTCACACTCATGGTGTTTTCAAGTTCACGCGAGTTCAACGTGAGCTCAGTGTGGTTCGAAGGAGGAAATTTCCGTGCCTAGAGGCTGGTGAAACATTTTGGTAGCGTTACGGATAAGAAAAACTTCAACACACCAATCACCATAGCCCGAAAAGTGCTTACTTCATTCAAGTTTATTCAGGGGGAGCGTTTGGGTGACCTGTTTTTGACGCGTTGGTAACATTGTTAAAGAAATCGATGTTATATTAATACCCATTTTTCAGCCGTACCTTAGTGGAATTCCTTCCTTTCTTTGCGCTCAGCCGTTCCATGACGTGAGGTGAGAATGCTTTCATTATGTTCTATACACCTATAAATAACTGTACATACTACATTGTAACTTTCTTCTGCGATGTACACACTCTAATCTCCGCGGTCATATTCGAAGGTATGAAGCACGGGGAGACGGGAGAGCGCGTTCAACCGCTTCGCACGCTCAATTGCATCAAGAACTGCTGCAATCTGTAGACCGGTATGTATTTTGAAGTAGCCTGCTGGGAGGCTACTGGGGTCATCCAGGTCTATCAGCGGCGACAGATAGAGACGTTGCAGTTTTCGATCCCGGATGCCAATGAATTCCCGGTTCCCAGCATTCAAAACTACAAATGTTACATCGACATTGACAGCTTCGGCCCATACCTGTTCCTCATATCAGAACTGGTAACACGGAACAATGACCGGAAATGTAGATACCTGTTGTATAATTTTCAACGCATTCGTAAAGTCGTCCTCGTTAAATGACACAGCGCCGTCATTGATTCCGCTGTCGTCTTCTAACCGAAGATTGTCTCCTTCAATTTTGAATTTCTGCCCGCTCGTGCTCAGCACAGAATCCACGGAGGAATTGATGTTAGATTTGTCGAATCTGAGTACGCCGCTGCTGGAGGCACCAAACTCGATATCTGAGCTATCCTCAAAGATATCGTACTGCGCAGGATCACGGATACCCACGCCACCCTCGAAACCTGCCGGTTTGAGGAATTTAGGGCAATGGTAGAAGAGGAATTTCAGGGCTTGTGATTGAATGTCAGGGATTTGAAGCAAGTAAACAGGAAGCCTACTCACCGTATTTTCCGGAGAGCGGCTTTGGCTTTCCAAAAGATGTAGATGCAGCGGATGGACCTGCATGACCCTGATGACGACGCCTTGAGTTCGACCAGCGATGTTCTGCCAGTGGATACGGCATAGCGAGGTTGTGAGGCTGGATGATAGACTGAGTGACAAGGTGATATAGAATGCAAGAGCGGGGATCTTCGGCTGGCGAGTTATGCTTTATTGCAGCAGTTTCTGCAAGCTTTTAAAGCACACGGAACAACGTTCGTGAAATGCTTGTATCGAGGTACTCTCCGAGGTCGTTGTTCTTTGCGCGGACCTTTTGCGAATCTGTGATCATCTGTCCTGAAGGCAAAAACTCGCTTACCTGTCGGGGAACGCCATCTCGATGCGACCGTCCAGAAAAGTTCCAGTGCCTGGTCTTCAAACCGTAAGATGGCGAGTCAAAGTAAAGAACAATGGGATCAGCTAGAGGAGAGGAACCAGGTCGCAACCCCCACGACGACGATGAGGGGATCGCAACGGCCGTGACGACAGTCCATTCATTCACTTAGCGAGCGAAACCCTGGTCGTGAGGATACTGGCGTCTACTGTGATGACCCCAAATGCATCGTGCTAGTAGAACAAGAAGACTTTGCTTTGAAGCAGTTTATGGCCCAGACTGGGATCGGGAAATGGAGAATGGATACAGGAAATTACCGCATGTTGAATATTAAGGCACCCTGAAATGCATACATGAGAAATTGTCTCTACATTGTGGAATCAACGCGCAGCACAACTGATAAGGAGGAATGTAATCAGTCAAACAAACATAACCAATGACACTCAGCGTACCTTCTAGAATCCATACTCACGACAGTGACTGCGAATCCTCTGGAACGTGGAAACAGGCAGTAGAGCAATTTAATGTTATACAATTCCTGGAATCCGACTTCAGGCAGAATGAGTCGCCGAATGTGATAAGAGAACTTGAAATGCTAACCGGCTGACTAGTTTTACTCAGGCAAAGGGCAAGTTGGCGTGATGGAAGTAAAGTGATCGGTGATCAATCGATTCAAGTGTCTTGTTGATCAGGCGACCGGTGTCTTGCTACTCCTACTTGGAGAAGTACAACAATGCAGGTTTACCGGTTGTGATGTTCAAAGACAAGCCCGGTGTTCCACGAGTTTGCTTTCCAGTAATAACCGCCTCGCTAAAGCAAACGTTTCCGAACAGCAATTTCATCATATGCAGTTCAGTCCATTCCCCCCAGCGAAATACGTTTCTGGTTTATGATACGAAGGAGAATGCTGCACAACAATGCCTCTCAGGTTTGGGAAAGCTTCTTCTATGGATGAAGGGTACATGAGTTGGGATTAGCGCATCGACAGGAGACACTCACACCTGTCTATTTTTCATGAAAATGGTTCAGCTATCGGACCAGGACGCCGGTGAATCCTTGGTGCGACAAACTCCTGTCTCTCCTTGTCCCAGTACCTCGCCACATGAACACCTAAACCGTCGATAGGGTCTCTTGGAAACGAAGACGCTTCCATGAACGACAAAGCTATGTTAAAAGGGCGCATTCGACGCCTAACCGACATCGAAAAAACCTAAGTTGCAACAACTCTTTGGGCCGCCCGAAGGTGATTTGATGATGAGACTGTCAGGATGAATGAAAGTGAACATAGTGGGATACGGGGCTTGTCACAGACGTAGCAGTATACTGACACACGCACCGTCTCCTCCATTGGCGGAGATAAAATCTCGGGGTAGTGTACGATCCCAGAGTAACAGCCAATGAGAACGTTCTATAGCAGCAAGTGAAGGGTACGATCTTCAAGAGGGAGACCATCCTATAGCCTCGAAATATACGGATGATGTTTGTACTGCGCAAATTAAATCGCAGGAGTGGAAGGGTATAAGTGTAATAGCAGTGTGCTGAGAAAAGAGGGGAAGATGATGGAGAATGTAAAGAACGCTGAGCGACATTCCAAAGAGATGCGGCAGGGGGTGGTCATAGCTTAGACTGATTCTTTGGGCAGGGGAGCGCTGCCACAGCTGACATACGCACCGTCCGTGTCCCAGCTTCCCATCTCACACAAATGAACTCTCGGCGTCTCGTACGAGCCCATCGAAACAGCCATCGGGAAATCGGCGTACTCGCTCTCTTGCACACCGAAACATTTCAACACACCAGCCTGGCGCAGTATAGCATCATAATCAAACGGCTGAGAACATTTGGTCCTAGGTCTTCCGTAGGTGCTGTTCATGAGTGTCGTATGCAGCTTGAGGACGCGTGTCGGTGATAAAGCCCTCGCCACGAAATATCTGGTTGATTTGGTTGAACAGAGGCTCAGGCTGTGATGGTCCAACCCATAAGACGTGGGCACGACGGCGGGATTCCTTCTTGAGCACGTCGAGGGTGTCGAGGGTGATCATCGGGGGCGTCGCTGTGAGCGGGAGAAGCGTCGGGAGGCGGTGCAGGAGGTCAAGCACATTTGGAAGAGACTCAGGAGTGAGGTTCAT
Source organism: Armillaria fumosa (assembly GCA_030407015.1). Classification (NCBI taxonomy): domain Eukaryota; kingdom Fungi; phylum Basidiomycota; class Agaricomycetes; order Agaricales; family Physalacriaceae; genus Armillaria; species Armillaria fumosa. The sequence goes on along the minus strand of JAUDYM010000002.1, from coordinate 4,166,275 downwards.
GACACCGAGAGTTAGGTGCACGCGCTGAGGGTCTGTGAGAGGCGTGGAGTCTGATGAAGCAAGGTCCAGGGCAGCATGGAGATCGGCAACTCTGGCGCAGAGAGTTGGATGAGTCTGGCCAAGAGTTATCGACAAAACTGGAAAAGGGTGAGTCTGGGATTAGCTGGTAAGCGCATGTACTCGCACTCTGTAGGTCGTGCCATCATCGTTAGTGAAAATGGCTCGGTTGCCGGACCGATAAGCCGCCAGCTCCTTTCACCTAAAATGCAGACTCTTCTGCGATCTCGTCTGTCCTTCCTCGTCGTACGAGCAGCCAAACCCTCAATATACCCACTTGTAACGCGAACATCCCTTCCCCAACGACGAACCTATGCCAAAAAAGCCCACTCAACGTCTTCCTTACAGCCAGGCTCCCAACAACCACTCACAAAACCAACCGATATCGCCGAACACGAAAAATGCCAGGAGAAAATGAAGTCCACAGTCGAATGGCTGAGGCGAGACTGCGCTGACGCTGCTGCGCGCGCTTCTGGACGAGTGACGCCCGCCTTGCTGGCCAACGTCCGCGTCCTGGGTCAGAAACTGGAACAAGTCGCCACTGTTGGAGTTCGAGACGGGAGTATGCTTGTGGTGACAGTTTTCGAGGAAGATGTAAGCACCTCGGCTGAGTTCGTAGGCTTTGTCTGACAAAGTAGTAGAATCTCAAACACGTCGAGGCTGCGATATACGATGCCAAACTTCCTTCCATCACGCCCCAGAGACAGGATACGCGAACGCTGAGGATCCCAGTGCCCAAACCGACGCTCGATGCCAAGTCGTCCGTCGTCACTGCTGCAGGGAAGAAGGCGGAGGAAGCTCGCGTCCAGTGCCGCAAACTTCATCAGACGAGCATGAAGAAGGGCAAGTATGAGAAGCGGTCTGTTGAGCTCGAAGTGGTCCGTACTCTTTACTATGCCCTCTGATCGCTAACTAATTATCTACCAGTTCCAAGATCTGCTCGACAAGTACGTTGCCGAGATTGATAAGATCTTGGTCGACATGAAAAAGACGTTGGGCGTCTCACGATAATCCTTCTCACTCGACTAGTCTGATTATAAAAATATTGTTTTGCCTCGTGCTTGCCCACCCGTGTTAACAGTGTCCACTAGCGGGCCCTAGAACAGAACAGATCCGGTAGCAATGAGTTCCCCATACTATCGCTTGCCGGACAAGGAGTAGCAGGAACAACCACAATTGTCAGTTTGCATTTGTCTTGGCGAAGAAAATTGGCAGAACAGCGAACAAGAATACTTTTTCAAGACGATGCACGTTATTCTATCTACTACCCTCTACTTATTCCTCATACCGGGGACATAGACGGGAACCTCGAAATCAATAATCTCGGCTATGCTGTCCTTACCGGCGCGTGATTGACGCCCACATTAGGTGTCTTTGCCTGAAGTATACTCTGCAGTAACTTGGAATCTGGAGTCTGCACTCATAACAATGTCGAACCAGTCCTCCCCCTTATCTACTTCCCAATCTACCCTGATTGACCCTAATTGACGGTCGAAAACTGGGTAGGCTCCACTCTCCCCTTCTCTTTTGAAGATTCAAATTCCTCGGCAGGAGATTTGTCTAACAAAACAGTCGACGCCGATCCAGGTTTCAGCGCTCAGCGACCTCGTGGCAAGTGTAAGGATTCATGGCGCACTTACTTCAAAACTCCGAAATCTGTCTGAGCCAAGTTCTGTCGAGACCTGAGGAATGAGGAAGTCAGAAAGCAAGATATACATCAAAGCTTACCATATGACATCCCTGTCCTAATAAAGAGGTGCGTCAAGAGGATCATCAGGGAAGATGCCTGGGTGTATAGCACTATCGCCAGTGCTACGCCACAGCGCGTGTTCTAGTTCTAGCTCCTTCTCATAGCACCCCTTCTCAAAGACACCAACGGCGCATCCCAAAACTTGGCGAGAATTTCGAGGTCCGCATTCTGCATCACCTGCGACGTGTATTCCCAATACTCCGGAAACCATCCCGCAGCTTCTCAATCAGTGATAGCAGCCAATCGACCATCCTCGGGAACAAGGATGTTAGTCTTGTTCAAGTCACAGTGCGAGAAGCACAGTTTATGTGGTTTATCATATACGGGTGCTGCCATTTGGAGGAGACGAGGCATGCGGTTCACACAAGACACATTTGCAAGTAAGGTAGGCGTCACTTGAATCCAGCACCCTTATGTAAGCGTTATGTCGCGTCACGCGTGACGCCAAATTTCGGAGCTAGTACCATTTCACTCTTTTTTGATTCCCGCTACCTCATTTGTACTGCCGTTTTTCCATCCTCCTAATAAGTATAATACACTATCTTTACTCCTTTGGTCCCTTGAGCATGGCTTCAGTCACTTTCTCTGGTGGAAGCATTTGGTGGCCATGATATCTCTCATTTATACAAGCAGCTTGGGCCCCAGTTTTGCCTTCATGTCTGGAATATCCTCCAGTGGGTTGGTGTCGATGTTTGTCCCATACATCCCATTAGCCTTTTGAAGGTTTTCCAGGCAGGAATTAGTGGCAGCTTTTCATTTCCTATAGTGTATTGACTTAGTAGTGAAAAGAAAATAGAGTAAATCTTTTAGTAGAGTGAATCACGAAGAAAGATGGCCTTGAGATACCCAATGCATTAAAAGCTTTGGTTTGCGATGGTCACGTGGTCACGTGATATGCTTACTAAGCGCCATATTTGTCTGGAGGCAAAATCCTATTTTGCTCCAAACGGCGTAAAATGCATAAAGAAGTACTCAGAAACCACAGGTTTTTTTCCCCCTCCAACATTATATTTACAGGTATTTAGTATAGATAATGCCAATCTGTCTGCAACAAGTTTTAGATAGGCATCTTATCCTTCGTTTGTTGCATTTATTTTAGGTAAAAATGCCGGGGTGGTGCAGTATTATGGGTGCGAAGTTGGGTCCAGTCACGCTTACATAAGGGGTGCCGGATCCAAGTGACGCCTACCTTAACATGTCATGAAAAGCGCGGATACTTTTCAGCGGTTGGACTAACCAACGATCTCCACATCGAATGTGTACGAATAGCGAGCAGTGAAGGCCGGAAACCTCACCAGAAGGAGGAGGGATGGTGCGAAGTTCAGTACTCTAGAGCCTTTTTCAGGTCCGCGATGAGTTGCGCACTATCCGGGAGGTCGAGTACGGGTTTGTCGAAGGACGCTGTGAGCTCGGATAGCTCTTTGAGAGTGCGCCTGCCACGGAGGTGAGCGGGACCGAAGATGAGGTCGCTGTAATGAAAGAACTCGGGAGGGTATGTGGACCTCGAGAAGAGCCACTGCGCCAATGTCACACCTTTCACCTCTGTCATGAGGCTCAAACCCTCCAATTCATTTCCCTTTGGTATATCAGGAAGGACATCAAGAATGCGGGGGACAGGAATAGTTGTGTTTTCCTCGACGAATTTGACGTGGGTCGTTTCGATCTCCGGGGGCCTATCTTGAGTGTGTTTGAGTATAAGACCAAAAGGGAGGCGTTGGATACTCCATTCTTGAACGCTATACCACCTCCCGAGACGGATGTACACGGATGCTCTCATGTATTTGGGGAAACATAGCCATAAACGCCATGGAAGTGCTAGCAAGGACAATGCCGGAATTTGTATAAGCGAGCGACGCGGTCGCATATTTCCCTAAAGCTTGGTTTGTGAATGAATATCTCTCAGTCACGTTTGCCAAAAATGACACTTTGCTCTTCAAACCGCTAGTCTTGAGCTTGAGCACTCGTCGTATCCCGAAGGAAGCACCGAGGCTGAAGCGGAACGGCTGCCGGACCATGAGGTGTCAAATCAGGGGAACAAGGGAGGAGATCATTGTGATGACAAGTAAACAGGGCAGCGCTTTTCCGTCTTCCTCTTCCACTTCAATAAGTCATGTCATTACAATTTGTATTGGACCTGGAAAAGTTAGGATGTTGAAATTAGGCTCACAGCAATCACCGGCGGCTTCTTGTACAAGTCAGAGATATAAAGTCTAGATAAGACACGTTATATAGCAGACGGGGAATCTAAAGGAACAGAACTTATGGACAAGTTATAACATAGCGAGGTAACTCAGTTCCAATCACCAGCGTCCTGAACATCCGTCTTCTCTCTCGCCGCCTTCAGTAAATCCTCAACCGTCCACGGCTCGTAGATGTATCCCGGAGGGGTGTTGGTATTAGTAAAAGGTGTGCTGTCAGTGATATGTTTGGCGCACGCAGCATAATTGTCGTATGCGTACTTTTCTGAGTCATGCTTCGCTAGCCAGTTACCGATGATCTTGCTGACTAGCTGAGGATTCTTTGATACAGCATCCCAATCTGTATGATGCCAATTTTCACGCGTCTTGAATCCCATCCTTTGAGCACAAGAGACGCGTTCAAACCTAGATTGTAAATAAGTCCGAATCAGCACTGTACAGCGGTAGAAGAATTGTTGAATGTACCGTAGCTTGTTATAAACTTGAACAGCCAAAGGGATTCCATCCCTTCCGCTGATGTGGAGACAGGCTGCAAGGGTGAAACCATCCTCCATAGCCATAGTCGCACCGCTGCCACTGGTAGGAAGAAGACTGTGCGCAGCATCTCCGATCTGGGCGACACGACCCATTGGAGAGACCCACTTGGGTTGTGGATTACGCCACATCAGCTTCCAGTCAACGACTTCCTTGTTGGGTACCGCATTAATGAGAGCTGAAACGAACGGACTCCAATCTTTCACATGTTTCAGTGCAGATTCCGAAGACTGAGTCTTTGACCAGTCCTCGGTCGCGTTACCATCATCCTAGTATGTTATCAGAAATCGACCAGGGGGGACTGAGAAAAGTACTTGCGAGATAAGTCATCATCCAGCAAACGATGTTTTTGTTCTTGCCGGTGACTATATGCGTGTTGAAGCCTATATAAGCAGCACCATGCGAGCTGTCGCTTTCGTACACCTTCGCCAGCAGGGGATCTTTCATTGCATACTCGAGCGGGAAGGTCGTTCGATAGATTGCGTAGCCGCTGCTGATAGGCTGTTCCTTTTTCCCGCTCACGATACCCCATCCCTTACCTCCCACACCATCGGCAGCGATGACAAGGTCTGCTTCAAGCTTGGTGCCATCTGCAAGGATAGCACAACCCTTGTTGGGGGTCTCCGAGTAGTCTTCAACATGAATCCCATGCTCGATGGAGATCCCAAGTGATGTCGCGTACTTGTGCAACGCCTGATGGAGCTCCACACGACTGAGAGCGACAGCGCGCTCGCCGGCACTGGGGTCATAGTCGCCTAAGCTAGGGAACACCCCAATGAGGGTCCCGTCAAACTTGTACATGTGGATGTCGGGTCCGAATTGGTTCTCATACAGCTGGCTAACGAACCCTGGCCACTTGCGCATGGTGCGCAGTGCGCTGGGTTGAATAGCAATTAGATCACCTGGAGTAGGTGTAAATTTGGGGGAATAGTATGCATTTGAGTTCCTTACCGAAGGGATCGAGACCAGGTCGACGTTCGACCACGCGAACATTGTGACCTTTGCGATAGCACTCAATGGCAGCGGTCAAGCCAGCGAGGCCTCCACCTGCACGGAAGATATCAGCTTGCGAGGAAATACTATTGAAAGGTCTGAACTGACCGGCGATGAGGATGTCTACACCAGAGAGCGGTTTGCGAACCATGTTTTCGGCCATGATAGCTAGAGAGAGAACTATGGTGTTCGTTGAAGGTAGTGATGTTCATGAAGATGTACTACTGAGCTTTATATTGTGGAACCGTGCGTACTTTCGGGTTGACGGAGAAGAGAAACAGTGAAAATTGACAATTGAATGCGAGATATCGCACGGTCAAACTTCAGATGGGGATAGGTACAGTTAGAGAAACCTCTGTAGAAGAGGGTCGGAATTATTTTCCCAAAGGAGCATTGTTAATGATAAGCTGTTGATGTGCAGATCCAGCAAAATTTGTTGATCAGTGAGCAGAGCTACTAGTTTTCCCAGTCCAATTTAAAGGTAAACAAGTGAATGTTGAAGCAAATCTGTACGTTGACTGTAATGCTGTTTCTCAGTGAGATACAGTCTCAATATGAAAGCAGGGAATGATACGGTATTTGTTCTCGGACGACGGAGTAGGAGCGGCATGCCACTAGCGAGCAGCATCGTAAATCGTATAACAAAACGGGACTTACCGGCATTGCAAGTCCCGAAGTGTAAGCCTTTGTGCGTCAAGCATTCTAAGAATCTACAGAAGCACCAGATTCATGATGGTATACTACACGTTCGGAAATGGAAATGCCGGAGCTGCCAGTGACACTTCGCTACCAGAGGAATGTTCATAACTTGAACTGGTTATTGTGGACGTAGATTACGTGCTCACTTTATTAATAGACTTTTAGGATTGCACAATGCGCATTGAGCATAATAAGACTGGAAGACAGAGGGACTGGTAAAAATAACTGCTGAACGTTCAACGTTGGCTTGAGTCGGCAACTGCCAACGGTCGGTAAACCGGCATTCAGATACGTTGGCCAAGCCGGCCGCTTGCTTCAGGTCATAAATTGTATAGGTCTTTCTTTCTTCTATTATGGGCGTAGTAATTGGTACGATAGGCACTCGGAGTAATATCTACGTATGCGGACTGTTATCAGAAATACCGATATCACTTCCCTTCTCACCTATTTCCCTATCCGTCTGTTCGGCATTTTTCTCAGCACCAAATCCACCCTCATACCCAAACCACGTCTTACGTCTACAATGAGGTCCACGCACGAGAAGGATCAAGAGGCCTAGCCCGGTCCAACCGAGCGATAAACCTGCCCCTGCTCTCCATCCATACTCCAGGAACACACGCGAACCCACATCTGCGCCCATAACTTGCCCAAGGAAAACCTGTAAATACATGCGATAAAAATAATATAGAGAAGGTCAAGACGGCCACTCACCCATATGAGGGAGATGGCATTTAAGCGTGTTGTAGCAGCTGCAGAGATGCTGCGGTAGGCGCTTCAGAATCCAGATAGTAGTATGACACTGGAGACTCATAGAGACCGACCTGAATATGGACATTTGAAGCGAAACTTGTAGCATTCGACAAAATACATCTATTCCTAGTGTAGCCACGATTACCTTTTTTGATTTTGAGAAAATCAGGGCGCATTAACGACCTTTGGTAAGGTGACTGACGGGAGCAACATGGATACCAGCTGCGCCGACCAAAAGCAGTTGAAAGCACCCGTAAAGTATAGAGCCTAGAATTGAGCCATGCCATGGATGCAGCTTGTCGACCAGTCGACCGGCTGTTGTACAGCAACGAGGATAAGAAAATCACAGGCTTTGTCGTAACGTGAAAGCAACTCACCGAGGGGGGTCATACATACCCCGAACATACCAATGACTCCGAAAAGCCCAATCACTAACCTGACAAAGATATTTATTCACTTCGACCCTTACTGAGGGGTAGGCACTTACGTAGAATAGTTATATGGCGGACCCCCCAGCAGAAATGTCAATGTGACCCAAAAGTTTGACAGACCCGCTGAGGAAAGTAAGTTAACGAGGCAAGCCTGCAGTGAACGATGAACGCAATGTAGAAATTCCGATTTACCAAACATACTTGAATCAACTGCGGCTCTCCTACCGCAAATTTCACCATAGACTTAATAAGACCCCAATACCCCAGATTATCCGCGTTTTTGGCCGGGTAATCCGGAAACATCGCGTAACATGCGACCAACACGACACTCTGGACGCCTACTGCAAAATAATAGACCACCTGCCACTGGGCGAACTGAGCTATCACTCCAGCAACGACTCGCGCGACAAGGATCCCCATTATCACCCCGGAGACGATAATAGATACGACAAAGGCGCGCTGGGAAGAAGGAGCTATGTCCGCTGCGAGGGGGAGGAGGATTGGGGGTACGATATTCAGCGCGCCTGCGAAGAAGGAGACGGCGAGGAATGCATCCCAGTTACGGACGAGAGCGAGGCAGAGGGTAAGGGTGGTGGAGCATATGAGGACTCCGAGAAGGAGCTGCCGGCGTCGGATGATATCTCCTAGTGGTGCAAGGAGAAAAACGCCTGTAGCGTATCTAGTTATGATATGAGCTGTGTCGTAATTGAAGTGATGATCAGAGAACGAACCCGGCCTGGAGAAGGGTGGGGGCTCTACATGAACATATTAGGTGACCCTGTCCCAGAAGACGGCATAACGCACCTTGAGGAACCAAGATACGACACTCCGAAAGATTCAGAGAGTTGAACTAGGACAGATCTCAGCACCCGTATCCCATTCCAAAGAGGCGAACTCACTTAACAATGGTAGGCAGTAGAACAGATTTGCTACCACTATCCAATGATGAGCGTCAGCTATTACACGATGTGATCTACTTACTAAATGTGCACGCGAACGCGAAAAGAACATTGAGCCCAATACCGAACTGAAAGGGCCGATCTGGGTCGTAACGGAGTCTGCGAGGGATAGGGATAAAGCCAAGATCCTTTGTTGGTGTTGGGCTCATCTTGGGGGTAGCGTGATAAGCAAAGAATCTCGGTATTTATGCATCGTTTCCCACTTGCTCTGGTCAATTGCTGAGAGCGGCATCGATCAACTTTTCCAAGGGGGAGGAGAACAAGAATGATCATCGATGACCAGGGGTGCAACTCTCTTCGTAGACTTTGTACGTGTGCGAGGTCTCGGGTTTCATTACCGTATATCAGCGGCGGTATATGCTACTTTCCATAGCTTGTTTTATCTGCCTTCCGAGTTCAATATAGGTTCAGCGTATTTGTCAGTGCTCACCAATATCGTTCTCCAGTAGTCTCCTGCACTCCTAGAGCCGGTGAGCGTCCGTAGACAATTGTGCCCTTATGAAGCCCTGTAAGTAGGAAGTTTGAACGGAGCCATCCAAGTCCTTCTATAATGTGTAAGCGGGCTTTGGGGTAGTCTATCATGAAACATACCGAAATGAACAGTGGCGACTGATATCGATCATCGATGAGTCTCTAAGCCACCTCGGTGAGCATAGATGATGCTTCTGGACATGGGTCTGCAATGACATATGCGACATAGGACAGGAGCGCGTAATTGGGAATAGTAACAGCACCAATACCGCTCTCGGAACCATTCCCACCCTGAGTGTTATCACGAAGCATTGAAGTTGTCCGATTATATCATTGTAATTGATCCAGCCAGAACGTAAAAACAGGCGCGGGACTGACAGAGTCTGGAGAGGAAATTAGACGCTTCACGAGTCACATGCATGTTGTGAGTTCCCGGTTCTCCGTCGGATTTCACGATGCTCACACATGCATGAAGACAATAATACTTGGAGAAAACTGAAGGATGATCAGCCACAAGAAGCGAGGATCGAACCGTAAGCTTGGTCTGGATCTGAAAGCAATGGTTAGTGCAGGTTGGCATGGCGTACATGATACGCTGATAACACGTACAAGATGACCCAGCTTATAATCTCCGTACGGAGAAGTTGCCGCATATTTTCATTGCATGACAATATGTCAATCTATCCAGGGATACTGACCCTCGCCCCGCAATGGCAGGCGTAATCATTAACACATAAACATAAGAGATTGGGTTATCTAAGTGAATGCGGCTTTAACTCAAGACGAAAGACAGACCGTAGGAGAAAATCTTCACCTAGTATATTATCAACTCGTCAGATCGGATAATGAGCTGTTGTTAGGCCGAGCTTACCTCAAAGACCAACATGGTCGGGTAAGTACGAGGACTGTTACAATCAAACCAGCTGACTACAATGTCCCGCTCTTATCATTGAGGATCTCCCTCCATCTCCAGCATACCTTGAACTGCCAAAGAGTCATCATATGAATGCAAAGAAATATCAGAGTGTACGCACCCCTCTTTTCGTAATACATAGCTTGTGGCACCACCATCTTTTGCCCATAGCAGCGATGTCTGATTACTTGGCATCGAGCGTCGGTTTGGGCACTGGGATCTCAGTGTCCGTGTATCCTGCCTCTGGGGTGTGATGGAAGGTATTTTGGCGTCATATATCGCAGCCTCGACGTATTTGAGATTCTACTACATTTGTCAGCCAGATTCTACAAAGAGCTGAGAGGCTTACATCCTCCTCGAATACGGTCACAACAAGCATACTCCCATCTCGAATCCCAACAGTGGCGACTTGTTCCAGTTTCTGACCTTGGACGCGGACGTTGGCTAGCAAAGCGGGCGTCACACGTCCAGAGACACACGCAGCAGCATCAGCGCAGTCTCGCCTCAGCCATTCAACCGTGGACTTCATTTTCTCCTGGCATTTTTCATGTTCGGCAATATCGGTTGGCGAGTAGTTGTTGGGAGCCTGGTTGTAGGGAAGACGTTAATTGGGCTTTCTTGGCATAGGTTCGTCGTTGAGGAAGGGATTTTTGTGCTATGAGAGGCCGTATTGAGGGTTTGGCCGTTCGCAGGACGAGGAAGGACCGACGAGATCGCAGAAGAGTCTGCATTTTAGGTGAAAAGGAGCTGGCGGCTTATCGGTCCGGAAGCCGGGCCTTTTCTACCAACCACGATGGCACGACCGACGCATTGACCGGCCGTTAGCAGTTGCTGACTCCTTTGCCAACCCAAACCAACGTTGAACGTTCAACATTTATTTCCACCGGTCCCTCTGTCTTCCAGTCGATGCACGTCGTGGAATCCTAAAAAGTCTATCACCAAAGTGAGCACATAATCTACGTCCACAATGACCAGTTATGAACATTCTTTTGGTAGCGAAGTGTCAGCTCCGGCATTTCCATTAACATTTCCGAACGTGTAGCATACCGTCATGAATCTGGTGCTTCGGTGGATTTTTAGAATGCTTTACACGCGAAGGCTTACACTTCGGGACTGGCAATGCCGGTGAGTCCCGTTTTGTTATACGATTTACGATGCTGCTCGCGAGTCGCATACCGCCTGTACTCCGTCGTCCGAGAACGCGATCATTCTCTGCTTTCATACTGAGACTGTATCTCACTGAGAAACAAACTGCCTTACAGTCAATGTACATATTTGCTTCAATATCCACTTGTTTACCTTTAAATTGGATTGGGAAGCTAGTAGCTCTGCTCGCTGATCAACAGATTTGGGCTGGATCTTCCCAACTAATCCCGAACCTCTTCTACAGAAGTTTCTCCATCTGTATCCATCCCCATCTGAAGTTTGACTCTGCGATATTTCGCATTCAATTGTCAATTTTCACTGTTTCTCTTCTCCGTCAACCCGAAAGTACGCATGGTTTCACAATATAAAGCTCAGTAGTACATCTTCATGAACATCACTACCTTCAACGAACACCATAGTTCTCTCTCTAGCTATCATGGCCGAAAACATGGTTCGCAAACCGCTCTCTGGTATAGACATCCTCATCGCCGGTCAGTTCAGACTTTTCAATAACATTTCCTCGCAAGCTGATACTTTTCGCGCAGGTGGAGGCCTCGCTGGCTTGACCGCTGCCATTGAGTGCTATCGCAAAGGTCACAATGTTCGCGTGGTCGAACGTCGACCTGGTCTCGATCCCTTCGGTAAGGAACTCAAATGCATACTATTCCCCCAAATTTACACCTACTCCAGGTGATCTAATTGCTATTCAACCCAGCGCACTGCGCACCATGCGCAAGTGGCCAGGGTTCGTTAGCCAGCTGTATGAGAACCAATTCGGACCCGACATCCACATGTACAAGTTTGACGGGACCCTCATTGGGGTGTTCCCTAGCTTAGGCGACTATGACCCGAGTACCGGTGAACGTGCTGCCCTTCTTAGTCGCGTGGAGCTCCATCAGGCGTTGCACAAGTACGCGACATCACTTGGGATCTCCATCGAGCATGGGATCCATGTTGAAGACTACTCGGAGACCCCCAACAAGGGTTGTGCTATCCTTGCAGATGGCACCAAGCTTGAGGCAGACCTTGTCATCGCTGCCGATGGCGTGGGAGGTAAGGGATGGGGTATCGTGAGCGGGAAAAAGGACCAGCCTATCAGCAGCGGCTACGCAATCTATCGAACGACCTTCCCGCTCGAGTATGCATTGAAGGATCCCCTGTTGGCGAAGGTGTACGAAAGCGACAGCTCGCATGGTGCTTCTTATATTGGCCCCAACACGCACATAGTCACCGGCAAGAACAAAAACGTCGTTTGCTGGATGATGACTTATCTCGCAAGTACTTTTCCCAGTCCCCCCTGGTCCATTTTTGATAACATACTAGGATGATGGCAATGCGACCGAGGATTGGTCAAAAACTCAGTCTTCGGAATCTGCACTGAAACATGTGAAAGATTGGAGTCCATTCGTCCGAGCTCTCATTAATGCGGTACCCAACAAGGAAGTCGTTGACTGGAAGCTGATGTGGCGTAACCCTCAACCCAAGTGGGTCTCTCCAATGGGTCGTATCGTCCAGATCGGAGATGCTGCGCACAGTCTTCTTCCTACGAGCGCCAGCGGTGCAACTATGGCTATGGAGGATGGTATTACTCTTGCAGCTTGTCTCCACATCAGCGGAAGGGATGGAATCCCTTTGGCTGTTCAAGTTTATAACAAGCTACGGTACATTCAGCAATTCTTCCGCCGTTGTACAGCGCTGATGCGGGCTCACTTACATTTTAGGTTTGAACGTGTCTCTTGTGCTCAAAGGATGGGATTCAAGACGCGTGAAAATTGGCATCACACAGATTGGGATGCTGTATCGAAGAATCCTCAGCTAGTCAGCAAGATCATTGGTAACTGGCTAGCGAAGCATGACTCGGAGAAGTACGCATACGACAATTATGCTGCGTGCGCCAAACATATCACTGACGGCACACCTTTTACTAATACCAACACCCCTCCGGGATACATCTACGAGCCGTGGACGGTTGAGGATTTACTGAAGGCGGCGAGAGAGAAGACGGATGTTCAGGACGCTGGTGATTGGAGTTGAGTTACCCCGCTATGTTATGACTTCTCCGTCTGCTATATAACGAGTCTCAACCAGACTTTATATCTCTGACTTGCACAAGAAGCCGCCGGTGATTGCTGTGAGTCCAATATTCAGCATCCTAACTTTTCCAGGTCCAATACAAATTGTTATGATATGACTTATTGAAGTTGAAGTTGAAGACGGAAAAGCCCTGCCCTGTCCACTTGTCTAATCACAATGATATCCTTGTTCCCCTTGCTTGGCACCGCATAAGGTCCGGCAGCCGGTCCGCTTCAGCCTCGGTGCTTCCCTCGAACTACGACCAGTGCTTATGTGCCCAAGACTAGCGGTAAGAGCAAAGTCTCATCTTTGGAGAACGTGACTGAGAGATATTCATTCACAAACCATACTTCAGGGAAATATGCGACCGCGTCGCTCGCTTTTACAGATTCTGGCATCGTCCTTGAGAGCACTTCCATGGCGTTTATGGCTATATTTCCCCAAATCCATGAAAGCCTTCGTGTACATCCGTCTCGGGATGTGGTACGACGTTCATGAATGGAATATAGACCGTCTTCCTTTTGGTCGTATTCTCAAACACACCCATGATATACCCCCAGAGATTGAGGCGGACAACATCAAGTTCGTCGAGAAAAATACAATTATTCCTCTTCCCTGCGTTCTTGACGTCCTTTCTGATATACCAAAGGGAAATGCATCGGAGGGTTTGATCCTTATAGCTGAGGTGAAAGGTGTAACATTGGGGCAGTGGCTCTACTCAAAGACTACATTTCCGCCCGAGTTCTTCCATTACAGTAAGCTCATCTTCAGTCCCGCCCATCTCCGCGGCGGACGTAGTCTCAAGGAGCTATCCGAGCTCATGACATCCTTCAACAAGCCCGTACTTGACCTCTCGGATAGTGCGGTATTCATCGCTGACCTGAAAAAGGCTCTTACCGAACTCCGCTCCATCACTCCTCCTCCTTCTGGTGAGGTTTCTGGTCTTCACGGCTCGCCATTCGTACACATTCGATGTGCAATTGTTGTTTAGTCCAACCGCTGAAGAATATCCGCGCTTTTCATGACATGTTACTTGCAAATGTGTCATGTGTGAGCCGCATGCCTCGTCTCCTCCAAATGGCCGCACCCGTATCCGATAAATCACATAAATTATGCTTCTCGCACTGTGACTTGAACAAGACTAACATCCTTGTTACCGAGGATGGTCGATTAGCTGCTATCATTGATTGGGAAGCTGCGGGATGGTTTCCGGAGTATTGGGAATACACGTCGCAGGTGATGCAGAATATGGACTCTGAAATTCTGGCCAAGTTTTGGGATGCGGTTGGCGTATTTGGGAAGGGGTACTATGAGAAGGAGCTAGAACTAGAACGGGCGCTGTGTCACAGCACTGGCGATACTGCTGTGCCTCCAGGCTTGATGCCTGACGATCCTCTCGACATACCTCTTCATGAAGACAAGGATATCATGTGGTAAGCTTCGATGTATGACTTGCTTGCTGTTTTCTCATGCTTCGATAGAACTTAACACGCGGGTTATATTCAAATGTAATCGCATGGTCCTGCTTGTCTAGTGCGGCGGATGCCAGCCAATTTCAGAATCCGATGTTTTAAAGAAAGTGTGCCATGATGCTATCAAGTGTTTTCGAGTCAGAATACCATTTTGGACGAATCGACTGCTTCTGAGCATGGGTTGGAAAGACCCAGTTAAGAAGCAGTCGTTCAAGTTATCGATTGGTATAAAGATAGGTCCCAGGGAAACTCTCTACCCGTGTTGGCTTCAGCGTCCATCTGTCAAAGTAGAATTTTCAAGGCCAAGAATGTGAGCTTCTAGCACGACGTTTCTACTCTCATGCAAAACCAATGCACCGTTTTTTTTTAGGCAGAAAAATGAAATTTACGCTGTACTCAGTGTTCTTGTGGGAGATCCAGGTTGTCACTGGGCATTATTATACTTGGCCACGATGAGTGATTGTAATATTATCAAGGATAGCTCGCTGACGAATTGTAGGACGCGGAGACAGGGACCAAAATCCTCGTTACCACAAAGAGCGACGACTGGGCATACGAAAGTCGTCATTGGCCTGGTCTGGCTTCCAAGTTCGCCGTCACATTCACGAAGATCGGGCGCATGCCCGCCGATTGGGATCCCAGCTTCCTTGAATATTATTTGTCCAGCATTCCTATGACTGTCCCAGAAGTGGATCGTGCAAGGGAGCCCTCACTTACCTGCAGAGTTTGATTCAAAGAAGCTATTCGCACCTTGAATAATGCCCAAATGTTTGTCAAGTGACCTGATGTGGACGCGCTTGAGGCCGACCTCTTGTACAAAGCTGATGCTGCGCGCCGACACTATGCCGTCTGAGCCCTGCTCATACTTGATAGGAACTGTTTGACTGCTAGACAGCTTGCGAACTGGGGCTTATGGTACAGTAGAAGAGTCGGAAAGGTCACGACGACACGTTTCTTCGACTGCCGTGAAATCTTGGTGGTCTGAGGTGATTCCATATCATTGCAGAACTGGTGCGCGAGGCTTTGACTTGCTCAGTCATCCAACGGCGACTGATTATCATAATACAAATGGTCACGTTGGCACAGGATCTGCTCATGGCAGATAATCATTTAAGAAGTGTTTGGATTTTTACCTGAATTGCTTAACCTGCGCTCGACCGAATGTTTGTAGTCTGTGACTAATTATCTATTAAATTAGAATCCCGTGTTACTTCATACAACGCTATAATCTACAGAACTCGATGTCCCGACGATGTGGTAATAATTGTGTGTACTGTCAATTGGCGAAGTTCCCTCCACTCGTACCTCTGTAATGTCCTGCAGGCCCTCTTCCAAGTCCGGTCTTTCGGTTGAAGATGTGTCCCATCCAGATGCAGCACTCATTTCAGTGTCACTCTGCGATGTTGAATGATTTCCAAATCGAATTGACGACCCCAGGGTGCTATCGCTCCAGGAATCGTCTGGGCGTGCATGCCCTGCGGCCGACTAGCATTGTTGGCATTATTCCCTAGCAGAGACGATTCAAGGAACAAGGACAAATAAAGGTTGAATATGCTTAGTCTCATTGCAATCGCTAGGGATTCAATGTAAAGTGAGGCTAGTTCATTACGAGCGTCGAACACCAGCGTGACGACTAATACCGCGGAGTAGAGTAATGCAGATTTAACAAGCATCTCAATAACTCTCTGATATACGCGTATCCTGCCATCCCACTCGCGGGATGCGATAGATAATGAGAATCGTGCACCATAGCAAGGTAGTCATTACGAGCGAGACGCGAACCAGTTGACTGCCTTTTCGGGCATTATGGCTCGGGGTGACATGAGAGCTGAGCCAAAAGCTTCGTAATAGGCTACAATCCCTCTGCTGGCTGTACTACTAATAAGTCATAAATCATAAGTGTTATGGATTCAAAAGTGTACCTGTTGCCAAGGTAGTACAAACAAGCACAACATGCCATGACCGACCCCAGACAATCCAACAACGCTATATCTAGGAATCCATAAGTAAAGAATCATGCACAAAAGAATAAACCCCATGCCAAGGCCGCATCCGAGTCTGCAAGAACTGTGCTCAGAAGTGAAGTGACCTCCGCAGTCAGTCAATATGACTGGAGTGGAATTATTGGTCAGGCTGCCGCTGAATGTCTCCCAAACGGATTTCCAGGCAAGAGCAGTGGTAAAAGTTGCGATACACTGGGCGCATATGCAGTAAAAGTTTGAAAGCTGCTAGAACTTGAAGGTACAAAAGCACTGGCAGGATGATAGCAACCAAAAAATGCGGCCGTCTACGATTCTCACAGTTATTCCTTGAGGCTTGACACACCGGTCACAAAGATGAGCTGTAAAAGAAGCGAAGATCACAGACCAACGGCCCACAATGTGACGGCTACTACTCCGGTGTATGTCCCTTTAGATATTGGTTACTGAAATCAATCCATTGTGTCGCAGTAAATTCGCTCACCGTATAGTAATGCATTAAATATTGTATTGTTTATTGAAACCCATGTTCAGATTCGTGACAATATCTTTGATCTGGCTGGAGGTTAGCTTGGGTATACCAGTGGCGGGAGATGTTCCAGTGGTCATGATGGTAACTCCAAAGATAAGCGAAGGAGGGATATGAAATCTTGGTGCCAAGATACCAGCTCGTTATATAGTAGAACATGAGATAGAATCCGTGATAGTGCAAGGTTACAACCAAGGCCTTGGCATTTTGACTATTGGGCGAGGAAACTGCTATTTGAGATGTGGATTCAAGTTGACATCTTGCTCCTGATCGAGTCTATTGAGTTCTAACTTGTCAGGAATGCATGTCTACGAACATGGGAGGATGGCTCGAATGGACGTACATTCTGGATACTGATACATAGATGGAAAGTCGGGTTACGGCCATGATTGGTACGAACATCAAACTAAGATGAAAAACAAAAAACAGCTAGCCGTGTGAAACTATAATCGTCGATGTTGTGCCGCCATCTCTAGGTTTAAGTAAACGGGTTCCGGGTCACCTTGTAACAAAGACTATCCGCACACATCTGAGACCGAGGGGCATGCTGAAGGAGCTGTGATCAAGTGCCAAGTTGCTAGCGGATGATAAATTTCGGGGACATCAGGAAGCGGGCTAGAAGGTCTTGATCAGCTCTACTCATTTAAACAATAGCAGCGACGAACTTGTGATATAGCATGCAGAACTGAACTTCCTGAGCACTAGGAGGAACGTAAAAAAAAATGTTCAAAATGAAATTCTTACTGCAGATAAAATGCCGGTATCCAGAAATTTGCTTGTATTCTATCACGTCCCGGGGCCGGTATATAGAGGGAGCCTGCTCTTTGAACATCCAAGCGACTATTGAGCTGAAACACGCCTTTGTGTTCCTCTATCCTGTGCGATGACCTAATGGTAGCCTTTCGTGAAGGTGATCGACTCGGGCGAGCCAAGTCGCGTCATGAGTGCCTGTGACTTGTGGTATGATACATCGACCCAGTTGTGGGGGACGTCCTTCAACGAATCAACTTGCTAGGGAAGTGGAGGAAGGAGCTGTTTAGAGTGTGTTACGGGCAGTGAGTGTACGAGACAGAATGGATGGGAGGAATCGGTGGCCTGTTCGACCGTAGGATAGGGTGTCGTTCTCCTGACGGGATGGCGTGGTAGGTAGTGGAGCGTGGGAGTATAGTTTGTGAGAAGGACGACCTTGGAGAGGAAGTGGAAGAGATTGTCAGGGTGGTGGAGGGTTTTCGGTGTATAGACGAGGGGGGAGGTCATGATTAGGACACGGAGGGTAGTAAGGAACCGGAGTACGGTGTTGAAGAACGTGTGGTGTGAAGTTTTTCCCAGAATGGGGGTTCGTTGGCCGTTTCTGGGTAATGGTTCGACGATATGAAACAGTAAGGAGTGAATGTTCGTCTCATGATCAATAGAGTGACAAGCCTCATCTTGGACGAGTATTTCATTGGTCGCTGTTCTACCAATCTTCTTCTCCAAGACATTTGGTGTCTTCCCGAACTGATCCAACTATTTGGTGTGTTCAACGAACCTCTGCCGAGTACGATTCCGTGTTCCTTGGATCGAACAAGAACTTGCCGCGAGGTCGCTGCTGAAATACGGATCGGCCTCGAGTGCTTACTGTTTTTTGCCAGGCAGACCTTCTGCCAAGAAATTCGAATCTTGAAAGGAGGCATGGAGTACCCGGATTTCGAGGATAAGATAGGAGGAGGACTGGTTCCAGATTCCAAGTGTATACTTCAGGAAAAGACACCTGACGTGCGCGCTGGTGGGACGTATAATAGATGGTGTTCTGCGGCGTGAGGATACTGTTCATGAGAATGACGGGCGTTTGAAGATGGGGTCGTGATTGATGTGTGAGGACATGTCGCACTGGGAGAATTTCTCGAGAGATCTGATGGGTTGTGGGGAACTGGAGAATGGTGGTGGAGAGAGCGTAGTGCGATGTGGGGATGGTACTGTATGCTAGGCGATGCGAAAACAGCGAGGGAGTCGGTTACTGTCTCGATAGAATAACGAGCATGGTCTTGGAAAAGTATTTTTGGTCACTCTTCCGCCAAGAGTCTTCGTCAAGACAAATACAAACGGATAATGGTAGCTGCTCTTGTTACTTCTCGTCCCTCCGACAAGTAATTTAGGGAACTCATTGTTATAGGATCTGTTCCGTTCGCTAGTGGACACGGTTAACATGGGTGGGCAAGCACGAGGCAAAACAATATTTTTATAGTCAGACTAGGTGGAAGGATTATCGTGAGACGCCCAACATCTTTTTCATGTCGACCAAGATCTTGTCAATCTCGGCAACGTAGTTGTCCAGTAGATCTTGGAACTGGTCGAGAATTAGTTAGCGATCAGAGGGAAGAGTGAAGAGTACGCACCACTTCGAGCTCGACGGACCGCTTCTCGTATTTGCCCTTCTTCACGCTCGTCTGATGAAGTTTGCGGCACTGGACGCGCGCTTCCTCTGCCTTCTTCCCTGCAGCAACGACGACGGACGACTTGGCATCGAGCGTCGGTTTGGGCACTGGGATCCTCAATGTCCGAGTATCCTGCCGCTGCGGGGTGATAGACGGTATCTTGGCGTCATATATCGCAGCCTCGACGTGTTTGAGGTTCTACTACTTTTGTCAGTCAAAGTTTACGAAGAGCTGAGGTGGCCTACATCCTCCTCAAATACGGTCACAACAAGCATACTCCCATCTCGAACCCCAACAGTGGCGACTTGTTCCAGTTTCTGATTGTGGACACGGACGTTGGCTAGCAAGGCAGGCGTCACACGTCCAGAAGCGCGCGCAGCAGCGTCAGCGCAGTCTCACCTCAGCCATTCGACCGCAGACTTCATTTTCTCCTAGCATTTTTCATGTTCGGCGATATCGGTTGGTTTGGTGAGTGGTTGGAGGGAGCCTGGTTGGAGGGAAGATGTCGATTGGGCTTTTTTAGTGTAGGTTCGTCATTGTGGAAGGGGTGTTCGTGTTATGAGAGGCCGTAGTGAGGGTTTGGCCGTTCGCAGGACGTGGAAGGACAGACGAGATCGCAGAAGAGTCTGCATTTTAGGTGAAAGGAGCTGGCGGCTTATCGGTCCGGAAGCCGGGCCTTTTTCACCAACGACGATGGCACGACCGACGCACTGTGAGTATGCGCTTGCTAGCTAATCCCAGACTCACCCTTTGCAGTTCTGTCGATCCCTCTTGGCCAAACTCGCCCCACTCTCCGCGCCAGAGTTGCCGATCTGCATGCCGCCCTCAACCTTTCTGCATCAGACGCCACGCTTCTCATAAACCCTCAGCGCGTGCACCTCACTCTCGGCGTCATGAATCTCACCCCTGAATCTCTCCCAACCGCGCTTGACCTCCTACACCGCCTCCCAACACTTCTCCCGCTCACAGCCGCGCCCCCGACCATCACCCTCGACACCCTCGATGTGCTCAAGAGGGAATCCCGCGGTCGTGCCCATGTCTTATGGGCTGGTCCATCACAGCCTGAGCCTCTGTTCAACCAAATCAACCAGATCTTCTGTGATGAGGGCTTCATCACTGACACGCGTCCTCTCAAGCTCCATATGACACTCATGAACAGCACGTACAGAAGACCTAGGCCCAAACGCCCCCAGTCCTTTGATTATGACGCTATTCTGCGGCAGGCTGGTGTACTCGAATGTTTCGGTGTGCAAGAGAGCGACTACGCTGAGCTCCCATTGGCTGTTTCGATGGGCTCGTACGAGGCGCCGAGAGTTCATTTGTGCGCGATGGGAAGCTGGGACACGGACGGCGCGTATGTCAGTTGTGGCAGTGCACCCCTGTTCCGAGATAAGCCTGGAGCGAGGAACGCATAGGCTACGCGCTAACCAACTCATTACATTCCCGTCCGCCAAATAAGCTGACTCTCCATCCCAGAATCACCAACCCCTCTTCCTCAACATATGCACTTCCCCCATCGCTTCTCCCCCACTTCCGACCTTCAGTAAGGAATCCCACCACCATGTCCATCGTGACGAGCGACCCCCCGGCGGAACGAGCTACACTAAACCCTCAGCACCCTCAGCAGTTTGAATACGATGCTATCGCTGGGGTGTTCGGGCAAAAGACTGCGAGGTCGATGAGCGCCGAGAGTAGCTGGGACATGGATGGCACGGTCCTATATCGTTCGTCCTTCTCATTTTTAGCCACAATACACTTGGCCGAATGCATATGTTAGTTGCTCGAGATTCTTCTAAGGGACGATATATGTTTTATCCTGCCCTGAATGGGAGAAATAACGTCTGCAGTGTGATATGTCGCGGCAACTTTTACAACGGACAGTCCACCATCTGTCGCTTCACCGCTCCCCTATCGCACATGTTGTCCAGGGTGCCCCTCCCTTTCGTAATTGCTACTTATTAAGGTATCCATGTGCCTTTACTTCAGTCTTGTCTTTGTTTGTTCAGGCGGCGGCAAGCATGACGATTAGGGTCCCTCCATCAAAGCATTGCGTACCGTTTTCGCTGAGCGCTCCCATCTTAAAATCTTCAGGGATTAGGGCATACCAATGAAACTGCTCCCTCCGTTCATTGGCTGCTTGCCACGATGGCATGTATTGATGAAAATGGCGAGAATAGTATAATGATGGCTAGAGAGTATCGCAGCCTCCCTATGGATGGGGTCATGTCTGATCGTTTCTCATCGACAACGGGACTCATGACCGGGGGTAGCGGCTCACTGGGGTCCTGGTGCTTCTTCTCGCCAAACTACATCAGGACAATATCAGGATTGGTGAATATCGAACGCGCTTTGTTCTCCTCGGCAAGAGGGATGCAGCGCCATTTGGACAAGTATAGCCGTTAGGGTTCAACGACCTACGAGTGGACATCGCAATACCGAGTTTCGAGTTAGTCTCGCTATCATCCTGCATATGAAGCAAGCTGTCGATATACAAGCTTTGTATCAAATTATCTTTGGTGACCGTGACGGACGTTGATCTACCTCACTCTCGGCGTCATGAACCTCGCCCCTGAATCTCTCCCAACTGCGCTTAACCTTCTTCGCCGCCTCCTGACCCTCCTCCTGCTCCCGACTGTCATCCTTGACGCCCTCGACGTGCTCAAGAGGGAATCCCGCCGTCGTGTCCATGTTTTATGGGTTGCTCCATCCCGGCATGAGCCTCTCTCTGTTCAACCAAATCAATCAGATATTTCGTGACGAGGGCTTCGTCACCGACATGTGTCCTCTCTCAAGCTGCATGTGACATTCATGAACAGTACATACAGAAGACCTAGGACCCAACGCCCTCGGCTGTTTGATTACGATGCTATGCTGGCGTGTTGGAACGTTTAGAGAGCGAGTACGCTGAGCTCCCGATGACTGTCACAGTGGGCTCGTACGATGCACCGAGAGTTCACCTTTCCAAGATGGGACGCTGGCACACGGACCGCGCGTATGTAAGTTATGGCAGCGCGCCATTATCCAAGAAACTCGTCTAAGCTACCGCCATGTCCCGCCGCGTTCTCTTTGGAATGTCGCTCAGCATCCCTTCCTTTCTCCGAGTCCGCACATTGCTATTCGATCGTGTCAAGCTCGTACCCTGTCATCGGTGCAATTCAAGTTATGTCATCCGTATATTTCGGGGTCTCTCTTGAAGATGATACTCCCTACTTCAATGTGGTATAGAACGTTCTATGATTGGCTGTCACCCCGACGTTTTATCTCTGTTGATGAGGGAGACGGCGGCATTCTCGCCCTCCGCTGCGTCTATGAGAAATCCCGTAGTTCACTCTCGTCATCAAATCACCCTCGGGCGGTTGTTGCAACCTAGGCCTAGGTCTTTTCTGGGCGTAGCTTTGTCGTTCATGGAAGCGTCTTCGCTTCGGTTTGGGTGCTCGTGTGGCGAGGTAAGGGGAGACGGGAGCTTGTCGCGCCAGGCGTCCTGGTCTGATAGCTGAACCGTTCCACGACAGATGGGCAATTGTGAGTGTCTGCTGTCGGTGTGCTAATCCCATCTCATCATATGCAGTTCAGTCTATTCCCCCCGGCGAAGTATGTTTCTGGCTAATGATACGAAGGAGAATCCTGCCCAACGATGCCTTTCGGGTTTAGGAGACTAGAGGGAGATCCGTAACGCTTCTTCGGGTACATGAAATTACTGTTCAGAAACGTTTGCTTCAGCGAGGCGTTATTCCCGAAAACAAACTCGTGGGACACCAGGGCCTATGAGTCTTTGAACATCGAAACCGGTGAACCTGCACCCCGTAATTTCGACCCCCCCCCGTCGGTGGGTATTTGGTACGCATGGGTCTTGCATCAAGTGAGTAATATTTCAAGTTCAGGTCATGAAGAGAAGACCCTCCGGAAGACGAGATCCGTGACGAATCAAACGATGCAGACCCGCCAATGTAGCCTTCTCGAGTCCTTTTGTTGTACTTCTTCAGGCGGGAGTAGCAAGCCACCAGTCGCCTGATCAACGAATCGATTGATCACCGATCACTTTGCTTCCATCACGTCGAGTTGAGTAAAACTGGTCAGCCGCTCAGCCTCCCAAGTTCCATCTCCGTATGTCTTGTCAGATTCGGCGACTGTAGTTGGATTGGATTCCAGCAACGTTAAACTGCCCTCTTGCGTGTTTCTATGTTCCAGGGGATTCGCAGTCACTTGTCGTGAGTATGGATTATAGAAGGTACGCCTCCGGGAGTGTCATTGGTTATGTTTGTTTGACTAATTGAATTCCTCCTTATCAGTTGTGCTGCGCGTTGATTCCACAATGTAGTGACAGTTTCTCCTGTATACATTACAGGTGCCTTAATACTCAACATGCGGTGATACCTTGCATCCATTCTCCATATCCCGATCCCAGTATATGGGCTATAAACTACTTCAAAGCAAAGTCTTCTTGTTCCACTAACGCGGTGTATTTGGGTCACGATGGACGTAGGCGCTGGTATCCTCACGACCAAGCGAAGCGAATAAATGGACTGCCGTCACGGCCGCTGCAATCCCCTCATCATCATCGCGGGGTGGCGGCCTCCTCTAGCTGATCCCATTGTTCTGTTCTTTGACTCTCCATCTTACGGTTTGGAGACCGAAGCACTGAAAGACACTTTCTGAATTGTCGCATCGAGATGGCGTTCTCACGGGTAAGTGAGTCTTTGCCTTCAGGACAGATGATTACAGATTCGGATAAGGTCCGCGCAAAGAACAACAGCGACCTTAGGATACAGGCATTTCACGAACGTTGTTTCCATGTAGTTTAAAAGCTTGCAGGAACTGCTGCAATGGAGCATAACTCGCCAACCGAAGATCCCCGCTCTTGAATTCTATACCACCTTTCAACTCAGTCTATCATCCAGACTCACAACCTCGCTATGCCGTATCCACTGGCAGAACACCGCTGGCCGAACTCAAGGCGTCGTCATCAGCGTCATGCAGGTCCATCCACTGCATCTACGTCTTTTGGAAAGCCAAAGCCGCTCTCCGGAAAATACGGTGAGTAGGCTTCCTGTTTACTTGCTTCAAATCCCTGACGTCCAATCACTAGCCCTGAAATTCCTCTTCTCCCATTGCCCCAAATTCCCTAAACCCTCAGGTTCTGAGGGTGGTGTGGGTATTCGTGATCCTGTGCAGTACGATATGCATCTGCATTCCGAATTAATCCTGAAAGACATCGTCCTTTTTCCCGACATGCTCGACCAGCTGGCTGGCGTCGTTGACTCCAGGCTGCGCAATTTGAGCGGAAAGCTACCTCGGGTGTCCCAGTCTGCACTCTTGTATCCGAGACGAGTTTCAGCGTATATGTTACCGCGCTGTTCGGGTCCCTCTGCAGAGTCTGACTCGGAGACTGATATCCTGGACAGATATATTCCTCTACAACGCCGTTCATCACTGGCGGCCTCGGTTCTATTCGCTGGCCTTGATCAATGGTCGAATATCTTTCGGTACAGCACCAATCCTTATTCCATGAAGCCGTATGCCCTTGCAGGTGGATATACGTCACTCGATACAAATGTCATAGCAGGAGCTGGACTTCCCGACGATCTTAACAGTGACATTCAGCTTGTCTTCCAGACGGGCTTGTCAGAGTCCTTCGTGATCTGGGACTTCCAGTGTATTATCGCAGGGAGTGAAGGAGTCATGCGAGCTATTGGCTATTTGACAGGCTCAAAGTTTCCTTGGGCTTGCTGCTCTACTTTCCGGAGTTGTGGTGGACAGTTTTGCAGGAAGACGGACAGCATGTTCAAATCCCAGTTCGCCGTCACGGGGTACAAAACAGGCGAGGATGGAGGTATCTTTGAGGACAGCTCGGATATCGAGTTTGGTGTCTCCAGCAGCGGCGCATTCAGATTCGATAAATCTAACATCAATTCCTCCGTGGACTCTGTGCTGAGCACGATCGGGCAGAAATTCGAAATTGAAGGAGACGATATTGGGATCGAAGACGACAGTGGAATCAATGACGGCGCTGTGTCATTTAACGAGGACGACTTTACGAATGCGTTGAAGATCATACAACAGGTATTTACATTTCTGATCATTGTTCCGTGTTACGAGTTCTGATATGAGGAACAGGTGTGGGCCGAAGCTGTGAATGTTGATGCACCATTTGTCGTTTTGAATGCTGGGAACCGAGAATTCATTGGCATCCGGGATCGAAAATTGCAACGTCTCTATCTGTCGCTGCTGATAGACCTCGACGACCCCAGTAGCCTCCCAGCAGGCTATTTCAAAATTCATGCCGGTCTACAAATTGCAGCAGTTCTTGATGCAATTGAGCGTGCGAAACGGTTGGACGGGCTCTCACGTCTCCCTGTGCTTTATACATTCGAATATGACCGCGGAGATTAAGTAGGATGTGTATAACGTAGAAACAGAAAGCTATGCTGTACCGCTAGTTATAGGTATATAGGATATACATAAAAGAGCCCTCATCTCAGCTGATATTATGGAACGACTGAGTGCAAAGAAACGAAAGAATTTCGCTAAGGTACAGCTGAAAAATGGGCATCAAATTGTTACCGATTTTTGAACAATGTTATTAACACGTAAAAAGGAGGGTGCCCCAACGCACCTCGTGAACAAATTCGAATAAAAGAAGTGCTTTGCGAACTATGACTGGTGTGCCGAAGCTTTTCTTATCCGTAACGTTTCCAAAATGCTTCATCAGCCTCTAGGCACGAAAAAATTCCCCATTCTCGCCATACTGAGCTACACGTTGAACCCACACGAACTTGGAAACGCCATGAATGTGAAGGGAATTATTCGCTTCAGAAGTAGGCGCTGGACTAGTGTCTGCAGAGTTATTCAGAGGTGCCAATAGCATTGACACTTGTAAAAAAAAATATCAACAGACGCGTTCAGAGGAACTAGACAGTGTTCGCCACCAGTAGCTGTTGAAGGTAAAGAAGTCGCCGGTTGTTCGCTAGCTGATCAGCCCACCATCTGACGCTTTTTCACCAATCACGATGGCGTGACCCGCGCACTGTGAGTGTCGATATCTCTTGGCTGAACGCATCCAACTCTCCACGCCAGAACTGCGAGCCTGGTTGTAGGGAAGATGTTGACTGGGTTTTTTTGGCGTAGGTTCATCGTTGGGGAAGGAGTATCCGTGCTGTCAGAGGACATATTGAAGGCCTAGCTGCTTGTACGACCAGGAAGGAGAGACGAGATCGCAGAAGAGTTTGCATTTTGAGTCAGGGGGTTCAAGTTTGCCAGCTTATCGGTCCGACAGCCGAAGCTTTTTATAGTGACCGACCACGATGGCGCGACCCTCAACGCGTGCACCTCACCCTGGGCGTCATGAATCTCACTCATGAATCTCTCCCAACTGCATTCAAAAGCGAGTACGTTGAGCTCTCGATGGCTGTTGCATTGAGCTCGTACGAGGCACCGAGAGTTCATCTGTGCATGATGGGAATCTGGGACACGGACAACGTGTATGTCAACTGTGGAAGTGCACCGTTATCGACGGCATGTAGCTGAAGCCTGAATTTCAACTTGCACAACCTCCCTGGCATTCCTCCATCATCTCTCAATGCAGCGAATACATGCCTGTCGAGCTCATGCCCTTTTCACTAAATTGGCAGCGTCCACTTGTCGAAGGAAGAATGG
Organism: Armillaria fumosa; assembly: GCA_030407015.1. NCBI lineage: Eukaryota > Fungi > Basidiomycota > Agaricomycetes > Agaricales > Physalacriaceae > Armillaria > Armillaria fumosa. The sequence goes on along the minus strand of JAUDYM010000002.1, from coordinate 4,139,254 downwards.
TCGTTCCATTCTACTTCACACTGTTCGCCTGGGCGTGAACATTTACGCTCTTAACGTATGCACGTCCCCCACCACGCTCGACCACTGCATCACTCCTCTCGCTCACAGCCGTATCACCATATAGGGGTTAGTAACTCGTCTCAGCACAAATATTTGTTCAGCGAGGTCCTCCATGATGGTGGAAAACTGAATAGCAGACATAGGACTAATCGCCCACATACCAGTGTGCTGAGATGTTTTGGTGTATGCTCCTGATAGCAATCACGCCGACATTTCATTGCGGCACTAGGAGGTAGTAGTGCGCCGTTATCGACCACTCAGTCGTTTGCCTCCTCTCAACCTGAATTGTTGGAAATCTGGACGTCGGTTTCCGAGTCGTGGATCGGACACGCAGGAACGGGCAAATTCGCGTTCAATGTGAGGCGTGCACTCGCCTCTAACTTGGGTGCTCTGTGAGGCAGTTCTGAGGCTCAGCAAGCTCGGTCGTCTCTCGGATTCTTTGGGGAGAATTCCCTTCCGGCCAATTGAATCTTCTGTGACTTTTGGTGTGCGAGATCTGAATGCAAGTTCCCGCGGTTCACCTTGAGTTCGTATGACCCCCCTCTGCATCAGTTTAACTGATTCCAACTCGAATTGAATGCATTCCTTTCTCTGGAGGCGGTGCTGTCGGCGCTCCAAATTTTCTCACCGACCGCGTTAGCCTTTCTCAGGACTTTGCACCCATACAATCTGTCTTTCTCCATGTTCATGCGAAGCTAGGTGGCTGGTGAAACACGACTCAGCAGCTTACGATACGATGGAGAATCCTGTCAAGCAACAAATCTCAGGTTTGAGAGACCAGAGAGAGAACGCTTCTTCTATGGATCACTCAAATGAAATTGCTGTTCAGAACATATGCTTTAGCGAGGCAGTTACTGCTGTCAGGAAAACTCCTGGGACACCCGGGCCTCTTCAAAATCAGTGAACCTGCAGCCTGCAATTTTGACCCTCGTTAGCGTGTGCGATTAAATGCATTTGGTTCCCCTCGAGAGTTCATCAGCGTGATCACAACGTATAAGGGTAAGTAAATTATAAATACTAAATGAAGTGTATTCACTAAGTTACTTCTCTAGGAAATTATTTCCAAGATCCGTGGCCGTCCCTTTTTTCTCGATGCTTCCAGGCGCCGGTAATACATGTGTTGTAGATACTCTGTTTTGATATTGGAACGAAAGGACGAAGGACCAATAGAGTACGACAAGGATAGCGGGAAATGAAGACAAAGGGCGTATTCGTATTCATAACACCGGATTCCAATATACTATTCTAGTACGCCTGAGGAAATGGTGTGTCTTGCTTCAAGTGAGCCGTGTCTTTATTTAGGTCAAAGGGATACATTTGAGACCGATAAAGCTCGCTGGTCAGCCCTCGAAGACAAGACCATCAAAGAGTCCTAGAAAAAAAATCCATGGAGATCAAATGGATGATAGTCGACCATACTGCCGCTGTAGGCATCTCGACTCCTTTTGTTGTGCTTCTTCTTGCAGGACTAGCAAGTCGCCGATATCTGATCAACAAAGCACCAGAATCGTCCGATCTCGGAATTGATCACTGATCAGTTTTTCCCCGTCACATCGACTTGCCCTTTTTTGAGTAAGACTGGTCGGGAGCTCATTTTAGTCCCATCTCTATATATCTTGTCAGGTTCGGCAACTCATTCTGCCTCGACTCCAGGAATTGTACAACATTAAACTGCCCTGTCGTCTGTTTCGACTTTCCAGGGTATTCGCAGTCGCTTTCACTAGTATGGATTTCGAAGAGTCATTGGCTATCTTTGTTTGACTAATAAAGTTCCTCCTTGTCAGTTTTGTTGTGCATTTACTCCACAAAGTTGAGACAATTTCTTATCTTTACATTTCAGGTGACTTAATACTCAGCCTGCGGTGATTTCTTGTCCCCATTCTTTATATGCCCGTCCTAATGTGTGGCCATAGACTACCAAGCAAAATCTTGTTGTTCTATTACTAGCACGATGCAATTGTGACATGCTGGAAGTAGACGCTGGTATCCTCACGACCATGATATCAGCTAGAACTCATTTCGTTATGTTCTATACACCTAAAACTAACTGTACATACTACATCGTAACTTTCTTTCTTCTACGATGTATACACTCTAATCTCCGGGGTTATATCTGAAGACATAACGCACGGGGAGACGTGAGAGCGCGTTCAACCGTTTCGCGCGCTGAATTGCATCAAGAACTGCTGCAATTTGTAGACCGGTATGGATTTTGAAGTAACCTGCTGGGAGGCTACTGGGGTCATTCAGGTCTATCAGCGGCGACAGATAGAGACGTCGCAAATTTCGATCCCGGATGCCAATGAATTCTTGGTTCCCAGCATTCAAAACGATAAATGTTGCATCAACATTGACAGCTTCGGCCCATACCTGTTCTTCATATTAGAACTCGTAACACGGAACAATGACCAGAAATGTAGATACCTGTTGTATAATTTTCAACGCATTCGTAAAGTCGTCCCGGTTAAATGGCACAGCGCCGCTATTGATTTCATAGTTGTCTTCTAACCGAAGATTGTCTCCTTCGATTTTGAATTTCTGCCCGCTCGTGCTCATCAAAGAATCCACGGAGGAATTGATGTTAGATTTATCGAATCTGAATGCGCCGCTGCTGGAGACACCAAACTCGATATCCGAGCTGTCGTCAAAGATACCTCCATCCTCGCCTGTTTTGTACCCTGTGACGGCGAACTGGGATTTGAACATGCCGTCCGTCCTCCTGCAAGACCGTCCACCACAACTCCGGAAAGTAGAGCAGCAAGCCCAAGGAAACTTTGAGCCTGTCAAATAGCTGATAGCTCGCATGACTCCTTCACTCCCTGCGTTAATACACTGGAAGTCCCAGATCACGAGGGACTCTGACAAGCCCGTCTCGAAGACAAGCTGAATGTCACTGTTAAGATCGTCGGGAAGTCCGGTCCTTGCTATGATATTTGGATTAAGTGATGTATATCCACCTGCAAGGGCGTACGGCTTCATGTAATAAGGATTGGTGCTGTACCGGAAGATATTTGACCATTGATCAAGGCCAGTGAATAGAATCGAGGCCGCCAGTGATGAACGGCGTTGTAGAGGAATATAACGATTCAGGATATCAACCTCAGGCTCTGCAGAGGGACCTGAACGGCGCGGTAACATATATGTTGAAACTCGTGTCGGATGCAAGAGTGCAGACCGGGACACTCGAGGTAGGTTCCCACTCAACTGGCGCAGCCTGGAATGAGCGACGCCAGCCAGTTGGTCGAGCATGTCGGGAAAAAAGACGATGTCTTCCAGCATTAGTTGGGAATGCAGATGCATATCGTACTGCGCGGGATCACGAATACCCACGCCACCCTCGAAACTTGCCGGTTTGGGGAATTTAGGGCAATGGTAGAAGAGGAATTTCAGGGCTTGTGATTGAATGTTAGGGTTTTGAAGCAAAGTAAACAGGAAGCCTACTTACCGTATTCTCCGGAGACCGGCTTTGGCTTTCCGGAAGATGTACATGCAGCGGATGGACCTGCATGACGCTGATGACGACGCTTTGAGTTCAACCAACGATGTTTTGCATACGGCATAGCGAGGTTGTGAGTCAGGATGATAGACTGAGTTGAAAGGTGATATAGAATGCAAGAGTGGGGATCTTCGGCTGGTGAGTTGTGCTTTATTGCAGCAGCTCCTGCATGCTTTTAAAATACACGGAAACAACACTCGTGAAATGCTTGTATCCAGGTATACTCTGAGGAGGCTGTTGTTTTCACGTAAACCTTATGCAAATCTGTGATCATCCATCTTGAAGGCAAAGACTTACCTACCTGTGGGAACGCCATCTCGATGCAACATGCCCGGAGACTTTCCGCAGCTCGAAGAAAACAATAGTCTCTATACCGGTCAATCCAGAGAGGGTAAGTCTTCAGGTCGCACGTCCGCGATGGGGATGGCAAGGGCCGTGACGGCAGCCGATTCATTCGCTTAGCGCGCGAACCCCTGGTTGTTATGATACGTATCGGCATCTACTTCCGTCGTGACCCGATTACATCGTGCTAGTAGAACAAGAAGATTCCGCTTTGAAGTAGTTTATGGCTTACTGAGTGGGACTGGCATATGAAGAATGGGGACAGGAAATCGCCACGCTTTGAGTATTAAGGCACCTGAAATGTATACATGAGAAATCGTCCCTACATTGTGGAATCAACGCACAACAGTTGATAATAAGCAATATTTAAATAGAAAACAAAGATAACCGATAACACTCCACGTACCCTCCATACTCAAGACATCTCCAAATCCCCTGGAAAGTGAAAGCAGGCGCCGGTCTGGGGGCGATGCCGGGTCAATTTAGGATTGTACAATTCCTGGAGTCTAGACAGAATGAGTCGCCGAGTATGATAAGACGTATAAAGATGGAGCTTAACATGAGCAGCTGACGTGTTTCCCCCCAAACCAGGAAGGTAAGTGGACGTGGTGGAAGAAAAGTGATCGGCGATCAATCCAATCCAGTGCTTTGTTGATCAGGCTACCGGTGACTTGCTCCTCCTGCCCGAAGAAGTACGACAAAAGGAGTCGAGATGCCTACACCGACAGGTATGGTCGACTACCATCCATTTGATCTCCATGGATCTGTTTCTCAGACACTTGGATGGTCTTGTCTTCGAGAACTGACCGGCAAGCTGTACCGGTTTCAAATCTATCCCTTTGACCCGAACAAGGATACCACTCTTTTAAAGCAGGACACCACTTTCTCAGGTGTACTAGAATGGTGGATTGGAATACGGTGCTATGGATACGAGCGCGCCCTTTGTCTTCCCTTCTCACTATCCTTGTCGTTGTACTCCGCCAGTACCACGGCGTCAGCTATAGGTCCCTCGTCCTCCCTTGGTTCCAATAGCAGAATAGGGCGTCTACAGCACGCGTATAAACGTCACCTGGAAGCATCGAGAACAAAGGGACAGTCCTGGATCGCAGAAATAAGTTCCTAGAGAAGTATTTTAGTGAATACACTTCATCTACCATATACAATTTGCTTACCCTGACATGTATGACGATCATGACAATGGGACTACGAGCTCTCGAGGGAACAAAATGCATTTAGTTGCCCACGCCGACGAGTCAGAATTACGGGCTGCGTGTTCGACTGATGAAGGCGCATAACCAGCATCCTATGAGCACTCGGTATGGAGATTAGCGACTTTGGTGAAGATTCAGATAAATTTAGACAAGGGATATCGACAGAACTGAAAAATATGAGCTAGAATTAGTGCAATAGACCCATACACTCACAGTGTGTAGGTCGTGCCATCGTGGTTGGTGAAAAAGGCTCGGCTATCGGTCCGATCATCGGGACATTCCTAAAACCTCCACTTAACCTCCACCGCCTTTTCCAAGGAATGCGCACGTTAATAACGGCAGTATTCCCTCATTACTGATGACTCCTCAGGTGTTTATTCTTGGTGAATGGGATAAGGATCGCAGAAATAGCTCTCAGTCAGACCTCACAAAAAAGTTCACCAATTTTCCGAGTAGAATTGTCACCCCTTCAAGTGACAAACACGATGCACCTATTCAAACTTTCTGGTTTGTCTGTCTCTCCTCACATTTCGAACTACCCACTGTCCTTACATCGTACTACAGAATATACCCTCCCAACAGACTTTTCTCTGTTGAGACGGATGGTCTGACAAGCATCAAATATTCAAAGCGTCTGTATGGCGGTAATAGCGTACAAAAAATAGGACAGGCACAAGTTGCCATAATCCGATCACAAGTACCTTACAAGTGCGCAAGTTTGCTGGAACCTTCTCGCAAGTTAAGGTTTTTTTAATACATAAGTTGGCTGTTTGCGATAGTCTAGGAAGGAGATTGGAAGGAGACATAGGCCGCGATATTTAAATATAGCATTTACGCCGTTCGGCCAGCCATTTATGGAGCTTCATCCCCCAGAAATCAGACTTTCGTTCTGATAGGCTATAGCCTCTTACTAAGCTTAATCTCACGGGGTCGCAGGATGCAAAGCATAGAGCATTTGAATCCAGAGTTTATTGTCTGGATGATGTTGAGGAAGATGCCGTTTCTCAATCGGCACAAAGGACATGCATACCTTCAAAGCATCAAGGATAGTAGCCAGCTCCTGAGTACTAACCTCGAATCCAGAGATCAAACATTGAAGGGCAATAAACATGAATTCATCTCGAGATGATAAATAGGTAAATCAGATGCATTAGAGGCTGAAGGAATATGGTCCACCACAGTAATAGGGGAATTGGAGGAAAGACTACTAAGTGTCAGAATAATGCCGGCCCGCCGCCGAAGCATTTTGTCCCGCTCCGCACTCACTCATTCAAACATATATGGTATTAACTGATGCCGGTGTGTGTATATCTGTAGAAAATCGCTCAACTTGCGGGGGGGACATAAACTTGAGCACTTAAAAGGAACTCTTGCGATCGGATTATGGCAACTTGTGCCTGTTTGATTTTTTGTACGCTATTACCGTCATGCGTCTGTGAAAACGACGGTTACGTGTTGTCCCACATGTTGATACCGGCGTTCCGGACCGACACCTTCAAGTTCGGTTCGTTGTTCCCAGAAGCGTATGCGGCATCACTCCGGGTAAGCGGCTATTCTGTATCAGGAAAAAACGTGGAATACGGGCGAATAACGTATGATACTTTGATACAGGATTTTGTACATAGAGGTCAAAAGAATACGTCAAAGATTATTCTCTATGCCGTCTGTTATGCTCGTATTTTGACCGGCGCGAACTAGTCACCTGCCAGGAGTATAAGTCTTGATGATTGTTGCAGCCTGAAATTTGTACGTCTCTGTCTAAATATGGATCCAGAACATCGCCTACGGGTAGTATTGAACTGATATCGAATCAAGGTTCAAGGGAGCTCGATGTTCTTTAACCGCCGGTATGTGTAACATCAACAATCTTCCCTAAAGCCCATGATCTCAGTAATATTTGTTCACCTAGGAATATTTCTTCATACTTTGGGCTCTCTGGTAATGCCGTAAGGAAGGCGGCCAGTGATTCTGTTCCTCGCAATGACTCGCCGTTTCACGCACCTTCCTGTTTGGTGATGTGCTGAGACGCCGGTATCGTAATGCCTAAGTGCTTCGCACGTCAATATTCAGGAGACGCGACCATCACAGCAACCGCACTCACGATGCTGCTTCCCCATCATAGACCCATGGTGCTGGCTTCCCCGCTGGGGTAGCCCAGAATCATCGTGCTTTATTGTTTTTCTCTGATTTGCTTTGATTTCCTTGCTACCTTAGCCGCAAACCAGGACATCGTTGTTTTCATTGCTGGTCCGGTTTGTATTGCAGATTCTCAGATCGAGCTATACTTTACTCACAATAGAAACTGGAGTCTCGCGATCCAAAGAACACACAGAAATACAACGGCCGGTGACAACCGTAAATACGACCACCTGAAGGCTACGCAATGCTATTTAATAGACATGGACGCGTTCAAGCAAAGCAGAAACCCCTTGGACAGTGCAATTTCCCTGCATTCTCAGTCATCCTACCTTTACCTCCCCTGCTCGTGCTTGATCGATTGGTCTTTTGTACACGACCCAATTCTCGTTGAACTTTGATAATTCACAACCTGCCTACTGTAACAGATAGTCCTGCCCATGTCGCCCAAGACTAAATCAACGAATGGAAAATCTCGCCGCGATCCTGGGATGAGTGGTGTTGATGGTGAGTAAGTTTGTACGCTTTAGATCGATGGTGACCCATCTGCCTTCTCAGCTTTGAAGTATCTCTTCACATGCTGGCCACAGTTTACAAAGCTTAAAGGCTTCAAGGGCAGCCATGACACCCGAAATCCCGCGCATTATGACATGCACCTTCACTCACAGCTTATTCTTAAAGACATCGTCTCCTTTCCCGACATGTTTGACCAACTTGACGGGGTGGTCGACTCTAAGATCAAACCATTCCTTTCCAGAAATGCTGCAATACAGCTTCCCCGGATTGAAGCGTCCAGCATCCTGCGCCCGGAGGCTGTATCAAGAGTGCTCAACGAGGATAGTAATTGGATAGTTAGCCACGAGGCTACGCTTCAGAAGAGTTATCCCACCTTGCAGGAATACCCTTCTCTGGTCGCTTCTACCCTTCTCGCCGGCCTTGATGAATGGTCCACCATTTTCCGCTTCGGCCCAAAGCCCAGGGTCGCCACTGCCTGCGCAGAAGCGGATGGATACCTTTCGTTGAACAAAGCTGCCATTGAATCGCCTAAACTTTCCAAAGACCTGAAAGATACATTACAGCTCGTCATCGACAAAGATATATTGTTCTGGGAGTTCAAAAGTATGAATGCCGGAACGAAGGGAGTCATGCTTGCCATTTCCCATCTTGTCGGTTCACAGTTTCCTTGGTTTAACTGCCCAGCGTCCAAGCCCTGTGGTAGCCAATTTTGCCGGAAGAAGAACAATCGGTTTAGGTTCACTGTCACCGGAAATAGGACGGGCGTCGATGGCACTATGCTGGAGAACAGATTTAACGAAGAGGACTCGAGTATTGGGTTTTCCTTTGTCTTTGACGAGTCAAAACTTGACTGCCCAGTGCGACCTGTCCGAGATACCAGGCGCTGGAAATTCAAGATTTCGAGGCAGCCGAAAAAGAGGGCCAGGCCAGAATCGGATAATCGGCATTCCACTGACGACAAGAGGGATGATGACAGTGACCATGAGGATGGCGACGACGACGGCGAGCGAAACGATGGCGAATGTGATGATGATGCACTGCCCTTCACGGAAGTGGATTATCAAAAGGCCTTAAAGATCGTCCAACAGGTATTTACGTTTTTCTTCATTCTTCCGGTCTGACATCATGTTTGAACTCAGATATGGGCTGAAGCAGTCAACATTGATGCCACGTTCATTGTCTTGAATTGTGCGAATCTGGAATATATTGGCATACGGGACCGAAAGCGACAGCGTCTCCATCTCTCCCCCCTTTTGGACCTACAAAATCCAAAGCCGAGTACGCCAGGATACTTCAAGATTCATACTGGTCTTGAAATCGTTGCGCTCATGGATGCCATTGACAGGGCAGAGAGATTCAAAGCACTGCCCCAGGATCCCGAGCTTTACACGTTCGAGTATGATCGGAGCGAGCCTTATGTAGATAAGGTGCCACCGAATACAAAGACACGTAGGCCATCAAAGACGGCCAACACTCCAAGAAAAGGGACAAAGACGAAGGATAACGCCAAAGAGGAAGAAGACGACTCACAAAAGATGGATTTTACTCCCGCAGTACGTACAATCACAGCATATCATTATTATGCATTGTTTGAAGCAGACCTATCACCAGGAATTGCACCTCTTTCACCGGTTGAGACATGCTCGTTCCTTGAAAATATCATGGAAAAAGAACCTACGCCGCTTGGGGCCACCTGGTAGCATGCTAGTGACGCGAACATCGGCTTGGCCTGCTCACATGGATGGATGGACTGGGGAGATGGAAGTGTTCGTTCTGGACCGATACCCTGATTCCATGCTTTCATATGCATGCTACGTCAACGATGGCGAGACGACAGTTTGCGGCATCGTCGTCAAACTAGCGAAGTTCCCGGACCAAGAAATAGGGCTCCGGCGCGAGTACGACATGTACACCAAATTCCCAATGATCAACGGAATCGTCGACCGCTTGGGGATTGTCAAACAGTTCGGACTCTACCGATATTCTGGCGACAATACAACCGCCCTCGTACTTCTAGACGGTGGCGTGTCCATTTCTGACAAATTTGGTCCGGGTCACACACCAGCTAATATTTAGTAAGTTTTCTGCGATTGAACCCATCTTCTGGTAGCGAATGACCACCTTTGCTTAGTCTTCAGGTCTGGGAAGCAGTGAAAACTATGCACTCATTGCGAATCACACATGGTACTCTTACCCCGGAGAACATCCTGATCACGAAAGATAGGAAGAGCAGTCAAGACAAGTGGGTGATACATTTCATCAGCTGGAAAAATGGGAAGGAGTATCCAACATCCAAGGCGATACGGAAGATCCATAGCCGACGTGTAGAAAGGAAATTGGAGCGACGCCTGGGGAAACTAAAGGGGCGGTGTGCAAATACCGCCAAAGCTTTACATGAAAAGGTTATGGACACTCCCTTGACGGTGAGGAGAAAGAGATGTAAAACGACGAAGTTTGGGGACGGCCGGAAAGGAAATTTACATTCTGTTATAAAACAGAATCGGATACAGCGCAAAAATGCAGTGGAGGCGGACTTGAGGAGCCTTCGGGATGATGTGTGGAAATAGCACTAGGATGACGCAGGATAGCTAGTAACGGAGAAGTCGTCGATATTTTCACCATCTAATAGAAGGCCTAGCCTTTCCTGTTCTGCTGCCATCTGATATCGTGAGCCACGTAATTTTGCTCTGTCGAAGTCAGCTATGAAGTGTCCTCCCTTATCGTCTTCAAGGAGATTCCAAGACCTGATATCGCCGTGAGCGACACCCGCTTCATGAATGGAAGTGAGTATTTCGATGTAAGTAGCTCTAACACATGTTGATGAGTATGTCAGGATCTTGCCACACTGAGGTAACACACCGTTCTTCAGCGGAGACTGCGACACCTGTACCTGGCGGGTTCGAGCGATATGCCAGTGCTACGCCAGCATGACTCAGGATGAGAGCGCCCGCTTCCGATTCGACATCTTCAAAAAATCCGAAAGCACGAGGGATGTTGGTTACCCGCGTGGGCCCTTCAGATAAATGGCGGTATATGCTATACTCGTGTCGAAGTCTTTCCGTCTGTCTCTCAGAAAGGGCAAGCTTAACTATCACTTTGTCGGGATAGTGCGCTATGATCCCGTCACCAAAATCGACTTCGAGAGATGCTTCGTAAGCTTCCCCCACTGCTCCTTGACCCAACTTCCTCCCGAGTACCAATGTTAAGCATTCATTATAACGATAGGAGTGTTTTCGACTTGAGCTCCCAGCTCGTCGGAAGAAAGAAGGATGCGGGGAATTAGATTTCCCATGTCGGAAATACAGAAGCGCTACGTTGCGACTGCTCAGTTCAGAAAGGACGCCCTAGGATATCTCTCATCAGTTAACCGGCTTTAGCACATTCAATAAGGCTCACCTCTGGTTCGACCTCCTTGTTCGGCTCTCCAAGCCTGCGACGAGACCTCCGGACAGGTACTGTATCATCTCTGCCGTGTGGACGTTTGCGCGAAGCTGAGTGTGAAGAAGGCTTATTCTTACGAAGCGATGGATCTAAAAGGGGAGTCCGGTCCATGGCATCACGTATGATCGCTAGATTTATTGCCGTAATGACCTTTCCATATGCTGGGTCGGTGCTGCTGGCGTCCACCAAATCGGAAATATACAATGTCTGCGTTTTGCGGTGTCTAACACCAACTCTGAAATAATTGCCACAGTCAAACACAATTATTGTCGAGTCGAAATTGACAGCCTGCACCCAAGCCTTGGGCAAAACGAATCAGGGTAAAATACAACGGGGCAGAATGTAGTTGCTGACTTACGCGTTGTACAAAATCTACAGCGCTCGCCTGATATTTATAGTTAGTAGGGTTCTTCGGCGTGATGATAGTCTGGGTTGGGACTGCTGCTTTACGAGCAGGACGTGTACTACGGTCGGAACTCTTGAAAGTAGAAGACGTTGTCGGAGCTAAGCTTTTAAGGCGCTCGCTACGACGAAAGCGGGTAGGATCGATCGCCTGCGCAGAACTGGGAGCGGGCTTCGTCGCCCATAGATATTTAGAGGCATCGGGAGGTGCAACTTGGTGAGAAGGAGACTCTCGGTAAAGTGATACTCCTCCCCTGTTCCACGGAAAGGTGGCAAAACTTGACAATCCTGACATGTCTTCCAATACTGTCTTCCCCGACAGTGCAAAAGCCTCATAAACAGCCATGTGGAGAAGGCTCTTCCGCATCGATAGAAGAAGGGCCCTTCTGCCATCGTCTAAAGCATTGACCATGACAGGCCAACTCGGTCCTTTTTTGTACGCGTGTTTAAGAGAGTATTTCTCCGAGTGGAAATCGGGAGGTTCATCCAAACTTCCTGACATCAAGAAGACCGCCATTAACTCAGGTTGGTCAGGATGAAACGAAAGCACAGATGCCGCTTGAACAAAAGAGTGACCTCCTTCACAGTAGCGGTAAGAGACGTCGGACGCCGTGGCGACGACATGTTTATTATAGATGTCCCGCCTAATGGTCATGTAGGGAGAATCGAACGGTTTGCCTCGGGATTTGAATGACGATACATGATCATCAAGAGCTTCAGTGAGGGTGGAGACAAGATGAGGAAGGACTTTGACTCGTTTTAGAATGAGCGAATCGTCCAAATGTTTGTCGTAGAACATGACTGGCGACGACTTCGGGGCGGGAACGTCCAGGTCTGGATCATGCTGTAGAAGTGGTGGCACAAAGCTGAGGAGTTCCTCTAAATCTTCGAGTTCGACGGGGGATTCGTCTCGTGGCTCGGGGGATCCTGACATAGGTCATAGCCTGGGCGAATCCCAAGCAGAATGTAGAACGGGACAAAGATTGATTGGGAAAAATTCAACATTCATGTGGGAACTTTGATCGGCCTTCGGCCCGACATGATGCATGACCGTTGAAACGAAAATTCAAGAATAAAAATTTAATACGAAACTAGCGGTCATCGGTTGACAACTATGATACCTTGCTTTACGGTTCCCGGCCTAGTTCGCCTTGGCCGTGGTATAATGGTATGTGGAGCTATGTATTTCTTCCTTTACAAGTGACCTTTCGTATATGGAAATTCAGGTGGAGAGAATGAGTTGGTGTGGATGGATTAGGAATTGAATTGGTAGACGGTTTATATATTGCATTGGTATGGCCATGCTAATAACACAGAGGCGACCGGTGTGCCGTCATGAAAAGACATAGCTGCAGAAAACGACGGTTTGAGACAGAGTTCCGAATATTTCCGCCTGTCACAGTGATGACTAAAAATCACAGTCACATGTATCACGTAAGTGAATTAGATGATATTGATTCTATCAAGACGTTTTCCTAAAATATGTTTTTCAGTCATATGTCATCCATGTACACCAGTGGATTATCACGGAAAAGGACGTCTTTAAGCTCAAATTACAGATCATTTCACCAAGGTCGCGATTCTGACATGCCGTGCGAAAAATCACGGGACTGGACGGGCTAACGTAATCCCCCAGCTCGACCTTGCAAGCAAGGTAATAGGTTCTTCTCTGTAGTCCAGGATTTTATTACTCGTAATAGATATTGCGGATTTAAAAAATCAATTAGAAGACTATCTTAGGTATTAATTTCAGGAGAGGATTCAAGCACCATACTTGACGGAATACTCTTGTGTTGAACAAGTGTTGAATGGAATCTGTCCGGAGGTACTTTGTCCATCTAAAAACAGCCCAGAGTTCAGGTTCATCTGGATGAACAACGAGAAGGGAAACGGCTTGTAAAAAAGCAGATGCGTTGTGACTATATCGCTGTGCGATATCGGTAGGGTTCTGATCAAGGTAAAGAAGGGAAGGACACAACCGTTCGTTCCTAGAATTAAGCACAGAAATGTAGCCATCACAAGGGCTTCGGAGATGGCAGATGTAACGGAGGGTAGAGCCATGACTTTCTTGAGAATAAGAGCCACCCAAGTGTCTGTCAAAGAAAGTGATCGGTGAAGGGTACGGCTTTAGGGATGTCGGAATGAAAGTCCTGCTCGGAGCAAGTCCAAAGAGATGTTCGAAGTCAACATCTGGTAGGTCGAATGAGGCGAACTGGACGTCATCCGGACGTTGAGGTTCAGAATGACGCTGCGTCAGAGGTTTAGAGAGCGTTGACCTGACGAACCCATGCACTAAGATCGTCAAGCGACAATTGGAGTGCAGCTGTGAATATCTGCACACTGAAAGGGAAGGTATCTATAAGTAGTATGTATCCATGCACAGAAATATTACATTGCAGCAAGAAAACAAAAAGAAAGGGAATGTTCAAGGGTACATACATGTAATAATGATATAGCTAGCCGCGCTACTGAAAATTTTCCTTTTAAATCCATGCCAAGCCGATATCGCTCTGACCTTGGGCAACCTGACTGGACATGAGATGATGGAAATCACAACACAGTGAAAGACAACTCACAGCCTTCCGATACCATCTTGCCGCCTCCTTCCTATCCTTCTTACATCCCTTCCCATTCGCTAAACAGAACGCCAGATCGCTCTGCGCATCAGGGTCCCCCAGCCGGGCAGCAGTGGTGTAATAGCTCTATTGCCCGGATCAACGATCGATGATAGATGAAGGCAACAGATTAACTCACCACAGCCATCTTCTGGTCCTTGACGACTCCTCAGCCATGGAAGAAGTACTGCCCGACTTCGTATATAGCGAGGACCAGCTCGCTCTTGACTTCTTCTTTCCCGCTTATACCTTGTTGTCGCTCGAGGTCGCCTAATGCGAGCTCAGCTGCCTTTCTCAGCCGTTTTCTCGATCTTTGGGCACCCCCACCCATGGCGTAATGTGAGGCCCCACATGAGCATTCCCACTCCGCAGCCCCCGTCGAGCGTAGCGCTCTTCTCGAAACATGAGGCAGACTCAGTCAGTCTGTTCGCTTCATGGTGTGTGATACCTAATTGAAGGTAGTCGGCCTGGGTCGCGGGAGCATTTGGGGATGACGAAGGGGATTGTGTGGTCGGCTGAGACACGAGATTGGGCTGCGATTGAGCTCCTGGAGGAAAGTGAGGTGATGAGGGACTTGAACTTCCGTTGTCGAGTTGGTAGAAGGAGTATGTGGAGTATAGACTCGCTGGAGAGTCGGCGCGCACAGATGGCGGCTTGCGAGGGAGAGAATTTTCTTCTGGACGGTGTACAGAGAGTATGTTAGGGCTGGGACAGGGATTCGCTGCTGGGCTATGTATTGTTTCTGTCGGGCTTGGCGAACGTGATCCTGGCTGAGACAAGGGTAAATTCTGGAAATTATCGGGCGGTGCAGGGAAGTGAGACGGTGAAGGACACCGATAGCTCGAAGTCGGCGATGAATAATTGCTCCGTCCGTTCCGTTCGAGAACCCTTCGTTTCCGTTCTTCCAACTCAGCTGGAGACTCTTCCGAGGGGAGGGGAGGGCGGAGTAATTGTTGGTTACTGCAGGGCGGAGGATGGGAGCTTTGCCTACGGGCGAATGGGTCCATCTGGGACTGGCGAGACGAATACAGTCGGGACAGGGATGTCTGGACCCGTAGCATAGGCGTCGTATACATCGTCATCGTCGTCGATAACATAGTCGTTTGCCCGGTGCTTGTGAGGTGAGGTGCCATGAAATTCCCATGAGTCGCGAATAGCTGGGACAGACGAGTAGATGCTCTCCTCATCATAGTGCATAATTTTACATCAGCCATTTGACAATAGCCGTCGTTTTCTCCTGGCATTTTTCGTGTTCAGCGATATCGGTGGGTTTAGTGAGTGGGAGCCTGGTTGCAGTAGAGAAGCCGTTGGCTGGGCCTTTTCGCCATAGGTTCGCCATTTGGGAAGGGGTGTTCGTGTTATTAGAGGCTGCATTGAGGGTTTGGCCGTTCGCAGGACGAGGAAGGACAGACGAGATCGCAGAAGAGTCTGTATTTTGGGTGAAAGGAGCTGGCGGCTTATCGGTCCGGAAGGCAGGCCTTTTTCACCAACGACGATGGCACGACCTACGCATTGTGAGTATCTGTGTTTACTAGATAGTCCCAGACTCACCCTTCGATACCTCTTGGCCAGACACTCTCCGCGCCAGAGTTGCCGATCTCCATGCCGCCTTCAACCTTGCTTCACCAGACTCCACGCTTCTCACAGGCCCTCAGCGCGTGCACCTTATTCTCGGCGTCATGAACCTCACAACAGAACCTCTCCCAACCGCGCTTGACCTCCTTCACCGCCTCCCGACACTCCTCTCGCTTACAGCGGCGCCCCCGACTATCGCATCCGACACCCTTAACGTGCTCAAGAAGGAATCCCGCTGTTGTGCCCACGTTTTATGGGTTGGTCCATCCTAGCCTGAGCCCCTGTTCAACAAAATCAACCAGATCTTCCGTGACGAAGGCTTCATCACCGACACGCGTCCTCTCAAGCTGCATATGACACTCATGAACAGCACCTACAGAAGACCTAGGACCATACGCCCTCAACCGTTTGAATACGATGCTATACTGCGTCAAGCTGGCGTGTCAGAATGTTTCGGTGTGCAAGAGAGCGAGTACGCTGAGGTTGGCCGTTACGACGGGCTTGTACGAGGCGCCGAGATTTCAGAGTCTGTGCAAGATGGGAAGCTGGAACACGGACGGCGCGTATGTTAGTTGCGGCGGCGCGCCATTGTTATAGGGGCTCGTCTAAATTACTGCCATGTCCCGCCGTGTTCTCTTTGGAATGTCGCTC
The DNA here is from genome assembly GCA_030407015.1 of Armillaria fumosa. NCBI lineage: Eukaryota > Fungi > Basidiomycota > Agaricomycetes > Agaricales > Physalacriaceae > Armillaria > Armillaria fumosa. The sequence continues at coordinate 4,122,809 of JAUDYM010000002.1, read as the reverse complement.
AGCATCCCTATCATTCTCCATCATAATCGCCTTTCATTTCTCAGCACATTGCCATTAGACCGTGTGAACCTCATATTCTGTCACTGGTGTAATTCAAGTGAAGTTGTACGACATCATGCGTATATTTCAAGGCCTATAGGATGGACTCCCACTTGAGGATGATACCCTCCACTTGCTGGTACATTGGCTGTTACCCCGGGATCGTACAGTGCCCCGACATTTCATCTCCGCCGACGAGGGAGACGGCGCATGTGTCAGCATACCGCTGTTCAAATCAGTCATTCTCGCCCTCCGCTACGTCTATGAGGAATCCCGTATCCCACTATGTTCACTTTAAGCTTATCCTGACAGTCGAGTCATCGAGTCACCTTCGGGCGGCCGAAAGAGTTGTTGCAACCCCGGAATTTTTCGGTGTCGGTTAGACGTTGACTGGGACTCTTTGAGCTTCATCGTTCATGGAAGCGTGTTCCTTTCCTAGAGGCCCTATTGACGGTTTAGGTGCTCATGTAGCAAGGTGCTGAGACAAGGAGAGACGGGAGCTTGTCGCACCAATGATTCACCAGCATCCTGGTCCGATAGCTGAACCATTTTGACGAAAGATAGACAACTGTGAGTGTCTGCTGTTGATGCGCTAATCCCAACTCATCATATGCACTTCAGTCCATTCCCCTCAGTGAAATATGTGTCTGGCTTATGATACGAAGGAGAATCCTGCCCAACAATATCTCTCGGGTTTGGAAGACTAGAGGGAGAACGTTTCCTCTATGGATGAAGGGTACATGAAATTTCTGTTCGGAAACGTTTGCTTTAGCGAGGCGGTTATTACTGGAAAGCAAACTCGTGGAACGCCGGGGTCTGTCTTTGAACGTCAAAACCGGTGAACCTGCATTGTTGTACTTCTTCAAGCAGGAGTAGCAAGATACCGGTCGCCTGATCAATAAGACACTTGAATCGATGGATCATCGATCACTTTACTTCCATCACGTCGATTTGCCCTTTTCCTGAGTAAAACTGGTCAGCCGCTCAGCCTCTCAAGCTCCATCTCCATATATCTTGTCAGATTCGGCGACTCATTCTACCTGTGGTTGGATTCCAGGAACTGTACAACATTAAATCGCACCACTGCCTATTTCTACGTTCTGGGGGATTCGCAGTCATTGTCGTGGGTATGGATTCTAGAAGGTACGCGGAGTGTCATTGGTTATGTTTGTTTGACTAATTAAATTCCTCCTTATCAGTTGTACTGCGCGTTGATTCCACAATGTAGGGACAATTTCTCATGTATGCATTTCAGGTGCCTTAATACCCAACATGCGGCCATTTCTTGTATTTCTCCATATCCCGGTCCCAATATGTGGGCCATAAACTTCTTCAAAGCAAAATCTTCTTGTTCCACTACCGCGATGTATTTGGAAGTAGACGCCGGTGTCCTCACGACCAGGGTTTCGCACGCTAAGCGAATGAATGGGCTGCCGTTACGGCCGCTACGATGCCCTTCTCATCATTGCGGGGTTGTGACCTGGTTCCTCTCCTCTAGCCGATCCCATTGTTCTTTTCTTTGACTCGCCGTCTTACGGTTTGAAAGCTGAGGCACTGAAAGTTTCTGGACTCTGTCGCATCGAGATGGCGTTCTCACAGGTAAGTAAGTCTTTGCCTTCAGGATAGATGATCACAGATTCTCATAAGGTTTGCGCAAAGAACAACAACATCCTCGGGGTATACCTGGATACAAGCATTTCACGAGCGTTGTCTCTGCGTGCTTTAAAAGCTTTCAGGAACTGCTGCAATAAAGCGTAACTCGCTGGCCGAAGGTCCCCGCCCTTGCATTCCATATCACCTTTCAACTCAGTCTGTCATCCTGACTCACGACCTCGCTATGCCGTACTATTCAGAACATCGTTGGTCGAACTCCGAGAGTCGTTACCGGCGTCACGCAGGCCCATCCGCTGCATCCAGAAAGCCAAAGTCGCTCCCCGGAGAATACGGTGCGCAGACTTCCTGTTCATTTGCTTCAATTCTCTGACATTCACTCACAAGCCCTGAGATTCTTCTTCGACCATTGCCCTAAATTCCCCAAACCGGCGGGTTCTGAGGGTGGAGTGGGTATTCGTGATCCTGCGCAGTACGATATGCATCTGCATCCCGAACTAATTCTGAAAGACGTCGTCCTTTTTCCCGACTGGCGTCGTTGAGTCCAGGCTGTGCCATTTGAGTGGAAACCTACCTCGAGTGTCCCGGTCTGCACTCTTGCATCCGACACGAGTTTCAATGTATATGTTACCGCGCTGTTCAGGTCCCTCTGCAGAGTCTGACTCGGAGGCTGATATCCTGGACAGATATATTCCTCTACAATGCCGTTCATCGCTGGCGGCCTCGATTCTATTCACTGGCCTTGATAAATGGTCAAATATCTTCCGGTACAGCACCAATCCTTATTCCATGAAGCCGTATGCCCTTGCAGGTGGATATACGTCGCTCGATACAAATGTCATACCAGTGGCTGGACTTCCGGACGATCTTAACAGTGACATTCAGCTTGTCTTCGAGACGGGCTTATCAGAGTCCCTCGTGATCTGGGACTTCCAGTGTATTAACGCAGGGAGTGAAGGAGTCATGCGAGCTATCAGCTATTTGACGGGCTCAAAGTTTCCCTGGGCTTGTTGCTCTACTTTCCGCGGCTGTGGTGGACGGTTTTGCAGGAAGACGGACGGCATGTCCGACTTCCAGTTCGCGATCACGGGGTACAAAACAAGCGAAGATGGGGGTCTCTTTGAGGACAGCTCGGATATCGAGTTTGGTGTCTCCAGCAGCGGCCCATTCAGATTCGATAAATCTAACATCAATTCTTCCGTGGATTCTGTGCCGAGCACGAGCGGGCAGAAATTCAGAATTGAAGGAGACAATCTTCGGTTAGAAGATGACAGTGGAATCAATGACGGCGCTGAGTCATTTAACGAGGACGACTTTACGAATGCGTTGAAAATTATTCAACAGGTATCTACATTTCTGGACATTGTTCCGTGTTACAAGTTCTGATATGAGGAACAGGTATGGGCCGAAGCTGTCAATGTCGATGCAACATTTGTCGTTTTGAATGCTGGGAACCGAGAATTCATTGGCATACGGGATCGAAAATTGCAACGTCTCTATTTGTCGCCGCTGATAGACCTGGATGACCCCAGTAGCCTCCCAGCAGGCTACTTCAAAATCCATGCTGGTCTACAAATTGCAGCAGTTCTTGATGCAATTGAGCGTGCGAAGCGGTTGGACGGGCTCTCACGTCTCCCCGTGCTTTATGCATTCGAATATGACCACGGAGATTAAGTAGGATGCGTATAACGTAGGAACAGAAAGCTATGATGTACCGCTAGTTATAGATGTATAGGACATACATAAAAGAGCTCGTCTCAGCTGATATCTTGGAACGACTGAGCGCAAAGAAACGAAGGAATGCTAAGTTACCGCTGATTCTAACTGAAAAATGGGTATCAATGTAGCATAGCTTTTTTAGCAAGTTAGAAATAGGGCACTCCAGCGCACCTCGTAAATAAATTCAAATAAAATATGCACTTTACGGGCTATGACCAGTGTGCCGAAGTTTTTCTTGCCCGTAACGTTCCAAAAATGTTCGCCGGCATCTGGGCACGAAAATTTTCCTCTTTCTCACCACACTGAGCTATACGTTGAACCCACGCGAACTTAGAAGCACCATGAATGTGAAAGGAATGACTTGCCTCAGAAAAAGGTGCTGGACTAGTATCTACCGAGTGATTCAGAGTTGCCAATAGCATTGACACTTCGAAACAGGATCGAGAGACGCGTTGAGGGGGACTAGACAGTGTTCACCACCGCTAACTGTTGTCAAGCTATAGCAGAAGCTTTTGCATCAACCACGATGGCGTGAGCTACATGGCACTCTGAGTGCTGATATCTCTTAGCCGAACGCACCCAATTCTCCACACCAGAGACGCCGATTTCCGGGAATCTGGTTGTAGGCAGGATGCTGACTGCACGTCTTTGGGGTAGGTTCGACGTTGTGGAGGGGGGCATTCATGTTACGAGAGGTCGTATTGAAGGCCTGGCTGCTCGTACGACGAGGAAAGAGAAACGAGACTTTATTCAAGAAAGATGGTTATGGCAGAGAACAGCTCGGAATAGATTTACACCAGGCTGCTTTGAAGATGTGAACACCGAGAAAGCAATCCCGTGCAAACATGAATACAAATTTCTTTTCTCAACCTTGAAATAACAGTGGAAGGTCGCTGTTGAGAAAGACAGAAGATAGTTGGATGACGCAGTATACCATAGATACTAAGTGTACTAGTAAGATGCCTTGTCGCTTGGTGTCAATGCTGCATAGCTTGTGACAGACCACCCGTCGATAGACGCACCATCCAGCAGATCTTCCAGCCGTTGATGTTCATTCCTCATTTGTTTTCTATGACCTTTGAATTTTGCCCTATCAAAGTCAATCATAGAAAGATGTCCTTCATCATCAGCGACCATGTTCCATGTTCGGATGTCCCCATGAGCGACGCCAGCTGCATGAATACTTTCTAGTATACGAACTAGGGTAGCCCTGTGATGCATGTAGTCTTGACCAAGAAATATCATCTGAACACACCTTTCTTCTGGAGAGACAGTAATTCCAGAGGCGGGCGGGTCTGAACGAAGGGCCAATGGTTGTCCGTTGTAGCTCAAAATCAGAGCTCCTGTGTCAGACTCGATGTCCTCAAAAAAACCAAAGGCTGTAGGGATATCTCCTGCTGAAACGGGTACAGGTCCATATAGCAGCCGTCGATATATCGCATACTCATGGCGGACCTTCGCTTTCTGTTCTGAGGAAAGCGCAAGTTTGACGATGACCTTTTCCGGATAGCGCGCTACCTTTCCAGAGGGCATATCCACCAAGACCTGAGCCTCATATACCTGTCCGGTGGAACCCTCTCCCAAACTCTTCCCAATAAGAACAGTCAAGCAGTCGTTATAACGATATGAACGCTGTCGACCGAGACTATTTGGTCGTCTAAAGAACGAAGGCGAGCTAGAATGATAATTACCATGCTGCAAGTAGAGGAGAGCTATGTTTCGACTTATAAGCTCATGTATCAACTCCTGGGGATAAATCGTTGAGTTTGAAGGAAAGGCAACGTTAGATTTATGACCTACCTCGGGTGCAGTTTCATCGGGCGTCTCTCCAAGTCTACGACGGGAGCGTCTGATGGGGACAGTTGCTTCAGTAGCGTTCCGTTGTCGCTTATGGGACTTTCCGGTATGCATATGCTTGTCTTTTATCAAAGTCGGGTCAAGGAGCGGAGCACGGTCGACAGCGTCGCGCAAAATTGCTGCATTGATTGCTACCATGAGCTTTCCAAAGGGTGGATTTGAGCAGTCTCGAACGTCGACTAGCTCAGATATGTAGAGTGTTTGGGTTTTCCGGCGTCGAACACCGACTCGAAGAAAGTTACCGCAATCAAATATGATAAACGTCGAATCCGAGTGAACAGCTCGCGCCCAAGCCTGAACTCAATTATTATACGACTTCACATCAAAAAGAGAGAGATACACACTCGCTGTATGAAGTCTGCAGCATTTGTCTTGTATCGCGACGTTCCACGTCCAGACTTGGGAACAGCAATTTTTGGGGCGGCAGGTTCTTTGACTTTGAATGAACGGGCGGGCTTTTTCTTTGGGGGAACTTGAGGTAAGCTCCTTGAAGATGGTCGGCCCTTGAGTCTTTCGCTGCGACGTGGATGGGTGGTTTCTGCCTCAGCCAGGACCCCGTCACCAGACGGTATGGGCGCCGTTTCCCAGAGGTACTTTGACATGTCTGGCTGTGATACGTGATCTGACCTCGTAAACTGCCGATGTCCCGACGTGCCACAGTGCTTCCATGGGAAGATATCAAGAGCAGCCAAACCTGACATATCCTCCAAGACAGATTGCCCGGAAAGCGCATACATGTCCCAAATCGCCAGTTCAGGTATATTGTCCCACATAGACAGAATAAGTCTCTTCCGATCCAAATCCCAAGATTCCAGCCTCTCAATCATGTCCTTCTTTGTATGCATCTCATACTTGAGGGAATACTTTTGTGAATTAAATTCCTCCGGAGGTCCCGGATCTCCGTCTTTCATCCTAAATGGTGCGATGAGGCCAGGTTGATCTGGATGAACAACGAGAATGGAAGCAGCCTGTAATAAAGGACGCGACCCGCGACGGTATCGCTCTGCGATGTCGGTAGCATTCTTTGGGGGTTCTGGACAATCATAGCGTTCAGGGCAGAGGTAGAGGCGGGGGGAACGGAATGTGTCATTCTTAGAATTGAATGTATGAACGTAACCATCAAGGGCTTCCGAGAGAGTGGATATGAGGGAGGGTAAAACGGCGACTTTCTTGAGAATTAGAGTGTCATCCAAGTGCCTGTCAAAGAAAGTGATGGGCGAAGAGTATGGCTTAGGAATGCCGGAATCTGGATCCTGCTCAAGAGAAAATGGATCAAGTCCAAATAGATCTTCAAAGCCAGGATCCGAGAATGAGGCGGACTGCGCTCGTGAACTCGTCATGTTGAACGTTAAGGTTCAACATAACGTTGCGTGAGAACTTGTCAAGGTTGTGTACCGGGCCGAATTGATCCGGAACACATCCGGTCCGGTTGCGAACTTGAACGTTCCGAGCTTGCGCACATAGCGGTCGTCGATTGACAACTACGATACCTTGCTTTACGGTTTGCCTTGGCCGTGGTATATTGGTATGTGGAGCTATGTATTTGGTCCGTTTGCAAGTGACCTTTTGTATATGGAAATTCGTGTGGCGAGAATAAATTGGTGAGGATAGATTAGGTATTGTATTGGTAGACGGCGTATATGTTGCATTGGTATGGCTATGCTAATATCATAAATTATTTGCCTTTTTCTGGTGTGCATGGACTTCGTATGTGTTGAAGTTGTCGTCCATGGTGACTTGTCTTACCATGTCCTAGGTCGCGGAACTTATCATGACTTCCAAAGTGCGTATCCCGTATGAGCGTCTCCAAATCGTAGTCGTTCGGTTCTCTTATTAATTCGTGTCGTGAATAATGCTTCGTCACCGGGATTTCTAGTGCACCTATCATTAGTGTCAAGGCTATATGTAAAGATAAGAGCAATACCAGGATGGCGCGTCTTCAAGACAAATAACAGCAAAGATGTGGATAATTTCGCACATAGCTCATGTACTTTGTGGAATCGCCATGTACCCTTGTTTCGAATAGCATTTTGTTGCGCGATATTGCAGTTTCCGATAAAATAGTACAGATATTCTCGTTCATTGACTATTGACTGTCCGACATAAATCTACAAAAGCACGTTAATGACAATCTCAATTATAGATCCTAACACACATCATGTTCCCTCAATAACTTTACAATGTCACTCATCTCCACTCCATCGAACAGAGGCGACCGGTGTGCCATCATGAAAAGACATAGCTGTAGAAAACGACGGTTTGAGACAGAGTCCCGATTATTCCCGCATGTCACAATGATGGCGCTGAAGCCTAATGCAGAAGTTGTAGCTCCCACTGCTTCGACAACGGCTGCAGCCTCCGCCACTTCAATGGAGGCCGCACTTTCTTCCTTGTTCTCGGACGAAACTACCGACAAAAATGTACAGGCCTACATCCCTAATGACACCCCATTCCGAGTTACAAGGCCTTGCTCGTTCACCGAATTTGCATCCCTTTAACAATGTTTCACCCCAATTATCTGCGCACACTTCAGTTTAACGACGATGCCTTACCCCGAATCAAAATTACACGCACAGCGGCAGATGGCGAAAGAAAGTGTCCTCGACACGTCTAAGGCGTCTTCTGAAGATGACCCATCCCGCGCAGATTTTTTGGAATGCTATAATAATCTCTTGGAATCTCTATCCTCCTTCTTCGGTGAAAGAACTCTTCAAGGTCTCAATGAGCATCTACATTCCATGCTTTCAGATCCTCATTTTTCTTTGTGGTTTGAGGCTTACAAACCCGATTCCCCCAAAAGCATCCGGCTGCCGTACTCAACGCTCTTGGAAGAGCATTGAGTTTTAGATGGGGAGCTCGTCTTCCTCTGGAATCTCGCTCGCGAGAGTTGAACGATTCTCTCACCCCCCTCCCTTCGGATCCGGTAGCAGCTTAGGCAGCTGGCATGGAACTGCTTGGCAAGTCCTAACCACTGTCTTTTGTGTTCAAACTGTCATGTCCGCTCACTCAATGTTCGCGCAAGCAATACGACAGGCAGTTAATAATACGGTTATCCGGTATCTACTTCTAAACAGGATACGGACAACTGGTACGCCGGGGCAGTTAATATATATCAATTCAGCCGTTACAATCGCCGAAGGTCTTTTTGTCTTGACTAGGACATAGCTCAATTCACCACCAACGGATACCAGCCTGGGTAGGCTAGTGTCGTCGATCCCATTATGATGTTCCAAGGACTTGAGAATGTCCAAGTAGATGTTTCGTGCTCCAAGTAGAGACGTATTCTCCCTGCACGGCGAGGAAGGAGAGGAATCACCGGATCGGATGGATAGCTGACTCGGTGCCATTTTCACCAACCATGGCGTGATGGCGGCGCTGATCTCGAATCGTTCTTTATAGTTTTGTTGATACATATCTCTCGTCCAAACTCATCCGACACTCGGCGCCACACTCGCCGATCTCCGTGCCGCTAGAGTCAATGCCTTTCACAGGTCCGCAACGCGTGGGCTTCATTCCTGGCGTCTGGAACTATAGCTGAACTGGAGATGTTGGGGGGATATGAATGCTATACAGTAGTGTTAAACAAAAGTACAAATAATGCATCCGGATTCCACATGCATACTAACGCTAGCTCTCATCTACCATTTAGGCAAGGCCATCAAAAGGTTTTGAGAGAAATAAATTCTAGGGAGATCCATTTAATAAATCGACCATATCTGGTGGCAGCCATCTCGACGTCCTTTGTACTTCTTCAGGCAGCGTGACTAGTCGCCGGTAGTAGGGTGAGCACTGAAATCGGCCGATCGGATCGATCATCGATCTCTTTCCTCAAGAATCTTTGCGTAGGACTAGTGACTCGCTTTTTCAGTCCAGTCACTGGATGTCCTGTAAGATTTAGTCACTTGCTTTGCGACGTCTGAGCTTCAGGAATGGTGCAGCCCAGGACAGTCGTTGTAGTATTTTTTAGGGGATTCCCAGGTGTAGCGGTTATCACCAGTGATCAAGACAGTCACGCAGTCTGGAAGATGCGTGAGTTATCATTGGCTACCGTTATTTTGCTATTCAAACTTTTCTCAATATCAGTTTGCCTCAACGGCCCTGTGCTGCGCGCTATTTCCACTACGTAGGGACGATTTCTCATGTATACATTTCAGGTGCCTTAATACTCAAAGCGCGGCGATTTCTGATTCCCATTCTTCATATACCGGCCCCGATTCGTGGGCTATAAATTACTTCAAAGCAAAACCTTGTTGTTCTACTAGTGCGGTATATTTGGTCATGATGAAAGTAGACGCCGGTATCATCACGACAAGGGCTTCGCTCTCTAAGCGAATGAATGGGCCGCCATCACGGGCACTGCCATCTTACACATTGTGGACCTCTGTTTCAGCTGATTCCGTTGTTCTTTTCTCCGATACGCCGACTTGGACTTTGAATACTCTCCAAAAAGATCAGTATAGAGACCGTTGTTTTCTTCGAGGCGCTGCAAGTCTCTAGACTTCGTTGCATCGAGATGGTGTTCCCACAGGTATGTAACCCTTTTCTTTGACGACAGCTGACCACACGAATCGCATGAGGTTTACCCAAAGAACAACAATTCTCGAACGTGTTGTCTATGCGCTTTAAAAAGCTTGCAGGAATGGCTCCGATACAGCATAACTCGCTAGTCGAAAATCTCCATTCTTGCGCTCTACCACCTTCCAAATCTCTCTATCATTTTTGCTCGCAACCTCGCTATGCCACATTCAGAGTGCCGTAATCAGCGTCGGGCAGGCCCTTCCGCTGCATCCACGTCTTCCGGAGAAGACGGTATGTATGCTTCTGGTGTATTCACCTCAAATGCTGACATTGACTTACAAGCTCTGGAATTCCTTTTCAATTATCGGCCAAAATTCAACAAAAAAGCAGGTTTCATGGGTAGTTCAGGGACTCGCGATCCTTCTTACTACGACATGCATCTGCATTCCCGGCTAATTCTCAAAGATGTTGTACTTTTCCCCGACATGCTCAACCAGCTGGCTGGTGTTGTTGACTTCAAGCGCTTCCCTTCGACTGGAAGCACCAGGTGTTTACCTCGAGTTCCTGCCTCTTATACACTGCATCCAGATACCATTCCCGAAGTAATGGAGGCCCCTGAAGGCTTCACAATAGGCCCCGAGTCTGACCTGGAGATGCGATATCCTAGGCTACAGAACCTTTCATCCCTCGTCGCCTCGACACTGTTCACTGGTCTTGATCGATGGTCAAACATCTTCGAGTTCAAGAAGAACCCTACATCCATGACGCCTTGTGCTCTCGCGGATCGATATCTCTCGTTTGATAAAGCTGCCATAGCGAAGGGTAATCTTTCCAACGGCCTTGACCAGGATATTCAGCTCGTCATCAAGAAGCATTTGGGGGACTTCCTGTTCTGGGAGTTCAAGAGTATGAACGCAGGGAGTGAAGGAGTCATGCGAGCTATTAGCCATTTGGCTGGCTCAAAATTCCCTTGGGTTCGCTGCCCTACATCCGAGAGTTGTGACGCACAGTTTTGCAAGAAGCCGGACAACAGATTTCAGTTCACCGTCACGGGGCACAGAACAGGCGAGGATGGAGATATCTTTGCAGATGCCTCAGATGTCAATTCTGGCGCTTCCAACAGCGGCGGAGTCAGATTTGATAGATCTAAAATTGATCCTTCTGTTACGTCGGTTCTGGACACGAGCAGATGGAAATTCAAATGCGGCGAAAAAAAATCACCAAAGGGAACCAAGAAGAGACAAAAACCAGGTGACGAGTCCGATGATGTCGAAGAAGGTGATATCGAAGCCGACGGAGGTGCCAATGACAGGCTGCCCTTTAACGAGGGTGACCTCAAAAAGGCGCTGAAGATTATTCAGCAGGTAGCTGTGATTCTGCTCATTTCCTATGTTATCGCGTCTGATATGCCAAACAGGTGTGGGCCGAAGCTGTCAACGTTGACGCAACTTTCATGGTTTTGAACGCTGGTCGCCGAGAATTCATTGGCATACGGGATCGAAAACTACAACGTCTCTATCTGTCACCGCTCATAGATCTAGATGATCCCTGTAGTCTTCCAGCAGGATACTTCAAAATCCACACTGGCCTACAAATTGCGGCGCTCCAAGATGTCATTCAGCGGGCGAAACGGTTGGAGGAGTTGGAGACGCTCTCACAACTTCCCAAACTTTATACATTCAAATATGACGGCGAAGAACCCTACCAAGACGAAGAAACAAACATCGCGAAGATGCCTAAGCTGTCCGTGGATACGACGACTGCAAAAGAAGCGAAAAAGAAGCTGCAGGATAGCGCCAACTTGCAGGACTCGAATTCAAAGAAACCCAGCCCGGCCCTCGACCTGACTTCAGAGGTAAGCACAAACAATCATATCCCTCCGAATCGTTAGTGACAATACTTCATCAGGAACTACAGCTCTTCGGGCAACTGCAAAAAGCAGGTTCCTTGAAGATTTCATGGAATACATACATAGATCATTTGGGAACACCGGGCAGCATGACAGCGACAAGATCATCTGCAAGTCCTTCGAACGACGCAGAAATGGAGGTGCATGTTATGGGTCATTATCCGAAAAGCGCTCAATCCTATTATTGTTACGCCGACAATGGTGAAACTACTGTGCGGGGAATCGTCATCAAATTTAATCAGGGTGCGCTCGAAATGAAGGGCCTTCGGGATGAATACAAGATGTATACCAAATTGTCGAGGATTGGAACCATTGCCGAAAGCCTTGGGATACCCAAACATTTTGGACTCTTTGAGCGCGAGGACTATGCGTTTCTCGTTCTCCTGGATAGTGGCGATCCGTTCTCCGTAAAGTTCGGAAATCGTACTCCCAGAGATATCTAGTGAGTGTCGCTCTCATCGTGTCAGGTGCAGTCATTGAAGGATACCAGTTCACAGGTGGAAACAGCGGTGCAAAAAATGCACTCCGACAGGATCACTCACGGAAGCTTGGGACCAGAGAATATCCTTGTCACAAAACAAGAAAAGCAGGGCGAGTGGAACATCCACATTATTAGCTGGAAAAACGGTCAAAATCATCGACATTTATTGACGGTGCAGAAGGCTAATAGCATCAATATTCGAGAAAGCTCACCGAGGCGTCCATCGAAGGAAAAGGCTCGAGGCAAGTTGTTATCTAAGAAAGCTAGTTATGGCCAAGAACAACGCGGAACGGACGGTGACAAGGCTGTATCTCCGAGGGAGTGGACACCGAGGCGCAAGGCGCTCCCCCGCACGCTTTATGGGTGCAAAATTCTTTTTTTGACCTTGAAACAGGAGTGGGATGTCGCTGTTGAGAAGGACAGAAGGATGTTAGATCGAACAGTATGGAATAGATATTAAGTGTATTAATAGGATCTCTCGTCGTTTGTTGTCAACGCCTTGTAGCTCATCATAGAGAAGCCGTCGATGGGCTCACCATCTAATAGTTCTTCCAGCTGCTGCTGCTCTGTCCTCATTTGTTTTCTATGTATGACCCTTAAACTTTGCCCTAAGATGTCCTTCTCCATCAGCGACCATGTTCCACGCCCGAATGTCCCCATGATTGATGCCAGCTGCATGGATACTCTCAAGTATTCGGAGCAACATAGCCCTGTGATGTATACGTCAGTCTTGACCAAGAAATATCATCTGGATACACCTTTCGTCTGGAGAGACAGTGATACCGGAGCCGGGCGGATCCGAACGATGTGCCAGTGTTTGACCATTGTAACTCAAAATGAGCGCTCCCGTATTCGATTCGATGTCCTCAAAAAAACCAAATAGCAGACGTCGGTATATTGCGTATTCATGCCGTATCCTCTCTTCCTGTGCAGAGTGCGAGTTTAACGATAACCTCTTCTGGATAGCGCGCTACCTTTCCAGAGGGCATATCCACCAAGACCTGAGCCTCGTACGACCTGTTCGATAGAACCTTCTCTCAAATTCTTCCCAACAAGAAGAGTCAAGCAATCGTCATAACGATATAAACGCTGTCGACCGAGACTGTTCGGTCGCCTAAAGAATGAAGGCGAGTTAGAATGATAATTACCGTGTTGCAAGTAGAGGAGAGATATGTTTCGAGTAAGCAGTTTATGTTTCATCTCCTGTAATTTCGTCGATGAGTATGACGACGGTACGTTAATTGGATGGCCTACCTCGAGTGCAGTTTCATTGGGTGTCTCTCCAAGTCTACGACGGGAGCGTCTGACAGGGACAGTTGCTTCGGTAGTGTCCCGTTGTCGTTTATGGGACTTGCCAGCATGCAGACGTTTGCCTTTGATTAAAGTCGGGTCAAGAAGTGGAGCACGGTCAACAGCGTCGCGCAAAATTGCTGCATTGATTGCTACCGTGAGCTTTCCAAAGGGTGGATTTGAGCAGTCTCGAACGTCGGTTAGCTCAGATATGTAGAGTGTTTGGGTTTTTTTTTTTTTTTGCGTCGTATGCCGATCCTGAGGAAGTTCCCCACCATCGAATATGATAAACGTCGAATCTGAGTGAACATCTCGCGTCCAAGCCTAGACCCAATCATTTTACGGATTTAAATGAAAGAGAGAGAAACATACTCGCTGTATGAAGTCCGCGGCATTTGTCTTGTATCGCGACGTTCCACGTGCAGACTTAGGAACAGCAATTTTCGGGGTGGCAGGTTCTTTAACTTTGAACGAACGGGCGGACTTATTCTTCGAGGGAACCTGGGGTAAGCTCCTTGCAGATGGCCGGCCTTTAAGCCTTTCGCTGCGACGTGGATGGGCAGTATCTCCCCCAGCTGGGACCCCGTCACTGGACGGTATAGGTGCCGTTTCCCAGAGGTACTTTGACACGTCTGGCTGTGATATGCGAGCTGAACTCGTAAACTGCCGATGTCCCGACGTGCCACAGTGCTTCCAAGGGAAGATATCAAGAGTAGCTAAACCCGACATGTCTTCCAAGACGGATTGCCCAGAAAGCGCGTACATGTCCCAAATCGCCAGTTCAGGCAAATTGTCCCGCATCGACAGAAGAAGCGTCTTCCGATCTGAATTCCAAGACTTCAGCCTTTCGAGCATGTCTTGTCTCCTATGAGCATCGCACTTCAGGGAATGCCTTTGTGAATTAAATCCATCCGGAGATGCTGGACGTCCGTCGTCCATCCAAAACACTGACTTGAGATCAGGATGAACGATCAGAAGGGAGGCTGCCTGTAAAAAAGCGTGCACACCGTTATGATATCGCTCCGCGACATCGGTAGCATTCTTCGGAGGTTCTGAGCAATGATAGTATTCAAGACTGAAGGGTGAGGGCTAAAAATTCTTAGTTGATGGATGTTTGCAAACTGAAAGAGGAGGTGTATATAAGTAGTATCCATGCACAGAAATATTACATTGCAGCAAGAAAACAAAAAGAAAGGGAATGTTGAAGGGTACATACATGTAATAATGATATAGCTAGCAGCGCTACTGAAACTTTTCCTTGTATATCCATGCCCAGCCGATATCGCTCTGACCTTGCGCAACCTGATGGGAGATGAACTGATGGAAAAAGTACAAGAGAATGAAAGAAGACCCACAGCCTTCCGATACCACCTCGCCGCCTCCTTCCTATCCTTCTTACATCCCTTCCCATTCGCTAAACAGAACGCCAGATCGCTCTGCGCATCAGGGTCCCCCAGCCGGGCAGCAGTGGTGTAATAGCTCTATTGCTCCGATCAACAATCGATGATAGATGAAGGCACAGATTAACTCGCCACAGCCATCTTCTGGTCCTTGACGACTCCTCAGCCATGGAAGAAGCATTGCCCAACTTCGTATATAGCGAGGACCAGCTCACTCTTGACTTCTTCTTTCCCACTTATACCTTGTTGTCGCTCAAGGTCGCCTAATGCGAGCTCAGCTGCCTTTCTCAGCCAGCTGAACCCCGTTTTCTCAATCTTTGGGCATCCCCACCCATGGCGTAGTGTGAGGCCCCACATGAGCTTTCCCAGTGAGACGGTGAAGGACATGAATAGCTCGAAGTCGGTGAAGAACGATTGCTCCGTCCATTCCGTTCGAGAACCCTGCGATTCCGTTCTTCCAGCTCAGCTGGAGACTTTTCCGAGGGGATGGTAGGGCGGACGGGTCTTGAGTAATTGTTGGTTGCTGCAGAGCGGAGGATGGGAGCTTTGCCTACGGGGCAAATGGGTTCATCTGGCACTGGCGAGACGAATACGGTCTGGACAGGGGAGTCTGGATCCGCAGCATAGGCGTCGTATACATCGTCGTCGTCGGATAACATAGTGGTTTGCCAGGTGCTTGTGAGGCGAGGTGCCATGGGATTCCCATGAGTCGCGAATAGCTGGGACAGACGAGTAGATGCTCTCCTCATCATAGTGCATGGTTCTACATCAGCCATTTGACAGTAGCCGTCGTTATCTCCTGGCATTTTTTGTGTTCAGCGATATTGGTGGGTTTAGCGAGCGGGAGTCTGGTTGTAGTAGAGAAGACGTTAACTGGGCCTTTTCGCCATAGGTTCTCCGTTGGGAAAGGGGTATTCGTGTTATGAGAGGCCGTATTGAGGGTTTGGCCGTTCGCAGGACGAGGAAAGACAGACGAGATCGCAGGAGAGTCTGTATTTTGGGTGAAAGGAGCTGGCGGCTTATCGGTCCGGAAGCCGGGCCTTTTTCACCAACGACGATGGCACGGCCGATGCATTGTGGGTATCTGCGTTTGCTAGCTAGTCCCAGACTCGCCCTTTGCAGCTTAGCCAGACTCATCCTACTCTCCGTGCCAAAGTTGCCGATCTCCATGCTGCCCTCAACCTTGCTTCACCAGACTCCACGCTTCTCACAGCCCTCAGCGTGTGCACCTAACTCTCAGCGTCATGAACCTCACAACAAAACCTCTTCCAACTGCGCTTAGAGTCATTACCAGCGTCACGCAGGCCCATCCGCTGCATCCAGAAAGCCAAAGTTGCTCCCCGGAGAATACGGTGCGCAGACTTCCTGTTCAGTTGCTTCAATTCTCTGACATTCACTCACAAGCCCTGAGATTCTTCTTCGACCATTGCCCCAAATTCCCCAAACCGGCAGGTTCTGAGGGTGGAGCGCGTATTCGTGATCCTGCGCAGTACGATATGCATCTGCATCCCGAACTAATTCTGAAAGACGTCGTCCTTTTTCCCGACATGCTCGGACAGCTCGGTGGCGTCGTTGAGTCCAGGCTGTGCCATTTGAGTAGGAACCTACCTCAAGTGACCCTGTCTGCAGTCTTGCATCCGACGCGAGTTTCAATGTATATGTTGCAGCGCTATTCAGGTCCCTCTGCCGCGTCTGAGGATGGTATTCTGCGCCGTTATATTCCTCTACAACGCCGTTCATCACTGGCGGCCTCGATTCTATTCACTGGCCTTGATCAATGGTCAAATATCTTCCGGTACAGCGCCAATCCTTATTCCATGAAGCCGTATGCCCTTGCAGGTGGATATACGTCGCTCGATACAAATCTCATAGCAGGAGCTGGACTTCCCGACGATCTTAACAGTGACATTCAGCTTGTCTTCGAGATGGGCTTGTCAGAGTTCCTCATGATCTGGGAATTCCAGTGTATTAACGCAGGAAGTGAAGGAGTCATGCGAGCTATCAGCTATTTGACAGGCTCAAAGTTTCCTTGGGCTCGCTGCCCCACTTTCCGGGGTTGTGGTGGACAGTTTTGCAGGAAGACGGACGGCATGTCCGACTTCGAGTTCGCCATCACGGGGTACAAAACAGGCGAGGATGGAGGTATCTTTGAGGACAGCTCAGATATCGAGTTTGGTGTCTCCAGCAGCGGCGCATTCAGATTCGATAAATCTAACATCAATTTCTACGTGGATTCTGTGCTGAGCACGAGCGGGCAGAAATTCAGAATTGAAGGAGACAATCTTCGGTTAGAAGACGACAGCGGAATCAATGACGGCGCTGTCATTTAACGAGGACGACTTTACGAATGCGTGGAAAATTATTCAACAGGTATCTACATTTCTGGTCATTGTTCCGTGTTACAAGTTCTGATATGAGGAACAGGTATGGGCCGAAGCTGTCAATGTTGATGCAACATTTGTCGTTTTGAATGCTGGGAACCAATAATTTATTGGCATCCGGGATCGAAAATTGCAACGTCTCTATCTGTCGCCGCTGATAGACCTGGATGACCCCAGTAGCCTCCCAGCAGGATACTTCAAAATCCATATCGGTCTACAAATTGCAGCAGTTCATGATGCAATTCAATGAGCGAAACGGTTGGACGGGCTCTCACGTCTCCCCGTGCTTTATACATTCGAATATGACCGCGGAGATTAAGTAGGATCTGTACACCGTAGGAACACAAAGCTATGATGTACCGTCATTTATAGGTATATAGGACATACATAAAAGAGCATTCATCTCAGCTGATGCCATGGAACGACTGAGTGCAAAGAAACGAAGGAACTTTGCTAAGGTACGGCTGAAAAATAGGTATTAACATCTAAAAAAGAGGGTGCCCCAATGCACCTCATGAACAAATTCGAACAAAAGAAGTACTTTGCTACACGAAGTTTTTCTTATCCGTAACGTTTCTAAAATACTTCGCTAGCCTCTAGGCACGAAAATTTTCCTCATTCTCACCACACTGAGCTACACGTTAAACCCAGACGAACTTCGAAACACTATGAATGTGAAAGGAGTTATTCGCCGCAGAAGTAGGTGCTGGATTAGTATCCGCAGAGTTATGTAGAAGTGTCAATAGTATTGACATTTCGAAAAAGATCGAGAGACACGCTGAGAGGAACTAGAAGGCTTCGCCGCCGTTGACTTATGTGGAGGGGGGCATTCATGTTACGAGAGGTCGTATTGAAGGCCTGACTGCTCGTACGACGAGGAAGGAGAAATGAGACTTTATTCAAGAAAGGTGGTTACGGCAGAGGACAGTTCGGAATAGACATTTACCAAGCTACTTTGAAGATGTGGACACTGAGAAAGCAATCCCGTGCAGACATGAGTGCAACTTTCTTTTCCCAACCTTGAAACAACAGTGAAAAGTCGCTGTTGAGAAAGACAGAAGATAGTTGGATGACGCAGTATGCAATGGATACTAAGTGTACTAATAAGATGCCTTGTCGCTTGGTGTCAATGCTGCATAGCTTGTAACAGACCACCCGTCGATAGACTCGCCATCCAACAGATCTTCTAGCCGTTGACGCTCATTCATCATTTGTGCGCTATGACCCTTGAATTTTGCCCTATCAAAGTCAATCATAGAAAGATGTCCTTCTCGATCAGCGACCATGTTCCATGTTCGAATGTCCCCATGAGCGACGCCAGCTGCATGGATACTCTCAAGTATTCGGAGCAACGTAACCCTGTGATGTGTATGTCAGTCTTGACCAAGAAATATCATCTGAACACACCTTTCTTCTGGAGAGACAGTCATTCCAGAGCCGGGCGGGTCTGCGCGATGGGCCAATGGTTGACCATTGTAGCTCATAATTAGAGCTCCTGTGTCAGACTCGACGTCCTCAAAAAAACCAAAAGCTGTAGGGATATCTCCTGCCGAAACGGGTACAGGTCCATATAGCAGGCGTCGATATATCGCATACTCATGGCGGATCTTCGCTTTCTGTTCTGACGAAAGTGCAAGTTTGACAATGACCTTTTCTGGATAGCGCGCTACCTTTCCAGAGGGCAAATCTATTAAGACCTGGGCCTCGTATACCTGTCCGGTAGAACCCTCTCCCAATTTCTTCCCAATAAGAACAGTCAAGCAGTCGTTATAACGATATGAACGCTGTCGACCGAGGCTGTTTGGTCGCCTAAAGAACGAAGGCGAGCTAGAATGATAGTTACCATACTGCAAGTAGAGGAGAGCGATGTTTCGACTAATAAGCTCATGTGTCAACTGCTGGGGATAGATTGTTGAGTAGGGAACGGCCATGTTAGATTTATGACCTACCTTGGGTGCAGTTTCATCGGGCGTCTCTCCAAGTCTACGACGCGAGCGTCTGATGGGGACAGTTGCTTCGGTAACGTCCCGTTGTCGTTTACGGGACTTTCCGGTATGCATATGCTTGTCTTTTATCAAAGTCGGGTCAAGGATTGGAGCACGGTCAACAGCGTCGCGCAAAATTGCTGCATTGATTGCTATCATGAGCTTTCCAAAGGCCGGATTTGAACAATCGGGAACGTCGACTAGCTCAGATATGTAGAGTGTTTGGGTTTTCCGGCGTCGTATGCCGATTCTGAGGAAGTTCCCGCAATCGAATATGATAAACGTTGAATCTGAGTGAACAGCTCGCGCCCAAGCCTAGACCCAATCATTACACGGCTTCACATCAAAAAGAGAGAGATACACACTCGCTGTATGAAGTCCGCGGCATTTGTCTTGTATCGCGACGTTCCACGTCCAGATTTAGGAATAGCAATTTTCGGGGGGGCAGGTTCTTTGACTTTGAACGAACGAGCGGGCTTTTTCTTTGGGGGAACTTGAGGTAAGCTCCTTGCAGATGGTCGGCCCTTGATTCTTTCGCTGCGACGTGGATGGGCGGTATCTGCCTCAGCCGGGACCCCGTCACCAGACGGTACGGGCACCGTTTTCCAGAGGTACTTTGACACGTCTAGCTGTGATATGTGAGGCGAACTCGTAAACTGCCGATGTCCCGACGTGCCACAGTGCTTCCATGGGAAGATATCAAGAGTAGCCAAACCTGACATATCCTCCAAGACAGATTGCCCGGAAAGCGCATACATGTCCCAAATCGCCAGTTCAGGTATATTGTCCCACATAGACAGAATAAGTGTCTTCCGATCCAAATCCCAAGATTCCAACCTCTCAATCATGTCCTTCTTCAAAAAAGCTTCATACTTGAGGGAATACTTTTGTGAATTAAATTCCTCCGGGGGTCCTGAATCTCCATCCTCCATCATAAACGGTGCGATGAGGTCAGGTCGATCCGGATGAACAACAAGAATAGAGGCGGCCTGTAATAAAGGACGCGACTCGGAAAGGTATCGCTTCGCGATGTCGGTGGCATTCTTTGGGGGTTCTCGACAATCATAGAGTTCAGGGCAGAGGTAGAGGCGGGAGGAACGGAATGTGTCGTTCTCAGAATTGAATTTATGAACGTAACCATCAAGGGTTTCCGAGAGAGTGGATATGAGGGAGGGTAAAACGGCGACTTTCTTGAGAATTAAAGAGTCATCCAAGTGTTTGTCAAAGAAGGTGATGGGCGAAGAGTATGGCTTAGGAATGCCGGAATCAGGATCCTGCTCGAGAGGAAATGGATCAAGTCCAAATAGATCTTCAAAGCTAGCATCAGGTAGATAGAATGAGGCGGACTGAGCGCGTGAACTTGTCATGTTGAACGTTAAAGTTCAACAGAGTTCAACATAACGTTGTGTGGAAACCTGTTGAGCTCGCATATCGGCCCGAATTGATCCGGTCTCAATAGGGCGTGTGAAGTCATTGTGGGTATCGGCAACCCCCGCCAAAATTCGGGCTCCTGCCGGAACAATTTACTCAGAATAAAATTCTACATATTAATTTACTTCATTTTCCTCAGTTTCTGTGAAATTTATCATGATTGGCAAGGGTCGGATAACAACCAGGGAAGTGGCAATGGTTTTGTAGATTCCCCGACCCTCTAGTACTAAGTTTACATGCGACTACTTGACCTGACCCCTGGAAAATGAGGGGTCAGGTCAGTCAACTTCGTCTCGAAAAATCGCTGACCGCTGACCCGTAGTTGTCTTGGCATGCCTGTTCCTTTGTTCGTCCAATCGCGTGTTTTTCTTGGCGAGTAATTCCTTTGTATTCTTAATCACATACTATTCATATCCTCCGCAGAGGTTTTTTTTTTGGTCGTCGTTCATTTGTTCATGTGGCTCGAGGCACCTTGGCATCATTTTATCTGTAATGTTCAATCTGGGCCACTGGTCAAGTAGCGTTCTATCGCGATCAGGTGCAGTGGCAAAAGCTTGCAAGCAGCCTCGTAGTGTCCTCCGTGGGCTGCAGTGCATGGGAGGGCGTTCCATAAGACATTCAGCGCGTGGCAGGCGTTCCTACCAGCAGTGAATCCCGTCTGCTGCCTTGCAGATCCATCCGAAGCTCATCACCAGCCACTCGAAAGTGGCGATGGTAGTGTTTCGGATCAAGGGCCCTCGAAGATCTCCATTCTTGTGTTCTACCACCTTCCACATCTCTCTATAATTCTTGCTCGCGATCTCGCTATGCCAAAGTCAGAGCGCCGTAATCAGCGTCAGGCAGGCCCTTCCGCTACGTCCACGTCTTCCGGAGAAGACGGTACGTACTCTTCTGGTTTATTCGTCTCAAATGCTGACATTGACTTACAAGCTCTGGAATTCCTTTTCAAGTATCGGCCGCAATTTACCAAAGAAGCAGGTTTCCTGGGTAGTTGGGGGACTCGAAATCCTGCTTACTACGACATGCATCTGCATTCCCGGCTAATTCTCAAAGAAGTTGTACTTTTCCCCGATATGCTCAACCAGCTGGCTGGTGTTGTTGACTTCAAGCGCTTCCCTTCGACTGGAAGCACCAGGTGTTTACCTCGAGTTCCTGCCTCTGATACACTGCATCCAAAAAAAGTTTCCCGCGAAATGAAGGCCCCTTTTGGCTTCACGATAGGCCCCGAGTCTGACCTGGAAACGAAATATCCTAAGCTACAGGAGCTTTCGTCCCTCGTCGCCTCGACTCTGTTCACTGGTCTTGACCGATGGTCAAACATCTTCGGGTTCAATAAAAACCCTACATCCATGACGCCTTGTGCTCTTGCAGATCGATATCTCTCGTTTGATAACGCTGCCATAGCGAAGGCTGATCTTTCCAACGACCTTGACCAGGATATTCAGCTCGTCATCAAGAAGCATTTGGGGGACTTCCTGTTCTGGGAGTTCAAGAGTATGAACGCAGGGAGTGAAGGAGTCATGCGAGCTATTAGTCATCTGGCTGGCTCAAAGTTCCCTTGGGTTCGCTGCCCTACATCCGAGAGTTGTGACGCACAGTTTTGCAAGAAGCCGGACAACAGATTTCAGTTCACCGTCACAGGGCACAAAACAGGCGAGGACGGAGATATCTTTGCAGATGTCTCAGATGTCAATTCTGGCGCTTCCAACAGCGGCGGAGTCAGATTTGATAGATCTAAAATTGATCCTTCTGTGACTTCGGTTTTGGACACGACTGGATGGAAATTCAAATGCGGTGAAAAAAAATCACCAAAGGGAACCAAGAAGAGACAAAAACCAGGTGACGAGTCCGATGATGTCGAAGAAGGTGATATCGAAGCCGACGGAGGTGCCAATGACAGGCTGCCCTTTAACGAGGGTGACCTCAAAAAGGCGCTGAAGATTATTCAGCAGGTAGCTGTGATTCTGCTCATTTCCTATGTTATCGCGTTTGATATGCCAAACAGGTGTGGGCCGAAGCTGTCAACGTTGACGCAACTTTCATGGTTTTGAATGCTGGTCGCCGAGAATTCATTGGCATACGGGATCGAAAACTACAACGTCTCTATCTGTCACCACTCATAGATCTAGACGATCCCTGTAGTCTCCCAGCAGGATACTTCAAAATCCACACTGGCCTACAAATTGCGGCGCTCCAAGATGTCATTCAGCGGGCGAAACGGTTGGAGGAGTTGGAGACGCTCTCACAACTTCCCAAACTTTATACATTCAAATATGACGGCGAAGAACCCTACCAAGAAGAAGAAATAAACATCGCGAAGATGCCTAGGCTGTCCGTGGATACGACGACTGCAAAAGAAGCGAAAAAGAAGCTGCAGGATAGCGCCAACTTGCAGGACTCGAATTCAAAGAAACCCAGCCCGGCCCTCGACCTGACTTTAGAGGTAAGCACAAACAATCATATCCCTCCGAATCATTAGTGACAATATTTCATCAGGAACTACAGCTCTTCGGGCAACTGCAAAAAGCAGGTTCCTTGAAGATTTCATGGAATGTATACATAGATCATTTGGGAACACCGGGCAGCATGACAGCGACAAGATCATCTGCAAGTCCTTCGAACGACGCAGAAATGGAGGTGCATGTTATGGGTCATTATCCGAAAAGCGCTCAATCCTATTATTGTTACGCCGACAATGGTGAAACTACCGTGCGGGGAATCGTCATCAAATTTAATCAGGGTGCGCACGAAATGAAGGGCCTTCGGGATGAATACAAGATGTATACCAAATAGTCGAGGATCGGAACCGTTGCCGAGAGCCTTGGGATACCCAAACATTTTGGACTCTTTGAGCGCGAGGGCTATACGTTTCTCGTTCTTCTGGATAGTGGCGATCCGTTCTCCGTAAAGTTCGGAAATCGTACTCCCAGAGATATCTAGTGAGTGTCGCTTTCATCGTGTCAGGTACAGTCATTGAAGGATACCAGTTCACAGGTGGAAGCAGCAGTTCAAAAAATGCACTACGAAAGGATCACTCACGGAAGCTTGGGACCAGGTAATATTCTTGTGACAAAGGACGAGCAAGAGAAGCAGGACGGCCCAGAAAAGAAGCCCCAGTGGAGCATACACATTATTAGCTGGAAAAACGGTCAAAATCATCGACATTTATTGACGGTGCAGAAGGCTAATAGCATCAATATTCGAGAAAGCTCACCGAGGCGTCCATCGAAGGAAAAGGCACGAGGCAAGTTGTTATCTAAGAAAGCTAGTTATGGCCAGGAACAGTGTGGAACGGACAGTGACAAAGCTGTATCTCCGAGGGAATGGACTCCGAGGCGCAAGGCCCTCCCCTGCACGCCTTATGGGTGCAAAATTCTTTTTTTGACCTTGAAACAGGAGTGGAATGTCGCTGTTGAGAAGGACAGAAGGATGTTAGATCAAACAGTATGGAATAGATACTAAGTGTATTAGTAGGATCTCTCGTCGTTTGTTATCAACGCCTTGTAGCTCGTCACAGAGAAGCCGTCGATGGGCTCGCCATCTAATAGTTCTTCCAGCCGCTGCTGCTCTGTCCTCATTTGTTTTCTATGTATGACCCTTGAATTTTGCCCTAAGATGTCCTTCTCCATCAGCGACCATGTTCCACGTTCGAATGTCCCCATGAGCGACGCCAACTGCATGGATACTCTTAAGTATTCGGAGCAATATAGCTCTGCGATGTATATGTCAGTCTTGACCAAGTCATCTGAGCACAACTTTCGTCTGGAGAGATAGTGATACCGGAGCCGGGCGGGTCCGAACGATGTGCCAGTGTTTGAACATTGTAACTCAAAATGAGCGCTCGCGTATTCGATTCAATGTCCTCAAAAAAACCAAAAGCTGTGGGCATGTCCCCTGCCGCCACATGCACAGGTCCATATAGCAGACGTCGGCATATTGCGTATTCATGCTGTATCCTCTCTTTCTGTGCAGTGCGAGTTTAACGATAACCTTTTCCGCATAGCGCGCTACCTTTCCAGAGGGTATATCCACCAAGACCTGAGCCTCGTACACCTGCTCGATAGAACCTTCTCCCAATTTCTTCCCAACAAGAAGAGTCAAGCAATCGTCATAATGATATGAACACTGTCGACCGAGACTGTTCGGTCGCCTAAAGAATGAAGGCGAGTTAGAATGATAATTACCGTGTTGCAAGTAGAGGAGAGATATGTTTCGAGTAAGCAGTTCATGTTTCATCTCCTGCAATTTTGTCGATGAGTATGACGACGGTACGTTAATTGGGTGGCCTACCTCGAGTGCAGTTTCATCGGGCGTCTCTCCAAGTCTACGACGGGAGCATCTGACGGGGACAGTTGCTTCGGTAGTGTCCCGTTGTCGTTTATGGGACTTGCCAGCATGCAGACGCTTGCCTTTGATTAAAGTCGGGTCAAGAAGTGGAGCACGGTCAACAGCGTCGCGCAAAATTGCTGCATTGATTGCTACCATGAGCTTTCCAAAGGGTGGATTTGAGCAGTCTCGAACATCAGTTAGCTTAGATATGTAGAGTATTTGGATATTTTTTGCCTCGTATGCCGATTCTGAGGAAGTTCCCCACCATCGAATATGATAAAAACGTCGAATCTGAGTGAACATCTCGCGTTCAAGCCTAAACTCATTCATTAATCGGCTTCACATTAAAGAGAGAGAGAAACATACTCGCTGTATGAAGTCTGCAGCATTTGTCTTGTATCGCGACGCTCCACGTCCAGACTTAGGAACAGCAATCATCGGGTTTTTGTCTTTGAAAGAACGAGCGGGCTTTTTCTTTGGGGGAACTTGAGGTAAGCTCCTTGCAGATGGTCGACCCCTAAGACTTTCGCTGCGGGGTGGACAGCTGGGACCACGTTACTGGACGATATTGGTGCCGTTTCCCAGATGTACGTTGACACATCCGACTGTGACTCTACGTGAGCCGAAGTCGTAAACTGCCGATGTTCCGATGTGCCACAGTGCTTCCAAGGGAAGATATCAAGAGTAGTTAAACCCGACATGTCTTCCAAGACGGATTGCCCAGAAAGCGCGTACATGTCCCAAATCGTCAATTCAGGCAAATTGTCCCGCATCGACAGAAGAAGCGTCTTCCGATCTGAATCCCAAGACTTCAGCCTTTCGAGCATGTCTTGTTTCCTATGAGCATCGTACTTGAGGGAATGCTTTTGTGAATTAAATCCATCCGGAGACGCTGGACGTCCGTCGTCCATCCAAAACACTGACTTGAGATCAGGTTGCTCTGGATGAACGACCAGAAGGGAGGCCGCTTGTAAAAAAGCGTGCACACCGTTATGATATCGCTCCGCGACATCGGTAGCGTTCTTCGGAGGTTCTGAGCAATCATAGTGTTCAGGACTGAGGTAAAGACGGGAAGAATGGAACGATTCATGCTTAGAATTGAAAGCGGAAACGTGACCATCAAGGGCATCAGAGATAGTGGAAATGAGGGAGGGTAGGACCGTAACTTTCTTGAGAATTAACGAGTCATCCAGGTGTTTGTCAAAGAAAGTGATGGGAGAGGTGCTTGGCTTAGGAATACTGGATTCGGTGTCTTGCTCGAGAGGGAATGGAACGAGTTCGAAGAGATGTTCGAAGTCAACCTCTGGTAGCCCGAATGAAGCGGAGTGGGCGCGTGAATTCGTCATGATGGACGTCGAAGTTCAACATAAAGTGACAGTCGTAACAAGTTCAAAGAACGTTGATCGGCATTCGGCCCAACAGATGTAATCCAAGTGTGGCGAGGGCAAAAGATTCCCCTAGTTGCTGGATGTTTGCAAACAGAAGGTGTATATAAGTAGTATCCATACACAAAAATATCACATTGCAGCAAGAAAACAAAAAAATTCCCGCTGACAAGGGTACATACATGTAATAATGATATAGCTAGCAGCGCTACTGAAACTTTTCCTTGTATATCCATGCCAAGCCGATATCGCTCTGACCTTGCGCAACCTGATGGGAGATGAGCTGATGGAAAAAGTACAAGAGAATGAAAGATAACCCACAGCCTTCCGATACCACCTCGCCGCCTCCTTCCTATCCTTCTTACATCCCTTCCCATTCGCTAAACAGAACGCCAGATCGCTCTGCGCATCAGGGTCCCCCAGCCGGGCAGCAGTGGTGTAATAGCTCTATTGCTCCGATCAACAATCGATAATAGATGAAGGCACAGATTAACTCACCACAGCCATCTTCTGGTCCTTGACGACTCCCCAGCCATGGAAGAAGCATTGCCCAACTTCGTATATAGCGAGGACCAGCTCGCTCTTGACTTCTTCTTTCCCACTTATACCTTGTTGTCGCTCGAGGTCGCCTAATGCGAGCTCAGCTGCCTTTCTCAGCCAGCTGAACCCCGTTTTCTCATTCTTTGGGCACCCCCACCCATGCCGTAGTGTGAGGCCCCACATGAGCATTCCTACTCCGCAGCCCCCGTCGAGCGTGGCGCTCTTCTCGAAACATGAGGCAGATTCGGTCAGTCTGTTCGCTTCATGGTGTGTTATACCCAGTTGAAGGTAGTCGGCTTGGGTTGCGGGAGCATTTGGGGATGGCGAACGAGATTGTGTGGTCGGCTGAGACACGAGATGAGGCTGTGACTGAGCTCCTGGAGGAAAGTGAGGTGATGAGGGACTTGAACTTCCGTTGTCGAGTTGGTAGAAGGAATATGTGGAGTATAGACTCGCTGGAGAGTCGGCGCGCACAGATGGCGGCTTGCGGGGGAGAGAAATTTCTTCTGGACGGTGTACAGAGAGCATGTTAGGGCTGGGATAGGGATTCGCTGCTGGGCTATGTATTGTTTCTGTCGGGCTTGGCGAACGTGATCCTGGCTGAGACAAGGGTAAATTCTGGAAATTATCGGGCGGTGCAGGGAAGTGAGACGGTGAAGGACACCGATAGCTTGAAGTCGGCGATGAATAATTGCTCCGTCCGTTCCGTTCGAGAACCCTTCGTTTCCGTTCTTCCAGCTCAGCTGGAGACTCTTCCAAGGGGAGGGTAGAGCGGACGGGTCTTGAGTAATTGTTGGTTACTGCAGAGCGGAGGATGGGAGCTTTGCCTACAGGGCGAATGGGTTCGTCTGGCACTGGCGAGACGAATACGGTCGGGACAGGCGAGTCTGGACCCGCAGCATAGGCGTCGTATACATCGTCATCGTCGTCGATAACACAGTCGTTTGCCAGGTGCTTGTGAGGCGAGGTGCCATGAGATTCCCATGAGTCGCGGATAGCTGGGACAGACGAGTAGATGCTCTCCTCGTCGTAGTAGTGATAATCGTCGTGATATGCCTGCGCTGAGTCGCCTGAAAAGTCAAGGTAAGAATTGTCGTCTTTTGACGACCTTGTCGCTGTAGAGCCGCGAGAGAAATGACTGTGAAGAAGTGGTGAGGAAGGGGTAAGATGGTGGCCCGGGTGCTGCGGTTGCCGGCTTGGGGGCGTCGTTAGGTGATTAATGGATGAGCCCGAAGAATTTTGAATAGGATAAGTGAACTGGGGATTCAGCCTGGAGCTGCTCAAGGAATGAGCTGGTGGAAGCCGGACTGGCTGTGGTATATTCTGGCGTCTGCCCAGTGCTTCGAGCGGCGATGGATGCTGCAGTGAATACGGCGACGAGGGCTGGTATCGTCTACTCGTGGCCATCATGGTTGAAAGGGAAAGGAATGGCTTGCCAGAGAACGGCGCGACGGACGGGGACTCGGTGTCGAGGGAAGGAAAAGAGAAGAAGATAGCATGGATCGGCAACAAAGAATGATATATGCATTGTCTGATGATCGTAGTAGCCGGGTTACATAATTGACTAGGCCGCATCTCGCATATATCGCCTGGCCTCGGCAGTTGAAAATGCAATATTCAAGTCCCAAGAGCGGCTTATTTTCACCGGTACAACTGACAATCACCTCCATATAATTATAGCTCCAGGATAGAGTGAAAACGCAGGACATTGTTATAACGTTAAATAATGATCCACCAAGGATCTCCCCGAGATTTTACCGTTCAACTTATTAGGTTTATCAGGTTGAAATGCGATATCGGCTCAAAAATCAAAGCACTTCTACTAGGGCCGCTAGAAGACCCCTTGGCAACCAGCTGATGATGACAGAGAGGAGGGAAGGAGCGATTGAAGTATAATTTCTTGGCCACCTGACTTTGGAATATCTGAACAGCTAGTACGCGATATCATATTCATATATTATCTCAAAGCATCAGACGGATTCCAAAGAAAGCATACATAAATCTACTCTTGCCCAACAGCTACGTTGAACACTTTCTGTACTAACACAGTCACAGGGTCCGTCGAGCCTTCTAATCTGGCAAACGACACCGTCGACAGCGTCGTCGAGAACGTGCGCAAATACGGCGAGTACTAAGAAGCAATCCCAGATCAGCACAACCCGCGAAGCAAACAAGGGGAACGGAGACATACCACTCTGCAGAAATGCCGATACCAACCCCACGTCTCCCAGGTATTCCACTCCTCCTTGCCCCAGTTCGCCCGGTTGTGCCATGCCTTCTCCGTGACCACGTCGGGGCTCGAGGAGACCAAGTAAGACACGAAGCCCTCCAATGTCCGCGACAGTACAGATTTTTGCTCCTTTGTCAAAGTCGAAAATGCTTTAATAGCACTAGTGAGCGCGGGATTTTCGGGCATCTCATCTGAAAAAGAATCAAGTCAGTGACTGAGATCACACACAAGCAAGAGAAGATTACTCTTTTTGGCTTCAGCGTCGACCTCCATGCCGGCGCCATCCTCAGCGATAGCCCTAGCCCGCGTATCATCATCCTCCTTCCTCAGCACAGTCAACTTCTTCCTCGCAATACTTACCCTCCCATTCCCCTTATCCAGCGCACCCTTCAACAAGTCCCACTGCAGCACGCCCAGCGCCGACGGACTACCAAGCACATCATCCTCTATCCTCCCGTGTTCAAACGTCCACGCCACTACGTCCGTCGGGTCCACAATCTGGTATTGCATCAGTTTGTCAAACACTATGACCACCATCTGCGA
Organism: Armillaria fumosa; assembly: GCA_030407015.1. Classification (NCBI taxonomy): domain Eukaryota; kingdom Fungi; phylum Basidiomycota; class Agaricomycetes; order Agaricales; family Physalacriaceae; genus Armillaria; species Armillaria fumosa. The sequence goes on along the minus strand of JAUDYM010000002.1, from coordinate 4,093,161 downwards.
GTTGTATTTCCAGAAACGGGCAACGGCATTCATGACGTCAGTTTTGGCTTCTACGTTTCCGGTAGCGCCGCTGTTGACAATGTGTCGGAGAAGAGGGAGGTAACGCTCTATGGCGTTTAAAAGGTGGGAGAAAGAGCGGGAACCAATATGTAACAGCGATTGAATGGCGATGGAGCGGACAATCGAGTCGGTATTGACATGCCCGTCTTCAGACGCCTCAACTGCGGATCTGAGCGTGTCGAGGTGAGAGATGACGTCTTCAGCGTTCGCCCTCCCTCTGAACAGATTGAGTACTGATTGTGCATTGTCATGGTGAGGATTGACTGAAGTTTCGTCATTAGAAACAACTCAAAAGCAATGAGCATAATCTTACTAGGATCGTCAAACTCAAAACTGGGCCCTGGCGCCTGTTTGGGTACAACATACACCTCGGGATCTTGCATGGGTTCCGGCAGGGTCTTCGCAACACGTTCGTAATAAGCCAACCGAATCTCGTACTCTAATGCACGTCGCATAAACGCACGCCTGGGATTCTGAATCACTAAGGCAAGGTCGGGAAGCCTACAAAATTTCAATCAGAACCACATTTAGTGAACAGATAAGAAGACGACCGACCATTCCTTCCACACCCATTGGAACCCAAAGTTACTCATATGCACAGCAAACCATTCAGAGAACCGCCGAGCTATGTCCAGATCCAGTCCGTCGCTCAAATATCCGTACAGCTTACGGATCGACTTTCCGACCGCGGGGCCCACGGTGGAAGGAGACAGTTTACAGAGTTCCGTGATGACGCTCATGTAATAGATGGATTTCTGTGATGATTCAGGCAGAACGAAGAAAGCTCCAAGGATCGTCTGAGGAGATAATCAATCACAAGTGGTACAACAGACAAGAGGCATTTTACCTCAATGATTGTGCTCTCTAGTTGCCAGCCTCTGCCTGGTACAGGCTCGATATCAACAACGGGGGCGCCAGGTTTCGGCTTGAAGGTTCCTGGAAGCATCCATTTGGGATACTCGAGAAGGATACGTGCGCACTCCTTCCGATTGACCTCGAATATATCGAGTATCGATACGAGATCTGTTCGAACAGCATATCCTTCAGGTGTGTTGAAATCAGGAGACACCTAAATTCGAGTTTAACGATATATGAGGAGAAGCAAAGCAAAGAAAACTCACGTCATTTTCAAATAAGCGTATAAAGTATTCTGGCCATTCTTCCTTCTTGATCGGTGCATCGTCTCCCATTTCGTTTTCTAGTTCGATAACTTCTGGTGGAACAAGGACGGAGGGAAGGGAGAAGGGGGTGAAGGATTCTAGTTCCAGAGCTGGGAAATCAGCATACGGCCGGGGAAACGAGGTCAAGGATTCTGCATATCCGGATTTTTCAAGAGTTCCAAGGGAAGCTAATAGGATATCCAAGAGCTGATACTGAATGAGGAAAAGGAAGTAAGAACGCGATCTCCATACTCACCTCATCCGCATTGTCGGCTGTGACACTTGTCGAAGGTAAAGACATCATTGGATGGACAATCCACTTTGCGCTTATCGTGGTTTCATTGAATGCCGCAATTGCATTAACAATGTCCGTAGCGTTGGACGCGTGGTTTGTCTTGATAACGGAACCAGCAATCATCAGTCCCTCAGCAGCGCAGAGAGCGGCGCGCTTTGCTCGTCCATGGGAAACACCGAATTCATCGAGAACGGCAGTGAGAGATTGAAGTAGGCCAACAAGTGAATCAATGGAGACCAAGTTTGCTAATGTCAGGTGAGCGAAGAAGTGTATCTGAGCAGACGGTAAGCGTAAGGATGTGGTATACGAGGGCAGTGACGCACGCAAAACCGAGTTTCTCTCCACGCCAGCTGGTCGACGTATGTCTGGAAACCTTTCCATATATCTTCGAGAATTTGACGACCCAACGAGAGTTCTCCGTCTGGCTGTTCGTGTAGGAGTCGCAGCAAGGCAGCGTAGTGAGGGATTTTGTACGGCTGCTCCGTCACTCTGAATAACGATGAGCTGGACGGAAAAAGAGCACGACGACGCGTCAAACGCACCCTGTCCGAAAGGCCTCCGATAGACTGGAGATGGCAGGGGGAACGAGAGCACGAATCTGCTTTTCTAGGTGGGGCAGCTCCTCGACTGGATCCTACAGCGCACCAGTTAAAACCGAACAGTAAAGCTTTTGCAGAGCGACTCACCACCTCTCCAAGCTTGAAAATTACAGATTTGAGCTTGTCCTGAGGAGACTCGATGATCTCGCGTCGGTCATAGTCGTCTGGAAGAAAGATTCGTCTGGCTAGAAATTTGGCAAACTTGCAGTAATCTGACCTCTGTACCGTCGGCGTCCGCGGTAGCTCATCGTCACGTATAATAATTGACGAGACTATTGTCCTGGCAGGCCTATTGGGCTCAATTCAAGTATTTTTCAGATGCACTGACCGTCACCGTGTTGGTCGACGAGCAGAAATGCTGACTCATTAGATGCCTTTTTGGATATATTGATACTGTTTCAGGATATTCGCTGAAAGGGGTATATTGTCGCTGTGGACACGCGACCATCATCCGTTTGCGCCGCGCTCTCGGGTTTCGATCAAGATTTTCGAGCCGTGCACCTAGTTCTACAGGCATGTTTGCCATGAGTCCGTTATCAGTGCTTCTCTCTTATACGTTTCAGTCTGTAAAATCCCGAAGGCAGGAAAAAGCTCGATAGTATGACCATCGCAGGATTGGCGTCGTATATTGGCGGATATAGGGCATTTCTAACCTAGACGCATAAAAGGGCCCATAGGACACCTCCTCTCTTCTGGCACGATCTTTCAATGAGATATCTTCTTTTTAAAATCTGACTGTTTGCCTATGTCACGCCTGTGGCCGCTGAAGCACTGATACGGGACGAGGTCACCCTCAGTGGGAACACTGAAAGCCAAAATTGAACCCGATTGTGCACCGTCACCTCTTCTGTTCGTCCCAGTACTAGATAGAAGCATCAGTAGTCCTTCTGTGACTTCCAGAATCCAACGACTCGGAGGACGATGACTCAGTCGATGGAGAGCGGAAGGAAGTATCTATTCGTTATAATCGCCGCGGGGGGGGGGCATTCTCAAACGAAGTAAGTGGCAAAATGATTTACACCCGTAGTAAACGCGATATTGGAACTAACTACGAAATATAACAGCTTATATACTACGAAATTCCTGCGGGAACGATAAGTAAATCGCTACGAGAATCCAGCTGAGTGTCGTGCTATGAGAAGCTCAAATATCTCCCACCAATTTATATCCCTTCATGATTATGGTCCTTTAACGGTGCAACTTGTTACAGTTAATTATGCTTGAAAGATGCCAAACACATTTAGTGAATACGTGCACGTTTTCGGGTATCTTTTCGTAAATGATTGAAGTGCAGCCTTCGTGACCTCCCCGTATAAATGCCAGCCTGATACACCCGCGCTTCCCAAAGTCAGGATGAGCTGTCCAGATCTCACAAAGGAGTCTCATCTCATTTCTATCCCCCAAAGACTCCGCTACGATCCAGAAATGCCTTTCCAATTTGACCAAGGACTCAATCTCCTCCTCGCATTTTCCTGCACTTTTAGTAAGTCTACTTTCGACTTATGTTCAAGTCCAAGCTCATTTCTGTGCACAGTCGTAAGTAGCAAATTTATACTATTGCCAGCCGTTAAGCGAGTTGGAGCACCTGAAAATGTCTCGAGCAGTCCACAATGATTTTTTCTAGTTCACATTTCCGAGTTTTTTGAGGCGTCGTATCTTGAATCCTCCGAGTAGGTCATTTTCCCACTTCATAATGCTACTTATTCATCTGCATTCAGAGTTGCCACTATTATTTAAGCTGGGTTTGTGTTTGATTCCTACAGTGTAATCACCTCTCTCATCCATATAAAATATGCCATAGGACTCTTTTTCTTCGGACCTCTAGGAGACCTTCTCCGACGTCGTCTGCTAATCTTCTCCCTCACACTCTGACCGGCTTTTGTACCGAACTGGAACGTGTTCCTTGTCCTCTCCTTCCTCACCGGCCTACTAGTCGCATGCTATGCGCTGATCCCAGATTATCCCGTGAAGAATCGGTATCAATATTTAGGTACTAGACGGTTTCCGCCTTCCGTTCGTGGCGATGAGGCTGATTCGCTTTGCTAGTATTTCTAAAAAAGCTACTGCTCGGCTAAATGCTGTATTCGTCATATCGGTGAGAAACGAGTATACGGTGTTGTCTTTTCATTACTATGTTAATCTTTCTCCATCTCTTCCAAGTTGGGCGAGTAACTAAGTTATATGGATGCAGACGTCGGTTCACGGGTGCTTTTGGAATATGGATGGTGGGCGGGGGTCGGATTATCGCTCGGATGGACAGGGCTTGCGCTTTTGATTCTTCTTGTGCATGGACCACATTGTGAGCTCAAGACGTGGTTTGAGTACCAAGGTGGGTTTCAGAAAAATAAGGTCAAACAGAAAGATGAGGAGAACGGCGCGGAAGAGGTCGATCAGGAAGGTACTTCGTTAGGGAGATGAACAGAAGTTATAACACTCCCTCCAACTCCGTTGACCCCCGATATGTTTATTCATCGGTAGAATCAAAGATCATGGCTCATTCAATGTATATCTGCTAATTAAGGACACTAGATTGTTGACTCTCTCGGGACCTTGACCCACTCAACATAGCGCTCAAGGCAAGTCGAATTACCCAGGCAAGCCTGAACATATAATCACACTCAACAAACGACTCGGAGATGACAAAGAACTTAAGATGGACTCACTATTGTGTACCACTTATCGGGCGTAGTCATATACGGCAGTGAACTTGGCGAAACACCGCTGAGTAAGTTAGGATATTAGAGATAATAGGCACGACAATAAATGGGCAAGGCCTACATGTGGAACAATCTTGTTGATTCTTCGGCATTTGAGCCCCACCTTTCTAGCGATCATATCAGCCTTCTCTTCATTCAGGTATTCTTGGAATGCGATTGAGGTATCGTGGAAGGCATCCAGACCATTCATGGCATTGTGCAAAGAATGATTGGTAGTCACACGGCGCAAGTCCTATTACAGTGTCACGACTGTCTGTATGGGCGGATTGAGGGAGAGTATTTACCATGAATTTGCACGATGCCATCTTCTTCATCGCGCGATGCATTGTTGCCATGGACGAGGTGGCCTCACCTGCTTTTTTCCAAGTTGTCCAATTCATGAACAGGCCAAGAATAGCGGCGTGAGGATTAGCTCCGTTTAACAGGGGCCCCCAGTGGGATAATATAGACAAGCCAACGTAGTTCTTGTCAGTGATATTGGAAGTCTCGATTCGATCGAAAGTCTTGGGAGAAGACATGTCGCTTCTTAGAACTGCTGGAAGGTCTTCGGCGTCTTTATCGTAAGAATAGATATGAATCTTGAATCTCCGAAGTCGCTTGGAAAATTCGACGAGCTGGTCTTTCACATAGAAGAATAAGCCACCCATCAGATCGTCTTCAGTGGTACCGTGGGCCTTTCCAGCTTTGACCACTTCAGTGTAACTGGGGACTAATCAGAGTCATGAAGCGAAAAGAAAATACTGCTTACTCCCATCCTTCAAGTGGATTAGAGCTATCATTGAGCAGGAGATCTCCTTGGTCTGAGAAGAGCCGTACATTTGGAACACACATATGATCTTTCATCGCACCAAAGGGAAGAAGAAGTCCAGATCTACGCCATGTGTCGAAAGCCACTCTATGGGACGGCCGGAGATCCGTACAATGTCGCTCACGATGATCTGTTCTCTCCGGCGCGTACATCGTTCTGCTCCACGTATCTTTAGCCTGGGGGAGATCGATCTCATCTCCTGAGAGTAGAGAAATGAGGATCATGGCTGTGAGAGGGTCCCATTTCGTGTGCACTGTGGTGGAGGATGTCAGACAAGCGGGGGTACCATCAAGGTGTTGAAGAGTTGGGGCATCGGGAAAGTGTGGAAAGACAAGGAACCTATAAGACAGTGGTTGGAAAGCGGAGTACCAGAAGTGAAGCGCTTGCTCAGCGGCTTCGTCCTTAGTAAAATATGAGCCAGATAACGCCGAGGGAATACACAAAGTGGTAATTATACTTACCACATCCTCGATGATACCAAGAATGGTCAAGATAAGAAGATTGCGACACACAATCGTACGATTTTTGTCATTTAGTAGGATTGTAAGTGTTCCAGCATAGTTTTCCGGCAGCTTATTGACTGTGCTGACGACGTTACACAGATCCCCAGAAGCTACGGGATGAGTAATTTCTTAGGAAACGGTTAGAGTGCGACACATACCTATGAAAGCAAGCGATAGATCTTTGTTACATATCTCATCTGCACCTTCATTATTTTCTGCGTTAATGACATCGATGGACGTCACGTTCCCCCATCTAACGGCACAGGTATCAGACTCTGTGAACCACCGGTGAACAGGAGATGTCCTTACAACCCCATTGGAATGCCAAACTTTTTCTGAGGTGTATGTTTCTCATTGGGACCATTCACAAACGCCGGCTTCCTGTTCTCTGCAACCCACATAGGTGATCACGACTTTGACTTCAAAGGGTTTTTACAATCTGCCAATGTATTGCTTGGTTATCTCGCACGCATACGAATATATAACGAATAAGTACCTTGTTTATGATATTTCCAATGCTCCGTCTGACACTCTTTGGAACAATATCCAACGAGAAAACAACCGCCACAGAACTGTGTCGCATCATTTGGGCAAAATCGATATGAGGAGGTGCTTTGATTAGCGCAGCCGAGGCGACGTAGAGGTGGCATGAACGGCCCGTATCCCGAACGTTCGTCATTTGTGGAGTCTGGAGAGCAAGGTGGCAAGGTTCTGCGTGAGATCCTGCATGTTGGTCGTCGCAGTTGGAGATGGAGGCCAGTATATATCACAAGTGTGAAGTGATTACGTTGTGAGAAGGATTCGCAGCGTCTATCTGGATACTTAGCCTCATTGTTCAGGACCCGAAACTAAGCGCCCATTTGATAGTCTCATTGACCGGACCTAGGGAAAATTTTACCTGTGCCGATATGCGAAAAGTCGATACAGAATAAGTATGAACTTCAACGAGAACAGAACTCGCCTAGTTCAATGTAGTCGAAGGGCAATAGCGTAAAAAGAGGGGGACAGTGCTCACCTCCGCATCGGAGATGACAAGAAAATGCGTGAGCATCACCTCCCCAGGGCCACATTACTAGGAATGTACGCTGTAGTCAGGTTTTGACGAGATGAGAATTAATCGTTCAACAAGGTCATGCTGAATTGAACGTAAGATCGTCGGGAAGAACTCCGGTGCCCTCTGCTCTATAGTCGAGCACAAATGCTGAGCAGCCGACCGCTATATGACAAGACATACCCTGAAAACAGTATCGATCGTCAATTTTTTAATATCACTCAACGTCTCCAGATTCCAGTTCCAGGGTAGCCTCGTTTCATCTCTAACTCAAGCCGTTCCTTCGTTCCAAAAGAAGATCGGTTAGTCAGCGCCGCGTTGATACGCCTTCGTCGGGGTGAAAAACAAAAAAAAAATAGATTGGAAGGTACAACGGGGCATTATGTCGTCTAAATCAGGATTTTCCTGCCTTCTTCTTCTTCGCTTTGGCAACGTGAATGAGTTTGTCGTTATCGATATCATCCTTCTTTGGCTTCTTCTCGTCATCAGAAGCATCATCAACAATATCGTCCAACTGATAGAAAGGCATTAGTGAAAGGCGGAAGGGAACGGGGACCTGAACCACCTCAAAAGCATCTTCCAAGTCAGGAGCTGGACCAGCAGCAAGTTTTTTGGGCGCTTTGATCTCTTGGCCCTTGTGAAAGGGTATGGGATGTTCTTGTCCATTGTACCTAGAAAGAAGCAAATTAGCGCAGGTACACACAAGTATAGCACAAACATACTTTCGCGTGAACGAGGACTTGACAGCAGGAGATATCTTCTTAAGAATGAGTTCATCCCTATTCTGATCAACGCCGAGCTCAACGATAGTATCCCAATCTTCCTTTGAGAGATAATATTCATCCATCCGCTCAATAACATCGTCAATGGCGCTCTGGGGGGAGCTCAGTCAGATATGTGCGGACAGTGAACGACGGTACGACAAACCGAGCCTTCATCTGCCAGTGGCCTAACGATATGAGGAAACAATGCAGGAATATATGATTGTCGGATCTCTGATTTGTCTCCGGATACCTTGAGTCGCATCCGGATCTGGACATCACTCAATTGGCGATTGAGCTTGCTCTGTTTTGAGTTCTGCCCTAGCCATCTAGGTTGCATGCAGTCAATGCATGAAACCAACGAGAGTGTAAAGAGACATACTGCGGGAAAGACATGGAATTCGGACCACCATAATGAGCCCCCTGTCCGTAGAGGAAAGATGCTGGTCGCACAGCTGAGCATACAGCATGAAGCGGCATTAGTGACCAATGTTGTTCCGGTCTGGAGAGCCCACATATCAGAGAAATCAAAAAATGACAGTTCGCAACTAACCCGTGTATAAGACCGTCAACTAAATCACCGTCGGAGATTGACGCAGCTGCTTTGTCCATCAGCTGAAGTTCTCTTAAGACCTTATCCGGACCGTCAAGATTCCGAAGCTTGGCAGGCTGTGTCTTCAAATAATTCTCCTGTACGATATTGAGAACCCAGAAATAACTGACAAGCCGGGAGTAGCGCACCTGAATGAATAACGGTATGAAGGAGTGATCTTGGAAATATAACTCCATCTTGTCGCCCAGTGTTTCTCGAGCCGTGGCTGAGAACAAATACGGCCCCAACATCTTGGATGTGATGTCAAATGGACTCATGATAGAATATTTCTCATTCATTTTCGTCCTTCGTTTCAGAATGAATTGCTGGTAAATCGTCAAATTCACTGCACTTACAATGTTTTACCCTCATCAAAAGACATCGAATCACTGGACAACTTCCAGGTCGATAGCATATTGAGAACTTGTCGAATATCTGATTGTGAACCAGCAATGAGCTGATCTATCACATTCGCCGGAACCTTCATCTTCTCCCTACAAATACCGTGAATAAGGATTATAGAAATCCTGAGGAGAGACATTACTTGAATGCAATCGTCAAAATTCTGGAACGGACTTGAGCGGCAGGAGGTCTAGAACGGAAAGCATGAGCAGATTTCCATCTCCACCACTAGCACTACGTACTTTGAAAAGTTCATACTGAATGTTGTGCCCTTTAATGGAGTCAACTTCTGAGCGTTACGGTCGTTGGCAATGCAAATAATAGGAATCTACGGGATCAGATACAGCTTAGCTGGCGGAGACGATAACTAGGCTTTTACCAACCTTGGATTTCTTGATCAACGCATTGAGCGCACCAACGCCACCTCGGTCGCCAGCAGACATACCGTCGACTTCGTCCATAATAAGACAACTTCGATCAGTGATAGTGACGCCTGAGGAGTTTGTTGCCTAAAATAGGGCCAGCTGAGACCACAGATAACAAGCATAGGTATGCACGAACGTGGGCACCACCAAGAAACCCGTCCAATGACATGTTGTTGATATTCATCCCGTTCTGTTCAAGAGTCATTATCATGCTCAAGAAGGGAGAAAACGTGACATACTTCAACGAGCTTCTTGCTCCTCGCATCGCTTGCATTCAATTCGATGGGTGTTAATCCAGCAAGTTTCGCACAAAGGTGCGCGCTGGTTGTTTTGCCGATACCAGGGGAGCCGGTAATGAGGACAGCCCTGAAGATATTCATTCCGTTCTTCCCTGGTTTCTTGAACCCGCTCTTGAGACTCTGGGGCCTGCAACCATCTTTATTTAAGGAAATTCAGCCATAAAAGTTCACATACCAGTCATTAAGCCATTGGAGCAGCTTATCTATTTGACTTTTGTTTCCACATATCTCTTTGAGAGATTGAGGAGAGTATCGTGTCGTCCATAGTTGGGATGATGGATCGATTACCTTCGAACTACAAGGATATTTAATCGTGTTAGACCTTAACAGGTGAGAGAGACACTACCTGCCAGCCGCGTTCCTGCTTTCGTTCGCCGCTTGTTTTTCTCGTTTTTCCATCTCTTTGGCGGCATCCTTGATGGCCTGCTGCTCCTTTTCCATTTTCTTCTTCGTCTTTTCATCCACCTTGCCATTACCAGGACCCTTCCGGGTAGCGATTAAGTTCAAAAACTCATCCTCGCTCACGGTCTTAATCTTGTGCTTTGCGATAGCGGCCAGCTTAGACGGTCCTGCATTGTCGCCTAAGACGACGAAATCAGTCCGTGACGAGGGCTGTCCCACCACTCGTCTGGGAGGAGATAAGACATTGAATGAGAGACGATATACACACGTACCCGCCAAAGCGTTTCGCTAGATCAACAGCCTCTTCTCGGGAGAAACTACTTAGCTCGCCGGTGAAAACAAATGAAAGGCCCATGAGACAATCGGGCTGGCCATTTGGGATGTCTTTGGAGCCATGGGCGACAAGCGCGGCTAACTTTGCGGCTTTCACAGCGGCCCAGCTTCGTGTTGTATCAGTACAGGAAAATGCGGTAGAAGAGGGAACGCACTTAGGCTTCTTGGGTTGTTCTTTCTCCTTGCCCTTGCTGTCAGTATCCTTCGAGATGCTGGCTTTCTTCTTGGGAGGTGGTTTGGCAGGCTTCGGGATGAAGACCTCTTCGTCATCGGAAGCCGAAGCGTAATCCTCGTCTTTGTGGTGCTTGATAGACACGAAACCTTCCGCTTTCTTCCCGTTAGTCTTGGAGGTTGTTGAAGGTCTTGGTTTCGTTGTGACGGCCTTGGGCTTGGAGATCGTCGGGGCAGGTTTCTTTTTGGGAGGCGAGTCTTCTTCGTCTTCGTCGCTCGATAGAAGAGCAGCAGGCTTCTTGCGCTTGACGACCGGCTTGCGAGGGGGTGACGGAGAGTCATCATCGCCTAATAAGAAGTCAGGCTGTTGCTACTGAGCAAAACCATGTCACGCACTGATCTCGATAGCCTTCGACGACTTCATAGGTTTGTTGTTCCTCGACGCGGTTGTTGGCTTTTTCTTTGGTGGAGTCTTCTTTTGATCCTCCTCGTCGTCGCTGGAGAGCAACGCTGTCTTGCGCTTGAGGCTCGACGAACCTACGCTGACCTGATAAGCTGCATGTTGGTGTCTCAAGGCAAATTTCGTACCCGCCATTTGGCTCGAGCCCTTCTTTGTCTGTGAGGAGCCTGATGCTGCAGGTTGCTGCGCGTATTTTTAATCCTTAGGCTTGGGATAAAACGACCGCCACTTACAGATGAACCGGTTTTGCCTTGGCTGTTGGACGAGCCGGTCATGAAAGCCCTAATATCTACTCCTGCTGGCTTTTGCGCTTTGGACGCCTTGGACGCCTTTGCCGAGCTCATCGTTGTGTGTGAAGAAGGTGGTCAGCAGCTTGCGGCAGAACGGACGCGTTTAGTGTCACGTTCAGCGCGTGAGGTCACAGTCACGATTAATCGTGTCCGTTCGCATTGTCAATTCTCCATTTGTATCCCTCCACGACCATGAGAGTAGCTTTCCTCCACCCAGATCTTGGAATTGGTATGCTTTCCAATATTCGTTGAGATCTATTTCCAACTCGTTGTTTTGCAGGCGGTGCGGAACGTCTTGTCGTAGATGCTGCGCTTGGGTTGCAGGGATTGGGCCATTCTGTCGACATTTATACCTCTCACCATGATCCTAGCCACTGTTTTGAGGAAACCAAAGATGGTGAGCAACTATGCGGTTTCCTCATGATGTTTCTCTCAATTCATCAGGAAGTCTCTCTGTGTTCAACGTCAAACCCCCGTTTCCCCGTGCCCTAAGGAGAAAATTCCATATTCTCTTTGCACACGCTAGGCAGCTGCACCTTACGGCACACATTCTCTGGTCCTCACCTAAGAAGTATGATGTATTTTTCGTCGACCAACTATCAACATGTATACCATTCCTTCGCATGCTGGGCAAGACTAGAGTCGTATTCTATTGCCACTTTCCTGACAAGTTGCTTGCAAACGGCGCATTCATCGAAGGGTCAGCGATGAAGAAACAGGGAAGCCTGCTGAAGAGGATTTACCGGTTTCCGATGGATTGGTGGGAAGAAATAACAACTCGTGCGTATACGACTACTTTTGAATACCCTTGCTTACCGTTCACAGGACAAGCGGACATAATACTGGCCAACTCTTCCTTTACTGCGCGTGTATTCAAGTCATATTTTCCCTCTATTTCAGAGACCCCAAGAGTAGTATACCCAGGGATCAACATTGCTGCCTACGAGGCTGAGGTTGATATCTCGGATCTCGACGTTGTCGCCATAGCTTCGTAAGATGTTGTCCTGTGCTATCTGACCTGTTCTAACTATCACCCAGTGACCGTCCTTCCTTTATCTCTTTGAATCGATTCGAGAAGAAGAAGAACGCAGCGCTAGCCATCGAATCTTTTGCTCAGGCTCTACCCAGCCTTGCGCCCAGGACGCGCCTGGTTATCGCTGGAGGATATGACCCTCGGCTTGAAGACAACATGCTTACCCTGTATTCCTTAATCGACCTTGCCAAAAGACATGCCTTGCGATACGATGTTATCACCCCTTCTACTCCCAACGCTGTTAAAATCCCTCCTCTGAACACCACCCGCGACAACCCTGACGTTCTGTTCCTGCTCAACTTCACCACTGCCCAGCGTTCCTGGCTGCTGAAGAGTTCGTCGACGAAGGCTCTGCTCTATACACCAACAAATGAACATTTTGGCATCGTTCCTGTCGAAGCTATGATTTGCGGTTTGCCGGTGTTGGCATGCGATAGCGGAGGACCCATCGAAAGTGTTGTGGATGGACCAACAGATCAGCGTACAGGCTGGTTGCGTCCTCCTCAAGCGGACCTGTGGGCCGAAGTCCTGAAAGAGATCGACAGCCTGGGCGAAGCAGATAGGAATGCTATGTCAAAAAGGGCGAAGGAACGAGCGAGGCGTGTTTTCAGCATGGACGCGATGGCTCTATCGATAGAAGAAGCACTGAAGAAAGCACTTTCGATGGGAGAATCAGGGATTAGTCGAGGGTGGGAACTCTTCGGGGTGATGTTGATAGGTTTTCTGTTCGCTTACCTCCTTGGCCCATGGTTAATCTGACAAGAAGCTCTTTGTGATTTTATCAAGATATATATCATTAACTTGGACATTCTTGCGGATATTTGTTTATGCACCGTTTCCGATGAATCCACTTAGGGCCAGAACATCCTACCACGCTTCTTAAGTATGACCACATACTGAGAAACTCCTCGTGTATCAATAAGTTGTATAGTCACGAGCCTTGTGCGTTGTATTCGCTGAGTCGTAGGGACGCCTCTCTTATCACCTCTTTCTCCATTAGCTCAAGCATGACAGCCGACATGTAACTGGCGTTCACCCTCTGCTGCATAATTCCCACTGAACGAACTTGACCACAGGGAAAAAAACGACATATATGCTGTACTGACTTCGACCAATGTGGCTGGTGCATTTCATTGGAGCCTATATCTTGTAGTGGCAAGCATCCTCAAATAATATTACCTGCGTTAGCTGACGAGTCAATCTCTAGGACTCTTCAACAGGCTACAAATTCCATGCCACCAATAAGATCGGCACCGCGCCGTGGCAGTACGAATGCGTACTCTGGGTGAATCCTCAGTCCGAGGACAGCATACCCGTCACATTTACCAAGATCGGACGCATCCCAGAGGACTGGGACCACTCATACCTCGATTACTTCTTGAGCAGCATACCCATGTGTACTCCGGATACTGACCGTGCCAGGGAACCCAGGTTTACATGCCGAGTCTGGTTCAGAGAAGCCATTCGCACGTTGCACGCTGCAGAGATGTTCGTAAAGTGCGCTGATGTTGATGCGCTCGAGAGAGACCTTGTGACCAAGGCGACGGCTGCTGAGTACATGCGCCGCTCGATTCCCCTTCCTAGAATCCTGACTACAAATGCGGTGGATGCTGAGGGATGGCTCTGATACTGTTTACGGCTGCTTGTTAGGTGTATTTTGAATAAATAGTGGTCCGAGCGCAGTGCCACGGCGGCCATTCCCATTCTTGGCGTCAGTTAAGCAACTGCGACAGCAAGGCTACGCCCCAGATATCCTGGTAGAAATCGGAGGTCATCGCAGATTATAGGACAGCACCCGTCTCCTCGATGTCTGGCTAGCGGAGATTGTATGCAAAGGGTGAGCAGCATCCCCAGAGAGATGGAAACTGGTATGTCTGGCATCCCTCGACTTTGCTCCCCGCTAATTTTCCATCGCGTATATGGGGGCCAATCCGTGCGACCTGCGTAAACCACCGGACTTACGGCAAATTATAAACAGAGTGGTTTGCTGTTTAACGCCATTCGCCAACACCCATTTTCAACGCCCCCCTCTCCCCCTCTCAAAGTGGCAACCAGTAAAGCTGTCTAGGGTCTTGAATGTCGTGTGCTCTCCCAACGGCCACAGCGGAACGCTCCCGGAAGCCTGGAGAGCCGAATCCCCAGAACCGCCGCGGACCGATGGGGATGCTGAGCGTGGTATCTGAGAGACTGTTGGAAATTTTCGTGGAGGCGTTTGAGGTGAGTGCTACCATGCCGCCTCGTTTATCCTTTTCTAACGACGTCCCAAGTCTCTTGCAGTCTCGACCAATCCATCCGCGCCGTGCGCTTCATGCTATTCCCCTCGACCGTTCTTTATCCCCACGTGGATGATAGTTCGCTGATAACGGGTCTCCTCAGCGTCCCGACCCACTGCGAAATCCGGAATTATTTCCTGGTGAACCCTGCCAGGTTTATCGTCGCATAAGCTTCAGCTCAGATCTACCTCCACCCCCAAGATCTCTCCGCTCGAGAGGTTGCTAACCCAGTACTATACAAATTGTCTCCAGAACACTAACTCACAAGGAGGACATTTTAGAAAATAGGCACGACAAGAATATTCGACGTTTAGCTATCATTGTGCAGGAGTCCGATTTAAGAAGGGTCTCGAACAAGTTTGGACATTCATCAACATCTCTGATTGAACCAGAGGGCTCAAATTCACGGTAGGTAAAAGCCTTTAACAGCAATTAGTAATAAACTGTTGTTAGCACTATAGTACCTCCCCATTGCACACGCTTACAAATGCGACAGTATTTTTTCCCCTTTTCAACGTTGTTGCGCTCCAAAGCGCTCCACTCGACTTGTCACGGTCATTGAACCATCAATGACCTGACCAAGCCCCGACTCAGACGGACTCTTCATTATCTGAATTTTTCTTGACTTGTTTGACTCGAAAACGAGTCGAAACGAGGCAAATAAAACGAAAAGACATGAAATATGCACTGAACTTTAATAGAAGTGTACTTCTGGGTGCTTCCGCTTCTGACTGAGATCCACGATCAACTAACGATCAACGCGTTTTTAGAGAATCACGTAAGTTAAATGGCGTTGGCAGCTGCCAGCGGACACGTAGCAATGGTCGGCTCTCTTTCCTCCTTTTTGTGTAGCTACGAGCATGCCAAAGCACAGACAGCGCAGTGCCTCTGACACTACTAGCAAGCCTTGTGCTGCCAAGCGTCGTCGACTGAAAGGGTCGCTGCAACGCGTGTCTGATATCCCTTTGGATATCCTCCTGGAAGTGAGTCGGGTATCTGTCCGTTTCACGTGCTTGTGTAATAAAGGAGAACTTGAATAGATTTTCAGCCATCTAGATCCCCACGATCTCCTTCATCTGTGTCGCACAAGCAAGTCTCTTCGCGCTATTCTTCTTGACCGGTCCGCACTTTCTGTCTGGAAAAGGGCTCGTCGGAACTTGGAGAACCTCCCCGGTATTTTGGATGTTTTGTCAGAACCGCATTATGCAAGCTTATTGTTCGACAAATTTTGTCAGGTGCGTCAATGTGTACTCTTTAGTTAGTATGGCGCTCATTGATATGCCCTGCTAGCTTTGTTTAGCAACTGCTAAGACAAGTTATGTTCACTGGTCGTTCCGAACTCGATGTTGCGATGATTGTCTCAAGAATACTGCCATGTAGGTCTCTGCAGCTCCTTTTCGGCACAAACTAACACGGAGATCCAGCTTTACCCCAATAATACCTCTTGAATTGATCAAAGTGAAAAGCGTCATCCCATCGCATTTTTCTGGTCAGTTTCTCTGACTTTTTCTCTTCTTTTTGCTACGACGTCCTGATGTGGACAGGTGTTGACTACAGGGAATACTATCACGTTCCTTCCATGATCGTCTTGACGCAAGAAATCAAAGCCCTGCGGGAGGAAGGGAGTGAATTCGAAGACTGGTATGAAGATCAAAAGGCTTCTTTGAACGCGATTGAGCAGGTACATGTTATTGTTCTAGCTTGAAGACGTCTGGCTGATTGTGTTACAACAGCTTGGTGAACAGTGTGAAGCTTGGTTAGCCGCGAGATCCTGGGCACATAAAATAGAACTCGGAAGGATTCGTCAAAAGAGGGTAGACGAGTACGTCCAAGCCTATGTCTCGCTTTTTCGTCTCTCTGATTTGTAGTTTTTTGGTCATGCCAGCGTTATTCGAAAGCTCAAGGAGCTCGGATGGGAACTCTTGATTGACAGGGTACCGCGCAAGAAGATCGCATCGCATAAACTCGTAGCGTACTCCAGGCCGTTGACTGATCGAAGTATGTATATTATGTCGATTCTGTTTTCCGGTCCGTTGACATCGTTCGCTGCTTGCAGGTTGGCGCAAAATGGAACCTGTGATGGTAGAGTTTATGAAGGAGCTTCAGCGGAGGAACGAAGAAGGATGCACGATAATGATGGGCGGCGATACTCCTGGGAAGTTTCGCAACTACGAATACTGGACACTGGATGGCGAATCCAAAAAGTTCGGCCCTTTCGACTCAGATACCAAGAAGCTTTGCGATGAAGGACCTGGGTGGTAGTTCATATCATAAAGGGGGAGTTGACATCAATGTCTGCTCTGGTTCGATGGTGTTGTCGTGGGGCACAACACTATACTGGTGGACGAAATCTACATTTGAGCTATGATACCGCTAGTCTGAATAATAGTATTGGTTGCATATGTAGACACAAAAGCCTTCAAACGCGAAGCTGAAAGTGAAGTCAATACGCCGTTTTTAGTCACCACAAATATTTATTCCGATTTCCTTTGGTTTCCTTCCGCCGATGAAACCAGCTTCAAGGAATGATGCGAAAAGAAAAAAAGCTTCTTTGGTTGGCAAAGAGAGTGGATTGTTGAGGATAATGTCACCGTCTTTTGTTTTACTTTATTTTGATTTTCGTACCGATCGCTATGGTTTCTTGGCTTCGTACGGCCACCACTACGTATCTGTCCACGAATATACGTTCGTTCGAGCCGTACCCAACGATCATTGTGCCTGCCGACATGTATTCCCAACATGGATCAAAACTGATTGAGATCCACGATCAACTAACGATCAACGCGTTTTTAGAGAATCACGTAAGTGAAATCGCGTTGGCAGCTGCCAGTGGACACGTAGCAATGGTCGGCTCTCTTTCCTCCTTTCTGTGTAGCTACGAGCATGCCAAAGCACAGGCAGCGCAGTGCCTCTGACACTACTAGCAAGCCTTGTGCTGCCAAGCGTCGTCGACCGAAAGGGTCGCTGCAACGCATGTCTGATATCCCTTTGGATATCCTCTTGGAAGTGAGTCGGGTATTTGTCCGTTTCGCATGCATGTATAATGAAGGAGAATAGATTTTCAGCCACCTGGACCCGCACGACCTTCTTCATCTGTGTCGCACAAGCAAGTCTCTTCGTGTGATTCTTCTTGACCGTTCTGCACTTTCTGTCTGGAAAAGGGCTCGTCGGAACTTGGAGAACTTTCCTGGTATTGTGGATGGTTTGTCGGAGCCGCGTTATGCGAGCCTGTTGTTCGATACATATTGTCAGGTGTGTCGCCGGTGTGTACTCTTCAGTCAATCATATGGCGCTCATTGGTGTACCCTGCTAGCTTTGTTTGGCAGCTTTTAAGACAATTAATACGTATATTAACTGGTCGCTCCAAACTCGATACTGTGATAATTGCGCCAAGAATACTGCCATGTAGGTCTCCGAGTCTGTAGTTCATTTTCGGTATGCAACTAACATGCCCATCTAGCTTTACCCCAACAATACCTGTCGAGTTGCTCAAAGCGAAAAGCATAATCCCATCACATTTTTCTCGTCAGTTTCTCAGTTCTTTTTGCTACGACGTGGGCCTGATGTGGACAGGTCACGATGCTGGCCGTGGTAGATACTATCACGTTCCGTCCATGATCGTCTTGATGCAACAAGTCAAGGCCCTACCGGACGAAGGGAATGGATTCGAAGACTGGTATGAAGATAAAAAGGCTGCTTTGATCGCGATTGAGAATGTACACATCGTTGTTTCAGCTTGAAGACGCCTGGCTGATTGCGTTACCACAGCTTGGCGAACAGTGTGAAATCTGGTTGGCCGCGAGGTCCTGGGCACATAAAGTAGAACTCGGCAGGATTCGTCGAAAGCGGGTAGACGAGTACGTTCAGCCATATGTCTCATTATTTCGTCTCTCTAACTTGTAGTTCTTTGATACTAGCGTTGCTCGAAAGCTCAAGGAGCTCGGATGGGAATTCTTAATCGACAGGATACCGCGCGAGAAGATTGCATCGCACAAACTCGTAGCGTACTCCAGGCCGTTGACTGATCGAAGTATGTATATGTTGATTCTGTTTTCGGGTCCGCTGACTCATCGCTCGTTGTTTGCAGGTTGGCGCAAAATGGAACCGGTAATGGTAGAGTTCATGAAGGAGCTTGAGCAGAGGAACCAAAGACGCGGCGTAATGACCAAATCTGGCAATACTCCTGGGAAGGATTTCGACTTCGAATTGTGGACGCTGGATGGCGAATGGAACACGTTCGGTCCTTTCGACCGCGACACTAAGAAGCTTTCTGATGAAACGTCTGAGTGGTGCTAGCTTGTATATATACTACTTACTCTGGGCCGCCTGAACTGTACACAGCCCATGCTCCTGCTTTACGTCGGTCTTACTATGGATACGTATCTTACAGGAAATTTTTGTGCACCAACGCGATCGTCGGCTGCCGATAAACGGTCACCACTGAACCTTTCCTGTCGAGTAAATGTAATTTGTCTAGTGTTCATAGAGCGCCCTCGGGTCCCCTACAAATATATTTTCTTGACAGAGCTTCGGTAATTACACATTTCACGTTTCCCTGGAGTAACTGGAAATTTTTGTAGTATCTGATACGGACTCGGAATTCTATATAAGCTCGAGCGCGACTCTCAATTCTGCGCATGGTACCCAAAGGACCATCTAGCACCCCTGGTGTTGAGGCCAAGAGGCGACATCGACTCTAAGGGCTACTAGAACGCGTGTCAGAGACCCCCTTGGACGTTCTTCTCGAGGTGAGCAATACAAGACTACAGTTGTTGGTGTTGATAATGAACTTTAGATTTTCAGGGCCTGATCTCCCTGAAGAATTGTCGGAACCTCGTTATGTTACATAGTTTGTTTTTTGACAAATCCTGTCGGGTTCGTTGAGATACTAGTGCTTAGCGAACCTTCGTTCAATGACCTACATAGTTCTGTCCACATGCGACGAGCCTCGTTCAGTAGGCTCGCGTACACGGTGCTGTAGAGATTGCCTGTGAAACATGGAGATATATGTTTTTCTGCAGATATTACGCGAGATCGTCCCGTTTTTTCGATGCCGAGGATAGTATGCTTGAGGATGAAACTAGTTTCAACGAATGGTGCGAAAAGAAAAAGGCTTCCTTGGTAGGCAAAGGGTAGATGTACGCAAGAGCGAGCTAAGCGCGATTGGTCGAAAGAGATTCGAGGTGTAAGTCAGAATTTTGGACGCTGGATGGGAAAGAGAATCAGTTAAACGGGAAAGTATGCCAGAATGTGGCCGCGTTTGGACAGTATTAGCGATGCTTTGTATAAAAAAGAATTTGTCCTTGGCGATTTCCATATTCGGCAAGACCTCTATTTCTCTCTCTCCGTCCACGTTCGCGATGACCTCGCTCATTGCGATCCTCGACCTGAAGGGCAAGCCACTGATCCAGCGGTCGTACCGGGATGACGTGCCGGCATCGTACGTGGAGAAATTCCTGCCGTACATCTTGGACATCGAGGAGGAGGGGCAGCAAGTGACGCCGTGTTTTTCTAAGGAGGGCGTGAATTACGTGCATGTGCGGTTTAGCAATTTGTACTGTGAGTGTGTTTGTGTGCTGGGTGGTGGGTGCTGACTGGTTGGTTGGTTGGTTGTGCAGTGCTGGCGCTGTCGAAGAGGAATATCAATGCGGCCGAGACGGTGATATTCTTGCATCGGCTGACGCAGGTGCTAGTAGAGTACTTTAAGGAGCTAGAGGAGGAGAGTATAAGGGATAATTTTGTGATTATATATGAGTTGATGGATGAGATGATGGATTTTGGGTATCCTCAGACGACGGAGAGCAAGATTCTGCAGGAGTGAGTTGGGTCTGTCGGTTTGTGGTGCTTGCTGATTGCGCTTTGGGATAGGTACATCACGCAGGAGTCGCATAAATTGGAGGTTCAGGTCAGGCCGCCGATTGCGGTGACGAACGCGGTGTCATGGCGTACAGAGGGGATTAGGTACAGGAAGAATGAGGTGTTTTTGGACGTTATTGAGAGTGTCAATTTGCTGGTGCGTGTCTATTGCTATCTACTATGTTTGACTTACGTTTGGTAGGTCAATGCGAATGGAAATGTAGTAAGGTCAGAGATTCTGGGCGCAGTCAAGATGAAATGCTACCTCAGTGGCATGCCTGAGCTGCGGCTTGGACTGAACGACAAGGTCATGTTTGAGAGCACGGGGCGGAGTGAGTCTGCGACTGTGTTCTTATGGGTGTTTGGCTGACTGCGGTTGGTAGCTGCCCGGGGAAAGGCGATAGAAATGGAAGACGTCAAGTTCCACCAGTGTGTGCGGCTGTCGCGGTTCGAGAACGACCGGACAATTTCGTTTATCCCGCCAGATGGGGAGTTTGAGCTGATGAGCTATCGGTTGAGCACGCCGGTGAAGCCGCTTGTGTGGGTCGAGGCGGCGGTGGAGAGCCACAAGGGCAGCCGGGTGGAGTATGTGGTCAAGGTGCTTGCGCAGTTCAAGAGGCGGAGCACGGCGAGCAATGTCGAGATTTATGTGCCGGTACCTGATGATGCTGACAGTCCCAAGTTTAGAGTGAGTCTGTTGAGTGTTTTGTTTGGGTAGTGCTAATGAAACTAGGCGTCGACTGGGTCAGTGCAGTATGCGCCTGATAAGAGTGCGTTTGTGTGGAAGATAAAGCAGCTGGGAGGAGGACGGGAGTTTTTGATGAGGGCGCATTTTGGGCTACCCAGTGTGAAGAGCGGTGAGTCGCTTTGCATTGTATTTTCAGGAGCTGAGATTATTGTAGAGCAGGAGCCGGAGAAGCGCGCGCCCATTACGGTAAAGTTTGAGATACCGTACTTTACGGTTAGCGGGATCCAGGTGCGGTATCTGAAGATTGTTGAGAAGAGCGGGTACCAGGCATTGCCTTGGGTCAGGTATATCACACAGAATGGAGATGATTACAGGTACGTTGAATGCTACTCGACTGGTCATTGCTGATTTCTTTCAGTTTACGGACGGCGTTGGAAAAGGGCAGTGCTCCAATAAGACCGCCTATGTAGCATACAAATGTAATAATGATCGGTTCTCTGTTTGTGTCCACCACGATGCCCACGCCCTCGCTCGATGCCAACTTTGTATTCCCTCGAAACGCCAATGGTAAATGGACTGTCTCGTCCGAGTTTGGCGATGCTCTGCTCCATGCGATGCGTGAACGACCGTCTGCCCGTATTCCATCCATTGTAGAGTTGCCTCAGCCAAAGAGGCCTCAGCTGGTGGCCCCGTCGCTGGAGGCTCGTAGGCTGACGATGAAGACGCGAATCGCCATTCGAGAAAAGACTCCGCATCGTTTCGAGGTCGTTCCGTTGCGCGATGTGCACAGGAGAGCGCCGTCTCCGATGTTCAAACAGGTCACGCCGTTGGCGAATGCCCGGGTGAAGCTGAGATCTGTCAATGTTGAGGCGACAGCGAGGAATACGAAGGCTGCGAGAGGAGCGAGTGTCGTTGCAGGTCCAATGATGCCTACTCGTGGTCGTGAAAACTCGAAGCTGCCGTCACCGCCAGTAAATCGCCAGGCTCGTATTCCTAGAGGAAAGAATATCCAACCCCAGCCTACTGCCTTGCATACGAAATCGGCCAGTCTGTCTAGCTTGCACCCTGCCAATTCCCCAACTCGACACTCTTTTGGGAGATCTGAGGATATTCACCGCCGAAGCCAGATTCCGTACAGCCTGAAACGACGCGCCATCTACACCCAGACCCTCTTTATTCCCAAGCTTGCTGCTACAGCTGAAGAAATATCGCCGTCGACGTCCAGTTCACTCTCTGCTATGGACGATAAGACGCTCGTCGAGGATGCTCGCTCACTCGAGTTTTCTATGCTGTCGGACTACTCGCAGGATTCCTTCCAGGTCGTTCCGAAGCACCACCATCCGATTGTTGTTGAGCTGATTGCGGCGATTGACTTGGCGATTAGTGAGTGGGAGAAGATCGTGTAGATAGGTCCAGGCAATGCCAATAACACTACTAGACATATTCAAAAAACTTCACCCCGCTGAAACGTTGAGCGGGCGCCAGGAGGTGTCGGTGAGAGGTGCCCGTGAGATGGGTGTGAATGAAAATATACAGTGAATGTTGGTGCCACTCGTTGCCGTCGCCGTCGAGCTGGTCGTTGTCGTCGTCGTCGCCATCTTCAAGGTATCGTGGTGGTGAGCGTCAGCCGCGAACAGTCAATCCGCCGAGTCAGGCACTGATATTCAAATTGTGAGAGCGGAGTGAAAAAGTGACAGGCATGGCAACGGCAACAAGAATCCTTCCTTTTCCTTTCACCTTACTTGCTTGCCTTTGTCGCCGTCCCCTCCGTCCTGCTCGCCTGCCTTCTACTGCTCTTCACTTTCTTGCGGTGGATGTCGGGCGCTGACCTGCTTGAGTCGTATACCGCGCTCCCTTCGTCGTCGCGATCCGTTGTGCTACAGAGCATAATTAACGGTATGCTCCGTCGGTCGTTCTATCCGAGATTCACAGTTCTTATGGTTCTCTTTTTGATAGCGCCGCCTTTCACGTTCAGCAACGATACCCGCAAATCTCTTATCGATACCATTCTACGCGACCTCAAAGCCACTGCCAAGCATGGAACCAGCAATGCGAGATTATCGTCCAAGGGTGCGGCGTCTGTTCTCTGTCCGTTCTTCTTGGCTTATCTTTTGGAAGATGCTGCGCAGGCTTTACTTGCTGTGAAGACCCTTGGCAAGAACCCATCGGGATCCGAGACCCTCGCGACGGCGTCGACCCTCAGCGCGCTCTTGGGACTATCAATTTCATTCAAGGACGATCCGGAAGCTTCGAGCGAGGCGTTAAGGTGCATCGCGAATACGATGCTTCTGTTTGAGCATGCCAGGGGTACTTTTATTGGCAAGGATGTTGGTGGTGGCGAGACTTGTGTCGGCATGCTTGATGTCAGCCCTTGCTCGCTTTATTCCTCGCTCCCGCTCATGTTTTACGTAGAAATCCACGACGCCGGATCAAGTATTCATTCTGTCGCGCATATTGTTCTTGGCGACGGTGTCGGGCCCGTCTTGGATCGTTTCGCTTGTTGAGGACCATAATCATAAGCGGAGGGGCATCGTCGATATCATTGCCAGCAAGCTTGATGCCATGCTTGTTGCTATACAGGCTGGTACCAAGCTTGGACGT
Source organism: Armillaria fumosa (assembly GCA_030407015.1). Taxonomy (NCBI): domain Eukaryota; kingdom Fungi; phylum Basidiomycota; class Agaricomycetes; order Agaricales; family Physalacriaceae; genus Armillaria; species Armillaria fumosa. The sequence goes on along the minus strand of JAUDYM010000002.1, from coordinate 4,069,382 downwards.
GAAGCCACGGCGGATCTGCTCAAGTTCACGTTCAATCTGTTGCTGCATTACCCAAAGGTGCGCCGCGAGATTTCTTGTCGTGACTCTGGGGAGGCTGATGGCTGGCAGATGGTCGATGCTGAGCCACAAACTCCACAAGCGGCGGATGGGCAGAAGGCTATGGGTGACTTTTGGAGTCCTCATCTTGACGGGCTGTTGCCGTCGCTATTACGAACATTCTATTCGTTGCCGCCGACGTTCCCCAGTCCGTTGGTGTCGCCGTTGACTCATGTTATCCATGCCCTTATCACGATACCCATCTCGTCTTCCCTCAGGCCTGTATGGCTCGGTCCGTCGACCCCAGAGCGTCGTAGTTCGAGCAGCAGTCCGAAAACGTCTACTAGTAGCGGTGGCGATTCACCGGTGCTCTCTCAGACTCCTCCAAAGTCAAGTACATTGGACCGGGCTCTGTCGGTGTTGTCTGTTGCAGGGCGCAGGTCTTTATCAAGGAGTCCATCACCGAATACGGCTATACAGCAAGATGTGCTCTTGCGTGCCCATGACCTCCTCGAAGTTTCTTTCTCACACTATTTTCCTGGGTCCATTGACCCTGATGACCCTTCTGTACGCGAGCGCCCAAAGAAGGAGCTGCTGGATGGGTCCCTCGATGATATTATTTCACCGCTAATTGTGCTTATTACACGCCTGTGCCTTGCCGATGCGACGACGCGCGGACGGCTCCGCGAATGGATTGTGCCTCCGGATTTGGATAGATCGGCTCCGTTAGAAGGGCGGTCGGATATGCTTGGTCGTTGTTTGCGGCTCATGGGCAGCGTGTATCACCCACGACTCAAGGACTCTGTGGGGGAGATGCTGTTTGCAATGTCCGACTCGGACGCGCGGATACTATCAAGCCTTGTCGGGTATGGCAATGTTGCTGGGTTCTTGTTTAACAAGGGCATCATGTCTGCTCCTGGAAGTGAGGATCCTTCATCTGCTGAACCCACCGCGCCCGACGGCAAGGTTATCAACCCCATTACGGGCAACACGATGGAGAAACCGGAGCTCCCTGAGATGACGGAAGAAGAAAAGGAGCAGGAGATGGAGAAGCTGTTTGTGCTATTCGACAGACTGGAGAAGAGTGGCGCGTTACCCCAGAGCCAGAATCCGATCCGGAAAGCGATGGAGAAGGCGGCGAGTCAATGAAATCACGAATGGATGAACGAATGAATGGATATCGATACTATATGTTTACAACCAGTTACAGCACATCTTGTACTTGTACAGACGCCGCTGGTATGTCGGCGGGATACCTAAGTAATTACCGTAATCTAATTGACTTGTTATGCATTTTTTGGTTAAACACAGGCTAGGCTTATTATACTCCAATTTCAAACTCCGACCTGATCGACCGGCTTGTCTTCCGACCACCATCATGAATGTGCGTCCGTGTTCTTGTGTATTTCCATCGCGTTTCTCACCTTTGTATGCGTAGAATCTCCTGAGGACACTTACGGAGAGTCATGTCAGAGAAGCGTTCCCGAATACGGACCTCAAATTGCTGTTGACGACGGTCAAGGACGGTAGGGTGCGTCGCGGTTATCTTGCCCCAATCCCTGTGCACTAATCGAATTTCAGCACGCCGGAGACAAGTTGTCGGATCCGTTTTATGATTCCCTGGATGGTTTACTTGCGGATTTGCGGACGGTTACTATTGTGGGTCGGGTTTTTGGATGATGTTACGCGCTGCTGAGCTCTAGCCTGCTAGGACAATCACGACGCGGAGGCTTTCCTCAAACCGGTATCTAAGACGGAGGCGCCGGATTATCATACTAGTGCGTGCTTTTGTGTTTCGTTCGTTTGTTGTTTGCTGAGTTGTGTGTGTGCAGTCATCCAGAATCCCATGGACTTGCAGACGATGACGCGAAAGGTAAAGGTGAAGAGCTACAAGTCGAAACGCGAGTTCCAGGACGATTTGGACTTGATATGGACGAATTGCTATACTTATAATGGAGATGTACGTTTACTGTGTATTTTTCTTTGTTGGTTGGGCTTTGACAGCGCGTTAGAACCATCCTCTACGGCATTGCGTCAATCGGCTCAAGGGCAAAGCGGACAAGCTGTTGAGAAATATCACGGATCGAAAGGAACGACACGATCCTGTGATTCCTGCGGCATTACAGGGTCCTAAAGTGAATGGCATGGCGAACGGATACTCAAGGCCAGGCATGGTGCATCACCGATCGTCCAGCTCAGGTCCCCTCGCAAAGGCCATCGTCAAGCCTACAGCTATGTCTCTACAACGCCGAGATCTACCGTTTACCGACTCGCCTGCGCTGATCCGGACACAGCACGGTATGTCGGTGTTTGCGAAATTAAATCACGACTCTCCTTCACGCGACGAGCTGCGGGTGTTCGCACCGGACTACCAGAGTGATGAGGAGGACTCGAGTGAGGCGAGGCTGGAGGTGGGAACGGGTGAGAAGCGGAAGCTGAATGGCCAAATTGCTCGTCCGCGCAAACGGGCGCGAGTGGCACCTCAATATCCTATACCCCTTCCCTCTGAAAGTGACGATATAGCGCAGATGTGGTGGATGGCGGCGCAATCTGATCTGCTACTTCCCAATGGTCTGCCTGGGGTTCCACAGTCCCGCCAGCCCAAATCTCCGCTTCTGAAGCGCAAGAAACGACGGAAACAGCCTGAGCCTCCAAGGCCGAATCCCAAGTCGTTGTTGACGCTCATGAATAACAATATACGGACGATGAGAAGAGTGAGGCATACGCATGCCAAGTTTTCGGCGCTGGGAGGAACGGGCACTGAGGATAGCGATTCGTCTTTGGGAGAGCCGATGATTGTGCCTGACGATGAGGCGGCGGTGGTGGATGTTGATACGCGGCCGTGGAGTCTGGGGAAGACGGGGATGCGAATAGAGGATATCGGCGAGAAGAACGGTACGGATTGTTTGCAGTGGATGAGCAAGAAGGTTTTGGAGCATTCTGGGTTTCAAGGTGCGTCTGTGTTGTGATTGGTTTTGTATGCGGCTCAAGTGGTGGTAACTACAGGGACATCGCAGTCGGCTTTGGACGTCCTTGCTGGAGTGACCTCGGATTATTTGATGAACGTTGGGCGAACTATCAGGTTTTTGTCGGACAAGTATTCAAATACGATGACCGCAGAGGTGAGCGTGCGCGCTGTGCCATGAAGTAGGCAGTTCGTGTTGCTGAATGGATCTCCAGGAAATCATATTGCATACTCTGTTCGAGAGTGGCGTGACGCGAGTCCAAGACCTCGAGCGGTACATTTCTGATGACGTTGAGCGTTATGGATCGCGACTGAATGATTTGGAGAAGAAGCTTGTTGGGGCGTATCGAGAGGCAGTCAGTATACGATTATCTTGCAGCTTTCTTCATATGTTGAGTGTTTCTCTAGACTGCTGTTGAAGCTGTGGAAGACGAGGGGTTATTCGAAGAAGAAGACGAGGACGAGGCTGGTGTCCTGGCTTTGTACGTTTTTTATTATTCCACCGTTTGTTCGTCTCTGATGAATCTTTAGGGGTGACTTTGCCGAATCTCTGGGAATGGATTATTTGGGACTTCGCGAACTCGGTATTGCGGAAGAGTTGGGCATGTCAAGTCTGACTATACCGAAGCGGCTTCTCAAAGGCAAGAAACGGTCGAAAGGACCTCTGTCTGCTGCGTACGTGCTCTATTATTTTATCTCAACGTTGATGTACTTATTTTGTCCGTTAGGGTCAAACCCTCAGAACCGCCCCCGCCTTATCCACCGCCACCTCCGTTCGTTCCTCTTACAGTGGGCAAAGTCAACGACCAGATCGGATTGCTCAAGCCATTCTATCAAAACCGCGTCTCAGCAATGTCGGCCCCGCCCCCTCCACCGCCCCCCACTCTCAACTCGTACCCCCTTCTTACAGATTCCTCAGGCGTGCCGATACCGATACCTGCACCACCACCACCTCCTCCCAGCTCGCCGCCGCCAGACACTGTTATACCGGACGACGCACCGGCGGCAAGTCAGATGAAGATGGGACCGCTGGGGCAGATCATCAAGACAGCGGGGACAGCTGCGAAGAAGAAGTCGAAGCCTGCGGCTCCGCCTGGGAATGCAGCTACGACGGGGGCGGCGGCGGCCACACCAGGAGGGGAGGCTACTACGCCAAAGAAGAAGAAGGGAGCTACGGGTGTGGGTACGGGGAATGGGCGCAAGAAGAAGTTGCTGGAAGCTGCGCAGGTGCAGGCTCAGGCTCAGGCTCAGGCGCAGATGTTCCCTGGGGTGATTGTCGCGCAAGGATGAGTGTTGTATGCTACCGATTGCATTATTTACGATGTCATTTAGAGTGGCTTTCTATGATAGGCTGTTGAGAGCGCTGTACACTGGTTCATCGTGACTTGTGTAATTGAACAGATCGCAACCTATTTAGGCACTGATTCGTCCGGGAAGCCAGGGGACTAACACATTGTCACCAGCTCTTTGCATTTGCTATACCCCTAGTCAGTGTTATGGATATAGTCCATAAGACTTTACTAAGCCTTCCGATGCCTGAATAAACACTCAAATTTTCTTCTCTTTTCTCCAAGATTCCATAGACACTTTTACTTACTCGAAAATATCAGAAACTAGCAGAAGATTCCAGAAAGATGTACCTTTAGAACTATTTCCATAGCTTTCCTTAGTGTATAAAGACTAGTCTAGCTATAAATCATGATATCTTTGACCTATCTTTACCTTGTGTGAAATAAGAATCTAAGTCAACTATGCTCAGTGCTCATTGGCCTTTGATCCTTACCAGTTACACTTAGCACTTACTGGATTGATTAGGTCTCTTCTTGACTAAGCTTAGCACTCGTCAAAACTCTATTCAACTCAATTCCCTTCTCAAGTGAAGGAACTTGATTTCAAATTGAATACTTAGCTAGGTACAAATCTTACACCAACTGTTGTGATCCTGGGAGTACCATATTGGGTATGCTGCATCTCAGCTATCTGGTAATGTCTGGAATGTTCAAGTGTCCTTGCTCTTCCTCTCCTTCATACTCTTACTTACAAGAACTTTTGAGTAGTTACAAACATAGGTATTATGGTAGAGCATTCTAGATACATTGTGTAGTATATAAGGCAAATGTTTTGGCCCAGTAATAAGATAATTCCTTCATACTTCACATTCTACTAAGGTAGTAGACCAAGAGATAGGTTTACCACTGTGTATTTCACTCTGTTGTATTTGGGGCTTTACTCTAGTACAAGGGGGTACCAAAATTTTAAAAAAAAGACAGTGGGTTGATTAATTATTTTCATGCATGAGCGCTGGACCTACCTTCACATGTCCATTATGATGTCATATTGCCTAATATAGCTCTATTTTCACACTTTTTGGTTCATTTTCTGCACAAAGGTACCTGCACAATGGATATTTCAATGTTTTCAACATAATCTGTATCCCATTGGACTCGGACTTTAAAATTAGTTTATTAAAGCACATGACATCACTGCAATGCAGTAAGCATTGACAAGCTTCAGTGAAGATGTCTGGAATACCAGTTACTGTATTATGTTCTCAAAGGTAAATAAAATGTACTTTAGTATATTTTGCATCAAGACTTATCAAAAATATGCCCTCAAAACCTCAGTTTAGACCCAAATAGGGGGGTCAACTTTTTTTTTTTGTGACATCTGGCTGGACCTACCTACCTACCCAGTGAGCCAGGCCATGATTCCGGTACCCCCTTGCTCTAGTACAATGCTCGTTAGACCTATAGTCTTTGGGTTACAAACTCCTGAAGAGTTTGCCCATTGACTTCTTGTATTTATACTAATCTATGCCTATTCTAGTAATTTCTATACAATCAATTTCTTACTCAGCATGCCAGAATACTGGATTGCCAGAATGCTCTCACATATTCTGACACACTCATCATAATCTATTCATCTACATACTTACATGAGCAGTACTTGCAGTTTTCCATTCAATACACTGGGTATTTCATGTCTGAAAATCTGCAAAGAAGGGAGCTTTCAGGGAGATTTCAGAGAGACTAAATACAGGTAGTGCATCATTGTTTGTCATTGTTTGAATTAGATGCTGATGCCACTACCCATCTATAATTCGACATGCTAAAGCTACTGACCCTCATCACCAATGAAGCTTGGTGCCTTTTACTGTGCACGTTGTCCCCCTGTGGATGCCTCTACAACCTGATGACTGCCTGCAAGCAATACATGAGACTAAGCATGGCTTAGGACGCAACAACAACACAACAAAATATTGTTCATACCTGGACATCCCTCAACTGCACAGTGATGACATGTGCAAACAATGTGCAAAGCTTCCAGACACGGTCAGGCCTAACCATGATCTGTCTTCTTTTTGGTGCATGGCTTGTACTCAAGGATGCTGGCATGCTATCAGCAGCCTGAATTGGACCAGATTCAGGCTCATTGTGCTGCTGGTTCCAATCTGGTACTGCCAATTCTGATTCTTGGATGTTGTGAGAGGCTTCTACATCCATCCTCACAGCAACAGCCTGAGAAACCTTGTTGTCAGTGTTCCCTGTTGGCACTAGATCCCTATATAATACGGTTAGCTTACATTATTATCAAAGCTGTTTAACAAGAAAGGATTACATATCAGAGTACAATTCTGGCTGTGAGTTGTCATCCACTCTGGGAGGTATGTGATTCAAGTCTATATCCATTGAAGAGCTTGGTGCAATGTCCAGTCCTGATATAGAGGCTGACAATGTGTTTAATAGCTCTGAACTGGTGAATGGTTGAATTTCTGGAACCACCAATGAGACTGAAAGATTTATCAAGAGAGATGGAGGCACTACAAGCAAGCTTGATAACACCAGCCTGAGGGTAGGTATGTGATGATTTTCCCAACAAAAATTCTGGAAATGGAAGGTGCAGGGCTGCAAAGACATCTGCACTGTGAGTGATATCTTTGAGCTGATTTAACATGACTTCCTGTGAAGCACATATGTTATTTGCTTTTGCCCATGCTTTGCTGTATGAAGCCAGGATCTTGGTAGTAATGTAGAAGCAAGATTTTCTGTCTGCAGTCTGGTTCCATTTTTGGGCAAAGGATTCATGATCAACATTGACCTTTCCATCTCTTGAAGAAACCACAAGGTACTCTCTGATGTTTGTAAAGAAGTATTTTGTTGGGAATAGATGTCAGCAGGCATGATGAATGCGAGGGGGTATGGCTCGAACACACACATATTGACAGACAGATATGTAGGTGGTGGTGGTATGAAGCCAAGCAGTGGTAATGATTGGTACAAAAATCAAAATAAAGTAAAACAAAAGATGGCAGGCCATCAGCCTGGTGGCTGTGAAACCATTATCCTCAACATATTTCCATGCCTCGAGTGTTGTGGGTGGAAGTACAGGAAGGGCAAGACCCTGTCTCTGTCTCAACCACTCATTATTCTTGTTCAATTTAATAGAGATGTCAGAATTGAGCTGATAAGGACTCATTTCAAGCTGAAGTTGAAGGGATCCTATGTAACTAGTGTTAGGGCCCGATTCTCACATGACTTAAGATAAGATAATCGCTGAGCTGTCTCGTGTTTGGACAATCACTCTGGTGACCTCTGTAGGTATCTTGGGTAGTAAGAGAGGCATTTATGGGAAGGCTCTTGGCAAGTGAGCAGACAAGTAAGATTTATGTGATGTTAAACCTTAGCTCGAAGCTGAGGTGTTACAGAGAGAATGGGCCTACTTATATACTAAAATGTCAGGTCTAATAATAGCTATGAAAAGATGTGAAGATTGGATCAAAGAAAGTCGCACATAGAACAAAGAGTGTTGGCATGACAACCATGGCTCATGGTGCGAGGAACACATGTTTGTCATATCAAAGCTGATATGTGGTGTTCGTGCAGTGATAAGAAGTGCGATCAGATGAGGTAAGACTAGAAAAAGGAAAAAAGGTGAATAAATTGTAACATTACCCTCTCGTTAAGGCAGACATCCTGACTGCCCTAGGGTTCATCCTGCGGTTCTTCTTGTGACTTTTTGTACTCCTTCCTCCAATAGTTGTTGATGTAGTCTCTCCAATGCTTGTCATTTGGAGAGGGATTTTCAACCCAAAATGTTCTTCCGTCCTTCCTGAGTACTCAGTATGAGATGACTTCTTCAACGTAGTGATGGTCAATTATCTCCTTCAATGTTTTTTCAGATCTGTCAATGACCTTACAGGCAGTCATGACAGTTCTCATTTGAGAGACACTGTCTTCATAGTCCTTGATGGCTTCTTGGGCATTGAAGAGGCTGGCTGTGGGCACTTGTGGAATAGCATGCAGAACAGCGTGATATACACACTAAACACCACACACACTCACACAACTACTCAATCTAACAATCACCCTTGAAAGTGCGATGGGGGGAATGAGATTATATCAACTCTGTGACTACTAGTGCTGCAAATCTAGTAAAGCTCCTTATTATCTCGATGCTATACAGTGTTTACTCTTTTCCAATTGATCCTAAACCTAGGAACTTTTACAAGAAGGTGTTACTTCGAGGCACAACCTTCTAGGCAAATGATAATATTCAAAATACAAAGGGACATTGGTCCCATGACAGAACAGAACACGATACAAGTTGAAACAACACTGAGCTCGCTTTTCTAACCACTCAGCTAAGCACTGACTTAGTGAGCTCACTACACGTCAGCATGTAGGGTTATCCAAAACTGACTCGAATGACAATATCAACCACAGACACTTCAACAGATCTCGGATTTGGAACAGAAACAGATTCAGAACAGAACAGAAGCAGATTTCAGATCAACAGAACAGAAACAGACTGACAGAAACAGATTTCAGAACTTTCACTTCAATTCATACTCTCAACAGACTCAACAAGGCTCAGATGGAACAGAACAGCAACACTGATTCTTATTCACTCAGAACTTAAGCACACAAGTCAGATTCTGAATATATCTCGATTCTTCTGGGTGAGCTCACAGGTTTATATATGACGCTCAAAGCTACAAACTAATCCTTTGCCACAGCGCTCGCTTTCCACGTGCACACCGCAACTCGGGGGTTCGAAACTTGTATACTACCCTAATATACTGACTATTTATACAAGAACAAGTTACTGATTACAAATGTCACACTAGTACCCAGGTAAAATAGACTCCTATGCACACAGCCTGCTGCTGCCACAGTTCTTACTTGGCTACCGACTTGGAGTTTCTTCATATAGTATTGTTTCTATAGTGAGCTTGCTTAACTGGTAGCATGCGCTCGCTATCTGTAAGTCTGAGGACATATCAGGGTGATGGGTGATGGCTATTCCAGGTCTAGCCTCATCATTGGGTTATTGTTCCTCTCTAGAAGGGATTCTCGCATGCACTGAGCTCTCAGGTTGACAAGGCAATGTATACAAGTTACTCGGCACTTCGGTATTCAGCCGACACCACTGATGAGCCTCTAGGCTCTGTACGCTCAGAATTTCATGAATATTCATCATAATAACCCATATAATTCCGAAAACGGTCCTTTCAGTCCACCAGCCATTATACACAAAGGCATATTACTTTTATGCAACTTCAATGGTACCCCACGAAGCTCGATATCCTTCCCTTTTTGAAACACACTCAAATTCATACATGCCATCATGTTAAGGTACATTTGATGGTAGATCACCCAATTCGGCAATAGGTGCTGATAACTGCATCAACGTCACATCAACTATGCATCATGGCTTGACTTGCCGATTTGATCATGCAATTATATGATGTCATATGTGCCGACATTTGCTTCCCCTCGATATTTGTGGAACACGGTCATTAGAGCCCTCATTTACTAAAGCTATAACTATGCCAAGACCTCAAGAAATCTTTAACCCATCAGTATCCCTCAGTACAATGGCCATACCCTCACAGTCTGCAGTTAAACAGCATCCTAATATCCGCAACTCGGTCACTTGGGATCAACATATTTTATCTCCCTTTGGTAATGCAGGAGAATAGCTGTTACCGAAAGCTTCAGTTTTACATGTGGATGCTCATATACTGACCAAGCTGCAGCCTTACAGCTTTACTAAGTAGAAACTAATAATAAAGCAGGACTTGTAGTATAAAAGTGAGATAAAATATTGTAAAAAGGACACACAAAAAGGACACACTAGAGACTACATAATCTAGTGAACACCAGCTGGTACACCAATGGCTATACCTTGTAACCTCTTTCTTTGTAACCATATACGCTCAACCAATCAATCGTTTTGCACATTATACGTGTCGCTATAAGCCTAAGACTGGTTCATACCGTCTGACCACTTTGTTCACCTCTCATTCTTTCATATTCTCAACCACATATCGCTGCCAGTTTTGACAATACAATTTCCAGACAGTTTTATACCGGTAATTATACCAAGTGCTTGCCATAATGCTAGTATAAGACCTCATCACTCTACTACGTGTATTGTGTACCCCATTCCATCTCGTTCTCTTTTATAGGCCACATCATCTTCACTTTCAACATAGTATCACCACCCACTTGGGTAGTCTCCGAGCAGACTTATAGGACCAGTACCATCGACATAGGATTGTTTCAACCAGCTTTCATTTAGGATTGCCATAGGATAGGATAGGATAGGATAGTCCCTGTGTGGACTTATAGGTTTGACATTGACATAGGATAAGATAGTCTCCGTGTAGACTCCATTTTTGGCTTTGACATTCAGTAACATTGTTTCGTATAGGACCAGCAACCTCGCCATCAATATAGGACTTCATTTTCACTTTCGCATTCACGACTACAAAGCCGCTTTCAGTTTTGCCAATGTACATTCGACACTCTTCTTTTAGATCATTCTTTCAGAGGATCATCGTCTAGCACCAGCGTCTAGTCACATTTTCCTCCTTCCCTGACAATTCTTGGTATTCATATCATACCGGCTTCGGTTACATCTCGTATATTTGAGATCAATCCTGGTGTATAGCCTACATAACTAGTACTCAACTGCTAAAGGGTACTACCTGTTAGACTATCATGTTGCAGTGTATTCTTGCATCTAGAGGAATTTCTTGGAGTGCACGGAGGTGCCCAGAATATACTCACACACACAAAACCTCTACAACTGTGTTGCTTCATCATTTAACCAAATACTCTTCGAGTTTGGTGTTGCCATTGCCATGGAAGATAAGATTCATCACCACTAATCACTCCGTGTGTCCAATTTTATCATTTATCTTATCTCTCATGCAAGGTTCAGACCAGCTTCTCAGGTACAGTACATCATTTTAATTTAATGAGTGCACCATTTTCATTAAGTGCAATCATATAGTTCTTCAAATTAAAGAGCAGAGCTCGCTGTGTAGACTAGACTGTAGGTGCTAGGACAGGGGTTTTCAGTCTTTCTGCCAAGCATGCCCATCAGGTACATGCTATGACTAAGTCCCTGGTTTATTCTGTTGTGTCAAATGTCACTTTACTGTCTATTTGTCTCATCACATTGTATTTTATTATGTATGCACTGACATACTAGCTCTGCTCGCTGTCTTATATAAGTCATATTGTCTAATCACTCAGATTGCAAAAATACATGAGTGGATCATCTGCAGTCGCAACAGCACACATCTATATATTTTGTTTGTTATGGTAAGCTATTCCTTGCATCATATGCAGCTGTTTCTAATACTGATTTCTTAGTCCTTGACCCTGGCTGTAAGCTCACATATCTCAGTGTCGCATGGCAGGATGAATCAATAAAGAAGTCCATGAAAAGGATGTCTGAAATTGTACATCACTACCATTCATGTAATTCATTCTTTCTTACCTCAAGATTAGTTTCTAAAATACAAGGAGTGAGCTACTAAACCTGTGGCTCCTGCGAGTTGTTCCTCCAATGACACTACCACTCCAGCATTAAAATCCCAAGGTATGTGAGCCATAAATTCTGTTTTATCTAGATGAATAATAATTTAACAGGTTCTACATCCACTGAGGACTGAATGGAGGAGATCATTCACCAGAGAGCCCCAATGTCTGACTCTACACCTGAAAGTGCAACAGCTGAGCTTAAAGAGTACATGTATAGCAAGCCAGTTAATCGTGCACTCTGTGAGGATATTATTGCTTGCTGGGATGTATGTTATTATTGTTCCATCTATCAGCAATGACTGACATTCCAGATGTCATCTAGTTACATCAAGATAAATATCTGGTACTATCTGCCATGGCACATGATTATCTTGCCATGCTGGGTTCTTCAACACCTTCAGAGCATGCTTTCTCTTATGCCAGATGCACTAATACAGACCCTCATCATCGTAAACTTGGGACTGAGAAATTTGAAACCTTCCAATGTTTGAAGGCAGCATACCGAGATGAGTGTTTGACTGCTCAGAAAGGAACATGGATGGGAATTGGACCTTTTTTTGATGATGAGGTAGATTATGATACAGAGTAGATATATTCAATCATGTTATAAAAGTATATCTAAGTCTTTAAGTAAGATAACAAAAATTTATTGACTGACCTGGCCTTGACCTGGCCCTCTTGGCCCTGAACCTGGGGGTCAAGGTCAAGGGTCAGGACAGCGCTACTTGGCCCTCAAGGGTCAGGGTCGGAGGTCAGCAAAATCTGCCTGACCCTAGCCCAACCCAATCTGCAGCCAGACTACCTGGATCTCATTCCTTCACACTCAAACTCCCTATGGACCTCCATTCCATCCATCCAGTATTCCATGTCTCACAGCTAGAACCCATGGAAATCAATACTATTCCTAACTGTACCCAACCACCTCCACCTCCAGTTGAAGTCGACAGTGAAGAGCAGTATGAGATTGCACAGATTCTCAACTCTAAGCTTGACTGTTGGTTCTGATGTCCACTCCTCTACTGTGTACAATGGTTGGGTTACAAGGGTACTGATGAAGAGTTTGTCTGGATCCCAGCTACAGAATTTTCCACAGAGAAATATATTGAAGATTTCCATCATTGATACCCAGATAAACCAAGACCCCTATCCAAGGTCACCATCTGTAAAGCATTACTCAAAACTATGCCTTCTGTTTCTTGACTTCCATCTCCATTGGACTCCTATGGATTCCATCGCCCTAATTTCAAATTAAATTCTGGAGAACTATTGCAAATTACCTTCCTAATCAGGACCAGACTCTGTTGAATCCATTTCTTGACTTCACTCCCATTTCATTATTATATTTCAGACATCAAGAAAAAATATACATTTTTCATCCTGACACGATACACTACTGTCCTTGTACAAACATCAAAATATAAAAATCCAAGATTAAGCATCCACGGATTCTCTGACTTTTTCCACCCCTCCACCTAAATGCCCTTCCTCAAGTACCATCACATCTAACTTCATGATCCTGATGGATCTGGATCCCAGGATCATACTCTCCCTGATCCCCTCCTCTTCTAAATCCCTATCAGAATCTTCCACTAAATATTCTTCAGTCTCTTTCAAGAATTTTTTCCACAGGCCCCACTCTGTGCACTGGCCTCCAAGGCAGTAGAATTCTGTACAAGTCATCCTAAACTTTTTACTGGCCTCAATGGCTTTCTCCAGCCCATCTGCTCCATGGCTTCTGCGCCATAACTCCATGTTCACCAGTTTGAATGGGTCTTGACCATTAAATGTCTCCTCAGACACTAGCCTTGCATGCCACACTTGTGCCATGTCTTGATCCAAGTGCATTGTCATAGCCCAGCAGAGAGCCTCAGAATTCATGCCCTCCATGTGTAGTATCTCCTCATATGATATCACCCACTCCTCCTTGGACGCCTTCAGGATAAAATCTCATGGGTATTCAATCACATCACCAGGATGGAAGTCGTCCACCAAATCTTCCATGTGGGATCCAACAGCCTCCAGCTTAGACTCCATCTTTTCTATTTTCATCTCTACCATGTCCATACATGCATGCAGGCTGTGGAGCAAGTCCAACACCTTGTCCATACCCATGGAATCTGTTTTGTCTATAAAAGCACATTTAGCTTTATGTATTTGGCACTGTTCACAAGACCTTCCCTTTTTCCCTAAGAAACAACAGAAACCATCAGCACAACAATGTCCACATCAATCTAACTATAAGTCAGTTTGACCACAGAAACCATTGGATGCTTACCTTTGCCATAAAATTCTTCATCACCTCACTCAGGCATGGGCTCAGCTTTCAGCCTCTTGAAACTTTTTCCCTCTCCATTTCCTTTCTCCGACAGGCCTGCAGTAATGTCATCACTTTCATCAATGTACTCAGCTGACTGTACCTTCCATTTCTTTGACAGTGTTGCAACCACTTCTTTACCCTTTCCCTTTTGTTTTCTCTGGCTCTCAGCCAATTTCTTTCTTGCCTTTGCTTTTGGGTCTTCATTATCACTGCCAGCACCATTGGCTGAGTCTTCATCATCTTCCACTGGCTTCAACAGTGCATCCAACTCCTTCTGCTTTTCCATGGCCTCCGTGATTTTCCTCAATCTCTCCTTTCTTGCCTCTTCAAGCTGTTTTTCTTCAGCCTCTTTTGCAAGGTGTTCCTCTTCCAACCTCCTTGCCTCCTCTGCAGCCCTTTTCATCTTCAAATCAGCCACCTTTCTGGCTCTCTCCTCAGCCTTACTTTTTGCCAACTCCACAGCCTCTGCAGTTTTTTCTGCCTTACATTTTTCCATGTTTCAATTCTCATGAGCCTCTATGGTTAACCGATATGCTTCATCTTCAGTGTCACAATCACTATAGAAAGCTTCGAGCTCATCAGGGTCGACATTATCTGGCATAGGTGGGGCAACGTATGGCTCAGGGGTTTGTGACTGGCAGTATGAAGTCATCATTATATTGGGTAGTGAAGGAAAATTTTTGAACTTAGAGATGATGGTGGTTAAAGGACAAGAGGTGAAAATCACATGATATACCTGCACAAAATTCCATGTGGCATATTCAGTCATCGGGATCAGCACTCTTGAGGGCAAGAATGCTAAAGAGAGGATACTGTAACAAGTATGCCACAGAACCCATGGACATCGACCTTGTCAATCTTTAACACCGACTCACTCAGTGAAAACCGTTGGATTCTGTTTTCCAGTTTCTATCTTATATTTCATATTTCCATTTCATTTTACTGATTTCACATATTTCATTTATCACACCTAGAATCCATTATGGTAGTAAGTAGGTGTTATATCAGAGTCCACAGAATACTCGACTCCTCCAGATACAGAATATTCCAGACATATTATTCTAGCCTCCAATTCCTCAGACTCTGCACTAGTATATAAACTGTAGAACTAGCAGTACATACCTCAGTTCAAATATCAACTTGGTTTAGCCTAATAACTCTTGCACTCACTATCTCTGGCCTTCAAGCCTAATCTCTATCTCTTACTACAAGCCCATGGGTTCTGACTCCATCAGGACTTCATCTTGATCCTACTTTGTCTTCATCCCAGGGACTCCATCCATAATCTATCTTAGGGCTTTGACCCAAGGGTGATGTTGCTAATAGCTTTGCCAAGCCCACACACTCTGCAGATTCCTCAGCATGCATTCTAATCCTTTCTTCTATTGGCACGATCCTAACACTACTGCTTCTGGCCATAGAAACAAGGGTAGCTTGTGCTCAATCAGCATTGCATGTGCATGTTCCACAATTGTCTGATTTAATCATTCTGCAACTCTGTTTTGAGATGGTGAGTAAGTGGCTGTGAGCTGGAGCTGTATACCACAATCTTTTAGATACTCTTTTAGCTCCATGCTCAAATATTCCTTTCCATTATCTATTCTGAAGAACTTTAGGTCATTGCCTGTCTGGTTCTTTACATATGCTTGGTACTGTTTTACTTTCTACAGTACTTCTGCATTTGTCTTTCCTTTTAAGAAATAGATCATTGTTCTCCATGTTTTTCCATCTGTAAGGCTGATATAATATTTCTTGGCATGGATTCGTTTAGTCTGGGCAGACTCTCATAAATCTGAAAAGGTCATTTCTCCAACTTGGGTGTATTTTGTTTCAGGTTCTGATGGAAATAGTTCTACATGGTGTTTGGCCTGGATACAGGTCTCACAAATAGAGAATTTGTCACTAGAATTTTCTACTTTCATCCTCTTAACCATTTTCCTTTAGAATAGATGCTTTATGCTTCCAAAATTTAAGTGTCCTAGTGCTTTGTGCCATTCCTGCCAAGTTCAGCTGCTTGATTTGGCCATGTGTGCATGATTGGAACTGAGAACAAAGATGTCAAGTATGTACATACCTGAGATCTTGTTTTCTTGTCTAAATGCAGTGCCTTTCAGAGTCTTGATAAGTAATTTATAACCTGAAAAAGTCAATTTTGCACCTGTATCAGTCATGCAACTTAGCAAAATTAGATTGACCACATGGCCATATCTCCCACAACCAAAACAGGTGACATTCAGATTGTATTTTTTCTTGTGTGATCAGGCTGCTAGGGCTGTGTCTGCCTTGGGATTCCTGTCCCTTCATTGCATATTCTCCTGTAGTATACACAAAATTAATTTGTATAAATCTTTAAGGTCTGCAGTATCTATTGAGGAAATAAAGGCATTCCATGACTCTGGTAATGATGTAAGTAGAGTAATGGAAAAGTCTTCTTTCTGTACTGTTTGATTAAGAGCTGCAAGTTCCTCTTGGTAGGACCTCAGTGTCCTAATGTGCTCCTCTATGTCTGCTCCCTCTTCACACTGAGCCCTGAGGAATTTTCATCAAGTCATTACAATCCCAATCAGTCCCTTCTTCTCATATATATCTTTTAGGGCCTTCCATGTTTCTGCTAATGTCTTCGAATCTGATATGTAGACCAGCAGGCCATCAGATACTTGTAATCTGATTGTTGATAGGACTTTTCAGTCACTCCTTGACCATGTAGCCTTTGCAGCAGCATCTGCCAGTGCCTTCTTGGTCCCATCTGCATACCCAATCAAATTAAGATCAGTCAGGATGTCAATCATTTTGATTTTCCATGTTAGGAAGTTTTCAGCTCTCTTCAATGGATCAATTTTGTACACACTATGTGACTTGGGCATTATACTGTATGTAATAGATCACTAGGTGTTTCGAAGTTGGCATTATTGTAAGTGTGGGGTGTATGTGTAGTAGTAAGTAATCAAGTAGGTATTTTGTTAGAGCCAGGGCACATAACCTATTGTTTAGAGTAGAGGATGAGTGTGGAAGATAAGAATTTATTCAAGCCTCTTGAGCAAGAGATGCTCTACTTAAATACATTTTATCTTTCTTCTAGAATTTACTATGAACTACTATATGTATCTACTTTACAGGTTAAAGTTCATGCCACTGACTAATGCTGAAACTTCAAGTGCATTCTTGTAAGTACTCAGAATTGCTTTTCTCTAACATCATCAGACATAGTTATCACTTTTCCAGGCCAGTAGATCCTCCATCCTTTAGCTTCAGTATCAATTCCAACAAAGTGAGCCTCAACAGCATGTTCCCCAAGCTTTTCTGGTGCTTTGACTTGGATCCAGCTGTGGCATCCCCATGGATGAAGGCCAGAGATGTTCAGCTTCCTGCCAGTTGCCATCTCAAATGGGGTTTTCTCTGATGGTATCGCTTTTGTCAGAATGCAATTGTAAACCCATTTGGCATGCCAATGAGCTTCATCCTATAGATATTTTGGTAATCCTGAACTGATTAGAAATGCTCTTGTCATGTCCATCAGATATCCATTAGAGTGTTTGGTAATGCCATTTGACTGTGGGAAAACATATACAGTAAGATGCCACTCTTTCCCTTCTGCCTTGAAGTGCTAAGTGAACTCATCACTTAGGAATTTTCTCCCTCGATCTGTACCCAGAATCTTTATGACCTCAATATCATGCTGGACCTTGATCCAGATCTTGTAGCACTTGTATGACCCAAAGGTACCTGATTTCTTTGATAGATACTTGGATTTTGATTCATAGGTATGTAGATCATGGTATGTGCGGGCATAGCATGCTCCCCTGAGTGATACAACAGACATTGGACCCATTAAGTCTCCAACAACCTTGTCACCAGCATTCTCAACATACTCATATTGGCCTTGTTTGGGAAATGGTTTGCATTTTGCTTTGGCCTTCTCACAGGTCTTGCAGAATTTTGGTTTTGAATCCAAGTCAAGCTCAATTCTCTCAATGTGGCCATCAACACATATGCAACAGAGAGTGGCATGGCTTCAGTGAGCACAGATATTGTGTAGCTCAATGATGTTCACTTTGAGCTTATCTGCCACCATAGTGATGTCTGGTTTTGCTCCCATGGTCTGGTGTGTATCTGGAGTTGATATGATATATAAACCTTCAGTTTCAGAGATCTTAGCTATGATCCTAGCATTGGGACATGGTGTACAGATATACATGGTTCAATCAGAGGGTTCAATATGGATGGGGAATCCAGCACAGCTAACATGTGATAGGGATATGAGAGTGTATGCTATTTTTGGTGCATGGTATGTATTTTGAAATCTTGCAATGGTGGGTTTTTTGTCTTTACCTATAGATAATGGTAACTGGAGGTCCTCTTTTCCTACTGCATAGAAGGCTTCACTGTTTGCAGCCTTGATGGGCTTTGGATCAATGTTGGCATAATTTTTGAATCTCCAATGTTTAGATGAGTACATTTTTGAAGCTCCACAATCAGCAATTGCTGTAACTTCTTCTCTCATTACTACGTGAGCATTGCCCTTGGCCTTGTAGTCTGATGTGCACATTAAGGCCACATTTGAGTCATTATTGTCATCAGCTATAACTGCAATGATGTGCTCATCATTGCTTTCATCAATGGCTGCTGGTGCTGATTCCTTTGCCTTCCCCCTTTGTTACTGTTAGAATCATGCCAATAGAAGAAAGGATTTGAATGCACGCTGAGGAGTCCATGGAGTGCATGGGCTTGGCAAAGCTATTAGCAATGTCACCCTTGGGTCGAAGCCCTAAGATAGATTATGGACGGAGTCCGTGGGATGAAGATGAAGTCCTAATGGAGTCAGAGTCCACGGACTTATAGTAAGAGAGAGAGATTAGGCTTGAAGGCCAGAGATAGTGAGTACGAGAGTATTGGGCTAAACCAAGTTGATATTTGAACTGAGGTATGTACTGCTAGTTCTACAGTTTATATACTAGGGCGGAGTCCGAGGAATCGGAGGCTAGAATAATATAAGTCTGGAATATTCTGTATCTGGAGGAGTCGAGTATTCCATGGACTCCGATATAACACCTACTCGCTACCGTGACAGATTCTAGGTGTGATAAATGAATATGTGAAATTAGTATGTGAAATAGAGATATGAAATATGGAATAGAAACCGGGAAATGGAATCCATCAGATTCCGATGAGTGAGTTGGAGCCGGTTGGATGAGTTGAAGGTTGAAGTCTGTGGAGCCCATGGCATGCTCGTTACAGTTACAATTTATTCACTTTTTTTCCTTTTTCTAGTCTTATCTTCATCTTATCACAACACTATCACCAATTGGACACTTTGTATCAATCAGCCTGCAGGACAACAGCTGACAATCACCAAAGAGTGCGTGTTCATCACATTGCTACGTGCACTCACCACATGTTACTCTTGTTCTACTTTTGTTTCATTCTATTATTAGACCCAACATTTTAGTATATAAGTAGCTACCTTTTTGCTGTAATACTTCAGCTTCGAGCTAAGGTTTAATCTAACTAAAACTTACTCATCTGCTTGCTTGCTGAGAGCCTAGTTGCCCAATGCCTCTCTCCCTTATCTTGAACACCCCAAGAACTCATAGAGTGATTGTCCGAACATGAGACAGCTCTGTGTTTACCTCAGTTTGAGTCATGTGAGAGTCAGTCCTAACAATTAGCTTGAAGCTTCCCTCATCTCTCCATGATGCTAGATGCAGGAGAAATTCCACATACCCCCTACCCAGACACCTGACCTAAATGAAGAAACTAGGAATGCTGCCATTACAGCATTTGTAGCTGCAGCAGCAACGGTCAGGACAGTAATCACCTGTCTCATCATCTACCACAGAAATTACAACTGGTTCATTGAACATGGACTAGCAAGAAGAAGACCTATCATCCCCCTCCCACTGTTCTATATTTCCCCTTACCATGGTCAAATTCAGCCCATTCAGATGACCTACCACCCCTACCGAAGGGACCAGTTCTACATGCCCCCCAGCTTGCCAAGTAGGGAGGGGCAATCTCATGCCTCTAGTCCTGAATCCAACATTGGAACACACTACATAGCTGGAGCTTCAGATGGACAGTGGATAACCTGGGAAATCTCAGCCATGAGCTCTGCTGAAAATTAAAATCTGTGTCATTTTATATACAATTAGGCTATACAGGAGTACCTGTACAGGGGTTCAAATATTGGTGCAACTGCAGGCTTAGTTTACAGGAATATAACCACCAACCAACACCCAGCATACACCAATGTCAGAACGACATGAGCCCAAGCCTGATCTATTATGTCATTGAGTCATGCTGCATCCACATTGAATGCCAATGGTATTTTTCCTAGCTTTGCTTCTTGCCATGTCGACTTCTCAAACTTGTCTTATAGTGTGGCATATTGCTATAGATTCTATGGGCAATGAAAAGGCTTACTGCTGGCTTTGCAATGACTCTTTAGGCAGATCCATCTGCAATGTCAAGACACATGAGAACACCCACAAGCACCAAGCCTTCGTTTTGACACAGCCAGTGACCCGCCCTTCACTAGTCACCCAAGCACTTCAGACCACCCAGTTAATACCCCATGGCTCACAACCGTCACATCCTGCCATTCCTATACTCTCTCCTTTCGATATCGCTGGCACCAATTTACTCTATTTTTTTTTACCTGCAGGGCAGCACCCCAAGCCCCTACCACTTCCAGCTACAACCCCAGATCCTATTGCCAGCTACCTCAATGATTATTGGATGAATGCTGAACAGTCAGGAGAGACCAGTCCCCAGTCGCCGCAACAGACAGGTATCAGTTTGATTGCACAAGCTATTGTGGATCTCATGGATAGAGGACCAGATACCATACCATCGGACAATGAAGCTGATGAGTGATCTGATGAAGAGGAGGATATTCAACTACAAGATCCAGGTAAGCTTAGATGTGCTATGGGCATGAAACTCCACTAAAGCCATGAGACATGTAGATGTATCTGAGCAATCTCGAAAGCGGCCCCATACCCATGCTCGGGACATCTTTGATCCTTATAATGAGTGGTTTCCCTGGCCAGATAGGATAGTATGTGCCATCTAGCTCCAATTGCTTTGTTGTTACTAATGTATCCTGTTTCTACAGTCATGTATTTTAGATATATTCATGCACCTTCCTCGTTTGGCATTTTCACAGCACCAGCTGGATTTGTTCTTGTGGCTGTTAGAGGCTAATCAAGTGGATGATTTACCCTCCATCTCTTTGACAAAGAAGCTCAATGACACCCTCCAGAAGCTATGTGGAGTAGACAGTATTTGCTATGAAGGAGCGCTAGGACATCGATACTATATAAACAGTCTGTCACAAATTATTGCTCAGATAAGTCTGCTCCACACAATTATGTATACAAGCCTCATGAATACGTAGGAAATGAGCAATCCGAAAATCCAACCACTGCTTGAATTCTATCCTGAAGACAGCAGCAAGCACATCTGTTGGGTGAAGGGAAAGGATGCAAATGAGAGTCGACCAGCAGGTCATACTGCCAGTGTGCCTGAGGATGTCTGGCAACTGGACAGTGCAGATAGCAACTCTGATCTTGGGATTGATGAAGGTTCAGATGATGGTTGATCAGTGAAGGGAACCAAATCCAAAGGACATTCAAAATTGATGGAGTCTTTCGACGCAATGAAGCACCGTGTTACAGACTTTCTGAAGGCAAGTGGGTTTCCTCTGGGATCTATCGTATATTGATAACCAGTCTGCCTAGGTCAATGTTCCACAGACTAAAGCAGAAACTATGGCAAACTTATGTTCTCAGTTTGTTGAAGCCCAGACGCTCAGAAGAGGAAACACAATCAAGTCCATGCATACAGACTCCAGTCTCAAAGATACTTTTGCATCGTTCTTTATAGACAAGCTGATCAACTCATACAAAGCTAAACGAGGCCATCAAAGACAAGAAGCTCTTGACAAGGCGATCAGTGAAATGTGTGATGAAATTTTGAGTCCAGTGTGGTGTATCAAGGGTGGGACAATTTTCTTACCTCTGTGACCTTGACTAACCTCGTGTCAAGGATTGGATCCACATGCCAACACTCCTGTGGAGATTCTCCATGTGGTCTTACTGGGTTTTATCAAGTATCTGTGGTGTGATGTGGTTCACAATCAACTGGGCAAGAATGAGGGGAAGAAGCATCAGCTAATGGTTTGCCTGTCCTCAGTAGATGTCAAAGGAATGGGCCTCCCACCTCTGGCCAGCCATACTCTTGTAACGTACTGTGGATCTCTGACTGGTCAGGATTTTTGGGTGATTGCACAGGTAGTGCCATTTGTACTTAGGGATTTTGTTCAAGATGATTGCTATCAGACTTGGGTTACGCTCTCTAAACTGGTGCCATTGATCTGGCAACCAGAGATTGACAACATTGATGCCTATGTTGTGAGTACTTTTCACATGTTCCCATGGTAGCTGAGGTTGAGTGTGAATTCTTAGGTGCTACTACAGAAGGAGATTGACTGTTTCCTGCAGTGTGTAGCAGTATGGACATGCTGCTGGTTCAACAAACCAAAGTTCCATATTCTGGTACATCTGCCAGAGCACATTCAGCATTTTGGCCCTGCAATGCTCTTTGCTACAGAGGCCTTTAAGTCATTCAATGCCATCATTCGAACAAAAAGTGTTCACTCCAATCGTCATGCTCCATCATGGGACATAGCATGAGCATTTGCTCAGTGTAATTGTATCCAACATCTGTTCAGCCGGGGTCTATTCCTTCTCCAAGATGATGCTGAGGTGCAGGAAGTATTATATGAAGGGAAAAACAATGATGCACCAGCAGTAACCAGAGCCTCGTTGCCAGCTTGCTTTTCCTATCAGAGACATAAGTGGGTGACAATCGCCAAAAGAGCATTAGCACTGGTGGCAGAGCCTAGTGCAGCCACAGAGTATCTGGGTCTTACAGTGAACAAGAATCAAGCTGAAAAATGGGGTAAGTCATCTTTTGCAGCTGTACCATGTGCTTTCTAATGAGTCTCGCCCAGGTACCTACTCCAGCAATGGTCAAGCAGCACATCCCTTTCTTGACATGAAGATGGGAAGACATCCCCCCAGTTTGTTTGGGTCTACAAATGGTGCTCCAGTGAATTCGATGTGCAAGACCAGCAAGCTTTTTTATTTGTTGAATCACGACTTGTGTCGGCTTGGAGGACATGTTGTTGTTCATGGGTCTGAGAGCAACTTCATCAGCTCCATGGAGGAGATTGTGCAGTGGGCTGTCTTATTCAGTGACAAGGTTGGCTTTGTACTTATCCAGCCAGTCTCCTTGGGATCTATAAGTGCCCATGGCATGCCACAAATTGAACGAATGACAAGCTTGTGCATTGTACCATTGACAGTCAGTAGTCTCCTCAAGTTTCTCTTTGATTTCAACTCATGAGGGAAGTGTAGGATGTTCTATGCACTGTCAATGTTCAACATGACTGTATCAGAAATGGCTTCACCACCAAGAGGGTGGTTCCAGTGTGGCAAGAGGGGGAGATCACATTGGAGCTGCGTGAGCAGACCATTCATCAACACAACAACCCACAGGACATCATTTTGAATACTGCCCAAATGCAAAGTGCTTGGTTCATACAACCTTTCCATATCAACTCCATACCCAGAGATACTAACGCCATTGTACTCGCCAGTGTTCAGAAGGAGGTGGCATTGCAACATCCTCAGCGACAGAACTCTCGAGCTCCCACTCCCTCTGCCTCACCCAGAAATTTGGGTCTACCTCTGTCATGACTCAATCCCAATCGTCCACCCAGCACCCATCAATTTGTAGGATACACCTCCAAACAGTCTGGCTTCATGCCGATTGCCTCCAGGTCCAATGTGACTCATCCTTCAAGTTCATCGTCTCAAGTACCACCTCACTATCCAGGCGAAGCAAGTTTCTGGCCTACCCCTGAATCAAATCCTTATCCAACAGCTGGGCCAGCTTATAGCCTGGGTGGAGGCCGCTTGTATATGATTGAAGGGTGGGCCCCACAGAACATGTTGACACATCCATTTCCTACACTGGACCATCCAGTCAATGTGAGCACCGAAGCTCATACATGGCAGGGTGTTCCATTCTCTCATCAGTGGGACTAGTCACCATAGCT
Organism: Armillaria fumosa; assembly: GCA_030407015.1. NCBI lineage: Eukaryota > Fungi > Basidiomycota > Agaricomycetes > Agaricales > Physalacriaceae > Armillaria > Armillaria fumosa. The sequence continues at coordinate 4,045,104 of JAUDYM010000002.1, read as the reverse complement.
GGCCACAGCTGGATCCATGTTCATAGTTGATTCGACGAGCCAAAGAGATAGTCTCATTGTTGTAACATTGTATATATATCTGTATGCATTGTTGTGTGGACGCCGTCAATTTGCCTGGAACCAACAGTGCCTTTTCCATAATTCGATATCCTTGTACCACTGCAACACCAATGTCCCCTCCTCAATCCTAATGCCTCTGCCACGCTGCCTCTTTTGTAGTGCCTCTGCTCTTTGTGCTTGCATTGATGGGCTATACAGTGCTGATATTGCAGACTCAGAGTCTGCAAACTCAACGTGTCAATCCCATGATGTATCGTGGGTGGTGGCACAGCATGCATTCAGCATCAGTGGCAAGATGCGAAGGGCAGGACAATGATTATGCATGTTTGGCCAGCTTCATTTTGGCACTGCAGGATCAAAACACGTCTCTGGGATTGTTGTGGTACATCTTGGTCTTGGGTTCCTTGCCTTTCAAGCTCAGATAAGATGAAGATATTCAAGAGCGATATGTTTCTATTTACATTTCAGGTACATCTACATTATGTGCCCAGAGCAGCCCTTGCAATTCACTAATACATCTATCCTGCTGTCTAGCAGCATCATACAGTCCTGAGAGCTCTCACCAGTGGCCATCAAGTGCATTATCTGCACGCTCTCTGATGGCCTGTGTTTCATCTTCCACAAGGGAGCAAATTGCAGTAACGATTTGGTGCTCCAAGTCTGATAGATCATGTTTGGCCAGATTAGCTGCATGCACTGGGCTGGGAGTACATGCAACAGGTGTTACGATTTATTGACTTTTTTCCTTTTTCTAGTCTTATCTCATCTTATCGGCGTAATCACACTTACGTGCAATCACCACCGTATCACCATAGCAGCTTCGATAAATCTTTCATGATGGACAACGCATGATATTGCGTGCTCGTCGCCCGACTTGCACGCTTTTTGACTTCGATAAAACTTTCGTAGCTAATAATAGGACTCACACTTTAGTATTTAAGTAGCTACGATTTCACTGTACAACCTCAGCTTCGAGCTAAGGTTTACCTACCACATAAATCTTACTTGTCTGCTCGCTTGCCGAGAGCCTCTCTGTAAGCGCCTCGTTTACCACCTCGAGTCAACCGCGGTATTGTCTAAGTGATTGTCCGAACGCGAGACAGCTTAGCAATTACCCGACTACGAGTCACGTGGACGTCGGCCCTAACAATTAGCTCGAAGCTTCCCTTCACTCTTCCACGATGCCAGACGCAGGAAGAATTCCATATGACCCTAGAACAAACTCCCGACATCCCAGAAACACTCAGGAATCAGGCCATAGGAGCCTTCGTAGGAGCAGCAGCACTAGTAGGACTAGCCCTTTTCGCCGCTGCCATATATTGCAGAAACCGAGACTGGTTCATACAACACGGACTAGGACCTAGAAGACCATTAACATATCCACCACCCACCCTTCCTCAATTCTATATCCCGCCCTATCCCAATCATGGTCAAATTCAGCCCATTCTCCCGACATACGAGCCCTACAGAAGGGACCAGTTCTACATGCCCCCTGTCTTGCCACGTAGGCAGGACAGATCAGGAGCCCCGAGCCCCGAGTCGGATGCCGGGGTCTATCATGGAAGAAGAGGAAGAAGCCCAAGCCCCATCGCTGGACCTTCCAGAATTAGGCAGTCCTCTAGGACAGCATCTCGCTCTCCCTCTGTCGAGGGAGACATCACAGAACTTATCCGAGCCTACATCGGGCCCGGCACTATCGAGTATGACGAGACAGAGTCGCGTCGAAGCAGTACAAACGTACTTCCAGCCGAGGGCATTGAGCCCGCTTCCCCTAGCACACCCCCTCCCAGTGCGCCCCTCCGAGCTACAAACCCTTCTCCGCCTTCAGAGGGCAGCCCCGTCATCACAGCGCGAATTGAGGCCTTCTACCACCAGAGGGATGTCCCGCAGCTACACTGAGACCCCATCCGCGACTTCGGGTGGACCCCCCCAGGTACACCTACGGCGTCAGCTGTACGGTCCACGTCCTCTCCCGCCGATTCCTCAGACTCTGATACCAGACTCCCCCGCCCCGAGCAGCCAAGGGAGCGACGAAGCAGCTCAGATAATGAGCCCCGGGACCACAACGAGTCGCCAGTACGCACCAACGCTGACGACCTCAGGAGAGGAAGACTTCAGATCCGCGAGATCGGGAGACCTTCCTACTTCCGACGAAGAAGAGCTTGGGAAACCAACCTCGCCTTTTGACTTCGACGACTGGAGGAGGACCCAGAACAACAACCGAGAGACATCAGAGATGAGAGAAGAATGGCAAGAAGAGAGCTCGAGAGCAACCCGTTCTACCTGGGAGCTCCAGCCCAAGCTTGGACCTCCCTTACCATACAGCAGTGAATCACCCTGGGACCCTATCGTGCCCAGGCATGGGCCCTCAGACGAGAGGACTACGTCAACAGAGGAGGAATTGACGAGTCCCTTGATGAACATCGGCGTCGACTACACCTCTTCCTGACAGAGGAGCTCCACCGCCATGAGCAGAACTATGGCCCCACCCCTGGAGTCTATATACGAGGTCTACGACCAAGAACAGATGAGGAGGAGCGAACCCTCCAGGGGAGACTGGAGGATATACTCCGAACCTGGAGAGCCGACGAACATGAGCGAGAACATCTGGCCTTCGTACGAATGGCCCAAGCCAATGCCAGACGAACCGCCCAGAGAATGGCGGAGGAACGGCAATCCATGGAAAGGCAAGAGTAGGTTGTTTGCCGGATCTGACCCAGCAGGACCCAGCGAACCTATGGAAACAGAGGACGAACGACGAGTATGGGAGGCGCACGAAGCGGAGGCCAGGAGACAACAGTTCCAGGCCAACAAAGACGCCTTCCCCGACCTCGTAGCAGGGCTGGTAGCCCAATTAGAAAGGGCCAGAGCATTTGCCCTCACCCATAACCTGCCAATCCCAAAAGAACTCCAGGACGTGCCCGATCAACCACAACCCCAACCCCGAGGCCGCCCCGCCGCACCAGCACCCAGACGGTATGGGAGTCCCACTCATCGAACCGACAGATGGTCGGTCCCTCGTCCACCCCCTAGATATGATCCCCCCGACCCGCCGTATTGGCCCTCCAGCCACGCTGAAGAACAAGACCCCTGGCTCCAGGTAAAACCAACACTAATACGATTACCTGCCGACTTCCAAGGGAAAAGTAGCGACATCAATCGCTTCACCGGGGCCTGCGAAGACTACTTCGCCGTCTTCAAGGCCTACTACCCCACCCACGCCAATAAAATCTTATTCGCCGTATCTCTTTTCGGCGAAAAGCCGCAAAACTGGTGGTCACAGTACCGATATCAGTTCTGGAGCAACGATGAGGAACGCTACCGATACTTCTCCTGGGGCGAGTTTAAGACCGCCCTCAAGGTCGAGTATGGGGACCCTGCACTCCAAGAAGTTATGGAACGCCGAATGAACGAACTCAAGATGATGGGAACCGCATCCGAATACTTCAGACGCCTCAAAGAGCTGGCCCGACAAGCTGACCAGCTCACCGACCTTGGACCATGAAGCGCAATCGTCAGGGCGGTCCGTCGGGGAGTACCCGAATCCTACACTGACTCAATCGCCAATCTTGGCGTCATGATCCCCTCGACCTATCCACAATGGAAACAGCGCATTTGCAACATATTCGACGAAAGGGCCCGCAAGACAGCCTTTGATAAAATCGGGTACGTCGACTGCCCAAAGAACCAATCCGCCGGAGGTTCCAGTAAAGGAACTTCCGGCGCGACAAGTTCCGGGACCGACAAACCCACCAGCAAAGGGTCGTCGGGCGGATCATGGACCACTTATGGAGGGGCCAGGGAGCCCATGGATATAGATCGCCTTCGAAAAGAAGGCCGATGCTTCAATTGCGGAGGAAAAGGGCACATGGGAAAAGATTGTAAAAAGCCGAAGCGGCCGAGGGACCCAAAAAGCGGACGATATATCTCGGCGCAGCTTCGCTCCATGTTGACAGAAACGGAGTTACAGGAGGCACATGACAAGGAGGCACATGGACATAGCCACGAAGAGAAGGTTGAGGAGAAGACGCCCTCGACGACGAAGATAGAGGAGGTAAAAGGCAAGGCTGAGAAGTGAGTGATTCCACTCTCTCGGCCCAGTCCTCCCTGGGTGGTCAGTCATCGAGTCCTGCTGAGCGGACCTTACTCGATTATAATAAATTTTTACGTACGTCAACATCTGTATCCACGCATTCGAATATACCCGCTTCAATTTCACAGAAGACCGAACCCACCCCAAAAGAATCACAAAACAATCAGACTCCACCTAAAAAGGCATATATAATCCCTCAGAAATGAAAGGAGACTTATCCCCCTCCTTCGCTCACACTTTCCATCCCAGAACTCCTCACCCTCCAGGATCTTCAGACTCGATGGGGACCGGAGTTCATCCGAACTATGTCAGGGATCTCCCAGTCCTTAGGGACGAAGGAGGTGCTCCCTGAACCGGCCGAGCCCGTCATCGCTGAAAGGAACCCTCAAGACGGAGGTGGGAGTATGAGGTCGATGCCTGTCGACCATGCCCCCAATGATTCGCCTCGTGCTCAGGGGCCGTCACAGATACACGACCCCCTCTCCTCTCGCCTGGCAGAAGAAACGTTAGGTCACGGCCCTCGTCATTCTCTCGGAGATGTCACACCGATCGAGACGGCGCCCCTTTCGTCCACGACCCGAACGGAAGAAGACGCCGCAAGAAAGGATAGGGATCCGGGACGGGCACCAACGGACCCGACGCTAGTGGGGGAGCACGGTTCATGCGACAAGAATGCGACGTGCACGACTCCCTCGATTCATCCCGATGAGTCCTTCGGTCACTCCCAGAGCGACCCGCTCCCCAAACCCCCGAGTCCTGGTGAAATAGCCGACAGCAGGCGACCTCTGGGGAAGGAGCATGCCCCAACCAGGGGAGACCCTCTTAGGCCCCCGACCGTCGAAGGATCAAGGGGGGTTCCGGCATCGGATGCGCGATGCTCAAGGACCCGGAATACCACCCTCGTTGAAATCCCCGACGAGGAGGACGACACCACCTTCAAGATGGTGCAGGACCGAGAACGAGTCAAGCGGGAAAAGGAAAGGACCGAGGGGCTTCTCCCCTCGTTCGTCAAGGAGCAAGAGAAGAAGGAAGAAGAAACGTTAAGGGCGAGGCGATCCGAATCATCCCCAGTGAGTGTTTCCCCCCCGAAGTCCACCTGGTTCAAGCCGTTTGGCACGGACTGGACCCTTCGGGCTGTCAGGGAAGCACGCACAGATTCGGAAGCCTTCGCTTCGCTCCATCTCTGGGCACATAAGGAGAAGGTCAACGAGATCAACGAAGAACTTCTGGCTTCACTACGGGAAGGCGGAGAACGAGCGCGAGAAGAGCTCTACGAACTAGGACAGCCAATTCGATATCAGCGACGAGTGAGCACAAAGGGCGTCCGGGAATTATTCCTCGACGTCCAACTCGAAACGTTAGAAAATCGACAAACCCTCAGGGCCCAGGCACTGGTGGATAGCGGATGCACGGGAAGCACGATAAATGAAGCCTACGTCAAGAAACACGGCCTCACCACCAGACCCGCACCCGCTCCCATTTCAGTATACAATGCTGACGGTACACGCAATAAAGCAGGGGAAATCACAGAGTTCGTGGAAGTAAGGATGACCGTAGGAGGGCACAGTGAGAGGATCAACTTTGCTGTAACCAACATAGGCAAAGGGGACATCTTCCTCAGACATGATTGGCTCCTCCGCCACAACCCGGTCATTAATTGGGCCACTGGCAAGATCATCTTTGCTCGATGTCAATGCCAAAAGAACCCCTTCCCCCTACCAGATGCGGACCCCGACGATCCCTGGGATGAAGAACTGGAAGAAGGCGAAACCATACTCGTGGTCGACCTTCGGAAGGAACTAGAAATTCGTGCAGTACATCACACGAATGATCTAGCCACCAAGGCTGCCGAAGGAAAAGCAAAGAAGACCTTCGAAGAAATGGTGCCGCCACAGTATCGCGAATTCCAGGATCTCTTTTCCAAGGAAAACTTTGACGAGCTACCGGATCGAAAGCCATGGGATCATGCAATCGAACTGATCCCCAACGCCAAGTCCACCCTTGACTGTAAGGTGTACCCACTCAATCGTCACGAGCAGGAAGAGCTAGATAAGTTCCTTGACGAGAACTTGGAATCAGGGCGGATTCGTCCATCCAAGTCCCCCTTCGCGTCCCCCTTCTTCTTCGTCAAGAAAAAGGACGGCTCTCTCCGACCCGTTCAGGACTACCGAAAGCTAAACGAGATGACGATCAAAAATCGATACCCCCTCCCGCTTATCTCCGAACTCATGGATAAGCTTCGCGGCGCCAAGTACTTTACGAAACTGGACGTCCGTTGGGGCTACAACAATGTACGAATCAAGCAAGGAGACGAGGCCAAGGCAGCCTTCAGAATGAATCGCAGTCTCTTCGAACCAACAGTCATGTTCTTCGGACTAACCAATTCACCGGCGACCTTCCAGTGGATGATGAACGACATCTTCCACGACCTCATCATGGAAGGAAAAGTCACTATTTACCTCGACGACATCCTGATCTTCTCCAAAGACCTACAGGAGCATTGGCGAATTGTCAGAAGGGTCCTACAATGCCTAAGGGAACACAAGTTATTCCTGAAGGCGGAGAAGTGCGAATTCGAGGTCCTCGAGACGGAGTACCTTGGCGTTATCATCAGCGAGGGATCAGTACGAATGGACCCCATCAAGGTCAAAGGAATCACCGAGTGGCCCACGCCTACCAAAAAGAAGGAACTACAGTCCTTCTTAGGCTTCACAAACTTCTACCGGAAGTTTATTAAGGACTACTCCAAAATCGTTCGCCCCATGACACAGCTCACTGGCAACGCTCCCTGGACCTGGGGAGCGGCACAAAATGAGGCCTTCCAACGCCTCAAGAAGCAAATGGCCGAAGACGTAGTACTGGCATTTCCCACTGACAAAGGAAAGTTCAGAGTAGAAGCCGACTCAAGCGAGGGAGCGATAGGCGCGGTCCTTAGCCAAGAACAGGATGGGAAGTGGAGACCGGTTGCCTTCCTCTCAAAGGCATTAACGGTCACAGAGCGAAATTACGAGATATACGACAAAGAACTTCTCGCAATCATGCTCGCACTGGAGGAATGGAGGCACTACCTCATGGGCGCATTTGAAAATGTCGAAATCTGGACGGATCACCAAAACCTACAATATTTCCGACAACCTCAAAAATTAAATCGTCGTCAAGCCCGATGGGTCACCGAACTAGCCGAGTACCACTTTACGCTACATCACAAGCCCGGCGCTTCTAACCGAAAGGCCGACTTGTTGAGTCGGAGAGATGATCACGACCAGGGGAAGAAGGACAACGACGACGTTGTCGTCCTTCAACCAGAACACTTCCGGGCAATGATCATGCCCACCACCAGTGAAACTCACCAGCGCATAAAGGACGTCACTCGTACCCACAACAAGTGGGACCAGGGAATTCAAAACTCCCTTGATCACGAGCGTGGCATCTCCGAAAAGGAGGGACTCCTCTACTATGACGGGCGCATATACGTTCCTCGCGACGACAAGTTGCGCGGCGAAATCATTGCGGCGCACCATGACCACATCACAGCAGGACACCCGGGGATCGAAAAGACAAAAGAGCTTGTTCAAAGAGAGTTCTGGTGGCCCAAACTCAAGCAAACTGTAGAAAAGTACGTCAAGGCATGTGAAGCATGCCAGCGAACAAAAACAGACACCCACCCCAAGGCCGCACCTCTCCATCCCAATGAAGTCCCATCAGAACCCTGGACGCACATATCCGTAGATATGATCACCGGATTACCAGAATCCAATGGATATGATGCTATCCTGGTCGTCGTAGACCGATTCTCCAAGGAAATCATCCCTATCACATGTAATGTAGAATTAACCTCCGAAGGATGGGCCAAACTTCTACGCGATCATGTATACGCCCACCATGGGATGCCCAAGACCGTCATCTCAGACCGAGGACCCCAATTCGTCTCGAAATTCATGATGGAACTCCTTAAACTCCTTGACATCACGCCCAACGCATCCACTGCCTTCCACCCCCAGACTGATGGCCAAACTGAACGGGCCAACCAGGAGATCAACAAGTACCTCCGTCTCTTCATCAACCACCGACAGACAGACTGGAGTGAATGGCTCGCAATGGCAGCATTCGCCCATAATAACCGCATCCATTCGTCAACAGGACAAACCCCTTTCTTCACTAACTATGGAACGAACCCCCGAGTCCTACCCGACTCCGTCAAGACAACCGCCTTCACCAATCCGTCTGCCAAGTCGTTCGCAGAAAACATGCAGGAAGTACATCGTCAAGCCAAGGAAGCATTAGAAGAAGCAGCGGGCAGAATGAAGGCCCAATATGACAAGAAGAAGAGGGACGCAGTGGATTATGCCATCGGAGACCGGGTATGGCTAGACTCCACCAATCTTCACTTACCTCGCCCAAAGAAAAAGCTCGACGACAAACGTGTCGGACCCTTCCTAATCATCAAAAAGACCGGCGCCTCTGCCTATAAACTCAAGCTCCCACCCCACTGGAAGATCCACCCTCGCTTCAACGAGAAGCTCCTGACACCCTACGTCCCACCAGCGTTCCCTAATCAGGAACAACCTCCACCCCCACCACCAGACCTCATTGAGGATGAAGAAGAATATGAAGTCGAAGAAGTCCTGGACTCCCGTACACGCCGAGTCCGAGGCAAGAAAGGACAGAAATCACGACTAGTAACAGACTACCTCGTCAAGTGGAAGGGTTGGACCCGAGAGCACAACTCATGGGTCCGGGAAGACGACATGGCTAACGCCCAAGACGCCATCAAAGACTACGAAGACAGTCTCTCCGAGACACAAGCTGTCGTAACCGGACGCAAGGTCATCAACAGGTCGGAAAAGACAGTCAAACGAATTGTCGACCGCGCTTACCAAGAGAACCAAGCAACGGGCAGCTGGAGCATGTTTTACCAAGTAGAACGGACCGACGGGAAGAAGTTCTGGATTGAAGAGCCTGATCGTGAGGTTTGGAAAACCTTTATCGATGACTACTGGCACAGGGAAAGTGAGAAGGAGTTTACGGACCCGCTGTATCACAACGAACAAGACGAACTTTACGAAGGACCATGGGAGGAAGACATAGGGCAGTCGGGACGACTGCCTTAACGAGAGGGTAATGTTACGATTTATTGACTTTTTTCCTTTTTCTAGTCTTATCTCATCTTATCGGCATAATCACGCTTATGCGCAATCACCACCGTATCGCCATAGCAGCTTCGATAAATCTTTCATGATGGACAATGCATGATATTGCATGCTCGTCGCCCGACTTGCACGCTTTTTGACTTCGATAAAACTTTCGTAGCTAATAATAGGACTCACACTTTAGTATTTAAGTAGCTACGATTTCACTGTACAACCTCAGCTTCGAGCTAAGGTTTACCTACCACATAAATCTTACTTGTCTGCTCGCTTGCCGAGAGCCTCTCTGTAAGCGCCTCGTTTACCACCTCGAGTCAACCGCGGTATTGTCTAAGTGATTGTCCGAACGCGAGACAGCTTAGCAATTACCCGACTACGAGTCACGTGGACGTCGGCCCTAACAACAGGACTCTCAGGTGCATCAGACCACCCAGGGGGTAACTGTGCCTCACCAAGTGCACCAACCAATTCTATACAGTATTATTCAATGAGTTACCAAGACCAGATGAAAATATCTGTACGTACCATTGTACTCCTCAAAGGTTTGAATGGTGCTCAATGCCAGCACAGGTGGTGGACTCGACGCAATAGGAATGTCATCCTCTGCTGTTTCAGCCAAGGTGAGGGTCCATTTGACTGGCTCGATGAGCGGAGCTTTAGTACCTGTATCCCATAGGACAGTGGCCAGCATATCATGATGTATGCCCCAAGACATTCAATGAATAACCCACCAATATCACTGCCCATATCCTCAACCAAGGTAATGTCTCCTTGCTCATGGTCATCTTGATGACTGATGTTGAACACATCAGACATTGGACCACCATGCACAGCTGTGTGGTTATCACTAAGAGTGATACTTCTTCGACTTCTCTGTGGTGAAGACCGAAGCACAGTGACTCTTCTTGGAGGGGCTATGTTTTGTATGTAAGCCTGTTTCTCTACCTCTGCAGCACTCACACTACTCACTAATGATCTTGCTCTGATATAGTGCATTTACCCACTGTGTCTCAGTGGTCTGTGAATCTAAAGGGCCACCAGACTCATAGTACCTTCAGGCAAGTCAGCTGTCATTGCTTAGCTTGGTAAATATGAACTCACTGTTGCACAGTCTTGTTTGCCATAGAGTTCAATGCAGCTTGATGCTGCTCTATTCTGCTCTTCAGCCGAGATGAAGCACTATGACCAAACCTGGATGACAAGTCAATGCCTATTCCCAGACTTGAAGAAATGGAGTGTACAGGCAGCTGACTGAGCTCTGTGAGTCACCTGAGTCATCAGATGAAGGCATATAGGAGCTTGAGGACATGTCATGCAAGGGGGCACTGTCACTGTCACACTGACAGAGCGTCTCATTTTATAGTGCAATTGTTGATACTGCTTTTCTGCTTTGTTGATTGGGATTTAACATGCTGCCTGCCACATGTGATGCAACATGTCAGGCAGGGTATATAAGGCTGGCAACAAGTGTTTGTTGCTCCTATGGCTGAACCACGGTCTTATACCCCATCCCACATCATGCATTCACCCATACCAGTCTCCCAGACCAACCTCACCAGCTGGATCGCTTTACTCGACACTCCCAATCAGCTAAGATTGTCTTATTCTCATTCTCCCTCAGAATACCAGATGCTGCAGGCACAACCATATCCCAGTGTTTCTCCTTTTCACCAAATTACATGAAACAGAGTTTCACCCTCTCCTTTGCCTCATCCGTCCTCAGCATCTTAGGCACCATTGAGCCCTACACCACCCAATGGCAGCACAAATCCACCTACAATGCCTGTCCCTACTCCCACCACAGCACTCGATACCTCATTGCCTTCAGCTCCAACCACAATCAAGTCAGTCATTGTTGACCATCTGGCGAAGGACTTTGAACTCACTGAATCTCAACACAAGCATCTCCATCTGTTCACAGAGGTATGTTCTCTCTATAATGTTTGTGTTTTCTTATTCTAAACACTGATCTGTATGTGCAGCTTGCCCACTTGCAAGGAGGCCTCACCATGCCTGTTAGGGCCGACTCTCACGTGACTCATAGTCGGGTGATTGTTAAGCTGTCTCACATTCGGACAATCACTTAGACAATGCCTCGGATGACTTCGAGGTGATGAAAGAGGCGCTTACTGGAGAAGCTCTTGGCAAGCGAGCAGACAAGTAAAGTTTGGGTGTAGGTAAACCTTAGCTTGAAGCTGAGGTTGTACAATGAAATGTAACTACTTAAATACTAAAGCGTAGGTGCTAATAATAGGTACTGAAGTTTTGTCGAAGTTGAGAGGCGTGCTGGTCGGGCGACAAGCATGCAATATCATGCGTTGTCCATCATGAAAGTTTTGTCGAAGTTGATATCGGTGATGAGGTGGCGATAGTGCATAAGTGTGATGACACCGATAAGATGTGATATGACTGAGATAAGGAAAAAAGTTAATAAATCATAACATTACCCTCTTGTTAAGGCAGTTGTCCTGACTGCCCCTATGTCTTCCTCCCAGGGTTCGTCGTCTTCCTCTTCTTGGTCACAGAGTATGCAGTTCGTGACTTCTTTTTCACTCTCCCTTTCCCAATAGTCATCAATGAATGTCTTCCAGACCTCCCGGTCGGGTTCTTCGATCCAGAACTTCTTTCCGTTGGTCCGTTCTATCTGGTAGAACATGCTCCATCCGCCTGTGGTCTTGTTTTCGCGATAGTCACGATCAACTATTCGCTTGACTGCCTTTTGGGATCTGTCAATTACTCTTTGTGCCATCACGACAGCTCTTGTTTCGGAGATATCGTTCTCATAGTCCTGTATGGCTTCTTGGGCATTAGCCATGTCGTCTTCTCAGACCCATGAATTATGTTCCCGGGTCCAACCTTTCCACTTGACGAAATAGTCGGTGACTAGTCGTGACTTTTGTCCCTTTTTTCCACGGACTCGGCATGTACGTGAGTCTAGGACTTCCTCGACCTCGTATTCTTCCTCGTCTTCAATGAGGTCTGGCGGTGGTGTGGGGGGTTGTTCCTGGTTGGGGAATGCTGGTGGTACGTATGGAGTAAGTAACTTTTCGTTGAAGCATGGATGGATTTTCCAATGTGGTGGAAGCTTCAACTTATAGGCAGAAGCGCCGGTCTTTTCCAGTATCAGGAATGGCCTGATGTGTTTGTCATCGAGTTTCTTTTTGGGACGAGGAAGGTGAAGGTTGGTGGCATCAAGCCATACATGGTCTCCTATGGCATAGTCGACGGCATCCTTTTTCTTTTTGTCATATTGGGCCTTCATCTTTCCGGCCGCTTCCTCTAGTGCCTCCTTGGCCTGGCGATGTACTTCCTGCATGTTTTCCGTGAACGACTTAGCCGATGGGTTAGTAAAGGCTGTCGTCTTGATAGAGTCTGGGAGGATGTGGGGGTTCGTTCCATGATTGGTGAAGAAAGGTGTTTGGCCCATGGCCGAATGGGTGCGATTATTATGGGTGAACGCTGCCAGTGCGAGCCATTTGCTCCAATCCGTCTGTCGATGATTGATGAAGAGGCAGAGATATTTATTAATCTCTTGATTGGCCCGTCCGGTCTGGCCATCGGTTTGAGGGTGGAAGGCAGTGGACACGTTGGGCATGATATCGAGGAGTTTAAGGAGTTCCATCATAAATTTGGAAACGAACTGGGGTCCTCGATCTGAGATGACGGTTTTGGGCATTCCGTGTCTGGCATAGACATGGTCGCGGAGTAATTTGGCCCATCCTTCTGAGGTTAGCTTGACGTTGCAGGCGATGGGGATGACTTCCTTGGAGAAGCGATCGACAATTACTAGAATGGCATCATAGCCATTGGATTCGGGGAGTCCGGTGATCATGTCAACGGATATGTGGGTCCATGGTTCGGAGGGGACCTCATTGGGGTGGAGGGGAGTGGCCTTAGGGTGAGTATCCATCTTAGTTCGCTGGCATGCTTCACATGCCTTGACGTATTTTTCTACCGTTTGTTTGATTTTTGGCCACCAGAACTCTCTCTGTACGAGTTCTTTGGTTTTTTCGATACCAGGGTGTCCGGCCGTGATATGATCATGGTGGGAGGCAATAATCTCCCCCCGGAGCTTGTCATCTCTGGGAACATAGATCCATCCATTGTAATAGAGGAGGCCTTCCTTTTCAGAAATACCGTGTTCATGATCGAGGGAGTTTTGGATCCCCTGATCCCACTTATCGTGATGGCAGGTGATGTCCTTGACGCATTGGTGAGTCTCTGAGGTGGTGGGCATGATCATTGCTTGGAAATGCTCAGGTTGTAGGATCACCACATCATCGTTGTCCCTCTTTCCTTGATCATGATCATCCCTTTGGCTGAGTAGGTCCACTTTCCTGTTGGAGGTGCCTGGCTTATGGTGGAGGGTGAAATGGTATTCGGCCAGTTCTGTGACCCATCGCGCCTGACGTCGGTTAAGCTTCTGCAGCTGTTGGAAATATTGGAGATTTTGGTGATCCGTCCAAATTTCGAAGTCCTTGGCTGCGCCCATCAGGTAATGTCTCCATTCCTCTAAGGCGAGCATAATGGTGAGGAGTTCCTTGTCGTGTATTTTGTAATTTCGCTCAGTGACGGTCAACGTCTTGGATAGGAAAGCGACTGGTCTCCACTTCCTGTCCTGCTCTTGACTGAGGACTGCTCCGATTGCTCCCTCGCTGGAATCAGCCTCTACCCTGAATCTTCCATTCTCCTTTGGGAGGGCTAGTACTATGTCTTCGGCCATCTGTTTCTTGAGTCATTGAAAAGCCTTGTTCTGAGCCACCCCCCAGGTCCAGGGAGCATTGCTAGTGAGCTGGGTCATTGGTTGTACGATTTTGGAATAGTCTTTTATAAACTTCCGATAGAAGTTCGTGAAGCCCAAGAACGATTGAAGTTCCTTTTTCTTCGTGGGCGTGGGCCATTCCGAAATGCCTTTGACCTTCACTGGGTCCATCCAGACGGAGCCTTCACTGATGATGATGCTGAGGTACTCGGTTTCAAGGACTTCGAACTCGCATTTTTCCGCTTTGAGAAAGAGTTTGTGTTCTCTCAAGCGTTGAAGTACCCTCTTGACAATCCGTCGGTGCTCCTGGAGATCCTTGGAGAAAATAAGGATGTCGTCCAGGTAGATCGTCACCTTGCCTTCCATGATAAGGTCATGGAAGATGTCGTTCATCATCCACTGGAAGGTTGCGGGCGAGTTGGTCAATCTGAAGAACATAACAGTGGGTTCGAACAGTCCTCGATTGGTCCGGAAAGCGGCCTTGGCCTCATCTCCTTGCTTGATCCTGACGTTATTATAGCCCCACCGGACATCCAGCTTGGTGAAGTACTTGGCACCGCAGAGCTTATCCATGAGCTCGGAGATGAGAGGTAGTGGATACCGGTTTTTGATCGTCATCTCGTTGAGCTTGCGATAGTCCTGTACGGGTCAGAGGGAGCCATCCTTCTTTTTGACGAAGAAGAAGGGGGACACGAAGGGGGATTTGGACGGACATATTCGTCCAGACTCCAGGTTTTCATTGAGGAATTTATCCAACTCTTCTTGTTCATGTCGGTTGAGTGGATAGACCTTGCAGTCAAGGGTGGATTTGGCGTTAGGGATCAGCTCAATCGCATGGTCCCACGGCTTTCGTTCCAGTAGCTCATTAAAGTTTTCCTTTGAGAAGAGGTCTTCGAACTTGCGATATTGGGGTGGAACCATTTCCTCAAAGGTTTTCTTGGTCTTTCCTTCGGCAGCCTTGGCAGCTAGGTCATTAGCATGATGCACTGTGTGGATTTCTAGCTCCTCTCTGAGGTCGACCATTAAGATGGTTTCGCCCTTCTCCAATTCCTCATCCCACGGGTCTTCTGGGTTGGCATCGGGAAGCGGGAACGGGTTCTTTTGACACTGACACCGAGCGAAGATAACCTTGCCGGTGGTCCAATTGATGATGGGGTTGTGACGAAGGAGCCAGTCGTGACCAAGGAAGATGTCGCCTTTGCCAAGGTTGGTAACGGCAAAGTCAATTCTTTCGTGGTGACTTCCTATGGTCATTCGTACTTCCATGAATTCGGTGATCTCGCCAGCTTTGTTGCGGGTGCCGTCGGCGTTGTACACCGAGATGGGGGCTGGGGCAGGTCTGGTGATGAGACCATGTTTCTTGACGAAGGCCTCGTTTATCGTGCTTCCAGTACAACCACTGTCTACTAGGGCTTGTGCCTTAAGGGTCTGGCAATTCTCCAGCGTTTTGAGTTGGACATCGAGGAATAACTCCCGGACCCCTTTGGTGCTTACTCGACGCTGGTATTGAATTGGTTGACTCAATTCGTATAGCCTCTCCTGGGCCACTCCTCCTCCCGACCTCAGGGCCTTCAACAGGTGATCATCGATCTCATTGATCTTATCTTTGTGAGCCCAGAGGTAAAGCGAAGCGAAGGCTTCCGAATCTGTGCATGCCTCCTTGATGGCCCGAAGGGTCCAGTCCACGTCAAATGGCTTGAACCAGGTGGACTTCGGGGGGGAAACACTCACTGGACTTGATTTGGAACGCCTCGCCCTCAACGGTTCTTCTTCCTCCTTCTTTTGCGCCTTGGCTTGAGACATCTTGAACAAGGTGTCGTCCTCTTCATCAGGGACCTCGACGAAGGTGGTCTTCCGGACCCATGAGCATCGCACATCTGATGCTGGAATCCCGCTTGATCCTTTGAGGGTCGGGGGCCTAAGAGGGTCTCCCCTGGTTGGGGCATGCTCCTTCCCCAGAGGTCGCCCACTGTCGGCTGTTTCGTCAGGATTCGGGGGTTTGGGGAGCGGGTTGCTCCTGGAGTGGCCGGAAGGCTCATCAAGACGAACGGAGAGAGGCGTGAGCGTCGCGTTCTTGTCGCATAAACCATGCTCCCACATTACTCCTGGGTCCTTTGACACCTGTCCCGGATCCCTATCCTTTCTTGCGATGTCTTCTTCCATTTGGGCTGTGGACGAAAGGGGCGCTGTCTCGATCGGTGTGACGTCTCCGAGAGAACGATGAGGGCTGCAACCTTTCGTTTCTTCTTCCAGGCAGGGGGAGAGGGGGTCGTGTATCTGTGACGGCCCTCGAGCGCGAGGCGAATTGTTGCGGGCAAGGTCGACAGGCATCGACCTCATACCCCCGCCTCCGTCTTGAGGTTTCCGTTCAGTGACGATGGGCTCGGCCGGTTCAGGGAGCACTTCCTTCATCCCTAAGGACTGGGAGATCCCCGACATTGTTCGGATGAACTCCAGTCCCCATCGAGTCTGAAGGTCCTGGAGGGTGAGGAGTTCTGGGACAGAAAGTGTAAGCAAAGGAGGGGGATAAGTCTCACTTCACTTCTGGGGAATTTTATATTTCTCTTCAGGCGGAGCCTGAATTGGTTGTGATTCTTTTCGGGTGGGTTCGGGTGACTGTGGAAACAAAGCAGGTATATTCGAATGCGCTAGAACTGTAGACGTACATAATGATGTAATACAATCGGATAAAGTCCACACAGCGGGACCCGATGACCGACCACCCAGAGAGGAGGATTGGGCCGAGGAAGTGGAATCACTCACTTCTCGGCCTTGCCTTTTACCTCCTCAATCTTCGATGTTGAGGGCGTCTTCTCCTTGACCTTCTCCTTGTGACTGTGTCCGTGCTCCTCCTTATCGTGCTCTTCGGCCTCCATGAGCATGGCACAAAGTTGGGCTGTAGAGTATCTCCCGGTCTTCGGGTCTCTAGGCCGCTTCGGCTTCTTGCAATCCTTTCCCATGTGTCCCTTTCCTCCACAGTTAAAGCACCTGCCTTCCTTCTTGAGGTGGTCTATGTCCATTGATTCCCCGGCTCCTCCATATGTGGTCCATCCTGATCCTGACGACCCTTTGCTGGCCGATTTGTCGGTTGAGGAACTTGTCACGCCAGTATTACCTTTCGAGTATTACCGGTGGGTTTGTCCTTGGCCGACTTGTCGTAGTGGCCAATTCGGTCGAAGGCCCGCTTTCAGGCCTTCTCGTCGTAGATGCTACATATGCGTTGTTTCCATTCTGCATAGGTGGAGGGGATCATGACTCTGAGGTCGGCAATGGAGTCGGTGTAGGAGGTGGGGACTCCTCGTTGGACAGCTCGGACTAGGGCACCTCGGGGTCCCAAGTCGTGGAGCTGGTCAGCTTGGCGCGCCAACTCTTCCAGCTTGCGGAAGTACTCGGCTGCCGTACCAGTCATTTGGAGGTCATTCATTCGTTTCTCCATTACTTCTTGGAGAGCGGGGTCCCCATATTCAACTTGCAGGGCAGCCTTGAAGTCATCCCATGAGCAGTACTGGTATCGTCCTTCAGTGTCACTTCAGAACTGAAGGCGGTATTGGGACCACCATTCTTGGGGTCTCTTGCCGAAGAGGGAGGTAGCAAAGAGGATTTTGTTGGCATGGGTGGGGTAGTATGCTTTGAATATCGAGAAATACTCCTCGCATGCTCCTGTGAACCTGTGGATGTCATCCCCTTTCCCTTCAAAGTCGGCGGGGAGTCAGATTAGGGTGGGCTTCACCTGTAGCCAGGGAGCCTGTTCTTCTGCTTCTCCCGAGGGCCAGTCAGGTGGGTCAGGAGGGTTGTTCTTGGGTGGTGGTCTCGGGACCGACCACCTGTCGGTTCGATGAGTGGGGCTGCCCCATCTTTTGGGGGCCGGGGCTGCGGGTCGTCCTCGACATCGGTTGGGGTCTTCTAACTTGGGGGGAAGGGGCAAGCCATTGGTGAGCGCAAAGCTCCTTGCCTGGAGCAGCTTCTGGGCTAGGTCATTGACTAGCTCCGGGAAGGCTGCTTGTTGGTTACAATGCTCTTGTCTTCTGGCCTCTGCTTCTTCTTCTTCTTCTCGTCATTGCTTGGTCTTGGGGTCCTCGTCGACCGGGATGTCGCTTGGTCCTGCTTGTCCTGA
Source organism: Armillaria fumosa (assembly GCA_030407015.1). Classification (NCBI taxonomy): domain Eukaryota; kingdom Fungi; phylum Basidiomycota; class Agaricomycetes; order Agaricales; family Physalacriaceae; genus Armillaria; species Armillaria fumosa. Next base: position 4,026,928 of record JAUDYM010000002.1, on the reverse strand, counting down.
GCCAGCGAATAGTCTACTCGTCCCCCTCAAGGCCCGGCTCTGGCATCTCCAGTCGATCGGCGGCGAGTCGGGCATTGGCCTGGGCCACTCGTACTCGGGATAGTTCGGTGCGGTCGGCCTCATCCCTTCTCCAGGTAGCGAGTATAGCTGCCAATTGCCGGTTGAGGACTCGCTCCTCCTGCTTGGTCCTTGCTCATAGAGAGGGGACATGTACTCCCGGTATGGGCCCATAGTTGAGCTCATACCACCATAGCTCTTTATTGGGGACAAGGCTGAAGCGATGTCAGTGCTCCTCCTGTGTCTCATCCACTCCTCCTCTTCGTAGATAGTCTGCCCTTCGGAGGGCCCAAGCCTGGGATCGATAGGTTCCATGGGCCATTGGCTGGGATAGGGAGAGGGATGGCCAGGCTCTGTCTGGAGTCCCCAAGTGGAAGGGACTGCTCTCGATCTCTCGTAGAGCGAGGTGTCGCTCACTCCTGGGATCTTGAGGGGGCGCATCTGGGTCCTCCTCGCATTGTTGAATGCTGTATGCGAGCGGGGATTCTCCAATTCTTCTTCTTCACTGGTACAAAGACCGCCCGATGTAGCAGACTCATAAGCGTCATCGCTGGAGCTCAGTATAGAACCCTGGGTCATGGCGGTCGAGCGAGGGCAGGGTGGAGGGCATGCTGGTTCTAGAGGGGCTGGCGAAGGGCATGTCTCCTCTTCGTCTTCGAAGACTATCAGGTTCGGGGGACTTGGGGGCAGGGGAATCGGGATCAGAGGAGGAGAGTACAATTGTCGACGCAGATGTGTCGAATGTGGTCTGGATTCGGTAGGGGCGGTGAAGTCCTGAGGGCCCTGGTAGGTGAGCCCTTCTTCGGCTCTCCTCCAAATCATATTCTGGAGTCGCTCTTCTTCTCTCTGATGAATCAAGTGAGGCAGTGTCAGTAGCCTCGGAGGGTTCGTCAGGATTGACGACCCGTAGGGTCGTCTGGGGGAGGGTCTCACTATCTGGTCGGGGCTGGGCGACCTCGGTTGTAGGTATCTGTCGGAGGCTTCACTCCAGTTCTCTCCTGGCATCCTCCAGGGGTTCCGTTCCAATTCCATGATAGGCTCTAATGAGCTCCTCGATACTTCCCTCGTAAGAGGAAGTACTTCTGGCATCCTCAGAGGAGTGCCAGGTTCTGGAAGGGCCAGCCACTGGGCTTGGTGTTCTTCCTCTTCATTCGACGTAGTCGGCGAAGGGGCCCTGAAGGTCCCAGGTCGGCAACTCTGGGGGCGTCTTGTAGGACTCCTGTCCGTAGATGGCATAGCTCATGGGGTACGCCGGAACATTGTAGGGGGGGTTGTAGAAGCGGGGAAGTGTTGGGGGTAGATAGATCAGTTGTCCTCTTTGAAAGGTAATTCCATGATGTTCAAACCACTCTCTGTTTCTGTAGTAGATAGTCGCAACTGCAGTAGTCGTTCCAATTACTCCTGCTAACATGAAAAGGATCATGGCAAGGGTACTCATTGTTCCTTCGGAGATGTCGGGGGTTTGTTGAAAGGGCATATGGGATCCTTCCTGCGTCTGGCATCGTGGAAGGGTAAGGGAAGCTTCGAGCTAATTGTTAGGGCCAACTTTCACGTGACTCGTAGTTGGGCGATTGTTAAGCTGTCTCGCATTCAGACAATCACTTAGACAATGCCTCAGATGACTTCGAGGTGATGAAAGAGGCACTTACTGGAGAAGCTCTTGGCAAGCAAGCAGACAAGTAAAGTTTGGGTGTAGGTAAACCTTAGCTTGAAGCTGAGGTTGTACAATGAAATGTAACTACTTAAATACTAAAGCGTAGGTGCTAATAATAGGTACTGAAGTTTTGTCGAAGTTGAGAGGCATGCTGGTCGGGTGACAAGCATGCAATATCATGCGTTGTCCATCATGAAAGTTTTGTTGAAGTTGATATCGGTGATGAGGTGGCGATAGTGCATAAGCATGATGACACCGATAAGATGTGATATGACTGAGATAAGGAAAAAAGTTAATAAATCGTAACAATGCCTGACATTATGACACACTTATTCACCCTTGCCATCCAGTTCAGTCTCCACAATTGACAGTTTGAAGGGGACAGGAACACTGCAACCATGGCCAACCTTCTTGAAGATCTCAAAATGCAGCTGAATAAGGGCTTCGACTTTACGAAAGATCAAAGAGTGGGTAATAACTTAATGCATTGCAATATACTATCTGGGCTTAAAAATTCATAGGACAACATATGCCACATTGTCTGAGATGTTATGTACAATGTGAAACAAACAGCATATCATGATATAGAAGATGAGGTGTTCATGAGTCCAATTTTCTTTTCCTTCCCCAACTTTTCCAAGTTTGTCTAACCACACTCACAGACTGTCTTGCTCAAGGAGAAAGATACCATCAGATTCAAGAATGTCTTTGGTGTTCCCTCCCAAGAGCATCTCCTTCACTCTGAAATCCATGTGATATCTTCCAGTGTCAGAAATTGGTTGAGAGAAGATGTATGTTGACTGCCATCCTCTTTAGGAATGATGCTCACCACACCACAGATCTGAGACAGTCTGAAGAAAAGCTTGGCTTATAGTGGTGCTTTGTTGCTGAGCATCAGGATCTTGTCTGGGCAGTTGAGAATGCTCACCTGGAAGAAGAAAATAATGTGTCCCATGCAATGCAACCACCCAAGAAGAGGCGCAAATTACCTACAGGGAGAAGTGCCAAAGGGGAGGATTTCTGGAGCTAGATGGATGAGTATTTTAATGTTAGAATTGTGCTGTATCAATCTGACAGCCTACTCTCTGATAGCTGGAAACCGTGAGTGGCCGTAGGGTTGAGATTAGCCTCTGCTAATAAAATCTATAGATTTATTGACCAGACCTTGGCATACGACCGGTCAGGCTTCAACTTTTTGCCAATACAGTTATTTACCGGTCATTGCAACACCATGGTTCAATGAAACATTGTGCCTCTTGTTCTCCCTCTGTTCATCTTTCATCATCAACTTGTATTACATTGCCAATGTGTATTGTATCTTCATATTCTGCAGTGATTCTTCATATGTGACATGAATAATATTCCAAGAAATTGAGGCTTCTGTTCTAAAAATATCTATTTTTCTCATAAACTCAAATTCTGATCTGGCAATGTGTGTCCTCCATCTTGTCGTAATCACCCACAAAAGCCTCAACAATGTTGATGGCCTTCTGAAGAACCTGTATGACAGGTTTGAGACCAGATGGCCACTATCTGAGGAGTCTAGGGCATAAATAAAAGTGCAGTTCTGTCAAACCATTGCCTTTTATAGACAATCTGACAGTCCAATGTGCTCATTATTGCCCCACTGCCTCTGAATTGTATTTCTCCTTCTTGCTTGCTTCTTTACTATGCCTGGACATGTTAAATCAAACTCAAAAAGTTGCTAGATTGCTTGCAAATACCATGACCAGCTAATGGAAAAGGCAGGTGCTGCTTACAAGGAGCTTGCCAAACTACCTGGTGCTTTTTGGAAAGGTGTAAGGAAAATCTGCAACAATTTTGAGGCTGTATTTCAGAGGGAGACTTGAAAGGAGATCTAATATTCTTGTAGCACTCTTATTCACCAATCGAAGGTGACTTCGAGTGGCTGACCAATGATGCCTAGGCCGATGGACCGGACTGTTTCAGTGACTCAAAATGGCCAAGAATACCCATGCCACAATAATGTTGCAAAAACGGACTTATACATGCTCTTTCGAGCATCTTTTTTTAACTGTATCTCTTTGTTACATAGCATTACATATTCTTACATTCAAATATCATTACAATTCCCAGCCAATTGGAACTTACAGTGAATATTTGATTTCACTGTTTCATTGACCAGTAAATAACTGTAACTCCTGTTTCAAGTCCTGGTGACAGTATAGAGGAATGCGAGTTCATTGTCAGTTCTGGTTCAGGAGCCAGGGATCTTATGGTGCTGCTCAATTGAGCAGGTGGTCCCTATAACTGATTATATAGTGATGTTTACATGTATTTATCGAGTGTTGAACTTTGTGTTCCCCCACCATGTCCCATCATCCAGGCCAATGCTTCCTTGTGTGCCTCATTGAGGTGGTAGCCTATTGTCAGCATCTGGCTGTCTTCATTTTGTGTCTTGGCAGCTGATGCTCATGTACCTGGTGCTCTAAGTTCTGACTCTGCTCGGTGCTCTATGTCCTGGCCATGCTTGGTGCTCTTTCTGGCTGGGAATTGTGGTCTGTGTATGGCTCATGCTCTAGTATGCTACCGAGACTCTGTCTGCTTACTTATAGTGTATGTTGAATGATGGTATGCCTCTTTTCCTTCATATATTCATCATGATGCTCATTTCATCTTAGACACAGGTATCAATGCACAAACAAGCTTGCAGCAATGGTTGGAACTTCAGGAGTGGTAGCAACAATCAAGGTGAGTTTGAGACTGATTTTCGAGGTGTAATCTCATGGGACGTTGTGTTGCAGTGACTGCTTAGATGGTGCAGAGGACATGTGAAAGGAAAACAGAGGTTAAGTGGGCTGCAATGGCTTTCTTAGTTTTAGGTAGGATCTACATGAACAACTTATACTAATTACTGCAATGAATCACATTTTTTAATAATATTTGGGGGGTAGTGAGATTACATACGGAAAGTATTGGACAGACGGATAGTATTGGCAAAGACAGCTATAATTGGCAACAATTGAGGAAATATAGGCTTGTTTTGGTCCATCCTGGGGCTACATCAGTTTGGCCAGTGGTTGGCCTTCCCCTGAATAGATCATGGCTGGTAGGCTTGTTTTCATCCAAAATACAACTGGTGGCTCAGCTAAATCCATCCACATCAGGGCTGGCCCACAGTCCAACAACTGTACCACCTGTGTACAGAAGAAGTCCAAGCCCCATTACTGGACCCTCTGGTACCAGGCACACCCTTGACACACCAAATACAGAGCCAACTCCCCCCTCCTCTTTCGAGGGAGACATCACTGAACTTGTCTGAACCTATCATGGGATTGGAACAGATGAGTACGAACTGGACAGACAACTACTGGCAACAGGCGGTGGCTGAGTACCTTCAACCGAGGGTGGTCTCCCCTGTCCAAACAGCACAATCCTCCCCCACCTGTTAGGGTCGTGCCAATAGATGAAAGGATTAGAATGCATGCCGAGGAGTCTGCGGAGTGCATGGGCTTGGCAAAGCTATTAGCAACGTCACCCTTGGGTCGAGGCCCTAAGATAGATTACAGATGGAGTCTGCAGGATGAAGATGAAGTCCTGACAGAGTCAGAGTCCATGGACTTATAGTAAGAGAGAGAGATTAGGCTTGAAGGCCAGAGATAGTGAGTACGAGAGTATTGGGCTAAACCAAGTTGATATTCAAACTGAGGTATGTACTGCTAGTTCTACAGTTTATATACTAGGGCGGAGTCCGAGGAATCGGAGGCTAGAATAATATAAGTCTGGAATATTCTGTATCTGGAGGAGTTGAGTATTCTGTGGACTCCAATATAACACCTACTTGCTACCGTAGCAGATTCTAGGTGTGATAAATGAAATATGTGAAATTAATGAATGAAATGGAAAATATGAAATATAATAGAAACTGGAGTCCGACGGTTTCCAATGAATGAGTCGGTGTTGATTGAGTTGATGTCCCGGGTTCCGTGGCATGCTCGTTACAGTATCCCCCCTTTAGTGTTCTTGCCCTCAAGAGCACTGATCCCGATGACCGAGGGTACCACATGGAATTTTGTGCAGGTATGTCACATGATCTTCACCTCTTGACTTTATACCACCATCATCTCTAAGTCCAATTCTTCCTTCGCTGTCCAATATAACGATGTCTTCATACCGCCAGTCACAGACTCCTGAACCATACATCGCACCACCCACCCTGGATAACGTTGACCCCGATGAGCTCGAGCTTTTCTACAATGATCACAACATTGAGGATGAAGCTTATCGGTTGGCCGTGGAGGCCCATGATATCTGGAAGGTGGAGAAAATGAAGGCAGAAAAGGCCACAGAGGCTGAGAGAAAGAAAGCCGAAGAAAGGGCAAAGAAGGTGGCAGATTTGAAGGCCAAGAAAGCCATGGAGGAGGCAAGGAGGTTGGAAGAGAAGGCGAAGAGGGTGGAACAAGAGTGTCTTGAGAGAGAGATGGAGAAGGAAAAAGAGAGGTTATGGCTGAAGGATATTGCAGACACCATGGAGGTGGAACGGAAACAGAGAGAAAAAGAGATGGAGGAAACCAGTCAGGAAGGTGAAGGGACCGATGGGGCCAAAGGCGATAACGAGGATCCCAAGGCAAAGGCACAAAATGAACTGGCCAAGAGTCGAATGAAGTGAAAAGGAAAGGGTAAGGCCGTTACCGCAGCACTGACAAGGAAAAGAAAGGTTAGGTCCACAGAATATGTGGTTGAAAGTGGGGGCAAGGGTGCTGTGGGCCTGTTGGGTCCACAGGATAAGGATAGGCAGACTCCAAAGAGATTTAAGGCCAATGATCCTATCTCTAGGTCAGAGGATGAAGAGTATTTTGGCAAAGGTGAGCTGTCCCAACAGTATCTGGTATTTCTTACTGACTAGCTTTTTTAGATAGGTGTGGATGGTGCCGTGCCGACGAAAGTTGATGTTTCCCTGCCAAAAAGGGATGTTCCTGCAAGCGCTGCAGGATTCGAAAGGGAAAGTGCATTTTTTCTGATGAATCGGAATCTGCAGGGTTGGGTGAGGTAGTCGACCTCCTTCACAGCCTGCACACACGTATTGATATGATGGAGATGAAGATGGAGAGGATGGAGGCAAAACTCAATGCTGTCAGTGCCCGCATGGATGATTTAGTGGACGATTTCAAACCTGACAATGTGATCGAGTATCCGCAAGATTTTATTCCGACGGCGTCCGAGGAGGATTGGGTGGTATCGTGTCAGGAGATACTACACATGGAGAGCGCGAATTCCGAGGCTCTCCGCTGGGCTATGACGATGCACTTGGATCAAGATGTTGCGCAAGTGTGGCATGCAAGACTAATGTCCGAGGAGACATTTAATGGTCAAGACCCGTTTGAACTGGCTAATATGGAATTATGGCATGGAAGCCACAGAGCCGATGGGCTGGAGAAGGCCATTGAAGCCAGCAAGAAGTTTAGGACGACTCGTACAGAGTTCTACCACCTTGGAGGCCAGCGCACAGAGTGGGGCTTGTGGAAGAAATTCTTGAAAAGGACTGAAGAATATTTGGTGGAAGATTCCGATGGGGATTTGGATGAGGAGGAGATCAGGGAGAGTATGCTTCTGGGATCCGGGTCTATCAGAATCGTGGAATTGAATGTGATGATGCTTGAAGAGGAGGGACACTTGGATGGAGGAGTGGAAAAAGTCGGAAAATCCGCAGATGCCTAATCTTGATGTTTGTACAAGGACAGTAGTGTATTGCGCCAGGATGAAAATGTATATTTATTCTTGATGTCTGAAATATAATGATGAAATAGGAGCGAAGTCAAAAATTGGATCCGACAGAATCTGTTCCCAATTAGGAAGGTAATTTGCAATAGTTTTTCAGAATTCAATTTGAAATTGGGGCAACAGAATCCATAGAAATCCGATGGAGATGGAAGTCAAGAAGCAGGAGATGTAGTTTTGAGTAATGTTTTGCAGATGGTAACCTTGGATAGGGGTCCTGGTTTCTCTGGGTATCGATGGTGGAAATCTTCAATATATTCCTCCATGGAAAATTCTGTAGCTGGGATCCAGGCAAACTCTTCATCAGTACCCTCATAACCTTACCATTGTACATGGTAGAGGAGTGGACATCAGAACTGGTGGTCAAGCTTGGAGTCGAGGATTTGTGCAATCTCGTACTGCTCTTCACTGTCAACTTCAACTGGAGGTGGAGGTGGTTGGGTATGGTTAGGAATGGTATTGGTTTCCACGGGTTCCAGCTGTGAGACGTGGAATATGGGGTGAATGGAATGGAGGTCCATGGGGAGTTTGAGTGTGAAGGAATGGGATCCAGGTTGGGCAATGATATTGAATGGTCCAAGGAATTTCTTGGAAAATTTCGCAGTAGGACATGTAGTTCTAATGTTTTTAGAGCTGAGGTAGACTTTGTCACCTACTTTGAAATCTGGAGCTGGAGACTGTCGCTTATCTGCTTGGAATTTGTAGTGAGACTGGGCATGAGTAATTAATTTCATCTCATAAGAATTGGTGAAGATCATCGAGGTTGACTACAAAGTCACAGGCCTGGGCAGAGGCAATATCATGTTCAGGGTACACAGTGATATTAGGATTGTAACCCTTATTACCGAAGAATGGAGAGATTCCGGTGGAGGCATTAGGAGCATCATTGTATGCAAATTTGGCAATGGGTAGTAGGGTATCCCAATTGTCTTGTTGATATGAACAATAGATACAGATGTATTGTTCAAGGGTTTGGTTAGCACATTCAGTTTGTCCGTTGGCCTCTGGGTGATAACCAGAAGTGAAATGAAGTTCCATATTGAGAGCCTTGGCGAGGGCACATGTGAATTGTGTTATGATTTATTCACTTTTTTCCTTTTTCTAGTCTTATCATATCTTATCGGTGTCATCATGCTTATGCACTATCACCACACCACCACCAATATCAGCTTCAACAAAACTTTCATGATGGACAACGCATGATATTGCGTGCTCGTCGCCCGACCAGCATGCCTCTTGACTTCTCTAAAACTTTCATAGCTATTATTAGGACCGACTCTTTAGTATTTAAGTAGCTACGTTTCACCGTACAACCTCAGCTTCGAGCTAAGGTTTACCAACACATAAATATTACTTGTCTGCTCGCTTGCCGAGAGCCTCTCTGTAAGCGCCTCTTTCATCACCTCGAGATCATCTGAGGCATTGCCAAAGTGATTGTCCGAACGCAAGACAGCTTAGCAATCGCCCGACTTCGAGTCACGTGAAAGTCGGCCCTAACAATTAGCTCGAAGCTTCCCTCACCCTTCCATGACGCTAGATGCAGGAAGGATTCTGTATGCCCTTATAACAAACCCGCGACCTTTCCGCAGAAACCACAAGTACCCTTGCTATAGCCCTCTTCACAATAGCAGGAATAATTGGAACAACAACCGCAGTTGCGACTATCTACTACGGAAATAGAGAGTGGTTTGAACACCACGGAATCACCTTTCAAAGAGGACGACTAATCTACCCACCCCTGACACTCCCCCGCTTCTACAACCCACCCTACAATGTTCTGGCGTACCCCATGAGCTACGCCATCTACAGACAGGAGTCCTACGAGATGCCCCCAGAGTCACCGACCCGGGACCTACAGGGCCCCTTCACCGACTATTTCATCAAACGACGAAGAAGAACGCCCAGCCCAGTGGCTGGCCCTTCCAGAACCTGGCACTCCTCTGAGGATGCCGGAAGTGCTCCCTATGACGAGGGAAGCATCGAGGAGCTCATTAGAGCCTATCATGGAGTTGGAACGGAACCTCTGGAGGATGCCAGGAGAGAACTGGAGCGAAGCCTCCAACAGATACCTACGGCCAAGGTCGCCCAGCCCCGACCGGATAGTGAGACCCTCCCCCAGACGACCCTACAGGTTGTCAATCCTGACGAACCCCCCACCGACACCCCCTCACATGCTTCGACAGAGGGACGAAGATCGACTCCGGAATATGATTCAGAGGAGAGCTGGAGAAGGACTCACCTACCAGGACCCTCAAGACTTCACCGCCCCCATAGAAACCAGACCACGTATGACACACCTACGCCGACAACTATACTCTCCTCCTCCGATTCCGATTCCACTGCCCCCGAGTCCCCCAAACCTGATACTTTTCGATGAAGAGGAGGAGAGACTCCCTTCGCCAGTCCCACCCCCTCCAGCTCGCCCTCCACCCTGGCCTCGCTCGACCGCAATGACCCAGGGTTCTATAATGAGCTCCGGCAATGACACTTATGAATCCGCTACATCGGGCGGCCTTCGTACCAGCAAAGAAGAAGACCTGGAGAATCCCCGCTCGCATACAGCATTCGACAACGCAAGGAGGACCCAGATGCCCCCATTAGGGACCCAAGGAGCGAGCGATGCCTCGCTCTACGAGAAATTGAGAGTAATCCCTTCTACCTGGGAACTCCAGACAGAGCCTGGCCATCCCTCTCCCTATCCCAGCGAATGGCCCATGGAACCTACCGATCCCAGGCCTGGGCCCTTTGAAGGGCAGACTATCTATGACGAGGAGGAGTCAACGAGACTCAGGAGGAGCACCGCCACCGCTTCGACCTTCGACCCAACAAAGAGCTATGGTGGTATGAGCTCAACTACGGCCCCATACCAGGGGTACACGTCCCCACTCTACGAGCAAGGACCGAGCAGGAGGAGCGAGTCCTCAACTGCCAACTGGCAGCTATACTCGCTACCTGGAGAAGAGACGAGGCCGACTGCACTGAGCTATCCTGAGTACGCACTCGCCAACAGTCTACCCCTACCCCCTGAACTAAAAGACCCCAACCGACGTCGAGGACGACCTGCAGCCCCACTCATCAAACCGATAGGTGGTCGGTCCCAAGACCACCACCCAAGAACAATCCCCCTGACCCACCAGACTGGCCATCAGGGGATGCAGACGAACAGGCTCCCTGGCTACAGGTGAAGCCTACCTTAATTCGACTCCCTGCCGACTTCAAAGGAAAAGGGGATGATATCCACAGGTTCACAGGGGCCTGTGAGGAGTATTTCTCAATATTCCGAGCGTACTACCCCACTCACGCCAACAAAATCCTCTTCGCCACCTCCCTCTTCGGCAAGAGCCCCCAAGGTTGGTGGTCCCAGTACCGCCTCCAATTCCGAAGCGACGCTGAAGGACGCTACCGGTACTGCTCGTGGGACGACTTCAAAGCCGCCCTACAAGTCGAATATGGGGACCCCGCCCTCCAAGAAGTAATGGAGAAATGAATGAATGACCTCAGAATGACTGGTACAGCAGCCGAGGACTTCCGCAAGCTGGAAGAACTGGCTCGCCAAGCTGACCAGCTCTGCGACTTAGGACCATGAGGTGCCTTGGTACGAGCTGTCCGACAAGGAGTCCCCACCTCATATACCGACTCCATCGCTGACCTGGGAGTCATGATCCCCTCTACCTACGCAGAATGGAAACAATGAATCTGCAGCATCTACAACGAGAAGGCCTGAAAACAGGCCTTTGACTGAATTGGCCACTACGACAAGTCAGCCAAGGACAAACCCGCTGGTAATACTCGAAAGGTAATACCAGCGTGACAAGTTCCTTGACTGACAAATCGGCCAGCAAAGGATCGTTGGGAGGAGGGTGGACCACTTATGGAGGAGCCGGGGAGCCGATGGATATAGACCACCTCAAGAAGGAAGGCAGGTGCTTCAACTGCAGAGGAAAGGGGCACTTAGGAAAGGATTGCAAGAAGCCGAAGCAGCCTAGAGACCCGAAAAGCGGGCGATATACGACGGCCCAACTTCGGACGATGCTGATGGAGTCTGAGGAGCACGACAAGGAGGAACATGGACACAATCACGAGGAGAAGGTCAAGGAGAAGATGCCCTCGACAACGAAGATTGAGGAGGTAAAAGGCAAGGCCGAGAAGTGAGTGATTCCACTTCCTCGGCCCAATCCTCCTCTCTGGGTGGTCGGTCATCGGGTCCTGCTGTGCGGACATTACCTGATTGTAACAATATTTTATGCACGTCTTTGTTATCTACGCATTCGAATATACCTGCCGCGTTCACACAGTCCCCGAGAACCACCCCAAAAGAATCACAACCAATTCAGGCTCTGCCTGAAAACACATATATAATCCCCCAGAAGTGAAGCGAGACTCATCCCCCTCCTTCGCTTACACTTTCTGTCCCAGAACTCCTCACCCTCCAGGACCTTCAGACTCGATGGGGACCGGAGTTCATCCGAACAATGTCGGGGATCTCCCAGTCCTTAGGGATGAAGGAGGTGCTCCCTGAACCGGCCAAGCCCGTCATCGCTGAAAGGAAACCTCAAGACAAAGACGGGGGTATGAAGTTGATGCCTGCTGACCTTACCCGCAACGATTCGCCTCGTGCTCGAGGGTTGTCACAGATACACGACTCCCTCTCCCCCTGCCTGGAAGAAGAAACGAAGGGTTGCAGCCCTCGTCGTTCTCTCGGAGACGTTACACCAATCGAGACAGTGCCCCCTTCGTCCACGACCCAAAAGGAAGAAGACCGTCCTTCAAGGAAGGATAGGGACACGGGACAGGCGCCGAAGGACCCGGGAGTAATGTGGGAGCACAGCTCATGCGACGAGAACGCGATGTGCACGACTCCCTCCGTTCATCCCGATGAGCCTTCCAGTCACTCCAGGAGCGACCCGCTCCCCAAACCCCCGATTCCTGACGAAGTAGCCGGCAGCGGGCGATCCTCGGGGAAGGAGTGCACCCCAACTGAGGAAGACCCTTGAAGGCCCCCGACCGTCGATGGATCAAGCAGGATTCCAGCATCAGATGCGCGATGCTCATGGGTCCGGAATACCACCATGGTCGAAATTCCCGATGAAGAAGATGATACGTCATTCAAGATGATGCAGGCCAAGGCACAAGAGAAGAAGGAAGAAGAATCGTTGAGGGCGAGGCGTTCCGAATCGATCCCAGTGAGTGTTTCCTCCCTGAAGTTCACCTGGTTCAAGCCGTTTGGCGTGGACTGGACCCTTTGGGCCATCAGGGAAGCACGCACGGATTCGGAGGCGCTTGCCTCGCTCCATCTCTGGGCTCATAAGGAGAAGGTCAATGAGATTGACGACAAACTACTCGCCTCACTCAGGAAGGGAGGAGAATGAGCACGGGAAGAGCTCTACGAATTAAGTCAACCAATTCGATATCAATGCCGAGTATCCACAAAAGGCGTTCGGGAACTGTTCCTCGATGTACAACTCGAGACGCTAGAAAATCGCCAGACGCTCAAGGCTCAGGCCCTAGTCGACAGCAGGTGCACAGGGAGTACCATAAGCGAAAACTATGTCAAGAAGTATGGACTCCTCACCAGACCCGCGCTGGCCCCGATCTCCGTGTACAACGCCGATGGGACACGCAACAAGGCAGGGGAGATCACGGAATTTGTAGAAGTGAGAATGACAATAGGGGGCCACAGTGAGAGGATCGACTTTGCCGTTACCAACATAGGCAAAGGTGATATCTTCCTCAGACACGACTGGCTCCTTCGCCACAACCCCATCATTAATTGGACCACTGGCAAGGTCATCTTTGCTCGATGTCAATGCCAAAAGAACCCCTTCCCGCTTCCGGACGCCGATCCAGAAGATCCGTGGGACGAAGAGTTGGAGGAGGGCGAAACCATCCTGATGGTCGATCTCAGAGAAGAGCTGGAAATCCACGCGGTACACCACACCAACGACCTAGCTGCCAAAGCCGCGGAAGGGAAACCCAAGAAGGCTTTTGAGGAGATGGTACCGCCCCAATACCGCGAGTTTGAAGATCTCTTCTCCAAAGAGAACTTCGATGAGCTACCCGAGCGCAAGCCCTGGGATCACGCGATTGAACTGATTCCCAACGCCAAGTCCACGCTCAATTGCAAGGTATATCCACTCAACCGACATGAACAAGAGGAGCTGGATAAGTTCCTTGATGAGAATTTGGAGTCAGGACAGATCCGTCCCTCTAAATCCCCTTTCGCATCCCCCTTCTTCTTCATCAAAAAGAAGGATGGCTCTCTCCGACCCGTTCAGGACTATCGAAAACTGAACGAAATGACGATAAAGAATCGATACCCCCTCCTGCTTATCTTGGAACTCATGGATAAGCTCCGCAGCGCCAAGTACTTTATGAAATTGGATGTCTGATGGGGCTACAACAACATCAGGATCAAGCAAGGAGACGAGGCCAAAGCTGCCTTCCATACTAATCGCGGACTGTTCGAACCGACAGTCATGTTCTTTGGACTCATGAATTCGCCAGCTACCTTCCAGTGGATGATGAACGATATCTTCCATGACCTTATCATGGAAGGCAAGGTGACGATCTACCTGGACGACATCCTTATTTTCTCCAAGGATCTCCAGGAACATCAACAGATTGTCAAGAGGGTACTTCAACGCTTGAGGGAACATAAACTCTTCCTCAAAGCAGAGAAATGCGAGTTCGAAGTCCTTGAAACCGAGTACCTCAGCATCATCATCAGTGAAGGCTCCGTCCGAATGGACCCCGTCAAGGTCAAGGGAATAACGGAGTGGCCCACGCCCACCAAGAAAAAGGAACTACAGTCCTTTTTGGGCTTCACGAACTTCTACCGAAAGTTCATTAAAGACTACTCCAAGATCGTACGCCCAATGACCCAACTCACCGGTAATGCCCCTTGGACCTGGGGAATGGCCCAAAACGAGGCCTTCCAACGTCTTAAGAAACAGATGGCAGAAGATGTAGTGTTGGCACTCCCCAAGGAAAAGGGGAAGTTCCGAGTAGAGGCCGATTCCAGCGAAGGAGCTATCGGGGCCATCCTTAGCCAAGAACAGGATGGGAAATGGAGACCGGTCGCATTCCTCTCTAAAGCGCTCACCGTCACTGAGCGCAACTATGAGATATATGACAAGGAGCTCCTAGCGATCATGCTTGCATTGGAAGAGTGGAGGCACTATCTCATGGGCGCTGCTGAGGACTTTGAGATCTGGACCGATCATCAAAACCTCCAATACTTCTGGCAGCCTCAGAAACTCAACCGACATCAAGCATGGTGGGTCACTGAGTTAGCCGAATACCACTTTACGCTCCACCATAAACCAGGCGCCTCTAACAGAAAGGCGGACCTGCTCAGTAGACGAGACGATCACGACCAGGTCTTCTTGGTCTTCCCTTCGGCCGCCTTGGCAGCTAGGTCGTTGGCGTGATGTACCCCACGAATTTCTAGCTCCTCCCTAAGATTGACCATCAGGATGGTTTTGCCCTCTTCCAGTTCCTCATCCCATGGATCTTCTGGGTCAGCGTCGGGAAGCAGAAACGGATTCTTTTGGCACTGGCATCGGGCAAAGATGACTTTGCCAGTGGTCCAATTAATGACGGGATTGTGGCGAAGGAGCCAGTCGTGTCCGAGAAAGATATCGCCCTTGCCGATATTGGTGATGGCAAAGTCGATCCTTTCGCTGTGGCCCCCTATCGTCATTCTTACTTCTACAAACTCCGTGATTTCCCCTGCCTTGTTGTGCATCCCATCGGTGTTGTACACGGAGATCGGGGCTGGTGTGGGTCTGGTGACGAGCCCATACTTCTTGACGTAGTTCTCGCTTATGGTACTCCCCGTGCATCCGCTGTCGACTAAGGCCTGAGCCTTGAGCATCTGGTGATTTTCCAGTGTCTCAAGTTGTACGTCGAGGAATAGCTCATGGGCGCCTTTAGTGGACAGGCAGCGTTGATATCAAATTGGTTGGCCCAATTCGTAGAGCTCTTCCTGTGCTCGTTCTCCTCCCTTCCTCAGTGAGACGAGGAGTTTATCATCAATCTTGTTAACTTTTTCTTTATGGGCCCAGAGATGGAGTGAGGCGAATGCCTCTGAGTCTGTGCATGCCTCCCTGATGGCCCGAAGGGTCCAGTCCGTGCCAAACAGCTTGAACCAGGTGGACTTCGGGGGGGAAACACTCACTGGACTTGACTCGGAACGCCTCGCCCTCAACGGTTCTTCTTCCTGCTTCTTTTGCGCCTTGACTTGAGCCATCTTGAAGGACGTATCGTCTTCTTCGTCGGGAACCTCGACGAAGATGGTCTTCCAGGCCCTTGAGCATCGTGCATCCGATGCCGGAACCCCACTTGATCCTTCGGCGGTCGGGGGCCTTTGAGGGGTCTCCCCAGTTGGGGCATGCTCCTTCCCTGGGGATCGCCTGCTGCCGGCTACTTCGTCAGGACTCGGGGGTTTAGGGAGCGGGTCGCTCCTGGAGTGGCCAGAAGGCCCATCAAGACAGACGGAGGAAGCCATGGACGTCGCGTTCTTGTCGCATGAACCGTACTCCCACGTTACTTCCGGGTCCTTCGATGCCTGTCCCGTGTCCCTATCCTTTCTTGTGACGTCTTCTTCCATTCGGGTCGTGGATGAAAGGGGCGCTGTCTCGATCGGTGTGACGTCTCCGAGAGAATGACAAGAGCTGCTACCTTTCATTTCTTCTTCCAGGCAGGGGGAGAGGGAGTTGTGTATCTGTGACGACCCTCGAGTGCAAGGCGAATCGTTGTGGGTGAGGTCAACAGGCATCGACTTCATGCCCCCGCCTCCGTTTTGAGGTTTTCTTTCAGCGACGATGGGCTTGGCCGGTTCGGGGAGAACCCCTTTCGTCCCTAAGGACTGAGAGATCCCCAACATTGTTCGGATGAACTCCGGTCCCCATTGAGTCTGAAGGTCCTGGAGGGTGAGGAGTTCTGGGACAGAAAGTGTAAGCGAAGGAGGGGGATGAGTCTCGCTTCGCTTCTGGGGGATTATATATATCTTTTCAGACAGAGTCTGAATTGATTGTGATTCTTTTTGGGTGGGTTCGGGCGACTGTGAAAGCGAAGCAGGTATATTCGAATGCACTAAAACTGTAGATGTACATAATGATGTAATACAATCGGATAAAGTCCGCACAGCAGGACCCGATGACCGACCACCCAGAGAGGAGGATTGGGCCGAGGAAGTGGAATCACTCACTTCTCGGCCTTGCCTTTTACCTCCTCAATCTTCGATGTCGAGGGCGTCTTCTCCTCGACCTTCTCCTCATGGCTATGTCTGTGCTCTTCCTTATTGTGCTTCTTGGCCTCTGTCAGCATCGTCCGAAGTTGGGCCATCGTATATCGCCCATTTTTTGGGTCTCTAGGCCGCTTTGGCTTTTTGCAATCCTTCCCTAAGTGCCCCTTCCCTCCGCAGTTGAAGCATCGTCCCTCTTTCTGGAGGCGATCTATATCCATTGGTTCTCCGGCCCCTCCGTAAGTGGTCCATCCCGAACCTGATGTCCCTTTACTGGTGGGTTTATCGGCCGAGGAACTTGTCGCACCGTTATTACCTTTCAGGGTATTACCGGCAGATTTGTTGCTGGCCGACTTGTCGTAGTGGCCTATGCGGTCGAAGGGCTGCTTTCGGGCCTTTTCGTCGTAGATGCTGCATATACGTTGTTTCCATTCCGCATATGTGGAGGGGATCATGACTCCCAAATCAGCAATGGAGTCGGTGTAGGAGGCAGGGACACCTCGTCGGACAGCTCGGACTAGGGCGCCTCAGGGTCCCAAGTCGTGGAGCTGGTCGGCTTGGCGAGCTAGTTCCTCCAGCTTGCAGAAGTACTCAGCGGCCGTGCCGGTCATGCGGAGGTCGTTCATCTGCTTCTCCATGACTTCTTGGAGGGCGGGGTCGCCATATTCAACCTGTAAGGCGGCTTTGAAATCGTCCCATGAGCAATACCGATATCGTCCTTCAGCGTCGCTTCGGAACTGAAGGCGGTATTGGGACCACCATCCTTGGGGTCTCTTGCCAAAGAGGGAGGTGGCGAAGAGAATTTTGTTGGTGTGAGTGGGGTAGTATGCTCGGAATATTGAGAAATATTCCTCACAAGCCCCCGTGAATCGATGGATGTCGTCCCCTTTCCCTTCAAAGTCGGCGGGGAGTCGGATTAGGGTGGGCTTCACCTGTAGCCAGGGAGCCTGTTCTTCTGCGTCCCCTGATGGCCAGTCTTGCGGGTCGGGGGGGTTGTTCTTGGGTGGTGGTCTCAGTACCGACCACCTGTCAGTTCGATGAGTTGGGCTTCCCCCTCGCTTGGGGGCCGGGGCTGCAGGTCGTCCTCGATGTCTGTTCGGATCTTCTAGTTTGGGGGGGAGGGGGAGGCCGTTGGCAAGGGCAAAGTTCCTTGCTTGGACCAGCCTCTGGGTTAGGTCATTGACCACATCCGGGAAGGCTGCTTGTTGGGTGCGGTGCTCCTGTCTCCTGGCCTCTGCTTCTGCTTCCTCCTGCTGTCGTCGCGCTGTTTCGGGGTCGATGTTGGGGGGGTCGATGGGGATGTCGCCCGGCCCTGTTTGTCCAGAGCTGGCGAATAGTCTACTTGTCCCCTTCCAAACCTGGTTCTGGCGTCTCCAGTCGGTCGGCGGCGAGTCAGGCATTGGCCTGAGCCAGTTGTACCTGGGATAACTCGGCGCGGTCGGCCTCATCTCTTCTCCAGGCAGCGAGTATAGCTGCCAGTTGGCGGTTGAGGACTCGCTCCTCCTGCTCTGTTCTTGCTCGTAGATCGGGGACGTGTACCCCTGGTATGGGGCCATAGTTGAGTTCGTACCACCATAGCTCCTCATTTGGGATGAGACTGAAGCGGTGTCAGTGCTCCTCCTGTGTCTCGTCCACTCCTCCTCTTCGTAGGTAGTCTGCCCTTCGAAGGGCCCAGGCCTGGGATCGGTAGGTCCCATGGGCCATTCGCTGGGACAAGGAGAGGGATGGCCAGGCTCTATCTGGAGTCCCCAGGTGGAAGGGACTGCTCTCGATCTCTCGAAGAGTGAGGCGTCGCTCGCTCCTGGGATCTCTAGGGGGGGCATCTGGGTCCTCCTCGCATTGTCGAATGCTGTATGCGAGCGGGGATTCTCCAATTCTTCTTCTTCGCTGGTACGAAGGCCGCCCGATGTAGCGGATTCGTAAGCGTCATTGCTGGAGCTCATTATAGAACCCTGGGTCATTGTGTTTGAGCGAGGCCGGGGTAGAGGATGAGCTGGAGGAGGTGGGGCTGGCGAAGGGTGTGTCTCCTCTTCGAAGACGATTAGGTTCGGGGGACTCGGGGGCGGGGGAATCGGGATCAGAGGAGGAGAGTATAACTGTTGGCATAGATGCACTGTAGTCGACCTGGTAGATTCGGTGGGGGCAGTGAAGTCTCGAGGGCCCTGGTAGGTGAGCCCTTCTTTGGCTCTCCTCTGAATCATGTTCCGGAGTTGATCTTTGTCCCTCTGTCGAAGCACGTGAGGGGGTGTCGGTGGAGGGTTCATCAGGATTGACGACCCGTAGGGTCGTCTGGGGGAGGGTCTCGCTATCTGGTCGGGGCTGGCTGACCTCGGCTGTAGGTATTTGTCGGAGGCTTCGCTCCAATTCTCTCCTGGCATCCTCCAGGGGTTCCATTCCAACTCCATGATAGGCTCTAATGAGCTCCTCGATACTTCCCTCCTAAGAGGGAGTACTTCTGGCATCCTCAGAGGAGTGCCGGGTTCCGGAAGGGCCAGCCACTGGGCTTGGCGTTCTTCCTCTTCGTTCGAAGAAATAGTCGGCGAAGGGGCCCTGTAGGTCCCGGGTCGGCGACTCTGGGGGCGTCTCGTAGGACTCCTGTCCATAGATGGCATAGCTCGTGGGGTACGCCGGAACATTGTAGGGGGGATTGTAAAAGCGGGGGAGTGTCGGGGGTGGGTAGATTAATTGTCCTCTTTGAAAGGTAATTCCGTGGTGTTCAAACCACTCTCTGTTTCTGTAGTAGATAGTTGCGGCTGCAGTTGCTGATCCAATTACTCCTGCTATCGTGAAGAAGATCACGGCAAGGTTACTCGTTGTTCCTGTTGAAAGGTTGGGGGTTTGTTGTGGGGGCATATGAAATCCTTCCTGCGTCTAGCGTCGTGGAAGGGTGAGGGAAGCTTCAAGCTAATTGTTAGGGCCGACCTTCACGTGACTCGAAGTCGGGCAATTGCTAAGCTGTCTCATGTTCGGACAATCACTTTGGCAACGCCTTGGATGATCTCGAGGTGATGAAAGAGGCGCTTATAGAGAGGCTCTCGGCAAGCGAGCAGACAAGTAAGATTTATGTGATGTTAAACCTTAGCTCGAAGCTGAGGTTGTACAGTGAAATTGTAGCTACTTAAATACGAAAGTGTAAGTACTATTAATAGGTACGAAAGTTTTATCGAAGTCAAGAGGTGTGCTAGTCGGGCGACAAGCATGCAATATCATGTGTTGTCCATCATGAAAGATTTGTCGAAGTTGATATGGCGATACGGTGGTGATTATGTGTAAGCGTGATTATGCCGATGAGATGAGATAAGACTAGAAAAATGAAAAAAGTCAATAAATCGTAACACGGATAGTCTTCGTCGCTGACTTGAGATTCCCAGGATGATTCCTCGGCATCCGTGTCAATCTCGTACTTGTCCTCCTTTCCTATGATTTTCCTTAACTTCAAATGATCGAGGTTAGGAACCCCGACGGACTGCATGCCCAGCTTCATCATCTCCCTGACCACCCCATCGTCCTCCTCATCCTTGGATTCCTCCACAATATACTTGTTGGAACCCTTCAGGACCTTTTTCCACAAGCGCCATTCCAACCGTTGGCCTCTGAGGGCATAAAACCTTGCCCTTGTTTCCTCAAACCTTCTAATACTGGCTACTGCCTTCTGCAGCCCATCCTTTCCAAGGGTTCTGTACCAGAACTTCACGTTCACCAATTCAAAGGCATCCGCAGCATCAAAAGTCTTCTTGACGCGGACGTGTTTGCGCCAAACCTGTGCCATGTCCTTGTCAAGACGCATGTTCATCGCCCTTTGAAGGGCCTCCAGAGCTGTGCGACCAAGCCCTTGCAATTCGTCTAATGACTCGTACCACTCCTCTTTGCAGTCTTCTGGGATAAAATCCTGTGGATACTCGATCGCGTCACCAGGCTGGAAGTCGTCCACTAAATCATCCACACAGGATCCGACGGTCTCCAGTTTTGCCTCCATCTTCTCCATCTTCATCTCCATCATATCCATACGCGTGTGCAGGCTATGAAGGAGGTCCATGACCTCGTCCATCCCCGCAGACTCCATCTCGTCAGAAAAAATGCACTTGGCTTTGCAAACCCTACACCTCTCGCAGGACCTTCCCTTTTGAGCCAGGAAGCAATGAGCACCGTCGGCCTTACACCGCCCACACTGATCTAATAAAGATTTAGTCCTGGCCACGGAGGTCGATGATCACTTACCTTTACCAAAATATTCTATGTCCCCATTCCCTGGGACCGGATCAGTCTTCAACCTCTTGGTAGGAGGTGCTGCTGAATGAAATTGCCCCGACAGGCCCACAATTCTCTCCTCTCCACTGCCTACCACATACTCTGTGGATTTCACCTTTTGTTTCTGTCTGCCGGTCGCCACGGTCACCACCTTACCCTTTCCTTTCCGTCTCCTTCGAGATTCAGCCAATTCCTCCCTCGCCTTCGCTTTTGGATCTTCATCATCCCCGGCGGCCCCATCCTCATCTGAATCCACCAGCATTTCACCCCACGAGACCTGATCCTCCGTCTCCTTTCGTAACCTCTCTAACTCTGTGACCTCTGCCATCTCCTTCAACCTTAACCTCTCCCTTTCCTGCTTCTGCTCTTCCTCAAGTCATTTCCTTTCCAACCTCTTTGCCTCCTCTTGCCTTTTCCATTCTGCCACAGCCTCTGCTTCCTTTTTCGCCTTTGCCTCTGCCACTTTTTTAGCCCTCTCCTCTGCTTTTTTTTGAGCTATCTCCACAGCTGCCACAATCTTTTTGGCCTTTGCTAATTCCGCTGCCATCTCCATCTTCCACTCATCATGAGCATCAACAGCAGCCCTATACGCAGTTTCCTCGACATCCCGTTCAGCGTACAAAACTTCGAGTTTGTCAGGATCAATATTGTCCGGGGTAGGCAGCGTGATGTAAGCTTCAGGCATTTGCGATCGGTGGTATGAAGTCGAAGACATGACGGACAGCGAGGAAGAAATTTTGAACTTAAAAGATGGTGGTTCAGGTTCAAGAGGCAATTATCACGTGACAAACCTGTACAAAATTCCATGCAGCACATTCGGCCATCGGGATCAGCGCTCTTGAGGGCAAGAACACTAAGGGGGGGATACTGTAACGAGCATGCCATGGACTCCATGGACTTCAACCTTCAACTCATCCAACCAGCTCCAACTCACTCATTGGAATCCAACGGATTCTGTTTCCCAGTTTCTATTCCATAATTCATATCTCTATTTCACATACTAATTTCACATATTCATTTATCACACCTAGAATCCGTTACGGTAGCGAGTAGGTGTTATATCGGAGTCCATGGAATACTCGACTCCTCCAGATACAGAATATTCCAGACTTATATTATTCTAGCCTCCGATTCCTTGGACTCTGCCCTAGTATATAAACTGTAGAGCTAGCAGTACATACCTCAGTTTGAATATCAACTTGGTTTAGCCCAATACTCTTGTACTCACTATCTCTGGCCTTCAAGCCTAATCTCTATCTCTTACTATAAGTCTGCGGACTCTGACTCCGTCAGGACTTCATCTTGATCCCACAGACTCTGTCCATAATCTATCTTAGGGCTACGACCCAAGGGTGACATTGCTAATAGCTTCGCCAAGCCCACGCACTCTGTGGACTCCTCGGCATGCATTCTAATCCTTTCATCTATTGGCACAATCCTAACAACGCCATGGAGTCTGCGGAGTGCATGGGCTTGGCAAAGCTATTAGCAATGTCACCCTTGGGTCGTAGCCCTAAGATAGATTATAGACGGAGTCTGTGGGATCAAGATGAAGTCCTGACGGAGTCAGAGTCCGCAGACTTATAGTAAGAGATAGAGATTAGGCTTGAAGGCCAGAGATAGTGAGTACAAGAGTATTGGGCTAAACCAAGTTGATATTCAAACTGAGGTATGTACTGCTAGCTCTACAGTTTATATACTAGGGCAGAGTCCAAGGAATCGGAGGCTAGAATAATATAAGTCTGGAATATTCTGTATCTGGAGGAGTCGAGTATTCCATGGACTCCGATATAACACCTACTCGCTACCGTAACGGATTCTAGGTGTGATAAATGAATATGTGAAATTAGTATGTGAAATAGAGATATGAATTATGGAATAGAAACTGGGAAACAGAATCCGTTGGATTCCAATGAGTGAGTTGGAGCTGGTTGGATGAGTTGAAGGTTGAAGTCCATGGAGTCCATGGCATGCTTGTTACAGTATCCCCCCTTTAGTGTTCTTGCCCTCAAGAGCACTGTCTCAATAGCAAGAAGAAAGGGGATTCCAATGGAGCTCCAGAGCAGTTGGAAAGGTTGGAATACAATCCGATGGATTCCGAGGAATTTTGGAGGTTTGTTATAACAGAGTTGGAATAGTACTCTGAGGATTCCAAGGAATTTTGTTAGGCAAATGTTTGAGGTAGGAGTGCTGGAGTTTAAAAAGGGTTGGAATAGGATTCCAATGGATTCCGAGGAATTCTGAAATGGGACTGAAGGAACAATGAAATCTGGAGTCCAATGGATTCCAAGGAATTTGGAGGTAGACCAAGAATTATAAGGTTGACAATGGAAGGTCTGCGGAATCCATTTCCAATTAGGAAGTGAATTTGCAATAGTTTTCCAGAATTTAATTTGAAATTGGAGAAGCAGACTCTGCAGGAGTCCGATGGAGATAAGTCAAGAAGTGATAGGTGTGGATTTGAATGAGGCTTTGCGAATGGTGACCTTGGATGGTGGTCCTGTTCTGCCAGGGCAATGAGGGTGGAAATTGTCCGTGGATTCCAGTCCTGATTAGGAAATATATTTGCAATAGTTTCCTAGGATTCCATTTGAAATTCAGGAACCAGAAATCGTCAGAGGCTGATAAATTGGAATGGATCAAGAAACAAGGGAGGTGGATTAGAGGGAGTTTGATAATTGATGCTGTATAACAATGGTGGGGCCCAACGGAGTCTTGAATTAGGAATGAAGTAGACTGGAAGGGTCTGAGCAGACTGGCACATATGTGTCGGCAGCCGCGGAAGCACTAGATGGGGATGAAACATCCAATAATGGTAAACAGAAAATGGTACTGTGCTTTTACCCAGTCAATCAATGGATTGCAGTGGGAAAGCCAGTTGTATCCTAGGACAGCATTATGTGATGAATCAGGATGAGTGACATGGAAGTCAATTAGAAATGATGTTTCCTGATGGGAAACAGACAGATGCAGAATCCGATGGGGCCACTGAGAATCCAAGGTTGAACAGTGGGAATGAGAGTGATGTAACAGTTGTGAAAATGATGAAGCATTGGCTCAGGCTGGAATCAACCAGACCAAGTAATGAAGAGTAGACATAGGGGTTTAAGGATCTCAGATCCAGAATTGACAGTTAAAGAGTGGCAACATTGAGGGTTATGATTTCCGAGGTGCAGTGACAGTCAATGCAATTCTGTCCTTGCACAGAGAATATACAGTTGCTCTATTCTTCCGACTCCATGGGAGCCAAATCAGTAGAGGCAGGGGTGATGGAAGGTATGCCTAACTTGAAAGCATAGGGCTTGGAAGCAGGGGAGGAATTGGTAAAGGGTTCCATGGAGTCGGTGTTAGATGAATTGGGGACCATGGAATCCGTGGGTGAATTTGAGTTGCAATCCAAACCCATGGATACACTGCTGTAGATGTCATGGGAGGGCTTGTCCTGGTTTTCCAAGGAAACCTCGGCCCTGCAAGTCCAATAGCGAGCATCCAGCTCCTGGGCAAGAGCTCACATTCCTTGGAGGTTATTGGGTTTTCCATGGTGGGACATATCATCCTTGATGCGGGGGCAGAGACCACGGTAGAAAGCGTGATGAAGAGAATTATCACCATAACCGATGATAGCAGCATACTGGTTGAACTGGACAATATACTTCATAATCCAGTCTTCATTATGCATCTGAAGATTTTTGAGCTGGTCTTCAGCATCTCCAACTGCATCAAATGGACCAAAGTTAGTCCGGAGTTCCAAAATGAAGGCAGTATAGGAATATGCCCATGCAGGAGGGTTATCATGGTTAGGATGGAGGATATCAGGCTCAAACCAGTCAAGAGCCATACCGGAAAGGAAGGAGAGGGCATAGTTAACCTTCTTGGCCTCTGATGTAAAAGCATCAGGTCGGTCATTGAAGTTTAACTGGAGGGAGATAATGAAAGCCTTCAGTTTCCATGGGTCTGAGCCATCAAAGGTGTCAGGCTCCTTGACCTTAGTGTGGACTGGGCACTGAGGAGGGTTGTTGACTTGGGCAGCAAGTCCACGGAGCAGGTTCATGAAATCCTGCAGCATACGGGCATTGTCATTCATGGAGAAGTGGGTAGGATTGGTAGATGGAGATGAAGATGAAAATTCCATGGAGTCCATGGAATTTGCAAAAGAGCTCGAGTTAGAACCCAAACTCTTAGACTTGGAGAGAGAGAAAGAAGGGGCTTGAAGATAGTGTCAAATGTGTATATAAATTTCGACTCAAGGGTTTGAGTTCGAATATACTGTTAGGATTGTGCCAATAGATGAAAGGATTAGAATGCATGCCAAGGAGTCCATGGAGTGTGTGGGCTTGGCAAAGCTATTAGCAACGTCACCCTTGGGTCGTAGCCCTAAGATAGATTATGGACAGAGTCTGTGGGATCAAGATGAAGTCCTGACGGAGTCAGAGTCCACAGACTTATAGTAAGAGATAGAGATTAGGCTTGAAGGCCAGAGATAGTGAGTACAAGAGTATTGGGCTAAACCAAGTTGATATTCGAACTGAGGTATGTACTGCTAATTCTACAGTTTATATACTGGTGTGGAGTCCGAGGAATCGGAGGCTAGAATAATATAAGTCTGGAATATTCTGTATCTGGAGGAGTCGAGTATTCCATGGACTCCGATATAACACCTACTCGCTACCGTAACGGATTCTAGGTGTGATAAATGAATATGTGAAATTAGTATGTGAAATAGAGATATGAATTATGGAATAGAAACTGGGAAACGGAATCCATCAGATTCCGATGAGTGAGTTGGAGCTGGTTGGATGAGTTGAAGGTTGAAGTCCATGGAGTCCGTGGCATGCTCGTTACAGGCATGCATTCTAATCCTTTCATCTATTGGCACAATCCTAACAGAGTGCCTGCCCTAGGTTGAACTGGAGGTACGTTGAAGTGTGCCCAATTACACTGGGTGTTGGCTTGTCTCATGGCTGGTATGTCAACATCACCTTGTTATTGAAAGGTCAGACTTCATAGCAAATTGGAGGATTGGTGGGACAGATTCACTTGTACTTAGGGTGTCTCTGTTGTGTGTCTCATCTTCATTCATGGCCCACTCTGCAAAACAGGCATGTACAGCATTTCTTGCAGCTCTGGGATTCCATTTGGGCCATAGTCAGTGATATACAAATTCTGGTTCAAGAGGTTGTGACAGATAGGTGCAGTGGTGGGTGCTGGGTGATGTATTGTCATTAGCTTGGTCCTTGGGCACTGAGATACTTCCAAATGTACCAATAACAAGGGTGAACTGGCCAGGGGTGGCTAAGTATTTCCTCTTGCAGTGCCCATCAAACTTGAATTCTAGACTAGCATACTGAATCATGTATGAGAGGTTGAATTGTGTCTCCTTGATGGTCTTGTTAAATGTAAGCAAGGTGTTGTTCAGTTTGTGAGTCATTAGCTGGAGGAAACACCATCCCATGTTGTCAAATGTGAGATGGTCAAGATTGTCAGTCTGCAGGTCAGGAATCTAGGGCTTCATCCTATCCATATTGTGTGCAAGAAGTTGGGTGTATATGTCCTTGTATGTGTCATTGCTGGTAGTATGATACGTGATACATAAGCTGAGTTTTTGCATGTGTGCATGGAATGGCTTGATGTCTGTCTGTTTGAGATTATAGGTATTGGACTGGGGCAGCATGTATCCTCTCTGCATATGAGGATAATTGTGTTTTTTGACCTGTATGTGATGGTGTGGACTGATAAAGGGGTATATGAGAATGTGGCATACCAGTGCTTGGTAGTCACCCCATGTCATGTGCAAGATGGAGGCTTTCTTATGCCTGGTAGTGTTGGATTTAACAAAAGCTGTCATGCTGAACTGTAGAAGCTCTTCCAGGAATGCATTTGGATTGAAGTCATGCAATAGCAGCCTGGCTATGGCTGGTGCTGGTTGTATATATGGCTAAGGGAGTGTGCTCGAGGGGTTGGCAGTCATGTGGTTGGGCTGTGGGTAGATGCCAGCAGCAGTAAGCCTGTAGAGTGATGATGTGGTCAAAAGGCTTAGAACCAGATTGACACTGCCAAGCGAAGAACCTGATCTTGTATCACATAACACTACTTCTCTCTCTTCTGCTTCATCCATTGCATGTCTTTTAGGTCCCTCCTGCTACTTTTTGTGTCTTCTGCCTTTATCTCACTCTTCATCTCAATGCCTGCTTGATGTAGATGGTCTGAGAGTGAGAACAGGACCTTGATCAATGTTCTACTTGAGGAGAAAAAGGCAGGCAACCAGTCTGACAATGGGTGGAAAAAGATTATGTGGAACAAGGCAAGACTACCACTGATGTGGTTTGGAAACCATGTATTGAAGTGAGTCTCAGCACATATCTCATTTCCTGCCCATCATCAACTGATATCCAGGCCAATGCTGAGATGAAGTGGTTCAAAACCCACCTATTTCCATTGTACAACTCAATGTCCAAACTTGTGGATGGCACTGTTGCTACAGGAACTGGTGCATTCCATGCTGGACAAGAACCAAATATTGATGTGTCCACACTGGCTATTCCTCAACCCTCTCACTCTCCTGTTTTATCTCCATCACACCCTGTACTCTGTACCCCACCACACTCTCATTTGGAAACTGAAATGTCATGTCAAGCCCTGCAGGAGAAGACAAATGTCCTGAAGGACAGCTTTTATGATGATGAGCTCTCTTATGAACACTCAGATTCTGAGCAAGTACCAGATCCCTTTTGAAGTCTCCCATGCTCATCAACTAATGTACTATTTCTTTTCAGATACCATTCAAATCCACATCTCATAAACATGAGTGAGCCTCTACAGAATCTCTGGAACCATCCTCCTCTGGATGCAAATTGACTCGGCATAGAAAGCAAAATGCTGATGCTACTATTGATGTTGCACATGCTATCTGAAATCTGTCTAGATCCATGGCTCCTCTGGAAAACCCTGTTGCAAAGGCCTTAGAGCTCATTCATGACAATAGAGATTTCTCCAACTTGAACAGTAAAGCAGGTATACTCACCCTTTTTACTATCAAGCCTGAAATAGCAACAGCCCTTCTACAATCCTGCAAGCAGGGAGTGTGCACTGCTCTGATCAAGATGATGCTTCAGAAGGAGAATTTATGATTTTTCTGATGACACTTGCCATTCGTTAACATCCACATTCTGTATTATTTTCTTTGCCATCTACGCTTATTTGTTATGCTGTCCTTCCATTGCTATTATGTTCACCCTGCTTTGACTTGTGGACCATGAATGGTATTGCTTGTATTTAAATATTGTACAGTATGGAATTATCTGCCTGTAGCTACATTTAACCAGACTCATCACTGCTTTCTGTATTATCATGAATGTATGCCTAATAATCGGCCCACATGTTCCTTGCTATCCAGTCACGATGAGCTACTGCTTGGTCTCTTTCTGTTAGGATCATGCCAATAGAAGAAAAGATTAGAGTGCATGCTGAGAAATCTGCAGAGTGCATGGGCTTGGTGAAGCTATTAGCAATGTCACCCTTGGGTTGAAGCCCTGATATATTATGAACAGAGTCCGTGGGATGAAGACAAAGTAAGATCAAGATGAAGTTCTGATGGAGTTGGAGTCCGTGGACTTATAGTAAGAGATTTGAGATTAGGCTTGAAGGCCAGAGATAGTGAGTATGAGAGGATTGGGCTAAACCAAGTTGATATTCGAACTGAGGTATGTACTGCTAATTCTACAGTTTATATACTAGTGCAGAGTCCGAGGAATCGGAGGCTAGAATAATATAAGTCTGGAATATTATGTGTCTGGAGGAGTCGAGTATTCCATGGACTCCAATATAACACCTACTCACTACTATTATGGATTCTAGGTGTGATAAATGAAATATGTGAAATTAGTAAAATGAAATGAAAATATGAAATATGATATAGAAACCAGGAAACAGAGTCCAATGGAATCTGATGAGTGTGTTGGTGCTGTTGGAGATTGACAAAGGCTGATGTCCATGGGTTCCATGGCATGCTTGTTACACTTTCCTCCTCAGAGATATTGTTGGTGTTAACTGCATTCTCTGGTGGTTCTCTTGATGGTTGTCATACTGGTTGTTCTTGAGCATGAAGGACAAGATTCAGGTCCACATCATTAGGGTCATGTTTCTTGATAAAGCTGTGTAATGCGGCTAGAGCAGAAATGAATTTTGCTTGGATTTCGATATTATATTCTAGTGCAGCAACCATCAAAGCAAATTGTCATTTCAAGACACCAAAAATATGTTTGACAGCATTGCGAAATTGGGCATACCATAGGTTGAAGAGCTCTTGATAATCTTGTGGCCTGTAGGCAGATACAATCATGGATCATGGAATTTAGACCTGATAGAACTCACAAACCTTTAATTAGAGCGTCTCCACTCTTTGAGATGATATCTTACACTGCAGTATGGAGTCATGAGAAGATCACAGAGAGGAAACCTAGTATCAGCAAGGTATTTGTTACGATTTATTAACTTTTTTCCTTTATTTCAGTCTTATCGCATCTTATCGGCGTCATCGTGCTTACACACTATCGCCGCCTCACCACCGATATCAACTTCGACAAAACTTTCATGATGGACAACACATGATATTGCATGCTCGTCACCCGACCAGCATGCCTCTCAGCTTCTGTAAAACTTTCGTAGCTATTCTTAGGACCAACTCTTTAGTATTTAAGTAGTTACGATTTACTGTACAACCTCAGCTTCGAGCTAAGGTTTACTTTCACATAAATCTTACTTGTCTGCTCGCTTGCCGAGAGCCTCTCTGTAAGCGCCTCGTTTACCCCCTCGAGTCAACCGCGGTATTGTCTAAGTGATTGTCTGAACGCGAGACAGCTTAGCAATTACCCGACTACGAGTCACGTGGACATCGGCCCTAACAGTATTATTGTCCAGGAGGAAGGGCAAAGTCTTTTTGTCATGCATAGTCAAACACTGCTGAATCTGCTGCACTCCCTTCCTATCTGCTGAGGGTGTAGACAAAGAAGAGATCAAAATCACAAGCTGCCAGTACATTCTGTGAAATCCAGCCCTTGTGATTGCAATAACATGCAGTATCAGCTTCATATACCCAAGAATCAATGTGAGATCCATCAGCTCCATCACAGCAGTATCGAAAATACAAGAAGAACCTTGTTGCAATCACAGTCAGTGTCCCAGTGAGTATTTGTTATGATTTATTAACTTTTTTCCTTTTTTCCTTATCTCAGTCCTATCGCATCTTATCGGTGTCATCATGTTTATGCATTATCACCACCTCATCACCGATATCAACTTCGACAAAACTTTCATGATGGACAACGCATGATATTGCGTGCTCATCGCCCGACAAGCATGCCTTCTTACTTCTGCAAAACTTTCGTAGCTATTATTAGTACCGACTCTTTAGTATTTAAGTAGCTATGCTTTACTGTACAACCTCAGCTTCGAGCTAAGGTTTACCTACACATAAACTTTACTTGTCTGCTTGCTTGCCAAGAGCTTCTCCAGTAAGCACCTCTTTCATCACCTCAGAGTCATCTGAGGTGTTGCCAAAGTGATTGTCCGAATGCGAGACAGCTTAGCAATCACCTGACTTCAAGTCACATGAGAGTCGGCCCTAACAATTAGCTCGAAGCTTCCCTCACCCTTCCACGACGCTAGATGCAGGAAGGATTCCGTATGCCCTCACAAACCCCCGACATCTCCGCAGGAACAACAAGTACCCTTGCCGTAACCCTTTTCACAATAGCAGGAGTAATTGGAACAGCAACCGCAGCTGCAACCATCTACTATAGAAACAGAGAGTGGTTTGAACACCACGGAATTACATTTCAAAGAGGATGACTAATCTACCCACCCCCGACACTTCCCCGCTTCTATAACCCTCCCTACAATGTTCCGGCGTACCCCACGAGCTACGCCATCTATGGACAGGAGTCCTACGAGACGCCCCCAGAGTCGCCGACCCGGGACCTTCAGGGCCCCTTCTCCGACTACATTGAACAAAGAGGAAGAACGCTGAGCCCAGTGGCTGGCCCTTCTGGAACCCAGCACTCCTCTGAGGATGCCAGAAGTACTCCCTCTTTCGAGGGAAGTATCGAGGAGCTCATTAGAGCCTACCATGGAATTGGAACAGAACCCCTGGAGGATGCCAGGAGAGAACTGGAGCGAGGCCTCCAACAGATACCTATGACTGAGATTGCCCAGCCCCGACCAGATAGTGAGACCCTCCCCCAGATGGCCTTACGAGTCGTCAATCCTGATGAACCCTCCGAGGCCACCAACACCGCCTCACTTGATTCATCAGAGAGAAGAAGAGTGGCTCCAGAATATGATTCGGAGGAGAGCTGAAGGAGGGCTCACCTACCAGGGCCCTCTAGACTTCACCGCCCCTACAGAAACCAGACCACGTTCGACACACCTGTGTCGACAATTGTACTCTCCTCCTCCGATCCCGATTCCCCTGCCCCCGAGTCCCCCAAACCTGATAGACTTCGAAGACGAAGAGGGGACACACCCCTCGCCAGCCCCTCCAGGACCAACACACCCTCCACCCCACCCTCACTCGACTGCCATGACCCAGACTTCTATTCTGAGCTCAGGCGAAGACACCTACGAATCCGCTATATCGGGCAACCTTCCTACGGGCAGACTATCTACGAAGAGAAGGAGTGGATGAGACACAGGAGGAGCACCGACACCGCTTCGGCCTCTTCCCCAATGAAGAGCTATGGTGGTATGAGCTCAACTATGGCCCCATACCAGGGGTACACGTCCCTGATTTATAAGCAAGGACAGAGCAGGAGGAGCGAGTCCTCAACTGACAACTGGCAGCTATACTTGCTACCTGGAGAAGAGATGAGGCCGACTGCACCGAGCTATCCCGAGTACGGGTGGCCCAGGCCAATGCCTGACTCGCCGCCGACCGATTGGAGATGCCAGAACCAGGCCTGGAAGGGGACGAGTAGACTCTTCGCCAGGTCAGGACAGGCAGGGCCAAGCGACATCCCTATTGACGAGGTCCCTGAGACCAAGCAACGATGAGAGGAGGAAGAAGAGGCAGAGGCCAGAAGACAAGAGCACCGCAACCAGCAAGCAGCTTTCCTGGAGCTGGTCAATGACCTAGCCCAGAAACTGCTCCAGGCAAGGAGCTTTGCACTCGCCAATGGCCTACCGCTTCCCCCTGAACTAGAAGATCCCAATATGCGCCGAGGAGGACCTGCTGCCCTGGCCCCCAAACGATGGGGCAGCCCCACTCATTGAACTGACAGGTGGTCAGTCCCAAGGCCACCACCCAAGAACAACCCTCCCGACCTGCCAGACTGGCCCTTGGGAGAATCAGATGAACAAGCTCCCTGGTTACAGGTGAAGCCCACCCTAATCCGACTCCCTGCCGACTTCAAGGGGAAAGGTGATGACATTCACCGATTCACCGGGGCCTGTGAGGAGTATTTCTCGATATTCCGGGCCTATTACCCAACGCACGCTAACAAAATACTATTCGCCACATCTTTGTTCGGCAAAAGACCCCAAGGCTGGTGGTCCCAATACCGCCTCCAGTTCCGAAGCGATGCTGAAGGCCAGTACCGGTACTGCTCATGGGACGACTTCAAGGCTGCCCTACAGATTGAATACGGAGACCCCGCCCTCCAAGAAGTAATGGAGAAGCAGATGAACGATCTCAGGATGACTGGCATGGCAGCCGAATACTTCCGCAAGCTGGAAGAACTGGCCCGCCAAGCTGATCAACTCCGCGACTTGGGACCTCGAGGCACCCTGGTCTGAGCTGTCTGACGAGGCGTACCCGCCTCTTACACCAACTCCATCGCCGACTTAGGAGTCATGATCCCGTCTACATATGCGGAATGGAAACAACGCATATGCAGCATATATGACGAGAAGGCCCAAAAGCAAGCCTTCGACCGAATTGGCCACTATGACAAATCAACCAAGGACAAACCCGCCGGTAATATCTCAAAAGGTAATACCGGTGCGACAAGTTCCTCGGCCGATAAACCAGTCAGCAAAGGATCATCGGGTTCAGGGTGGACCACCTACAGAGGAGCTGGGGAGCCAATGGACATAGACCGCCTCAAGAAGGAGGGCAGGTGCTTTAACTGCGGAGGAAAGGGACACATGGGGAAAGATTGCAAAAAGCCGAAGTGGCCTCGAGACCCGAAGACCAGGAGATACTCGACAGCCCAACTTTGCGTGATGTTAACAGAAGCTGAGGAGCACAACAAGGAGGAGCATGGACACAGTCACGAGAAGGTTGAGGAGAAGATGCCCTCAACATCGAAGGTCGAGGAGGTAAAAGGCGAGGCTGAGAAGTGAGTGATTCCACTTCCTCAGCCCAATCCTCCTCTCTGGGTGGTCGGTCATCAGGTCCTGCTGTGCGGACTTTACCCGATTGTAATAATTTTTTACGTACGTCTACAACTGTCTTGGCGCATTTGAATATACCCAATTTGATCACTTCCTCTGAGACCACCCGAAAAGAATCACAACCAATTCAGACTCCATCTGAAACAAGATATAAAATCCCCCAGAAGCGAAGCGAGAATCATCCCCCTCCTTCGCTAACACTATCTGTCCCAGAACTCCTCACCCTCCAGGACCTTCAGACTCGATGGGGGCCAGAGTTCATCTGAACAATGTCAGGGATCTCCCAGTCCTTAGGGATGAAGGAGGTGCTCCCCGAACTGGCCGAGCCCGTCGTCGCTGAACGGGAACCTCAAGACGAAGGCAGAGACACGAGGCCGATGCCTGTCGACACTGCCTGCAACGATTCGCCATGCACTCGAGGGCAGTCACAGAAACACGGCCCCCTCTCTCCCTGCCTGGAAGAAGAAGTGAAAGATCATGCCCCCCGTCTGTCTCCTGAAGATGTTATGCCAGTCGAGATGGCGCCTCTTTCACCCCCGATCTGAGTGGAAGAAGATGTCACAAGAAAGGATAGGGATCCGGGACAGGTGCTGAAGGACCCGGGAGTAATGTGGGAGCACGGTTTATGCGACAAGAACGCGATGCTCACGACTCCCTCCGTTTGTCCTGACGAGCCTTCCGGTCACTCCAGGAGCAACCCGCTCCCCAAACCCCCGAGTCCTGATGAAACAGCCGACAGTGGGCGACCTCTGGGGAAGGAGCATGCCCCAACCAGGGGAAACCCTCTTAGGCCCCCGACCCTCGAAGGATCAAGCGGGATTCCAGCATCAGATGTGCAATGCTCACGGGTCTGGAAGACCACCTTCATCGAGGTTCCAGATGAGGAGGACGACACCTCATTCAAGATGACACAAGCTAAGGCGCAAAAGAAGGAGGGAGAAGAACCGTTGAGGGTGAGGCGTTCTGAATCAAGTCCAGTGAGTGTTTCCCCCCCGAAGTCCACCTGGTTCAAGCCATTTGGCACGGACTGGACCCTTCGGGCCATCAGGGAAGCACGCATGGATTTGGAAGCCTTTGCTTCGCTCCACCTCTGGGCTCACAAGGACAAAATCAACGAGATCAATAATCACCTGTTGAATACCCTGAGAATGAAAGGAGAGGAAGCCCGAGAAAGGCTATACAAATTAAGCCAACCAATTCGGTACCAGTGACGAGTAAGCACCAAGGGCATCCGGGAGTTATTCCTCAATGTTCAACTCGAAACGCTGGAGAATTGCCAGACCCTCAAGGCCCAAGCATTAGTCGACAGTGGCTGTACTGGGAGTACCATAAGCGAGATCTATGTCCAAAAGCATGGACTCATCACCTGACCCACACCCACCCCGATCTCCGTATATAATGCCGACGGGATGTGAAATAAGGCTGGAGAGATCACTGAATTCATAGAGGTACGAATGACCATCGGAGGCCACTCGGAAAGGATTGACTTTGCTGTCACCAACTTTGGCAAGGGGGACATCTTTCTTGGTCATGACTGGCTTCTTCGTCACAACCCAGTCATCAATTAGGCCACCAGCAAGATCATCTTCGCTCGATGTCAGTGTCAAAAGAACCCGTTCCCACTTCCCGACGCTGACCCAGAAGACCCATGGGACGAAGAGCTGGAGGAGGGCGAAACCATTTTAATGGTCGATCTTAGAGAAGAGCTAGAAATTCATGCAGTACATCACACCAATGACCTAGCTGCCAAGGCCACCAAAGGGAAGACCAAGAAGACCTTCGAAGAAATGGTACCGCCCCAATACTGTGAATTTGAAGACCTCTTCTCCAAGGAGAACTTCAACAAGTTACCCGAGCGCAAGCCCTGGGACCATGCGATCAAACTGATTCCCAACGCCAAATCTACACTTGACTGCAAAGTATATCTGCTCAATTGACATGAACAGGAAGAGCTGGATAAATTCCTTGATGAAAACTTGGAGTTGGGACAAATCTGTCCATCCAAATCCCCCTTTGCGTCCCCCTTCTTCTTTGTTAAGAAAAAGGATGGCTCCCTCTGACCTGTCCAAGACTATCGGAAGCTCAACGAGATGACCATCAAGAACCAGTATCTGCTTCCCCTCATCTCCGAGCTCATGGACAAACTCCGAGGGGCCAAGTACTTCACCAAACTGGATGTCCGATGGGGATACAACAACATAAGGATCAAGCAAGGGGATGAGGCCAAAGCGGCTTTCCGAACAAACCGTGGCCTCTTTGAACCCACTGTCATGTTCTTCGGACTAATCAACTCGCCAGCAACCTTCCAGTGGATGATGAACGACATCTTCCACAACCTTATCATGGAAGGCAAGGTGACGATCTATTTGGACGATATCCTTATTTTCTCCAAAGATCTCCAGGAGCATTGACAGATCGTCAAATGGGTCCTATGACGCTTAAGGGAACATAAGTTATTCCTAAAAGCGGAGAAGTACGAGTTTGAAGTTCTCAAAACTGAGTACCTCGGCGTTATCATTAGCAAGGGATCAGTACGAATGGACCCCGTCAAAGTCAAGGGAATTACGGAGTGGCCTACCCCCACCAAGAAAAAGGAATTACAATCCTTTTTGGGTTTTACGAATTTCTATCGGAAATTCATAAAAGACTATTCCAAAATTGTCTGCCCTATGACGCAGCTCACTGGCAACGCTCCCTGGACATGGGGAATGGCTCAGAATGAGGCCTTCCAGCGACTCAAGAAGCAGATGGCAGAAGATGTAGTGTTGGCGCTCCCCAAAGAGAGCGGGAGGTTCCAAGTAGAGGCCGATTCCAGCGAAGGAGCTATCGGTGCTGTCCTCAGTCAAGAACAGGATGGGAAATGGAGACCAGTTGCCTTCCTTTCCAAGGCACTAACTGTAACTGAACACAACTATGAAATATACAACAAGGAACTCCTGGCCATTATGCTGGCGCTGGAAGAGTGGAGACACTATCTCATGGGCGCAACAGAAGATTTCGAGATCTGAACCGATCATCAAAATCTACAATACTTCCGCCAACCCCAGAAACTGAACCGTTGCCAAGCCCGATGGGTCACCGAACTTGCTGAGTACCACTTCTCCCTGCATCACAAGCCCGGGGCCTCCAATCAAAAAGCCGATCTCCTCAGTCGTCGAGATGATCATGACCAGGGCAAAAAGGACAACAATGACGTTGTGGTCCTACAACCTGAACATTTCCGGGCAATGATTATGCCCACCACCTCGGAAACTCACCAACGCGTCAAGGACGTAACCCGAGACCATGACAAGTGGGATCAAGGAATCCAAAACTCCCTCGATCATGAACACGGAGTTTCAGAGAAGGGAGGACTCCTCTATTACGATGGCCAAATCTACGTACCCCACGACAACAAGCTCAGAGGGGAGATCATTGCCTCCCACCATGACCATATAATGGCGGGCCATCCAGGAATCGAGAAGACCAAAGAACTCGTCCAAAGAGAGTTCTGGTGGCCAAAACTCAAACAGACGGTAGAAAAGTACATCAAGGCCTGTGAAGCATGCCAATGGACGAAAACTGACACTCACCTGAGGGCCACCCCTCTACATCCCAATGAAGTCCCATCCTCACCCTGGACACACATATCCATCGACATGATCACCGGACTACCAGAGTCCAATGGATATGATGCCATCCTTGTAATCATCGACAGATTTTCCAAGGAAGTCATTCCTATCGCTTGCAACGTGGAGCTTACCTCTGAAGGATGGGCCAAATTACTCCATGACCATGTTTACGCCCGACACGGAATGCCCAAAACCGTCATCTCCGATCAAGGACCCCAATTTGTCTTCAAGTTTATGATGGAGCTCCTCAAACTCCTCGACATCACTCCAAACGCATCCACTGCTTTCCATCCCCAAACCGATGGCCAAACCGAGCAGGCCAACCAGGAGATCAATAAATACCTCTGACTCTTCATCAATTACCGGCAAACAGACTGGAGCGAATGGCTTGCATTAGCAGCGTTCGCCCACAATAACCGAACCCATTCGGCCATGGGCCAGACACCTTTCTTCACCAACTACGGGACCCACCCTCGTATCCTACCGGATTCCATCAAAACGACTGCCTTCACTAACCCATCAGCCAAGTCATTCACAGAAAACATGCAGGAGGTACACCGCCAAGCCAAGGAGGCGCTAGAGGAAGCAGCCGGAAGATGAAGACCCAATACGACAAGAAAAAGAGGGATGCCATAGACTATGCCATCAGAGACTGAGTATGGCTTGACTCCACCCATCTTCACCTCCCTCGACCCAAAAAGAAGCTCGACAACAAACGCGTTGGCCCATTCCTAATTCTGGAAAAGACCGGCGCTTCCGCCTATAAACTCAAGCTTCCACCTCATTGGAAGATCCATCCATGATTCAATGAGAAGCTCCTAATGCCCTATCTACCACCGGCGTTCCCCAATCAAGAACAGCCCCCTGCACCGCCACCAGACCTCATTGAAGACGAGGAAGAATACGAGGTCGAGGAAGTCCTAGACTCGCATACATGCCGAGTCCATGGAAAAAAGGGACAAAAGTCGCAACTAGTAACAGACTATTTCGTCAAGTGGAAAGGCTGGACCTGGGAACATAACTCATGGGTCCGAGAAGACGACATGGCTAACACCCAAGAAGCCATTCAAGACTATGAAGACAGTATCTCCGAAACCAGAGCTGTCATAACCACACAAAAGGTCATCGACAGATCCCAAAAGGCAGTCAAGCGAATAGTCGACCGTGACTACCACGAAAACCAAACCACAGGTGGATGGAGCATGTTCTACCAGATAGAACAGACCGACGGGAAGAAGTTTTGGATTGAAGAACCAGACCGACAGGTCTGGAAGACATTCATTGATGACTACTGGGAAAGAGAGAGCGAAAAAGAAGTCACAAACTGTATACTCTGCGACCAAGAAGAGGAGGAGGACGAACCCGAGAAGGAGACATAAGGGCAGTCAGGATGACTGCCTTAACGAGAGGGTAATGTTACGATTTATTAACTTTTTTCCTTTTTTCCTTATCTCAGTCCTATCGCATCTTATTGGTGTCATCATGCTTATGCATTATCACCACCTCATCACCGATATCAACTTCGACAAAACTTTCATGATGGACAATGCATGATATTGCGTGCTCGTCGCCCGACAAGCATGCCTCCTTACTTCTGCAAAACTTTCGTAGCTATTATTAGTACCGACTCTTTAGTATTTAAGTAGCTACACTTTACTGTACAACCTCAGCTTCGAGCTAAGGTTTACCTACACATAAACTTTACTTGTCTGCTTGCTTGCTGAGAGCTTCTCCAGTAAGCGCCTCTTTCATCACCTCAGAGTCATCCGAGGCGTTGCCAAAGTGATTGTCCAAACATGAGACAGCTTAGCAATCACCCGACTTCGAGTCACATGAGAGTCGGCCCTAACAGTATTGGTGTTCACATTGGTGTGGGATCCAACATCTCAAGTGTCAGGATGGAAACAACAGCAGTGAGAGCAGCCAAGAAAGCAGCAGCATGTCAATGCTGTTCATGAGTAGCTTGGCTGGAAGGTTGGGAAGGGTGGATAAGGATTGTGCCAGCACTGGAAGTAGAGTTCATTATCTGTACTACAGCAAATGTGTACAAGGACAAGGACAAATGACTCGGTAATTACAGCCTAGGTAACAGTATTGCAGCCTAGTGTGACCAACTGTGACCAGCTCAGCTTAGCTTTTCAAGTGGATCTTAAACATGTCACTCAAACAGGGCCTAACCAGTCTCCAGTAAGGTTTCTGCCTCATGCTAGACCAGTTACCATTGAAGTCATTCCTAATGATGGCATGCTCTACTGCAACACAGTTACTCCACCATTGCCTCTGAATTCTAGAGAATACCTGTCAAACTTGTGAGACATGAAGGTGGAGAGAAAAACAACCTTGGTTTCTCTCTTGGACTTGATTGATCAACAGATCAAGAACATTGTTGGTAGACAACCTTGCCAGATAATTGAAGCCAATCCAGTGGCATAAAATGATTCCTGATAAATATATTTGACCTGCAAAATAAATTGAGCCTGACAGTCATGTGGGACATGCATTATGTAGCACTAGAACTCACTGGATTCACAGGCAGGATGTTATGATGGGGGAGCCTGATGGTGACCCTCTGACAGCTCCTCCTTGTCAGATTTCTCTTGCAGTTTAGGAAGTCATAGCTCTATGGATGAATATCACTATACCCATGCCCAAAGCTTGAAGAGACAATACTTCCAGAAAGAAAATCTGTACCAATGTCTAAAATGGAAGATGATCTTGAAGCCAATCCTGCCTACCAAGTACAATGGTGATCTGGATTTGCACATGTTCTTGAAGTTCATCAACAATGCTACTGCTTATCTCAGGGAGAGAGGTGTTTCTCAATGGAAATGTGTTTGTAAACTTGGGACTTTCTTGACTGATGCTGCAGCTGAATTCTACAAGGATATTGTGCAGGACAATGCCCATGACTGGAGACTGAAATTATTCTTCAAGAAATTACATAGCTATTGTTTTCTCTTGCCATACCATATGGAACAGCATCAACTGCTGAAAAAGTCATTCCAAAATGATAAGACTGTAAACAGTACAACATGACTTTACATTGCTTTTTCAGCACTATTGAAATCACAGATAAATGGGAGAAAGTCAACCGACTATAGACTGGCTTACAAACAGTAATTCAGCAAGGGCTCTGGAAGGAACACTTACATCCAGAATACTCCTCTTATTTGGAGGTTGTTCATGCAATGGAGCTGGTTGAAATCATTGAGAGCATAGGGTCTTCTTTCAAACACAAGGCTAAGAAGAAATCCAAGCCCAGTGATTCACAGCCAACTCTCAAGATGATTTCCTAGTAAGGATGGAAAAGATTGCTCCTTCTTGAGAGCAGGTAAATTCAATCAGATGGCCTCCAAATGACCAGAGATTTCTGAGCAAGAGAAAGCCTGTTGTAAGAAGGCTGGTCTCTGCTGCTGATATGGACAATCTGAGCACATGGCTCGTCAGTGCCCAGATGGGAAGACTGTCCAATTGGAAAAGAAGAATGGACCTTCAGGGATGACAACCTCAAATATCAACTTTGACATTGAGGCCCTACAGGACCTGACAAAGACTGCAGATGACCTTCATATTGGTCTGGAAGCAATGAGCTTCAACTTGAAATCATTATCAAATGATGCTGATTCTGAGGACAAGACCCTGGATTCCCAGTTCATACTGGGATTGAATGATTCAGCCTCAGATGAGGACAATGACAATGAACTGATAAAACATGATTGTAACTTCTACAGTCTAAATAGTAATGAGGTACAGCACTTTCCAGTTTGATAGCCTGTTCAAAGGCATAAAAGAAAAGGCTGGTCATCAATGGGGCCTAGATAGAGTCTCAAATATTGAGGATTTATTGGCACACACCATCATATGACATCTCACTGGTTGTGAGAAGGATCCAATTATAGTGCCTAGCCTGAAGCATGTCAAGCTTGAAAGATTTCTGGATGATCTTGTAAGTGGGTTGGCCCATGATCTTTGGATGGCACCAGAGACACTCAGCAACAGTGAGAATATGTCTATCTGCTCAGATGAAAGGGCATC
The DNA here is from genome assembly GCA_030407015.1 of Armillaria fumosa. Taxonomy (NCBI): domain Eukaryota; kingdom Fungi; phylum Basidiomycota; class Agaricomycetes; order Agaricales; family Physalacriaceae; genus Armillaria; species Armillaria fumosa. Next base: position 3,985,950 of record JAUDYM010000002.1, on the reverse strand, counting down.
AGAATAGTGTGATTTAGATGTGGGCTCAGATGTCTCAATGGATGTATCCTATTGGAGCAAGGACCCTCAGGTCATTATGCCAGATGGGACAACAACCAGGGTACCCAACCATGAATAGAGTGAGTTTATTGAATGTTCAAATGCCCTGGAAAGGAAAATGACAGACTTAAGTAGACATCTATCCATAATGCCTCAAAGAGCGAGATTTGTTTGTAGATTTGTTTGGTGATTCCCATGACCCTCAATCCAGGACATTTGGCAACATTGTGGGGTAGGATGCTATATGGTTGCTAGACATCCATGGACTGGTTGATACCCACTATTACAACATCTATCAACTGGATAAGATCACCATTCCAACTGCTTGACTGGAGCAGGAAATTTTCTCTATGGTATTGTGGTATGCACAAGAATGGAGCCAGTTATGCAGCATACAGTTGAATGACTGGCCTATTGGAAATCTGTGGATTAAAGTAGAGAAGATTCCTAGATAACATTCCTATTACAATTTATTCATTTTATTTTTATTTTTTATTTTTCTTACCTTATCTTCATCTTATCTCCCTTCTATCACTGCATGGACAGTTCACATCAGTCAGCCTGCTGGACAATGCATGATTATCACCAAAGAGTGCATGTTCATCACATTGCTGCATGCTTCTCTTGTTCTACACTATAATTAGACCAAACCTTTTCATATATAAGTAGCACTGTTATCATTGTAATATCTCAGCTACATGTTACGATTTATTCACTTTTTTTTTTCCTTTTTCTAGTCTCACTTTCATTTAATCACATCTCTATTGCTGCATGGACAGTTTATATCAATCAAACATGCTGGACAATGCATGGTTTACACCAAAAAGTGCATGTTCATTGCAATGCATGCTCACCTCATGTTTCTTTTGTTCTATTCTATTGTTAGACCCAACCTTTTAGTATATAAGTAGCACTGTTTTTGCTATAATACCTCAGCTTCAAGCTAAAGTTTAATCACACTGAACTTACTTGTCTGCTTGCTCACTGAGAGTCTAATACATTAGTCATTCTCTCACTCATCTCAAACACTACAAGGACTTGAAGGGTGGTTGTCTGAACATGAGACATCCCTTCATTTACCTCAGTTTGAGTCACATGAGGTTTGGGCCTAACAATTAGCTCAAAGCTTTCTTACTTCTCCACAATGCTAGATGCAGGAGAAATGCCTATGCCTCTCACTCTCACATCCAACATCAACACATTTATCCAAAATGCTGCCATTACCATCTTTGTAAAAGCAGCAGTACTAGTCAGAACAGCAGTTGCTGTCACTATCATATATCATAGATACTACAACTGACTTGAATGTCACAGACTAGTAAGAAGAAGGCCTATAATCCCACTTACTCTCCCCCCATTTCTACATCTCACCCTACAATGCACCAACTTTTCTGACAGGGTATGCCCCCTACCAATGAGACTGCCTCTACACTTCCTCGACAATGCCAAGTAAGCAACCCTTCCCCTGCACAGGGAGCTATGGGTTACGAATCCTACTAAGAGAAGAAGAAGAGATCCCTGGCCCTCTAGCCCAGAATCCATGACAACCTCTGACATCAGCATATGAATTCTACCCACCCCCTACCAGCCACAAATTGTATCCACCACTGTATAGGCCTCCACCATCAAGGTTACCCATGCTTGTTTGTGGGGATGATATACAAGCTCCACAGACAACTTCATGACCTCTCATCCCTTCAGCACCCTCCACAGAACCTCCTCAACCTAGATGAGGAGAAGGAGTTCAAAGTCAAGAGGCTCCTATCACCATCACCTCCAACCCATCCAGCAACTCGACAAGATCCCTTCCCCTAGCCCTGCTGAGTTTCAACCCTGCACAAGTACTGGAGCATGTCCAGGCAGACATCCTCAGGCAGCGGAGGCTATGTCTCCAGTCATACAAATGATCTAGCCTACAGCAATGAAGAAGAAGCTGGGAAACCAGGGATCAATATGAGCAACGACTTCAAGACAAGGATCCCAACCAACCCTTGCTCAGCCTCAAAATGGAATGCCAACTGGCTCAAAGAGAGCTGGAGGAAAACTCTTTCAATCTTGATGCCAATGACCAAGCCTGGTCTGAACTCACCACAAGAGAGAGACTTGCACTGGGAGGCCATCGTGCAGTGGCATGGACCCACAGAAGGTGGGACTATCTGGAACGAGGGGGAGATACCAAAACCCTTGAGGACTGAAGAAGAAGAAATCAGATCTTCTATGGACAGGTCGCTAAACATGAGAAAAGAATATATGGCCCCTGCTCTGGCAGACTGGTATCCAACCTATGTCTCTGAACCAACAGCAAGCAGAATGAACTGGCCTGAGCCCTAGCAGATATCTCCCTCGAGTGGCAGAGGGATGAGTGATGAAGGTTCAAGAAGCAGCAGCCTCTCTTGGCCCCATCCTCTCCCTGACTTTCCTCCTCAGAACTGGAGGATTAGACAACAAGGCTATCCCTGGAAAGAGAAAAGCAAGCTATTTGCTGGAGTGAAAGGAGGAACAGAGGCTGGACCCAGCAATAGTGATGCTGCCACAGAAGCTGCAGAGGCACAAGCCCAAAGGGATGAGAAGAAGGCCGAGTATGATAAAATGATATGGAATGTCACTGTCAACAAGGAGGAAGCCACCAAGGTGCTCTAAGAATTCGTGACACAATGGGGGTTCTCCCTCTCTGAAGAATACAAGCCTGCCCCACCACCCAAGCAATACAGCACTTCAACCCATCGAACAGACAGGTGGTCAGTTCTCTGACCACCCTCCAAGTGGCAACCCCTGGACCCACCCATCTGGCCCACTGGCAACGTGAATGAGGAGGCACCATGGCTCCAGGTAAAACCAGCCCTAGCTAGACTCTCTGCCCCACTCACCGGAAGGCATGATGACATCAACCAATTCACAGGAGACTGCGAGGAGTACTTCTCCCTGTTCTGACAGTATTATACCATCAGCTCTCAGAAAATCATATTCGTGGCCTCCCTTTTCAAGAAAGGAGCAAAGGGATAGTGGACCTCCCACTGACTCCAATACAAGAGTCAACATATGGGAGAATACTGATACCCAAGTTGGGAGAACTTCAAGAAAGCCATCCACGTTGAGTTTGTGGACCCTGCCCTACAAGAGGTACATGAAAGAAGGATAATGGAACTTTGCATGGGAGATGGGCCAGCACCCACCTACTTCTGGAAACTCAAGAAGCTGGCCTGACAGGTGGATCTCTTCTATGATATCAGACCAAGGAGTGCCCTAGTATGGGCTGTCTGACACGATGATGAACCTAGACTTTCATGGCAATGGCAAACCCAAGACTTAAGGAGTAAAGGTTAATAATGGTGCAAACCAGAGATAAAGGTACTGTGTTATGCAAGTTGTTCAGGGCACCTCCATGTGTTCCAATTTAATTCCTCTAAATGTGAGTTTATACTGCGACTTTACAGTCTAACAAGTAATACTCAAGCAGTCAATGTTACGATTTATTAACCTTTTTCATTTTTCTAGTCTTATCTCATCTTATCGGCATAATCACGCTTACGTGCAATCACCACCGTATCACCGTATCAACTTCGACAAATCTTTCATGATGGACAATACATGATATGGCGTGCTCGTCACCCGACTTGCACGCTTTTCGACTTCGATAAAACTTTCGTAGCTAATAATAGGACTCACACTTTAGTATTTAAGTAGCTACGATTTCCTTGTACAACCTCAGCTTTGAGCTAAGGTTTACTCACATATAAATCTTACTTGTCTGCTCGCTTGCTGAGAGCCTCTCTGTAAGCGCCTCTCTCATTACCTCGAGTCATCCGAGGCATTGGCCAAGTGATTGTCCGAACGCGAGACAGCTTACCAATTGCCCGACTATGAGTCACGTGAGAGTCGGCCCTAACAATTAGCTCGAAGCTTCCCTTCACCCTTCCATGATGCTAGACACAGGAAGGACCCCATGCCCCTTCAACAAACTCCCGACATCGACGAAACCCTCAGAAATGCGGCCATAGGAGCCTTTGTAGGAGCAGCAGCACTAGTCGGACTAGCCCTCTTTGCTGCCGCTATATATTGCAGAAACCGAGACTGGTTCATACGACACGGACTAGGACCTAGAAGACCGTTAACCTACCCTCCACCAACCCTCCCCCGATTTTACATCCCTCCTTACCAATACGATGGTCAAGTTCAGCCCGTTTTCCTGACATACGAGCCCTACAGAAGGGACCAGTTCTACACGCCCCCTGTCTCGCCGCATAGGCAGGACAGATCAGGAGCCCCCTCGCCAGAGAGCGATGCCGGGGTCTATCATGGAAGAAGAGGAAGAAGTCCAAGCCCCATCGCTGGACCTTCCGGAACTAGGCAGTCCGATAGGACAGCATCTCGCTCTCCCTCTGTCGAGGGAGACATCACAGAACTTATCCGAGCCTACGTCGGGCCAGGAACTATCGAGTATGACGAGACAGAGTCGCGTCGAAGCAGTACAAACGTACTTCCAGCCGAGGGCACTGAGCCCCCTCCCACTAGCACATCCCCTACCCGTCCGACCCTCCGAGTTACAAACCCTTCTCCGCCTTCAACAAGCAGCTCTGTCCTCGCAGAGCAAATCCAGAACTGGTACCACCAGAACGACGTCGGGTTACAGACCCATAGGGACCCCCTCTACGACCCCGGCTGGACCCCCCCCGGTACACCTACGGCGTCAGCTGTACGGTCCATGACCTCTCCCTCCGATACCCCAAACCCTTCTCCAAGACTCACCCGCCCCGAGCAGCCACGGGAGCGAAGAAGCAGCCCAAGTAATGAGCCCCATGACGACAGCATCTCGAACAGGTCGTCGGTACGCATCAACCCAGATGACCTCAGGAGAGGAAGACTTCAGATCCGCTCTATCGGGAGACCTTCCTACTTCCGATGAAGAAGAGCATGGGAGACTGAGAACGCCTTTCGACTTCGACGGATGGAGGAGGACCCAGAGCAGCAACCCCGAGACCTCGGAGATGAGAGAAGAATGGCAAGAAGAGAGCTTGAAAGCAACCCATTCTACCTGGGAGCTCCAGCCCGAGCATGGACCTCCCTCACAGTACAGCAGCGAATCACTCTCGGACCCTACCGTGCCCAGGCCTGGGCCCTTAGAAGAGAGGATTATGTTTGACGAGGAGGAATCGATGAATCCCTTGACGAACATCGGCGGCGACTACGTCTCTTCCCAACAGAGGACCTCCACTGCCACAAGCAGGACTACGGCCCCACCCCTGGGGTCTATATACAAGGTCTACGACCAAGAACAGACAAGGAGGAACGAACCCTTCAGGGGAGATTGGAAGATGTACTCCGCACCTGGAGAGCTGATGAACATGAACGAGAACACCTGGCCTTCATACGAATGGCCCAGGCCAATGCCCGACGAACCGCCCAGAGAATGGCGGAAGAACGGCAACCCATGGAAAGGCAAGAGTAGGCTGCTCGCCGGCTCTGGCCAGGAAGGTGGGCCCAGCGAGCCCATGGAAACGGACGATGAGCGACGAGTCCGGGAAGCCCAAGAAGCTGAAGCCAGAAGGCAACAGTTCCAAGCAGAAAGAGACGCCTTCCCGGATGTCACAGCAGGGCTAGTAGCCCAATTACAAAGAACCCGGGCCTTCGCCATGACCCACAACCTACCCATTCCAAAAGAGCTCCAGGACGTCCCTGACCAACCACAACAACCTCGAGGACGACCCGCCGCACCAGCCCCTAGACGGTACGGTAGCCCGACTCACCGAACAGACCGATGGTCGGTCCCACGACCCCCTCCCCGATACGACCCACCCGACCCCCCTTATTGGCCCTCTGGGAATGCGGAGGAGCAAGACCCATGGCTTCAAGTCAAACCAACCCTCGTCCGAATCCCCGCCGATTTTCAAGGCAAAAGTAGCGACATCAATCGCTTCACAGGAGCCTGTGAAGACTACTTCTCTGTCTTCAAGGCATATTACCCCACTCATGCCAACAAAATTATGTTTGCCGTCTCCCTATTTGGAGAAAAGCCCCAGAACTGGTGGTCCCAGTATCGCTACCAATTCTGGAGCGAAGCCGAGGAGAGATATCGATACTTCTCCTGGGCCGACTTCAAGGCCACCCTCAAGGTCGAGTACGGAGACCCCGCCCTCCAAGAAGTAATGGAGCGGCGAATGAATGAACTCAAGATGACAGGAACTGCATCTGAGTACTTCAGGCGTCTCGAGGAGTTGGCCCGACAGGCGGACCAGCTTACCGACCTCAGTGCACGAAGCGCCATTGTCCGAGCAGTCCGACGGGGAGTCCCGGAATCTTACACTGACTCTATCGCAAACTTAGGCATCATGATTCCCCAGAACTATCAAGAGTGGAAGTGATGAGTCTGTAACATATACGATGAAAAGGCTCACAAGAACGCCTTCGACAAAATTGGATACGTCGACCGCCCCAAGAACGCCGGAAGCTCCTCTAAAGGAACTTCCGGCGCGACAAGTTCCGCGGCCGACAAAACCACCAGCAAGGGAACGTCGGGTTCGACATGGACCACTTATGGAGGGGCCGGGGAGCCCATGGATATAGATCGCCTTCGAAAGGAAGGAAGATGTTTCAACTGTGGAGGAAAGGGTCACATGGGAAAAGATTGTAAAAAGCCGAAGCGGCCACGAGACCCGAAAACCGGGAGATACTCGTCGGCGCAGCTTCGCTCCATGCTGACCGAAGCCGAAGATCTGGAGAAGGAACACGAGAAGGAGGTCCACGGACATACCCACGAAAAAGTCGAGGAGAAGACGCCCGCAACGACGAAGATTGAGGAGGTAAAAGGCAAGGCCGAGAAGTGAGTGATTCCACTCTCTCGGCCCAATCCTCCCTGGGTGGTCGGTCATCGAGTTCTGCTGAGCGGACCATACTCGATTGTAATAATTTTTTACGTATGTCTACATCTGTATCCAAGCATTCGAATATACCCACTTCGATTTCACAGAAGACCGAATTCACCCCAAGAGAATCACAAACAGTTAAAACTCCGCCTGAAAAGGCATATATAATCCCCCAGAAGCGAAACGAGAACCATCCCCCTCCTTCGCTTACACTTTCCATCCCAGAACTCCTCACCCTCCAGGATCTTCAGACTCGATGGGGACCGGAGTTCATCCGAACTATGTCAGGGATCTCCCAATCCTTAGGGACGAAGGAGGTGCTCCCTGAACCGGCCGAGCCCGTCGTCGCTGAAGGGAAACCTCAAGACGAAGGCGGAAGTACGAGGTCGATGCCTGTCGACCATGCTCCCAATGATTCGCCTCGCACTCAGGAGCCGTCGCAGATACATGACCCCCTCTCCTCTCGCCTGGCAGAAGAAACGAAAGGTAGTGGCCCTTGTCATTCTCTCGGAGATGTCACACCGATCGAGACAGCGCCCCTTTCGTCCATGACCCGAATGGAAGAAGACGCCGCAAGAAAGGATAGGGATCCGGGACAGGTGCCGAAGGACCTGGGAGATACATGGGAGCACGGTTTATGTGACAAGAACGCGACGCTCACGCCTCCCCTCGTCCACTTGGGCGGACCTTCCGGTCACTCCAGGAGCAATCCGCTCCCCAAACCCCTGAGTCCTGGTGAAAAAGCCGACAGCGGGTGACCTCTGGGGAAGGAGCATGCCCCAACCAGGGGAGACCCTCTTAGGCCCCCGATCGTTGAAGGATCAAGCGGGGTTCCAGCATCGGATGTGCGATGCCCATGGGCCCAGAAGACCACACTCGTTGAAATCCCCGACGAGGAGGACGACACCGCCTTCAAGATGGCAAGGGATCAAGAACGAGTCAAGCGGGAAAAGGAAGCAGCCAAGGGGCTTCTCCCCTCGTCCCCGGGGCAAGAGAAGCGGGAAGAAGAAGCGTTGAGGGCGAGGCGATCCGAATCAAATCCCGTGAGTGTTTCCCCCCCGAAGTCCACCTGGTTCAAGCCGTTTGGCGCGGACTGGACCCTTCAGGCCGTCAAGGAAGCACGCACAGATTCGGAAGCTTTCGCTTCGCTCTACCTCTGGGCTCATAAGGACAAGGTCAACGAAATCGACGATCACCTGTTGAGTTCCCTGAGATCAGAAGGAGAGGAAGGCCGAGAAAGGCTGTACGAACTGAGCCAACCAATTCGATATCAGTGACGAGTGAGCACCAAGGGCGTCCGAGAGTTATTCCTCGACGTCCAACTCGAAACGCTAGAGAACCGTCAGACTGTCAAAGCCCAGGCATTGGTCGACAGTGGATGTACCGGCAGTACCATAAGTGAAAACTACGTCAAAAAATACGGACTCACCACCCGACCCGCAGCGGCCCCAATTTCGGTATATAATGCCGATGGAACCAGAAACAAGGCCGGGGTGATCACCGAGTTCGTGGAAGTACGGATGACCATAGGAGGACATAGTGAGAGGATCGACTTTGCCATCACCAATATCGGTAAAGGCGATATCTTCTTAGGTCACGACTGGCTCCTCTGCCACAATCCGGTCATCAATTGGACCACCGGCAAGGTCATCTTCGCCCGGTGTCAATGCCAGAAGAACCCATTCCCACTCCCTGACGCCAACCCCGAAGATCCATGGGACGAAGAACTGGAGGAGGGCAAAACCATTCTAATGGTCGACCTCAGAGAAGAGCTAGAAATCCGTGCAGTACATCACGCAAATGATCTAGCCGCCAAGGCTGCTGAAGGAAAAGCAAAGAAAACCTTTGAGGAAATGGTACCGCCGCAATACCGCAAGTTCCAGGACCTCTTTTCCAAGGAAAACTTTGACGAACTACCAGACCGGAAACCGTGGGATCATGCGATCGAGCTGATCCCCAACGCCAAGTCTACCCTTGACTGCAAGGTGTACCCACTCAATCGACACAAGCAGGAAGAGCTAGATAAGTTCCTCGACGAGAACTTGGAGTCGGGATGGATCCGTCCATCCAAGTCTCCCTTCATGTCCCCCTTCTTCTTCGTCAAAAAGAAGGATGGATCGCTACGACCTGTACAGGACTATCGAAAGCTCAACGAGATGACGATCAAAAACCGATATCCGCTACCCCTCATCTCTGAACTTATGGACAAACTCTGTGGGGCCAAGTACTTCACCAAGTTGGACGTCCGATGGGGCTATAATAACGTCAGAATTAAACAAGGAGACGAAGCCAAGGCCGCCTTCCGTACCAATTGCGGGTTATTTGAACCAACAGTCATGTTCTTCGGCCTAACCAACTCACCAGCCACCTTTCAATGGATGATGAACGACATTTTCCACGACCTTATCATGGAAGGAAAAGTCACCATCTACCTCGATGATATCTTGATTTTTTCCAAGGACCTGCAGGAACATCGACGAATCGTGAAACGGGTACTTCAACGACTTAGGGAACACAAACTATTCCTTAAGGCTGAGAAGTGCGAGTTCGAGGTATTAGAAACTGAATATCTCGGGGTCATCATCAGCGAGGGATCGGTACGGATGGACCCTATCAAGGTCAAGGGAATCACCAAGTGGCCCACGCCTACCAAGAAGAAGGAGCTACAATCCTTCCTAGGCTTTACGAACTTCTACCGGAAGTTCATAAAAGACTACTCCAAGATCGTCCATCCCATGACTCAGCTGACCGGCAATGCTCCCTGGACCTGGGGGGCAGCCCAGAATGAGGCGTTCCAGCGGCTTAAAAAGCAAATGGCGGAGGATGTAGTATTGGCATTCCCCACGGACAAAGGGAAATTCAGGGTAGAAGCCGACTCAAGTGAGGGAGCAATAGGCGCAGTTCTTAGCCAAGAACAGGATGGGAAGTGGAGGCCAGTCGCCTTCCTCTCTAAAGCACTGACTGTGACAGAGCGAAATTACGAGATATATGACAAAGAACTTCTCGCAATAATGCTCGCACTGGAGGAATGGAGACATTATCTCATGGGAGCATTCGAGGATGTAGAGATCTGGACCGACCACCAGAACCTACAGTACTTCCGTCAACCCCAGAAGTTGAACCGCCGTCAAGCTCGGTGGGTCACCGAACTGGCCGAATACCACTTCACATTACACCATAAACCCGGCGCTTCCAATCGTAAGGCCGACCTGTTGAGCCGAAGAGACGATCACGACCAAGGGAAAAAGGACAATGACGACGTTATCGTCCTCCAACCAGAACACTTCCGGGCAATGATCATGCCTACCACCAACGAGACTCATCAACGTGTAAAGGACGTCACCCGTAATCACGACAAGTGGGACCAGGGGATTCAAAACTCCCTCGACCATGAACGAGGCATTTCCGAGAAGGAGGGACTGTTGTACTATGATGGACGGATATACGTTCCCCGTGATGACAAGCTGCGAGGGGAAATCATAGCCGCTCATCATGACCACATAACGGCAGGACATCCAGGGATAGAAAAAACCAAAGAACTCATCCAAAGAGAGTTCTGGTGGCCGAAACTTAAACAAACGGTAGAGAAATACGTCAAGGCATGCGAAGCGTGCCAACGAACAAAAACGGACACTCACCCGAAGGCCGCACCCCTCCATCCTAATGAAATCCCCTCCGAGCCCTGGACTCATATTTCCGTCAACATGATAACCGGGTTACCCGAATCGAACGGCTACGACGCCATCCTAGTAGTTGTTGACCGATTTTCCAAGGAAATAATTCCCATTGCCTGTAACGTCGAGCTCACCTCCGAAGGGTGGGCAAAACTCTTACGCGACCACGTATACGCACATCATGGCATGCCTAAAACCGTCATCTCGGACAGAGGCCCCCAGTTCGTCTCCAAGTTCATGATGGAACTCTTGAAACTCCTCGACATCACCCCGAATGCCTCCACGGCTTTTCATCCCCAGACCGACGGCCAAACTGAACGGGCCAACCAGGAGATCAATAAGTATCTCCGACTCTTCATCAACCACCGCCAGACGGACTGGAGCGAATGGCTTGCGATGGCAGCGTTCACCCATAATAATCGCATCCATTCTTCCACGGGACAAACCCCCTTTTTCACCAACTATGGATTAAACCCTCGAGTACTACCAGACTCTATCAAGACGACCGCCTTTACCAATCCATCGGCCAAGTCGTTCGCAGAAAATATGCAAGAAGTACATCGCCAGGCCAAGGAGGCTTTAGAGGAAGCGGCTGGAAGGATGAAAGCCCAATATGACAAAAAGAAAAGGGACGCCGTGGACTACGCCATTGGAGACCGAGTATGGCTAGACTCCACCAATCTTCACCTACCTCGCCCAAAGAAGAAGCTCGATGACAAACGTGTCGGCCCCTTCCTGATCATAGAAAAGACCGGCACCTCCGCCTATAAACTCAAACTCCCACCCCACTGGAAGATCCACCCGCACTTCAACGAGAAGCTCCTGACGCCCTATGTCCCACCAGCGTTCCCTAACCAGGAACAACCTCCACCCCCACCACCAGACCTCATCGAAGATGAAGAAGAATATGAAGTCGAAGAAGTCCTGGACTCCCGTACACGCCGAGTCCGAGGCAAGAAAGGACAGAAATCACGACTCGTAACCGATTACTTCGTCAAATGGAAGGGGTGGACACGAGAACACAACTCATGGGTTCGGGAAGATGATATGGCTAATGCCCAAGAAGCCATCAAAGACTACGAAGACAGTATCTCCGAGACACAAGCTGTCGTGACTGCACGTAAAGTCATCGACAGATCGGAAAAGACCGTTAAACGAATAGTCGATCGCAGCTATCGAGAAAATCAAGCAACAGGCGGATGGAGGATGTTCTACCAAGTAGAACGAACCGATGGGAAGAAATTCTGGATTGAAGAACCCGATCGTGAGGTTTGGAAAACCTTTATTGACGACTATTGGCACAGAGAGAGCAAAAAGGAGGTCACAGACTGCATACTGTGCGACCAAGAAGAGGAAGACGACGCACCCTGGGAGGAAGACGTAGAGCAGTCGGGACGACTGCCTTAACGAGAGGGTAATGTTACGATTTATTAACCTTTTTCATTTTTCTAGTCTTATCTCATCTTATCGGCGTAATCACGCTTACGCGCAATCACCACCGTATCACCGTATCAACTTCGACAAATCTTTCATGATGGACAATGCATGATATGGCGTGCTCGTCGCCCGACTTGCACGCTTTTCGACTTCGATAAAACTTTCGTAGCTAATAATAGGACTCACACTTTAGTATTTAAGTAGCTACGATTTCCTTGTACAACCTCAGCTTCGAGCTAAGGTTTACTCACATATAAATCTTACTTGTCTGCTCGCTTGCCGAGAGCCTCTCTGTAAGCGCCTCTCTCATTACCTCGAGTCATCTGAGGCATTGGCCAAGTGATTGTCCGAACATGAGACAGCTTACCAATTGCCTGACTACGAGTCACGTGAGAGTCGGCCCTAACAGTCAAGTACTAATAAATATGGCTGTAAGCCAGTGTTTATCTTGATAATGAGATAGAACAGAAGCAGGTATGACATGAATACCTCAAGCCTATGACAAGAGTAGGAGAGACAACTAGACAATGTCTCTAGATGTAGTTCCTATGAGAAAAGATGATGAAAATAAGACTATGCACACGGTGATAGCTTATATATGGTGGGGTGACAGTGTATGAAGCAGGAGATCCTAATAAAACCAGTTTATGGCAGTAAAGGTATGAAACTAAGTGTATGTCTGGTGAAACACAGATATAACAGGGTTACTGGTTCTATATGGAGGCAAAATATACTGAAGTTGATATCAAAAGCTGAGTCTACTTGGAGACAATCCTATCCTATGTCAATAACAAACCTATGAGTCCACTTGAGGGACTATCCTATCCTATTCTATCTTATAACAATTCTAAAATGATGATGGGTCCAAATGATTCTATGTTGACAAAACTGATCCTATAAGTCTGCCAGAGACTACCCAAGTGAGCTGCGATGTCAATGATGAAAGTGAAAGTGAATAAAACTCCTATAGTACAAAGGTGAAAATGATCTAATCCTATAAAAACAAAAGAGGTGCTATATGCATGTATTAACCGATGATAATGGGGTGTGATCAAAGGTGTGATGAGCGACACCAAAGATAATTCTAGCATCAGTGAACAACAGTGTAGAGCAATGCCTCAAAGAGAATGATGAGTGGTATAAAGCTGAGACAGTATAAAGCTGGTCCTCTGCTTATAGTGAGCATATGGGATGCAAATAATTGATATTGTCTGTATACTGTGCTATGCATGTAATATGGTGTTGAACCAATGCAAATGAGTGTACAAAAGTATGGTGATGAGCATATATCCAGTTGTTAGATATGAGATGGTGTAGAGTAATAGAAGGATTCTCTATCAAGTGATTAACTATTGTCCTTATCTTTTTCTTGACTTTTATACTACAATTATGAATTTATTATTAGAAAGACTTAGTAAAGTTGTAAGGCTGCAGCTTGGTAACAATCCCAGTGTCCATATGTTTCTCCATAGTTGCTGGTAGTAGCTACTCTTCTGCATTCCTGAAGGGAGATAAAATTCCTATGTCATGAGTTGGTACAGCATGGTCATCAAGGTGCTGTTTAACTGTGGACTGTGAGAGTATGGTCAAAGGGCTGAAGTGTATGAATGGATTAAGAGTTTCTAATGATCTTGGCATGGTGATATTGCTAACACTGGGGTTGCCCATGACCAAGAATCTGCATTTATTGAAGTAGAGCAATTGTCAGTGCATATGACATCATATAATGAAAGGATCAACACTGATCCATTACTCTGTGATGCATATTGATGTGCCAATGATGTGAGTGATGCATAGTAGTGCTTACCTCTGGTTGTTGCCTGATCAATCAATATTGGCCCTTAGCTATGATAGCATACAATTTGTGCTGCGAAACAAGATGGGATGGATGCTGGTTATTATATCCAGCCATTAAAGTTGCAAAAAGGAGGTAGTTGTGTGTGCTGCTTGTAATAGTGATTTATATCTGGTGCCAATGCTGTATCAATTAATGAACTAACAACAATGCCAGCAGTTAGAAATCTGCTGGCACAACAAGTTTGACAGCCAAGAAACCAGCAGCCAAATCATCATTGGGCTGGACCACATACTTGGGACAAGGGGAACCAATGGACATCAATCACCTTAAATGTGAAGAGAAGTGCTTCAACTGCAGAAAGAAGGGGCACATGTCAAGATTGTAAAGCACTGAAAAGGCCAAGAGACCTGAAAACCGAGAAATACACCTCAACTCAACTTTGGGCCATGCTTACCATTGCCAAAGAAAAAGAGAAAAGCAAAAAGATTGAGGAGAAGATGCCCTCAATGTTGAAGGTGGAGGAAGTAAGAGGCGAGGCCGACAAGTGAGCAATTCCACTTGTTCAGCCCAATCCTCCTCTCTTAGTGGTCAGGTCTCAGGTTCTGCTGCACAGACTTCACCTGATTTATATTTTTTACATATGTCTATCATTGTACCCATATATTTGAATATACTGACTTTACATTTTCACCCAAGACCACCTGAGAAGAATCACAATCAATTCAGGCTCTGCCTGAAAAACCCTATAAGAACCCCCAAGAATCATTCAACAATTCCCACCCTTCTCCCTTGCTTACCACTCCCCCAGACCCTCTTCCCTGAAAAGCTGGACAATCACAGGGGCTAGAGTTCATCCAAACATTGCCTGGGATCTCTGAGTCACTGACAAAAGAGGTACTCCCAGGACCAGTCAAGCCTGCCACAGAAGAAAACCCTTCAAAAGGGCCTCCCTTTTTCCAAGTCACAAGAATGGGTAGAGACATGAGACAGGTGTCAAAGACCCCAGGAGAAATAGAAGAGTACAGTTTATGCGACAAGAATATAACACTCATGGCTCCTCACATCTTTGGCACTCCAGGACAAGTCCAGAGTGACCTGCACCCCAAACCTTCTCACCTGATGAAACAGCTGGTAGAGGTCAGCCTCCATGGAAGGAGCATGTCCCAGCTGGAGAAACTGTTCAATGGCCCCCAACATCTCCTGGGAAAAGAAGAACCATTATGGAAGAAATACCTGGTAAAGAAGATTATATGTCATTCAAAATGTCTCAACACAAGGAGCAAGCAAAGAAGGCAGAAGAACTATCTGAGGCAAAGTTTTCCGAGTCACTCAAAGTAGGTGTTTCCTCCCTGAAGGTTATCTAGCTCCAGCCATTTGGTGCAGACTGGACCCTTTGGGCTATCAGGGAAGCATGAACCAATTCAGAGGCCTTTGCTGCCATCCACCTTTGGATACACAAAGAAAGGGTCAACGAAGTTGACACCGACTTTCTGACCGTGCTATGACAAGGAGAGGAGCCCACTGATATGCTTGGTATCAGGCTACCCATAGATTTTGTGAATTTAATACAAATTTATGCAAACTACAAGCTGTACTGAGGACTAGAGTGGAGACTTCACACTACTAGCCAAGTCATCTAGATCAGTGTGTGGGCACCTAAAACAATAGCAGAAGAGGAAGTAGAGAAGACATCTAGATGAGTCAACTCTGCCAGCCTTTTGAGACTACTTGCTATGCCCTGTTAAACAGATTACATACAGTCAAAACACAAGAGGGGATCTCACTGTATCTAGATGAACCCAAAAAACCCAAAAGTAAAAAGAATGAACTAGATTAGCTTGTTGAACCTGACAATCTGAAGACCACCTTGAATATTTATTAAGTCTTGATGGAATCAGATTCCTCCATGGACTTAGTCTAGGAAATAAATGAGAACCCTGAACCCTGGAAAGAAAGAATAGCCTAGTTAGGATCTGAGATACCCATCTAGATCATGCAAGTGATTGTGACAAATACAGTCTTGGTACCTCAATCAATCAATGATCGGTGGTTATATTCACTAAAAATACTGTACAATTAACAGTACTGAATGAACAGCCATATGGCCCTATAGGAAAACAGAAGCAGGAGTGCCTATGGACTAGTATGGTGCTCTTAGGCAATAGAAAAACCCGTCACCTTTCCACACAACTGAATGGATATTTCAAAATCACACAATTCTAATAAATTAGTTACTCATTGTGTGTATTGCTATGCATAATCATGCCACTATTTGCCTAGATAGGTGACTCCTATACTTAGACATAGAATACTATAAAATACATCATCTAGACACACAATGGCAGGAAAGTATTCACTTTGAGTTTGAACAATTGAAGAGTCAGTGTACTCTAGAGTCTGTGAGCTCTTTGCAAGTCTGTGAACTTGACGTAGGATCTGTGTATCCTTTGTAGAAGTCTGTGTACTTCTTTGTCTCAAGTCTGCAGACTTGTGTTGAGAGTTAGTGAACTCTAGAGCCTGTGAGCTCTTCACAGAACCTGCATGTTCTTTGATTGTTTAAGTTAAGAAGTAATCTAGATCAGCTATTGCTTGCCTAGATGATGTTTGTTCCCTGAACTAAACCAGTTCCTACCTACCTACTAAAACCCCACATTGTTATAACCCATTATCTTGACTAGTGTATCTCATGTAAATGTCTTCTAGATCAGAATCAGAAGTTGTTTTTTAAACACATTCCATTGCATTATCAAAGTCTAAGATCATACACGAGTGCTTCTACTGTACTCAACCTTGAACTTACAACATTGGTGATAGTGTGAGTGTTTAGAGTGAGAGTTAGTCTCTAGATATCTAATCTAGAGTTAGTTTTCCTTTGAGTGCTGCCCATTACTGAGCATATCACCATGATAGAAAGGCTTCATGAACTTAAAAGGCCCATTCAATATCAACACCGTGTCCAAACCAAAGGCATCCAGAAACTCTTCCTAGACATACAAATTGAAATGCTAACCAACCAGCAGACCCTCAGCCTAGGCCCTTGTTGACAGTGGCTGTACTGGAAGCACCATCAACAAAGTATACATTGAGCAGCATGGTCTCATCACCATCCCAGCTCTCAGCCCGATCCCAGTATACAATGCGGATGGCACTAGAAATAAGGCCAGAGAGATTACCAAGTTTGTCAAATTAAGGATGACTGTTAGTGGCCACAGCAAGAAGATTGATCTCACTGTCACCAACATCAGAAAAGGAGATATATTCCTAGGACATTACTGGCTTTTATAACACAACCCAGTCATCAATTGGACAATGGGCAAGAACATATTCACCCAATGCCAATGCCAGTGAAACCCCTTTCCCCTGCCTGATGCTGACCCTGAAGACTGATGGGATGAAGAACTTGAGGAAAGAGAAATGATCCTGATGGTTGACCTGTGAGAGGAACTAGAAATTTGTGCTGTACATCATGCGAACGACCTTGCAGCCAAAGCAAACAAGAGTAAAACCAAGAAAATGTTCAAAAAAAATGGCCCCACCCCAATACTGCAAGTTCCGAGACCTGTTCTCAAAGAGAACTTTGATGAACTACTGGAACACAAACTCTGGGACCATGCCATTGCACTAATCCCCAATGCCCAGTCCACCCTTGACTGTAAGGTATACCCCCTCAATCGTCATGAACAAGAAGAACTCGACAAGTTTCTCGACGAGAACCTGGAATCTGAAAGGATCAGACCCTCCAAGTCCCCCTTTGCTTCGCCCTTCTTCTTCATCAAGAAGAAGAATGGTTCTCTCTGCCCTGTACAGGACTACCAAAAGCTCAATGAAATGACCATCAAAAATTGATACCCCCTCTCCCTCATCTCTGAGCTGATGGATAAACTCTGTGGCACTAAATACTTCACTAAACTTGATGTCTGCTGGGGGTATAATAACATTAGGATCAAACAGGGAGATGAACATAAGGCTGCTTTCAGAACTAATCATGGCCTTCTTGAACCCACGGTAATGTTCTTCAGGCTCACCAACTCGCCTGCAACCTTCCAATAGATGATGAACGATATCTGTTAGGGCCGACTCTCACATGACTCAAAGTTGGGCGATTGCTAAGCTGTCTCGTGTTCGGACAATCACTTTGGCAACGTCTCGGGTGACTCTGAGGTGATGAAAGAGGCGCTTACTGGAGAAGCTCTCGGCAAGCGAGCAGACAAGTAAAGTTTATGTGTAGGTAAACCTTAGCTCGAAGCTGAGGTTGTACAGTGAAGCATAGCTACTTAAATACTAAAGAGTTGGTACTAATAATAGCTACAAAAGTTTTGTAGAAGTCAAGAGGCGTGCTGGTCGGGCGACGGGCACGCAATATCATGCGTTGTCCATCATGAAAGATTTATCAAAGTTGATATCGGCGGTTGTGAGGTGATAGTGCATAAGCATGATGATGCCGATAAGATGAGATAAGACTAGAAAAAGGAAAAAAGTGAATAAATCGTAACATTACCCTCTCATTAAGGCAGATGTCCCAACTGCCCTAGGGTTCCTCTACTGGTTGTTCTTGTGCCTTGGCATATTCTTTCCTCCAATAGTCGTCAATGTAATCCCTCCAGTGCTTGTCGTTGGGAGAGGGATTTTTGACCCAAAAGGTTCTTCTGTCCTTCCTGAGTATTTGGTAGGAGATGATGTTGTCAACGTAACAATGATCAAGTATTTCTTTTAATGTTTTTTCAGACCTGTTGATGACTTTATGGGCGGTCATGACAGCTCTGGTTTCAGAAATGCTATCTTCGTAGTCTTTGATGGCCTCTTGTGTGTTGGCCATGTCATCTTCTCGTACCCAGGAATTGTGTTCTCGGGTCCAACCCTTCCACTTCATGAAGTAGTCCGTGACAAGACGTGACTTTTGTCCCTTCTTGCCACGAACTCAGCGGGTCCTCGAGTCTAGGACTTCTTCAATTTCATATTCCTCCTCATCTTCGATGAGGTCTGGTGGCAGTGGTGGAGGTTGTTCTTGATTTGGAAATGCCGGTGGTACGTACGGCATTAGGAGCTTCTCGTTGAACCGGGGGTGAATCTTCCAGTGTGGTGGAAGTTTAAGCTTGTAGCTGGAGGCGCCGGTCTTTTCGAGGATGAGGAATGGGCTGGCGCATTTGTCATCAAGCTTTTTCTTGGGATGGGGTAAATGGAGGTTTGTGGAGTCGAGCCATACGCGATCGCCGATGGTGTATGCTACTGCTTCCCGTTTCCTTTTGTCATACTGGGCCCTCATTTTGCCCACTGCTTCTTTGAGTGCCTCCTTGGCTTGACGGTGTACCTCCTGCATGTTTTCTGCGAATGACTTGGCCAACGGGTTAGTGAAAGTGGTCGTCTTGATGGAATCGGGGAGGACATGAGGATTCGTTCTGTAATTTGTGAAGAAGGGGGTTTGACCCATGGCCGAATGGATCCGATTGTTGTGGGCGAATGCTGCTAGGGCGAGCCATTCGCTCCAGTCTGTCTGTTGATGATTAATGAAGAGACAGAGGTACTTGTTGATTTCTTGATTGATGTGTTCCATTTGTCCATCAGTCTGAGGATGGAAAGCAGTTGATGCATTCGGAGTGATGTCAAGGAGTTTGAGGAGCTCCATCATGAATTTGGAGATGAATTGAGGGCCTCTGTCAGAGATTACCGTTTTGGGCATCCCATGGTGGGCATATACGTGATCGCGTAGGAGTTTGGCCCATCCTTCGGATGTTAATTCAACATTACAGGTGATCAGGATGATTTCCTTGGAGAATCGGTCGACAATGACAAGGATAGCGTCATACCCGTTGGACTCTGATAACCCAGTGATCATGTCTACAGATATGTGCATCCACGGTTCGGATGGGACTTCGTTGGGGTGGAGAGGAGCGGCTTTCAGGTGGGTATCGGTCTTTGTTCGTTGGCATGCTTTGCAGGCCTTGATGTATTTCTCCACCGTTTGTTTGAGTTTCGGCCACCAGTACTCTCTCTGTACTAGCTCCTTCGTTTTTTCGATGCCTGGGTGGCCAGCTGTGATGTGATCATGGTGGGTGGCGATAATTTCTCCACGTAGCTTGTCATTGCGGGGAATATAGATTCGTCTGTCGTAATACAAGAGTCCCTCTCTTTCAGAGATGCCACGCTCGTGATCAAGGGAGTTAGCGATCCCTTGGTCCCACTTGTCGTGGTTCCTGATGGCGTCCTTGATTCGTTGGTGGGTTTCACTTGTCATGGGCATGATCATTGCCCGGAAATGTTCAGGCTGTAGGACTACGATGTCGTCGTTGTCCCTTTTGCCCTGATCATGGTTGTCCCAACGGCTGAGCAGGTCAGCTTTTCGATTGGAAGCCCCAGGCTTGTGATGTAGTGTGAAGTGGTATTCCACGAGTTCGGTTACCCATCTGGCTTGGCAGCGGTTCAACTTCTGGGGTTGACAGAAGTACTGTAAGTTTTGATGATCAGTCCAAATCTTGAAATCCTCCACTGCACCCATGAGATAGTGCCTCCACTCTTCCAGCGCAAGCATAATTGCCAGGAGCTCTTTATCGTATATTTCATAATTCCACTCAGTGACGGTGAGCGCTTTGGATAAAAATGCGACTGGTTTCCACTTCCCATCCTGTTCTTGACTGAGGACAGCACCAATTGCTCCTTCGCTAGAGTCAGCCTCTACTCGGAATCTCCCCTTTTCCTTGGGAAGGGCAAGCACTACATCCTTGGCCATCTGCTTCTTCAGGCATTGGAAGGCCTTGTTTTGAGCCATGCCCCATGTTCATGGCACATTGCCAGTAAGCTGGGTCATTGGGCACACGATCTTGGAGTAGTCCTTAATGAACTTTCGGTAAAAGTTCATAAAGCCCAAAAAGGATTGTAGTTCCTTTTTCTTGGTGGGCATGGGCCATTCCGTTATCCCTTTGACCTTGACGGGATCCATTCAGATGGATCCTTCACTGATGATTATGCTGAGGTATTCGGTTTCCAGTACCTCGAACTCGCACTTCTTGGCTTTGAGGAATAATCTGTGCTCCCTTAAGCGCTGTAGGACCCATTTGACTATCCGTCGGTGTTCCTGCAGGTCCTTAGAAAAGATTAAGATATCGTCGAGATAGATGGTGACTTTCCCCTCCATGATAAGATCATGGAAGATGTCGTTCATCATCCATTGGAAGGTCACCGGCGAATTTGTCAGGCCGAAGAACATGACGGTCAGTTCGAAGAGGCTGCGGTTGGTCCAGAAAGCCACCTTGGCCTCATCCCCTTGTTTGATCCATACATTGTTGTAGCCCCAGCGGACATTCAGCTTGGTGAAGTACTTCGCGCCGCGGAGTTTGTCCATGAGTTCTGAGATGAGGGGTAGTGGGTATCAATTCTTGATTGTCATCTCATTGAGCTTTCGATAGTCCTGTACGGGCCAAAGAGATCCATCCTTCTTTTTGACAAAGAAGAAGGGTGATGCAAAGGGAGATTTGGATGGGCAGATTCGTCCCGACTCCAAATTTTCATCGAGGAATTTGTCAAGCTCTTCCTGTTCATGTCGGTTAAGTGGATAGACCTTACAGTCGAGCGTAGACTTGGTGTTGGGAATCAGTTCGATGGCATGGTCCCAGGGTTTACGCGTGGGCAACTCATCAAAATTTTCTTTAGAGAATAGGTCCTCAAACTCATGATATTGGGGGGGAACCATTTCTTCGAAAGTTTTCCTGATCTTCCCTTCGTTGGCTTTGGCTGCTAGGTCATTGGCATGGTGCACTGCACAGATTTCCAATTCTTCTTGTAAGTCAACCATGAGGATGGTTTTGCCCTCCTCCAACTCCTCATCCCAGGGGTCATCTGGATCGGCATCAGGCAGGGGGAATGGGTTCTTTTGACATTGGCATCGGGCAAAGATGATCTTGCCCATGGCCCAATTGATGACCGGGTTGTGTCGGAGGAGCCAGTCATGTCCAAGGAAGATATCCCCCTTGCCGATGTTGGTGACGGCAAAGTCGATCCTTTCAGAGTGGCCTCCGATGGTCATTTGTACTTCTACGAACTCAGTAATTTCCCCTGCCTTGTTGCGCGTCCCGTCGGTGTTGTACATGGAGATTGGGGCTGGCATGGGTCAGGTGATGAGTCCATACTTCTTGACGTAGTTTTCACTTATGGTACTCCCCGTGCATCTGCTGTCAACTAAGGCCTGAGCCTTGAGGGTTTGGCGGTTTTCTAGCGTCTCGAGCTGGACGTCGAGGAACAGCTCTCGGATGCCTTTTGTGGTCATTCAGCGTTGATATCGAATTGGCTGGCTTAATTCGTAGAGTTCTTCCCGTGCCCGTTCTCCTCCCTTCCGAAGCGAGACGAGAAGTTCATCATTGATCTCGTTAACTTTCTCCTTATGGGCCCAGAGATGGAGCAAGGCAAAAGCTTCTGAATCCATGCGTGCTTCCCTGACAGTCTGAAGGGTCCAGTCCACGCCAAATGGCTTGAACCAGGTGGACTTCGGGGAGGAAACACTCACTGGGACTGATTTGGAATGCCTCGCCCTCAACGGTTCTTCTTCCTTCTTCTCTTGCGCCTTTGCTTGGGACATCTTGAAGAACGTGTCGTCTTCCTCGTCAGGTATCTCGATGACAGTGGTATTCTGGGCCCGTGAGCATTGCACATCCGATGCTGGAACCCTGCTTGATCCTTCGATGGTCGGGGGCCTTCGAGGGGTCTCCCTAGTTGGGGCATGCTCCTTCCCTAGGGATCACCCACTGCTGGCTGCTTCGTCAGGAATCGGGGGTTTGGGGAGCGGGTTGCTCCTGGAGTGACCGGAAGGCTTGTCAGGATGAACGGAGGGAGTCGTGTACGTCGCGTTCTTGTTGCATGAACCGTGCTCCCACATTACTCCTGGGTCTTTCAGCGCCTGTCCCGAATCCCTATCTTTTCTTGAATGACTATCTTCTTCCTCTACGGTCATGGACGAAAGGGGCGCTATCTCGATCGGCATGGTGTCTCCGAGAGAACGACGAGGGCTGCAACCTTTCGTTTCTTCTTCCAGGCAGGGGGAGAGGGGGTCGTGTTTCTGCGATGGTCCTCGAGTGCGAGGCGAATCGTTGCGGACAGGGTTGATGGGCATCGACCTCGTGCCTCCGCCTTTGTCTTGAGGTTCCTGTTCAGCGATGACAGGCTCAGCCGGTTCGGGGAGTACCTCCTTCGTCCCTAAGGACTGGGAGATCCCCGACATTGTTCGGATGAACTCCGGTCCCCATCGAGTCTGAAGGTCCTGGAGGGTGAGGAGTTCTGGGATGGAAAGTGTTAGCGAGGGAGGGGGGTGAGTCTCGTCTCGCTTTTGGGGGATTATATATGCCTTTTTAGGCAGAGCTTGAATGTTCTGTGATTCTTTTGGGGTGGTCTCGGGTGAACTTGTAAACACGGCAGCTGGTATATTCGAATGCTTTGGAACAGATGACGTATGTAAAATATGTATACAATCAGGTAATGTCCACACAGCGGGACCCGATGACCGACCACCCAGAGAGGAGGATTGGGCTGAGGAAGTGGAATCACTCACTTCTCGGCCTCGCCTTTTACCTCCTCGACCTTCGACGTCGAGGGTGTCTTCTCCTCGACCTTCTCGTGATTGTGTCCGTGCTCCTCCTTATCGTGCTCCTCTGCTTCCATGAGCATGCTGCGAAGTTGGGCCGTTGTATATCGCCCGCTTTTCGGGTCTCTAGGCTGCTTTGGCTTCTTGCAATCCTTTCCTAAATGCCCCTTTCCTCTGCAATTGAAGCATCGGCGCTCCTTCTTGAGGCGGTCTATGTCTATTGGCTCTCCGGCCCCTCCGTAGGTGGTCCATCCCCAACCCGAAGATGTTACGATTTATTCACTTTTTTCCTTTTTCTAGTCTTATCATATCTTATCAGTGTCATCATGCTTACACACTCTCGCCACCTCATCACCGATATCAACTTCGACAAAACTTTCATGATGGACAACGCATGATATTGCGTGCTCGTCGCCCGACCAGCTGTTAGGGCCGACGTCCACGTGACTCGTAGTCGGGCAATTGATAAGCTGTCTCGTGTTCGGACAATCACTTAATCAATGCCGCGGGTGACCCGAGGTGGTGAAAGAGGCGCAAACTATTAGTTGCTCTCAGCGAGTGAGTTACAAGTAAGATTTGGGTAAAAGTAAACCTTAGCTCGAAGCTGAGGTTGTACAATGAAATGTATCGACTTAAATACTAAAACGTCGGTCCTAATAATAGCTATGAAAGATTTGTCGAAGTCAAAAGGCATGCTGGTCGGGCGACGAGCACGCAATATCATGCGTTGTCCATCATGAAAGATTTATCGAAGTCCTTGGTGGTGATACGGTGGGGATTATGCATAAGCATGATTACGCCGATAAGATGAAATAAGACTAGAAAAATGAAAAAAGTTAATAAATCGTAACATTACCCTCTCGTTAAGGCAGTCGTCCCGACTGCCCTATGTCTTCCTTCAGGGTTCATCCTGTTCGTCACATTGGATGCAATCCATGACTTCCTTCTCGCTTTCTCTGTGCCAGTAATCATCGATGAATGGCTTCCAGACCTCCCGATCGGGTTCTTCAATCCAGAATTTCTTTCCGTCGACGCGTTCCACTTGGTAGAACATACTCCATCCTCCCGTTGTTGGGTTTTCCCGATAAGACCTGTCAACTATGCGTTTCACTGTCTTTTCCGATCTGTCGATAACCTTGCGCATGGTTACGACAGCTCGTGTCTCGGAGATGCTGTCTTCATAGTCTTTTATGGCTTCTTGGGCGTTAGCCATGTCGTCTTCCCGGACCCAGGAGTTATGTTCTCGGGTCCAGCCTTTCCACTTGACGAAGTAATCGGTTACAAGTCGTGATTTCTGTCCCTTTTTGCCTCGGACTCGGCGTGTACGGGAGTCTAGGACTTCTTCGACTTCGTATTCTTCTTCATCCTCGATGAGGTCTGGTGGTGGGGGGGGAGGTTGTTCCTGGTTAGGGAATGCCGGTGGAACGTAGGGTGTCAGAAGCTTCTCGTTGAAGCGGGGGTGGATCTTCCAATGGGTCGGAAGTTTCAACTTGTAGGCGGAGGTGCCGGCCTTTTCAAGGACGAGGAATGGTCCGACGCGTTTGTCATCAAGTTTTTTCTTGGGGCGAGGTAGATGGAGGTTGGTGGTGTCGAGCCATACACGGTCTCCGATGGTGTAGTTGACGGCCTCTCTTCTTTTCTTGTCATATTGGGCCTTCATTTTGCCCGCAGCCTCTTCTAGTGCCTCTTTGGCTTGGCGATGTACCTCCTGCATGTTTTCCGCGAATGACTTGGCCGACGGGTTGGTAAAGGCGGTTGTCTTGATGGAATCTGGTAGCATGCGTGGATGAAGTCCGTAGTTGGTGAAGAAGGGTGTCTGGCCCGTGGCCGAGTGTATGCGGTTGTTATGGGCGAATGCTGCCAGTGCGAGCCATTCGCTCCAATCCGTCTGTCGATGATTGATAAAGATACGGAGATATTTGTTAATCTCCTGGTTGGCTCGCTCAGTCTGGCCATCGGTCTGGGGGTGGAAGGCGGTTGATGCGTTTGGGGTGATATCGAGAAGACGAAGGAGTTCTAGCATGAACTTTGAGACAAACTGGGGTCCTCGATCGGAGATGACTGTTTTTGGCATGCCATGATGGGCGTATACGTGATCGCGTAAGAGTTTGGCCCATCCCTCGGAGGTAAGTTCGACATTGCAGGCGATTGGGATTATCTCTTTTGAGAATCTGTCGACGACCACTAAGATGGCGTCGTAGCCGTTAGATTCGGGTAGTCCTGTGATCATGTCGACTGATATGTGACTCCATGGTTCGGATGGTACCTCGTTGGGGTGAAGAGGGGCAGCTTTTGGGTGGGTGTCTGTTTTGGTTCGCTGGCATGCTTCACATGCCTTGACGTATTTTTCCACCGTCTGCTTGAGTTTTGGCCACCAGAACTCCCTTTGGACGAGCTCTTTGGTCTTTTCGATCCCTGGGTGCCCTGCAGTGATGTGGTCGTGATGGGAGGCAATGATCTCGCCTCTGAGTTTGTCATCCCTGGGAACGTAGATTCGTCCGTCATAATAAAGAAGTCCCTCCTTTTCAGATATGCCTCGTTCGTGGTCGAGGGAGTTTTGGATCCCTTGGTCCCACTTGTCATGGTTGCGGGTGACGTCCTTTACTCGTTGATGCGTTTCGCTGGTGGTGGGCATGATTATTGCCCGGAAGTGTTCTGGTTGGAGGACAATAACGTCGTCGTTGTCTTTTTTCCCTTGGTCGTGATCATCTCTCCGACTTAACAAATCGGCTTTACGGTTGGAAGCGCCAGGCTTGTGATGCAATGTGAAGTGGTACTCGGCCAATTCGGTGACCCACCGAGCTTGACGGCGGTTTAACTTCTGGGGTTGGCGGAAGTACTGCAGGTTCTGGTGATCGGTCCAGATTTCTACGTCCTCGAATGCTCCCATCAGGTAGTGTCTCCATTCTTCTAGCGCGAGCATTATTGTGAGAAGTTCCTTGTCATATATCTCGTAATTTCGCTCTGTCACGGTCAGTGCTTTTGACAGGAAGGCGACGGGTCTCCATTTTCCATCCTGTTCTTGACTGAGAACAGCGCCTATCGCTCCTTCGCTCGAGTCAGCTTCTACCCTGAATTTTCCCTTGTCGGTGGGGAATGCCAACACCACGTCTTCGGCCATCTGCTTCTTGAGGCGTTGGAAGGCCTCATTTTGCGCTGCTCCCCAGGTCCAAGGGGCGTTGCCAGTGAGCTGTGTCATGGGGCGAACAATTTTGGAGTAGTCTTTTATGAATTTCCGGTAGAAATTCGTAAAACCTAGGAAGGACTGTAATTCCTTCTTCTTGGTGGGTGTGGGCCACTCCGTTATTCCCTTAACCTTGATAGGGTCCATTCGTACCGACCCTTCGCTGATGATAACACCGAGGTACTCTGTCTCTAGTACCTCGAACTCGCATTTCTCGGCTTTTAGGAACAGTTTGTGTTCCCTCAGGCGTTGGAGTACTCGTTTTACAATTCGTCTGTGTTCCTGAAGGTCCTTGGAGAAGATCAGGATGTCGTCGAGATAAATGGTGACCTTCCCTTCCATAATGAGGTCATGGAAGATGTCATTCATCATCCATTGGAAGGTGGCCGGCGAGTTGGTGAGCCCGAAGAACATGATGGTGGGTTCGAATAGTCCTCGGTTGGTGCGGAAGGCAGCTTTGGCCTCGTCTCCTTGCTTGATCCTGACGTTGTTATACCCCCAACGGACGTCCAGTTTTGTGAAGTACCTGGTGCCCCGAAGCTTATCCATGAGTTCAGAGATGAGTGGTAGGGGGTATCGATTCTTAATCGTCATTTCGTTCAGTTTGCGATAGTCCTGAACGGGTCGGAGGGATCCATCCTTCTTTTTTACGAAGAAGAAGGGGGATGCGAAAGGTGACTTGGACAGGCGAATTCGTCCGGATTCCAGATTCTCATCAAGGAACTTGTCCAGCTCCTCCTGTTCATGGCGGTTCAAAGGGTAGACTTTGCAGTCTAACATGGACTTGGCGTTAGGGATCAATTCGATGGCGTGGTCCCAAGGTTTGCGTTCGGGTAGTTCGTCGAAGTTCTCCTTGGAGAAAAGGTCCTCGAATTCTCGGTACTGAGGAGGGACCATTTCTTCGAAGGTCTTCTTGGCCTTTCCTTCGTTGGCTTTCGCAGCCAGGTCATTTGCGTGATGTACTGCGCGAATTTCTAGCTCCTCACGAAGGTCGACCATTAGAATCATTTCTCCCTCCTCCAATTCCTCATCCCATGGATCCTCTGGGTCGGCGTCCGGTAACGGGAAGGGGTTTTTCTGGCATTGACACCGGGCGAAGATCACCTTCCCAGTAGTCCAGTTAATGACTGGGTTATGACGCAGCAGCCAATCGTGTCCTAAGAAGATATCATCTTTGCCGATATTGGTGACGGCAAAGTCGATTCTTTCGGAATGGCCGCCCACAGTCATTCGCACTTCTATGAATTCTGTAATCTCCCCCGCCTTATTCCGGGTACCGTCTGCGTTATACACCGATATAGGCGCTGGAGCGGGTCGGGTAAGGAGGCCATGCTTTTTGACGTAGGCCTCGTTCACCGTGCTTCCTGTGCATCCGCTGTCTACTAGTGCTTGGGCCTTGAGGGTCTGGCGGTTTTCTAGCGTCTCAAGCTGAACGTCGAGGAACAGTTCCCAGACTCCCTTCGTCGACACTCGTCGTTGATATCGGATTGGTTGGCTTAGTTCATACAGCCTTTCCCATGCCGACTCCCCTTCCATTCTCAGAGAACTCAATAGGTCATTGTCGATCTCATTGATTTTATCCTTATGAGTCCAAAGATGGAGTGAAGCGAAGGCTTCTGAGTCTGTGCGTGCTTCCTTGACGGCCCGAAGGGTCCAGTCCATGCCAAACGGCTTGAACCAGAAGGACTTCTGGCAGGAAACACTCACTGGACTTGACTCAGAACGCCTCATCCTCAACGCTTCTTCTTCCTGCTCCTCTTGCTCCTGGGTGAACGAGGGGAGAAGCCCCCTGGTCGATTCCTTTTCCTGCTTGACTCGTTCTCGGTCCTGCGCCATCTTGAAGGCGGTGTCGTCCTCCTCGTCGGGGATTTCGACGAGGGTGGTATTCTGGACCCGTGAGCCCCGCGCATCCGAGGCTGGAGTCCCGCTTGATCCTTTGAGGGGTCTCCCTGGTTGGGGCATGCTCCTTCCCCAGGGATTGCCCGCAGCCGGCGCTTTCGTCAGGACTCGGGGGTTTGGGGAGCGGGTCGTCCCTGGAGTGACCGAAGGACCCGTCAGGACAGATCGAGGGGGTTGTGTACGTCGCGTTCTTGTCGCATGAGCCGTACCCCCTTCCTAGCGTCGGGTCCTTGGATGCCTGTCCCGGATCCCTATCCTTTTTTGAGACATCTTCTTCCATTCGGGTCGGGGACGAAAGGGGCGCCGTCTCGATCGGCGTGGTATCCCCGAGAGAATGACGAGGGCCGCTACCTTTCGTGTCTTCTGCCAGGCGGGAGGAGAGGGGGTCGTGTATCTGTGACAATCCCTGAGCGCGAGGCGAATCATTGGGGATGTGGTCGACAGGCATCGACCTCATACTCCCACCTCTGTCTTGAGGTTTGTCTTCAGCGACGACAGGCTCGGCCGGTTCAGGGAGCACCTCCTTCGTCCCTAAGGACTGGGAGATCCCTGACATTGTTCGGATGAACTCCGGTCCCCATCGAGTCTGAAGGTCCTGGAGGGTGAGGAACTCTGGGACAGAAAGTGTGAGCGAAGGAGGGGGATGAGTCTCGCTTCGTCTTTGGGGGATTTTATATGCTTTTTCAGACGGAGTCTGAATTCGTTGTGATTCTTTTGGGGTGGTCTTCGTGGGAGTAATCAAAGCGGATATATTCGAATGCGTATTGATAGCGATAGACGTACGTAAAATATTATTACAATCGGATGAAGTCCGCGCAGCGGGACCCGATGACCGACCACCCATTGAGGAGGACTGGGCCGAGAGAGTGGAATCACTCACTTCTCGGCCTTGCCTTTTACCTCCTCAATCTTCGTTGTCGAGGGTGTCTTCTCCTCGGCTTTCTCCTCGTGGCTATGTCCATGTGCCTCCTTATCATGTGCCTCCTGTAATTCAGTCTCTGTCAACATGGAGCGAAGCTGCGCCGAGGTATATCGCCCACTTTTCGGGTCCCTCGGTCGCTTCGGCTTTTTGCAATCTTTTCCCATGTGCCCTTTTCCTCCGCAGTTGAAGCATCGGCCTTCCTTTCGGAGGCGATCTATGTCCATGGGCTCCCCGGCCCCTCCATAAGTGGTCCACGAGCCTCCCGACGACCCTTTGCTGGCCGGTTTGTCGGCCCCGGAACTTGTCGCGCCGGAAGTTCCTTTATTGGAACCTCCGGCGGATTGGTTCTTGGGTCGGTCGGTATATCCGATTTTGTCGAAGGCCGCCTTGCGGGCCCTTTCATCGTATATATTGCAGATGCGTCGTTTCCATTCCGGGTAGTTGGTGGGGATCATGACGCCCAAGTTCGCGATTGACTCGGTGTATGATTCTGGCACCCCTCGGCGGACGGCTCTGACGATAGCACTCCGGAGTCCGAGGTCGGTAAGCTGGTCGGCTTGTTGGGCCAGCTCCTCGAGTCGTCGGAAGTACTCAGAGGCGGTTCCCGTCATCCTGAGCTCGTTCATCCGCTTCTCCATTACTTCTTGGAGGGCGGGGTCGCCGTACTCAACTTTCAGAGCGGCTTTAAAATTGTCCCAGGAGAAATACCGGTATTGTTGCTCGGTATCACTCCAGAACTGGTAGCGGTATTGCGACCACCACCCTTGGGGCTTTTCGCCAAAGAGGGAGACTGCGAATAGAATTTTGTTGGCATGAGTGGGGTAGTAGGCTTTGAAGACGGCGAAGTAGTCTTCACAGGCCCCAGTAAAGCGATTGATGTCGCTACTTTTCCCCTGAAAGTCGCTGGGCATGCGGATTAATGTTGGCTTAACTTGGAGCCATGGATCCTGTTCTTGGGCCGCGCCAGAGGCCTTTCCATGGGTTGCCGTTCCTCCGCCATTCTCTGGGCGGTTCGTCTGGCATTGGCCTGGGCCATTCGTACGAAGGCCAGGTGTTCCCGCTCGTGCTCGTCGGCCCTCCAGGTGCGGAGTATATCCTCCAATCTCCCCTGGAGGGTTCATTCCTCTGTGTCGGTTCTTGGTTGTAGACCTCGTATATAGACCCCAGGCGTGGGGCCGTAGTCCTGCTCGTGGCGGTGGAGCTCCTCTGTGGGAAAGAGGTGTAGGCGCTGCCGATGCTCGTCAAGGGACTCGTCAATTCCTCCTCGGTTGACGTAGTCCTCTCTTCTAAGGGCCCAGGCCTGGGCACGATAGGGTCCCAAGGCGATTCGCTGCTGTACGGTAAGGGAGGTCCAAGCTCGGGCTGGAGCTCCCAGGTAGAATGGGTTGCTCTCGAGCTCTCTCCTTGCCAGTCTCCTCTCATCTCTGAGGTCTCTGGGCTGCTGCTCTGGGTCCTCTTCCAGTCGTCAAAGTCGAAAGGCGAGGTCTGTCTCCCACACTCTTCTTCGTCGGAAGTAGGAAGGTCTCCCGATCTCGCGGATCTGAAGTCTTCCTCTCCTGAGGTCGTCAGCGTTGGCGCGTATTGGCGACTCGCTGTGGTTCCGGGGCTCATTATCTGAGCTGCTTCGTTGCTCCCTTGGCTGCTCGGGGTGGGGGAGTCTGATGTTAGAGTCTGAGGAATCGGTGGGAGAGGTCGTGGACCGTACAATTGACGTCGTAGGTGTACCGGGGGGAGTCCACCCGAAGTCGCGAATGGGATCTCGGTGGAGCTGCGGGACGTCCCTCTGGTGGTAGAAGGCCTCGATACGTGCCGCGATGACGGAGCTGCCTGCTGAAGGCGGAGAAGGGTTTGTAACTCGGAGGGCCGGACGGGGAGAGGGTGTGCTAGGGGGAGGGGGCTCAATGTTCTCGGCTGGAAGTATGTTTGTACGGCTTCTAATCGACTCTGCCGTGTCATACTCGATAGTTCCGGGCCCGACGTAGGCTCGGATAAGTTCTGTGATGTCTCCCTCGACAGAGGGAGAGCGAGATGCTGTCCTAGAGGACTGCCTAGTTCTGGAAGGTCCAGTGACGGGGCTGGGACTTCTTCCTCTTCTTCCATGATAGATCCCGGCATCCGACTCGGGGCTGGGGGCGTTGGATCTGGTCTGCCTATTCGGCGAGATTGGGGGCGTGTAGAACTGGTTTCTTCGGTAGGGCTCGTAGGTTGTCGGGAGAACGGGCTGAATCTGACCATTGTGCTGGTAGGGGGGAATGTAAAATCGGGGGAAGGTAGGTGGGGGATAGACGAGTTGTCTTCTTGGTCCTAGTCCGTGTCGTTCGAACCAGTCTCTGTTTCTGAAATATATAACGGCGAGGAAGATGATAAGTCCTACGAATACTGCCGCTCCTATAAAGGCTCCTATGGCCGCGTTTCTGGTTGTTTCGTCGATGTTGGGGGTTTGTTGTAATGGCATGGATTCCTTCCTGCATCTAGCGTCGTGGAAGGGTGAAGGGAAGCTTCGAGCTAATTGTTAGGGCCGACGTCCACGTGACTCGTAGTCGGGCAATTGATAAGCTGTCTCGTGTTCGGACAATCACTTAATCAATGCCGCGGGTGACCCGAGGTGGTGAAAGAGGCGCAAACTATTAGTTGCTCTCAGCGAGTGAGTTACAAGTAAGATTTGGGTAAAAGTAAACCTTAGCTCGAAGCTGAGGTTGTACAATGAAATGTATCGACTTAAATACTAAAACGTCGGTCCTAATAATAGCTACGAAAGATTTGTCGAAGTCAAAAGGCATGCTGGTCGGGCGACGAGCACGCAATATCATGCGTTGTCCATCATGAAAGATTTATCGAAGTCCTTGGTGGTGATACGGTGGGGATTATGCATAAGCATGATTACGCCGATAAGATGAGATAAGACTAGAAAAATGAAAAAAGTTAATAAATCGTAACACCAGCATGCCTCTTGACTTCTACAAATCTTTCGTACCTATTATTAGTACCTACACTTTAGTATTTAAGTAGCTATGAGTTACAGTACAACCTCAGCTTCGAGCTAAGGTTTACCTACATATAAATCTTACTTGTCTGCTTGCTTGCTGAGAGCCTCTCTGTAAGCGCCTCTTTCATCACCTCAGAGTCATCTGAGGCATTGCCAAAGTGATTGTCCGAACGCGAGACAGCTTAGCAATCGCCCAACTTCGAGTCACGTGAGAGTCAGCCCTAACAATTAGCTCGAAGCTTCCCTCACCCTTCCACGACGCTAGACACAGGAAGGATTCCGTATGCCCCCACAACAAACCCCCGACATTTCCACAAGAACAACGAATACCCTTGCCGTGATCTTCTTCACAATAGCAGGAGTAATTGGATCAGCAACCGCTGCTGCGACTATCTACTACAGACACAGAGAGTGGTTTGAATGCCACGGAATCACCTTTCAAAGAGGTCGACTAATTTACCCACCCCCGACACTTCCCCGCTTCTACAACCCCCCCTACAATGTTCCGGCGTACCCCACGAGCTATGCCATCTATGGACAGGAGTCCTACGGGATGCCCCCAGAGTCACCGACCTGGGACTTACAGGGCCCCTTCCCCGACTACTTTGTCGAACAACGAAGAAGAATGCCAAGCCCAGTGGCTGGCCCTTCCAGAACCCGACACTCCTCTGAGGATGCCAGAAGTGCTTCCTATGATGAGGGAAGCATCGAGGAGCTCATTAGAGCCTATCATGGAGTTGGAAGGGAACCCCTGGAGGATGCCAGGAGAGAACTGGAGCGAAGCCTCCAACAGATACCTATGGCCAAGGTCGCCCAGCCCTGACCAGATAGCGAGACCCTCCCCCAGACGACCCTACGGGTTGTCAATCCTGACGAACCCTCCGAGGCCTCTGAGGCCACCTCACTTGATTCGTCAGAGAGACGAAGAACGGCTTCAGGCTATGATTCAGAGGAGAGCCGAAGGAGGGCTCACTTACCAGGCCCCCCGAGACTTCACCGCCCCCACAGGGCTCAGACCACGTTCGACACACCTACGTCGACAATTATACTCTCCTCCTCCAATCCCGATTCCCCTGCCCCCGAGTCCCCCGAACCTTATATTCTTCGAGGAAGAGGAGCAGAGACTCCATTCGCCAGTCCCACCCCCTCCAGCTCAACATCCACCCCAGCCTCGCTTGACCGCGATGACCCAGGGTTTTATCCTGAGCTCCGGCGATGACAAATCTGCTACCTTGGGCGGCCTTCGTACCAGCGAAGAAGAAGAATTGGAGAATCCCCGCTCGCATACAGCATTCGACAATGCGAGGAGGACCCAGATGCCCCCATCAGAGATCCCAGGAGCAAGCGACGACTCGCCCTATGAGAGATTGAGAGTAATCCCTTCTACCTGGGAACTCCAGACAGAGCCTGGCCATCCCTCTCCCTATCCCAGCGAATGGCCCATGGAACCTACCGGTCCCAGGCCTGGGCCCTCCGAAGGGCAGACTATTTATGATGAGGAGGAGTCGATGAGACTCAGGAGGAGCACCGCCACCACTTCGACCTTCAACCCAACGAGGAGCTATGGCTCTATGAGCTCAACTACGGCCCCATACCAGGGGTACACGTCCCCACTCTACAAGCAAGGACCGAGCAGGAGGAGCGAGTCCTCAACTGGCAACTGGCAACTATACTCGCTACCTGGAGAAGAGACGAGGCCGACCGCGCCGAACTATCCCGAGTACGGTTGGCCCAAGCCAATGCCCGACTCGCCGCCGACCGACTGGAGGTGCCAGAACCACCCATGGAAGGGGACGAGTAGGTTATTCGCCGGCTTGGGACAAGCTGGGCCAAGCGACATCCCCATCGACCTCCCTGATGTCGACCCCGAAACAGCACGACAACAAGCAGAAGAAGCAGAGGCAGAGGCCAGATGACAGGAACACCGGGATAAGCAAGCAGCTTTCCCGGGGCTAGTCGATGACCTCACCCGAAAACTGATGGAAGCAAGAAGCTTCGCACTCGCCAACGGTTTGCCCCTCCCGCCTGAACTAGAAGACCCTGCTGGATGCCAAGGGCGACCCGCAGCCCCCACCCCCAAAAGGTGGGGCAGTCCCACTCATCGAACTGACAGGTGGTCGGTCCCAAGACCACCACCCAAGAACAACCCCCCTGACCCACCAGACTGGCCATCAGGGGACGCAGACGAACAGGCTCCCTGGCTACAGGTAAAGCCTACCCTGATCCAACTCCCCGCCAACTTCAAAGGAAAGGGAGACGATATCCACAGGTTCACAGGGGCGTGCGAGGAATATTTCTCAATATTCTGAGCATATTACCCCACTCACGCCAACAAGATCCTCTTCGGCAAGAGACCCCAAGGATGGTGGTCCCAGTACCGCCTCCAATTCCGAAGCGATGCCGAGGGACGGTATCAATACTGT
This sequence comes from Armillaria fumosa, assembly GCA_030407015.1. NCBI lineage: Eukaryota > Fungi > Basidiomycota > Agaricomycetes > Agaricales > Physalacriaceae > Armillaria > Armillaria fumosa. The sequence continues at coordinate 3,951,163 of JAUDYM010000002.1, read as the reverse complement.
TCATGGGACGACTTCAAGGCTGCCCTTCAGGTCGAATATGGAGACCCCACCCTCCAGGAAGTGATGGAGAAACGGATGAACGATCTCCGCATGACTGGCACGGCAGCCGAGTACTTCCACAAGTTGGAAGAACTGGCCTGCCAGGCCGACCAACTTCGCGATCTGGGACCCCAAGGTGCCCTAGTCCGAGCCATCCGACGTGGTGTACCCGCCTCCTATACCGACTCCATTGCCAACTTAGGAGTCATGATCCCCTCAACATATGCGGAATGGAAACAACGCATATGCAGCATCTATGACGAAAAGGCCTGAAAGCAGGCCTTCGACCACATAGGCCACTATGACAAGTCAGCCAGCAACAAATCCACCAGTAATACCCTGAAAGGTAATACCAGCGCAACAAGTTCCTCGGCCAATAAACCCGCCAGCAAAGGGTCATCGGGAGGAGGATGGACCACATACGGAGGAGCTGGGGAACCAATGGACATAGACCGCCTCAGGAAGGAGGGCAGGTGCTTCAATTGCGGAGGCAAGGGGCACTTAGGAAAGGATTGCAAGAAGCCGAAGCGGCCTAGAGACCCAAAAAGCAGGCGATATATGATGGCCCAACTTCGGACGATGCTCACGGAGGCAGAAGAACACAACAAGGAGGAGCACAGACATAGTCACGAGGAGAAGGTCGAGGAGAAGATGCCCTCAACAACGAAGATTGAGGAAGTAAAAGGCAAGGCCGAGAAGTGAGTGATTCCACTTCCTCGGCCCAATCCTCCTCTCTGGGTGGTCGGTCATCGGGTCCTGCTGTGCGGACTTTACCCGGTTGTAATACTTTTTTACGTACGTCTTTGTTATCAATGCATTCGAATATACCTGCTCTTGTCACACAGTCACCAAAGACCACCCCAAAAGAATCACAAAACATTCAGACTCCGCCTGAAAAGGCATATATAATCCCCCAGAAGCGAAGCGAGACTCATCCCCCTCCTTCGCTTACACTTTCCGTCCCAGAATTCCTCACCCTCCAGGACCTTCAGACTCAATGGAGACCAGAGTTCATCCGAACAATGTCAGGGATCTCCCAGTCCTTAGGGACGAAGGAGGTGCTCCCTGAACTGGCCGAGCCTATCATCGCTGAACGGAAACTTCAAGACGGAGGCGGGGGTACGAGGTCGATGCCTGGCGACCATGCCCGCAACGATTCGCCTCGCGCTCGAGGGCTGTCACAGATACACGACCCCCTCTCCCCTCGCCTGGAAGAACACACGAAAGGTTGCAGCCCTCATCGTTCTCTCGGAGACGTCATGCTGATCGAGAAGGCGCCCCTTTCGTCCATGACCCTGAAGGAAGAAGATAGTCATTCAAGAAAGGATAGGGACACGGGACAGGCGCCGAAGGACCTGGGAGTAATGTGGAGGCACGGTTCATGCGACAAGAACACGATGTCCACGACCCCCTCTGTTCGTTCTGATGAGCCTTCCGGTCACTCCAGGAGCGACCCGCTCCCCAAACCCCCGAATCCTGATGAAGTAGCCGGCAGCGGGCGATCCTCGGGGAAGGAGCACGCCCCAACCAAGGAGGACCCTCGAAGGCCCCCAACCGCCGAAGGATCAAGCAGGACTCCAACATCGGATGCGCGATGTTCACGGGTCCGGAATACCACGATGGTCGAGATCCCCGATGAAGAAGATGATACGTCCTTCAAGAGGGCTCAAGCCAAGGCACAAAAGGAGAAGGAAGAAGAACCGTTGAGGGCAAGGCATTCCGAATCAGATCCCGTGAGTGTTTCCACCCCGAAGTCCACCTGGTTCAAGCTGTTTGGTGCGGACTGGACCCTTCGTGCCATAAAGGAAGCACACACTGATTCAGAAGCCTTCGCTTCGCTCCATCTTTGGGCTCATAAGGAAAAGGTCAACGAGATCGACGACCACCTGTTGAACGCCCTGAGGACAGAAGGAGATAGGGCTCGAGAAAGACTATACGAATTGAGCCAACCAATCCAGTATCAACGCCGAGTACGCACCAAGGGCGTGAGGGAACTATTCCTCAACGTTCAACTCGAAACATTGGAAAATCGTCAGACCCTCAAGGCTCAGGCATTAGTCGACAGTGGCTGCACTGGGAGTACCATAAGTGAGGTCTACGTCTGGAAACATGGACTAGTCACCAGACCTGCGCCGACTCCAATCTCCATGTACAATGCCGATGGAACGCACAACAAGGCAGAGGAGATCACGGAATTCGTGGAAGTAAGAATGACGATAGGGGGCCACAGCGAGAGGATTGACCTGGCCGTCACCAATATAGGCAAAGGAGATATCTTTCTCGGGCACAACTGGCTCTTTCGCCACAACCCCGTCATTAACTGGACCATGGGCAAGGTTATCTTTGCTCGATGTAAGTGCCAGAAGAACCCATTCCCGCTTCCCAATGCCGACCCAGAAGACCCATGGGATGAGGAATTGGAAGAGGGTGAAACCATCTTAATGGTCGATCTCAGGGAGGAGTTAGAAATTCGTGCAGTACATCACGCAAATGACCTAGCCGCCAAAGCTGCTGAAGGAAAAGCCAAGAAGACCTTTGAAGAAATGGTCCCACCTCAATACCGCGAATTCGAAGACCTCTTCTCTAAAGAGAACTTCGATGAGTTACCCGAACGCAAGCCATGGGACCATGCCATCAAACTGATCCCCAATGCTAAGTCCACGCTCGACTGCAAGGTCTATCCGCTCAATCGACATGAACAGGAAGAGCTGGATAGGTTCCTCAATGAAAACTTAGAATCAGGAAGAATCCGCCCGTCCAAATCCCCCTTCGCCTCCCCCTTCTTTTTCGTAAAAAAGAAGGATGGATCCCTTCGGCCTGTACAAGATTACCGAAAACTCAACGAAATGACGATCAAGAACCGCTATCCATTACCCCTCATATCTGAGCTCATGGACAAGCTCCACGGTGCCAAGTACTTTACGAAATTGGATGTCCGATGGGGCTACAACAATGTCAGGATCAAGCAAGGAGACGAGGCCAAAGCCGCCTTCCGTACTAATCGTGGACTGTTCGAACCAACAGTCATGTTCTTTGGACTCATGAATTCACTGGCTACCTTCCAGTGGATGATGAACGATATCTTCCATGACCTTATCATGGAAGGCAAGGTGACAATCTACCTGGACGACATCCTTATTTTCTCCAAGGATCTCCAAGAACATCGACAGATTGTCAAGAGGGTACTTCAATGCTTGAGGGAACATAAACTCTTCCTCAAAGTGGAAAAATGCGAGTTCAAGGTCCTCGAGACCGAGTATCTCGGTGTAATCATCAGTGAGGGATCAGTCCGAATGGACCCCGTCAAGGTCAAGGGAATAACGGAGTGGCCCACACCCACCAAGAAAAAGGAACTACAGTCCTTTTTGGGCTTCACGAACTTCTATCAGAAGTTCATTAAAGACTACTCCAAGATCGTACGCCCAATGACCCAACTCACTGGTAACACCCCTTGGACTTGGGGAATGGCCCAAAACGAGGCCTTTCAACGCCTTAAAAAGCAGATGGCAGAAGATGTAGTGTTGGCGCTCCCCAAGGAAAAGGGGAAGTTCCGAGTAGAGGCCGATTCCAGCGAAGGAGCTATCGGGGCCGTCCTTAGCCAAGAACAGGACGGGAAATGGAGGCCAGTCGCGTTCCTCTCTAAAGCACTCACCGTCACCGAACGCAACTATGAGATATACGACAAGGAACTCCTAGCGATCATGCTTGCATTAGAAGAGTGGAGGCACTATCTCATGGGCGCTGCCGAGGACTTTGAGATCTGGACCGATCATCAAAACCTCCAATACTTCCGACAGCCTCAGAAACTCAACCGACGTCAAGCATGATGGGTCACTGAGTTAGCCGAATACCACTTTACGCTCCACCATAAGCCAGGCGCCTCTAACAGGAAGGCGGACCTGCTCAGTAGACAAGACGCCCACGACCAGGGCAAAAAGGACAACAATGATGTCGTAGTCCTACAACCAGAGCACTTCCGAGCGATGATCATGCCCACGATTGCAGAAACTCACCAGCGCGTCAAGGATATGACTCACAACCATGACAAATGGGACCAGGGAATTCAAAACTCCCTCGACCACGAATGTGGCATATCCGAAAAGGAGGGACTCCTTTACTATGACGGACGAATCTACGTTCCCCGAGATGACAAGCTCCAGGGAGAGATCATTGCCTCCCACCACGACCACATCACAGCCGGACACCCGGGGATTGAAAAAACCAAAGAACTCGTTCAAAGAGAGTTCTGGTGGCCGAAACTCAAACAAACAGTAGAAAAATACGTCAAAGCATGTGAAGCATGCCAATGAACAAAGACGGATACTCACCCCAAGGCCGCCCCGCTCCATCCCAATGAAATCCCCTCTGAACCCTGGAGCCATATCTCTGTCGACATGATCACTGGACTCCCGGAATCCAACGGCTATGACGCAATTTTAGTAATCATCGACAGATTCTCAAAGGAAATGATCCCAATCGCCTGCAATGTGGAACTCACCTCCGAAGGATGGGCCAAGCTACTCTGTGACCATGTCTATGCTCGACACGGGATGCCCAAGACTGTTATCTCTGATCGAGGACCCCAATTCATCTCCAAGTTCATGATGGAACTTCTCAAACTCCTCGACATTACCCTGAACACATCCACCGCTTTTCACCCCCAAACCGATGGTCAAACTGAACGGGCCAACCAAGAGATTAACAAATACCTCCGCATTTTCATCAACCATCGGCAAACGGACTGGAGTGAATGGCTCGCATTGGCAGCGTTCACCCACAACAACCGCATCCATTCCGCCATGGGCCAAACACCATTCTTCACGAATTATGGCGTCAACCCACGCATCCTGCCGGATTCTGTCAAAACAACTGCATTCACCAACCCTTCCACCAAAACATTCGCCGAAAACATGCAAGAAGTACATCGCCAAGCCAAAGAGGCACTGGAGGAAGCGGCCAGAAGAATGAAGGCCCAGTACGACAAAAAGAAGAGAGACGCAGTGGACTATGCCATCGGAGATTGAGTATGGCTCGACGCCACCAACCTCCACTTGCCGCGCCCCAAGAAAAAACTCGACGACAAGCGTGTAGGACCGTTTCTAATACTGGAAAAAACAGGCGCCTCCGCCTACAAGCTAAAACTCCCACCCCATTGGAAGATCCACCCATGTTTCAATGAAAAATTATTAATGCCCTACGTACCGCCAGCATTCCCTAACCAGGAACAACCCCCCCCACCTCCACCTGACCTCATTGAAGATGAGGAAGAATACGAGGTCGAAGAAGTCCTAGACTCCTGCACATGAAGAGTCCGAGGCAAGAAAGGACAAAAATCACGCCTCATAACAGACTACTTCGTCAAGTGGAAAGGCTGGACCCGGGAACATAACTCATGGGTCCGACAAGACGACATGGCTAACGCACAAGAAGCCATACAGGACTATGAAGATAGCATCTCTGAAACAAGAGCTGTCATAACCGCACGCAAAGTCATCGACAGATCAGAAAAGGCAGTCAAACGAATAGTTGATCGTAACTATCGGGAAAACAAAACCACAGGCAGATGGAGTATGTTCTACCAAGTAGAACGAACCGACGGGAAAAAGTTCTGGATTGAGGAACCCGACCAACAAGTCTGGAAGGCACTCATTGACGACTATTGGGAGAGAGAAAGCAAAAAGGAGGCCACAAACTGCATACTCTGTGACCAAGAGGAGGAAGACGACGAACACTGGGAAGAGGACATAGGGCAGTCGGGACGACTGCCTTAACGAGAGGGTAATGTTACGATTTATTCACTTTTTTCCTTTTTCTAGTCTTATCATATCTTATCAGCATCATCACGCTTACGCACTCTCACCACCTCATCACCAATATCAACTTCGACAAAACTTTCATGATGGACAACGCATGATATTGCGTGCTCGTCGCCTGACCAGCATGCCTCTTGACTTCTACAAATCTTTCGTACCTATTATTAGTACCTACGCTTTAGTATTTAAGTAGCTACGAGTTACAGTACAACCTCAGCTTCGAGCTAAGGTTTACCTACATATAAATCTTACTTGTCTGCTCGCTTGCCGAGAGCCTCTCTGTAAGCGCCTCTTTCATCACCTCAGAGTCATCCAAGGCATTGCCAAAGTGATTGTCCGAACGTGAGACAGCTTAGCAATTGCCCGACTTCAAGTCACATGAGAGTCAGCCCTAACAGAAGATCCCTTGCTGGCTGGTTTTTCAGCCAAGGAACTTGTCGCGCCGGTATTACCTTTAGGGGTATTACTGGTGGGTTTGTCCTTGGTCGACTTGTCGTAGTGGCCAATCTGGTCGAAGGCCTGCTTTCGGGCCTTCTCGTCATAGATGCTGCATATGCGTTGCTTCCACTCGGCATATGTGGATGGGATCATGACTCCTAGGTCAGCGATGGAGTCGGTGTAGGAGGCAGGCACGCCTCGTTGAACAGCTCGGACCAAGGCATCTCGGGGTCCTAGGTCACGGAGCTGATCAGCCTGGTGGGCCAATTCTTCTAGCTTGTGGAAGTATTCGGCCGCCATGCCAGTCATTCTGAGGTCATTCATTCATTTCTCCATTACCTCCTGGAGGGCGGGGTCTCCGTATTCGATTTGTAGGGCGGCCTTGAAGTCGTCCCATGAGCAATACCGGTATCGTCCCTTGGTATCGCTTCAGAACTGAAGGCAGTATTGGGACCACCAGCCCTGGGGTCTTTTGCCGAACAAGGATGTTGTGAATAAGATCTTGTTGGCATGTGTCGGGTAGTAAGGTTGGAAGATGGAGAAGTATTCCTCACAGGCTCCGGTGAATCGGTGAATGTCATCACCCTTTCCTTCAAAGTCTGCGGGGAGTCGAATCAAAGTGGGCTTCACCTGTAACCAGGGAGCCTGTTCGTCTGCTTCCCCAGAGGGCCAGTCTGGTGGCTCGGGGGGGTTGTTCTTGGGGGGAGGTTGGGGGACCGACCATCTGTCAGTTCAATGAGTCGGGCTCCCATATCTCCTGGGGGCGGGGGCGGCAGGGCATCCTCGATGCCTGTTGGGGTCTTCTAGTTTGGGGGGGAGCGGCAGTCCATTGGCGAGTGTGAAGTTTCTTGCTTCCAATAGTTTCTGGGCCAGGTCAGCGGTCAGCCCCAGAAAGGCTGCTTGCTTTTCTCAGTGTGCCTGCCTCCTGGCTTCTGCCTCCGCTTCTTCTTGTTGTCGTTGTTCTACTTCGGGGTCGATGTCGACGGGGATGTCACTTGACCCTGCTTGTCCTGATCCTGCAAAGAGCCTACTCGTCCCCTTCCAAGCCCGGTTCTGGCACCTCCAGTCGGTCGGCGGCAAGTCGGGCATTGGCCTGGGCCACCCATATTCGGGATAGTTCGGTGCGCTGGGCCTCATCTCTTCTCCAGGTGGCGAGTATATTCGCCAGCTGCTGGTTGAGGACTCGTTCCTCGAGCTCAGTCCTTGCTTGTAGCCCTGGGACGTATACTCCTGGGATGGGCCCATAGTTGAGCTTGTACCACTATAATTCCTCATTGGCCTGGAGGTTGAAACGATGTCTATGTTCCTCCTGGGTCTCGTCCACTCCTCCTCTTCGTATATAGTCCGCCCTGTGAAGGGCCCAAGCCTGGGACCGGTAGGTTCTGTGGGCCATTCGCTGGGATAGGGAGAGGGATGGCCAGGCTCGATCTGGAGTCCCCAGGTAGAAGGGACTGCTCTCGATCTCTCGACCGGGGATAGGAGTCTCTCTACCTCTAATTCCTCTTCAAAGTCTATCAGGTTCAGGGGAGTCGGGGGCGGGGGAATCGGGATCAGAGGAGGAGAGTATAAGTGTCGACGTAGGTGTGTCGAATGTGGTCTGGTTTCTGTAGGGGTGGTGAAGTCTAGAGGGCCCTGGTAGGTAAGCCCTTCTTCTGCTCTCCTCTGACTCGAATGATGTCCTGTGTGTGAGCGGGAGTCTTCCTGCGTCTCTTCCTCCCTCTGATGAATCCAGTGGGGCGGTGTCGGAGGCCTCGGTGGGTTCGTCAGGATTGATGACCCATAGGGTCGTCTGGGGGAGGGTCTCGCTATCTGGTCGGGGCTGGGCGACCTCGGTCATAGGTACCTGGAGGAGGCTTCGCTCCAATTCTCTCCTGGCATCCTCCAGGGGTTCTGTTCCAATTCCATGGTAGGCTCTAATGAGCTCCTCAATACTTCCCTTGAAAGAGGGAGTACTTCTGGCATCCTCAGAGGAGTGCCGGGTTCCGGAAGGGCCAGCCACTGGGCTGGGCATTCTTCCTCTTCTTCCAAGGTCGGAGAAGGGGCCCTGAAGGTCCTGGGTCAGTGACTCTGGGGGCGTCTCGTAGGACTCCTGTCCATAGATGGGGTAGTGCATGGGGTACGTCAGAACATTGTAAGGGGGTATGTAATATTGGGGAAGAGTCGGGGGTGGGTAGACTAGTTTTCCTCTTCTGAAGGTAATTCCGTGGTGTTCGAACCACTCTCTGTTTCGGTAGTAGATGGTCACGGCTGCGGTCGTTGTTCCTATTACTCCTGCTATTGTGAAGAAGATCACGGCAAGGGTATTCATTGTTCCTGTGGAAATGTTGGGGGTTTGTTGTGGGGGCATACGGAATCCTTCCTGCGTCTAGCGTCGTGGAAGGGTGAGGGAAGCTTTGAGCTAATTGTTAGGGCCGACTCTCATGTGACTCAAAGTTGGGCAATTGCTAAGCTGTCTCACATTCGGACAATCACTTTGGCAACGTCTCGGGTGACCTCGAGATGATGAAAGAGGCACTTACTGGAGAAGCTCTTGGCAAGCAAGCAGACAAGTAAAGTTTATGTGTAGGTAAACCTTAGCTCGAAGCTGAGGTTGTACAGTGAAGCATAGCTACTTAAATACTAAAGAGTTGGTACTAATAATAGCTACAAAAGTTTTGTAGAAGTCAAGAGGCGTGCTGGTCGGGCGACGAGCACGCAATATCATGCGTTGTCCATTATGAAAGATTTATCGAAGTTGATATCAGCAGTTGTGAGGTGATAGTGCATAAGCATGATGATGCTGATAAGATGAGATAAGACTAGAAAAAGGAAAAAAGTGAATAAATCGTAACAATATCTTCCATGATCTCATCCATGAAGGGAAGGTGACCATTTATCTAGATAACATCTTAATCTTTTCCAAAGACCTCCAAGATCATCAGCAGATAGTCAAATAAGTACTCCAATACCTCTGAGAGCACAAGCTGTTTCTCAAGGCCGAGAAGTGCGAGTTTAAAGTACTGGAAACTGAGTATCTAGAGGTAATCATCAGTAAAGGGTCCATGTGGATGGACCCAGTCAAAGTCAAAGATATTGCCAAGTGGCCCATGCCCACCAAAAAGAAGGAATTACAATCCTTCCTAGGCTTTATGAACTTTTACTGAAAGTTCATAAAGGACTACTCCAAGATCATATGCCCTATGATGCAACTCACCAGCAACACCCCCTGGAACTGGGGGGCTGCCCAGAACAAGGCCTTCTAACAGCTAAAGAGGCAAATAGCCAAGGACATAGTGCTTGCCCTGCTAAAGGAGACCAGAAAATTTCGAATAGAAGCTGACTCTAGTGAAGGAGCTGTAGGCACTGTCCTCAGTCAAGAACAGGCTGGCAAATGGAGACCAGTAGCCTTCTTATTGAAGGCCCTGACTATCACTGAACACAATTACAAGATATACAACAAGGAACTCCTGGCAATCATGCTCACCCTTGATGAATGGAGGCATTATCTCATGAGCGCTGCCATGGACACTGAGACCTAGACCAATCATCAAAACCTCCAATACTTCTGACAGCCACAGAAGCTAAACCACTGGCAAGCTCGATGGGTCACTGAGCTCACTAAATATCACTTCACCCTACACCACAAGCCAGGCACAGCCAACCACAAGGCAGACTTGCTAAGTCAATGGGATGATCATGACCAAGTCAAGAAGGACAATGATAAAGTCATAGTTCTTCAACCTGAGCATTTCCATGCCATGATCATGCCTACCATAAGTGAAACTCATTAGTAAGTCAAGGATGCCACTTAAGATCACAGCAAGTGGGACCAAGGAATTACCAACTCTCTGAACCATGAGCGAGGCATCTCCGAGAAGGGAGGGCTCTTGTACTATGAGAGACGAATCTATGTTCCCCACATCAATAAACTTTGTGGAGAAATTATCGCTGCTCACCATGATCATATAACTGCTGGACACCCAGGAATTGAAAAGACCAAGGAACTCATCCAATGAGAGTTCTGGTGGCCAAAGCTCAAGTAGACAGTTGAGAAGTATGTCAAGGCCTGTCAAGCCTGTCAACGAACCAAAACCAACACCCAACCCAAGGCTGCCTCTGTTCATACCAATGAAGTCCCTTCAAAACCATAGACTCACATATCCATCGACATGATCATGGGGTTACCAGACTCCAACGGCTATGACACCATTCTCATGATTGTCGACAGATTCTCAAAAGAAGTCATTTCAATCACATGCAATGTCAAACTGACATCCAAAGGATGGGCCAAACTACTATGGGACCATATCCATACCCACCATGGCATGTCAAAGACAGTAATCTCAGATAGAAGGCCTCAGTTCACCTCAAAATTCATGATGGAACTACTCCACCTTCTTGACATCACTCCCAACATGTCTACAGCATTCCACCACCAAAATGACAGACAGATGGAATGTGCGAATCAAGAGATCAACAAATACCTCTGCATTTTCATTAACTACAGACAGACCAACTGGAGCAAAGGGCTTGCCCTTGCCACCTTTGCCCACAACAACTGAGTTTACTCCACCACTTGTCAGACCCCATTTTTCACAAATTACAAGACCAATCCACATGTCCTATCTGACTCTATCAAGACTACCCCCTTCACTAATCCCTCTGCTAAATTCTTTGCCAAAAACATGCAAGAAATACACTGACAGGCAAAAAACTCATTGGAGAAGGCTGCAGGCAAGATGAAAGCTCAATATGACAAAAAGCAACAAGATGCAGTAGACTATACCATTGGAGACCGAGTATGGCTAGACACCACCAACTTTCACCTGCCACACCCAAAGAAAAAGCTCGACGACAAACATGTTGAACCTTTCTTAATCCTTGAAAAAGCTGGTGCTTCTGCATATAAGCTCAAACTTCCCCCCTATTGGAAGATCTATCTGTGTTTTAATGAAAAGCTACACCCCCCACATTCCCCAATCAAGAACAACCAGCACTGCCATCACCAGACCTCATTGAAGATGAGGAAGAATACAAAGTCAAAGAAGTCCTAGACTCCCACACTCATTGAGTCCATGAAAAGAGGGGACAGAAATCACACATCATCACTGATTACCTGGTCAAGTGGAAGGGGTGGACACAAGAACACAACTCGTGGGTATGAGAAGACAACATGACACATGCCCAAGAAGTGATTACAGACTACAAAGAAAGTATTTCCAAGACAAGAACTGTTGTGACAGCTTGCAGGGTCATCAACAGGTCTGAAAAGATGATCAAGGAAATAACTGACCATCACTATCAAGAAGAAGTAGTCTTCTATTTCATTGTCTGTCAAGACAGAAAGATGTTCTAGCTGGAAAATCCAAATGAAAACTCAGGATAGAAGGAATACATCAACCAATACTGGGAAAAAGAACCCAACAAGTCAATAGAGGAACCCCCTGATGATTCCTAGGGCAGTCAGGATGACTGCCTTAATGAGAGGGTAATGTTATGATTTTTCTAGTCATATCTTCATCTAATCACACCTCAATCACCACATAGACAGTTCATATCAATCAAACACACTGGACAATGCATGGTTTACACCAAAAAGTGCATGTTCATCGCAATGCTGTGCACCCTCACCTTGTGTTTCTTTTATTTTATTCTATTGTTAAACCTGACCTTTTAGTATATAAGTAGCACCATTTTCATTGTAATACCTCAGCTTCGAGCTAAAGTTTAATCACACTGAACTTACTCATCTGCTCACTCACCAAGAGTCTAACACATTAGTCATCCTCTCACTCATCTTGAACACTACAAGGACTCAAAGAGTGGTTGTCTGAACATGAGACAGCCCTTTGTTTACCTCAGTTTGAGTAATGCAAGGTTTAGGCCTAACAGAAACCAAACTCCTCAATCATAAAAATCCCCAGGCCTCCACCAAACCTCTTCATTCCCCTCTCCCACTAACCTAACTTTCCTCAGACCTTACCATACACTTTCCTAGACAATCCCAGGGGCTGGAGTTCACCTGAACATTGCCTAAGATTTCTGAGTCGTTGACAAAGAGAGGTGCTCTCAGGATCAGTCAAGCCTGGCACCCTAGATGAAGAAAACCTCTCAAGAGGGCCACCTCTTTTCTCAGTCCCAAAAAGGGGCAGAGACAGGGAATAGATGTTGACAACCCCAGAATGAATGGGGGAGTACAGTCAATGCAACAAGAACATGACAGGCATAACTCCCCATGTTATTGGCCCTTCTGGACAAGCTGGAAACAACCTGAAGTGCAAACCCCTCTCCCTGATGAAACAGCCATGGGAGGTCAGCCTCCAAAGAAGGAGCATGCCTCAACTGGAGAAACTGTTGCCTAGCCCCTGACCACCCCTGAAGCAAGAATCATGATCCTGGAGGAGATAGATACCCAATGAAGAGAATGACATGATGTATCAAATATCCTGAAGGAAGATGCAAAAGAAGAATATGAGAGAAGTACCTGCAGCAAAGGTTAAAGAGTCACCTAAAGTAAGTGTTTCCTCCTCAAAGGCCACCTGGCTTCGACCTTTCAGTCCAGACTGGACCCTTTGGGCTCTCAAGGAAGTACAAACCAACTTGGAAGCCCTCGCTGCAATTCATCTCTGGATACATAAGGAGAGAGTCAATGAGATTGATGAACATCTCATTGAGTTACAAAAAGAAGAGGAATCTGCCATTGAAAGGCTTTATGAACTCCAGAAGCCAATCTGATATCAGTGACATGTAAGAACCAAGAATGCCTGAGAACTCCTTCTGGATGTCTAGATCAAGACATTAACCAACCATCAAACCCTTAAGGCCCAAGCCTCTGTTGACAGTGGCTGTACTGGAAGCACCATCAATGAGGCATATGTTGAAAAGCATGGGCTCCTCACTATTCCTGCTCCTAGCCTGATCCCAGTCTACAATGTCAATGGAACCCATAACCAGGCTGGAGAAATTACTAAGTTTGTTGAACTAAGATTAACTATCAGCAGTTATAGTGAGAAGATCAATCTCACAGTCACCAACATAGGAAAAGAAGACATCTTTCTAAGATGTAACTGGCTATTATGGCATAATCTAGTCATTAATTGGACCAGCAGCAAGGTTATATTCACACAGTGTCAATGCCAGAAAAACCCCTTCTCTCTGCCTGATACAGATCCTGAAGATAGATGGGACAAAGAACTTGAAGACAGGAAAACCATTCTAATGTTCAATATGTGAGAAGAGATGAAGATCTGTGTGGTACATCATGCAAGCGATCTTGCTGCAAAGGTCAACAAAGAAAAGACTAAGAAAACCTTTGAGAAAATGGTCCCACTCCAATATCAAGAATTCCAGGACCTGTTTTCCAAAGAAAACTTTGATGAACTGCCCGAACACAAATCTTGGGACTACACTATTGAACTCATACCAAATGTGCTCAAGCCAACCTTGACTGTAAGGTCTACCCGCTCAATCACCAGGAACAGGAAGAGCTTGACAAGTTTCTTGATGAAAACCTCACCTTGAGAAGGATCCAACCATTCAAATCTCCTTTCACCCTTCTTCTTTGTCAAAAAGAAGGATGTTACAACAATGTCAGGATCAAGGAAGGAGATGAACTCAAGGCCATATTTAAGACCAATCAGGGACTCTTTGAACCTACTGTAATGTTCTTCAGATTAACCTGCCACCTTCCAATGGATGATGAACAATCAAAACTAAACCACTGACAGGCCTGATAGATCATGGAGCTCACCAAATAACATTCACTCTCTGCCACAGACCAGGAACCACTAACCAAAAGGCTGACCTGCTCAGCTGATGGGATGACCATGACCAAGAGAAGAAGGATAATGATGAAGTCATAGTCCTTCAACCCAAACATTTCCATACCATGATCATGCCATTAGTGAGACCCATCTCAAAGACAAAGATGCCACTTGCAATCATCACAAATGAGATTGGAGAATCATCAATTCTCTTAACCATGAGTGACAGATCTCCAAAAAGAAGGGCTCCAAGGATCAATGTTCCTTAAGATGACAAGCTCTGCAGAGAAATAATTTCAGCATACCATGATCATATAATAGCTGGACATCTGGGCATAGAAAAGACCAAAGAACTTGTTCAATGAGTGTTCTGGTGGCCAAAGCTCAAGAAAACAGTGGAAAAGTATGTCAAAGGCTGTGAAATATACCAACATACAAAGACAGACACCTAACCAAAAGCAGCACCTCTTTACCCAAATGAGATCCCCTTGGAACCCTGGACCCACATTTCTGTTGATATGATCACTGGCTTACCTAACTTGAATGGCTACAACACAATCCTAGTTGTCATTGACTAGTTCTCAAAGAAAATTATCCTAATAGCCTGCAACATTGAACTCACATCTAAAAACTAGGCCAAATTACTATGCCTGACATGGGGTGCCAAAGACAGTAATTTCTGATAGAGGCTCTCAATTCATCTCCAAATTCATGACTGACCTTCTTCATCTATTGGATATTACTCTGAACACTTTCACCACATTCCACCCCTAGACCAATAGTCAGACTGAATGAACCAATCAGGAACTCAAAAAATATCTGTGTATCTTTGTCAATTACAGACAAATAGATTGGAGTGAATGGCTGGCACTTGCAGCCTTTGCCTATAACAATCAAGCCCACTTTGCTACCAGTCAGAGCCCATTCTTCACCAACTATGGAATTAACCCTCATGTCCTACCAGATTCAATCAAAACCACCCCCTCAGCAAAGTCCTTTGTAGAGACCATGCAAGAGGTACATTGGAAGGCCAAAGAATCCTTGGAAGAAGCTGCAGGAAGGATGAAAACTCAATACAACAAGAAGAAGCAAGATGCAGTTGACTATGCTATCAGAGACTGAGTATGGTCTCACTGATGGTGGGCATGATCATGGCCTGAAAGTGTTCAGGCTGGAGGACCACAATATTGTCATTGTCATTTTTTTCTTGGTCATGGTCATCCTGCCTGCTAAGTAGGTTGGCCTTGTGGTTGGCAGCACCCGGCTTGTGGTGTAGAGTGAAGTGATACTCAGTGAGTTCAGTTACCCATTGGGGTTGTCAGTGGTTTAACTTCTGGGGTTGATGGAAATATTGTAGGTTCTGGTGATCGGTCCAGATCTCGAAGTCTTCGGCCACACCCATGAGACAGTGCCTCCATTCTTCGAGAGCAAGCATGATCACCAGGAGCTCCTTGTCATATATCTCATAATTGCATTCAGTGGTAGTTAGCACCTTAGAGAGGAAGGCAACCAGTCTCCACATCCTGTCCTGTTCTTGGCTAAGGATGGCACCCACTGCCCCTTCACTTGAGTCGGCCTCTACTCAGAACCTTCCACTCTCCTTTGGGAGGGCGAGAACAACATCTTCAGCAATTTGTTTCTTTAACCGTTGGAAAGCTTCATTCTGGGTAGTTCCCCAGTTCCAGGGGGCATTGCCAGTGAGTTGTGTCATCAGGCATACAATCTTGGAGTAATCCTTTATAAACTTTTGGTAAAAGTTTGTAAAGCCCAGGAAACATTGTAATTCCTTATGGTCACCTTCCCTTTGCAAATGAGGTCATGGAAGATATCGTTCATCATCCACTGGAAGGTGGCAGGGGAGCTGGTTAATCTGAAGAACATCATGGTGGGTTTAAAGAGACCATGATTAGTTCGGAATGTGGCCTTATGCTTGTCTCCCTGTTTGATTCTGACATTGTTGTATCCCTATTGAACATCTAGCTTGGTGAAGTACTTGGCGCCATGGAGTTTGTCCATGAGCTCCAAAATGAGCGGAAGTGGGTAACGGTTCTTAATAGTCATTTTGTTGAGTTTCTGATAATCCTGTACTGGTCATAGAGAGCCATCTTTCTTTTTTACAAAGAAGAAGGGGGATGCAAAGGGGGATTTGGAAGGCCAAATTCTTCCTGACTTGAGGTTTTTGCCAAGAAATTTGTCAAGCTCTTCCTGTTCATGGCAATTGAGCAGGTAGACCTTGCAGTCAAGAGTGGACTGGGCATTGGGGATTAATTCTATTGTGTGGTCCCAGGGCTTACATTTGGGGAGTTCGTCAAAGTTCTCCTTTGAGAACAAGTCATGGAACTCATGATATTGGGGTGGGACCATTTCTTCAAAGGTCTGTTGGCCTTGGTGGCTAGATCATTCGCATGATGTATGGTGCAGATTTCCAACTCTTCCCTTAAGTCAATCATTAAAATGGTCTCCCCCTCCTCCAACTCCTCATTCCATTGGTCTTCGGGATCAGCATCAGGTAATAGAAACAGATTTTTCTGGCACTGGCATTGGGCAAACATGAGCTTGCCGGTTGTCCAGTTGATGATGGGATTGTGCTGTAAGAGCCAGTCATGTCTTAAGAAGATATCACCTTTGCCTATATTGGTGACAGTGAAGTTGATCCTCTCACTATGGCTCCCTATGGTCATCCTTACTTCGACAAACTCAGTGATCACCCTGGCCTTGTTTCGAGTGCTGTCAGCATTATATACCGAAATCGGGGCCAGCGCCAGTCGGGTTATGAGGCCATGTCTCTTGATGTAGGCCTCATTGATGGTGCTCCCGGTGCAACCACTGTTGACTAGGGCCTGGGCCTTCAGGGTTTGCTAGTTTTCCAATGTCTCAATCTGTACATCAAGGAAGAGTTCTCAGGCACCTTGGGTTCATATCCGGCATTGGTATCGGACTGGTTGATTGAGTTCATGAAGTGTCTCAATGGCCATCTCCCCTCCTTGACAGAGTGAGGCAAGAAGGCCGTCATCAACTTCATTGACCTTTTCTTGATGGGCCCATAGATGGATGGGGGCAAAGGCCTCTGAGTCTGTATGTGCTTCCCTGATAGCCTGAAGGCTCTAGTCCACACTAAAAGGCTGCAGGCAGTTAACCTTCAGGGAGAAAACACTTACTGATTTTGACTCAGAATGCCTCACCTCAATCGTTTCCTCTTCCTTCTTCACTTGTGCCTTTTGTTGGGAGATCTTGAATGATGTGTTGTCTTCCTCATCAGGCACTTCCTCCATGGTGACCTTTCTTCTCCCAGGATGCCATGCATCCAACACTTCTTCCTTCTGGGAGGTCCTTCTTGATCCTTCAATGGTCAGGGGCTGGCAGGCAGTTCTCTCGGTTGGGGCATGCTCCTTCCTCAGGGACAGCCCTCCCTTGGCTGGTTCATCAGGACATAGGGGAAGGGGAGGCAGGCTGCTTCCGGGTTGTCCACAGAGGCCAGAGATGGGGGGATCATAACTTCCCTGGTTGTTTGCCTCTGTCCATCATCCCCCATTACCCTGAGGCCTTTTGGCGCTTCTCCCAGGCTCTCATCCATTCTTGTGACTCAGGAAAGGGGTGACCTTTTGGAGGGTTTTGCTTCTTCCATGGTGACGGGCTCAACTAGTTCAGGGAGAACCTTTTTCATCAATGACTTGGAGATCCCTGACATTGTTTGGATGAATTCTGGCCTCCATTGTTGTTTAAGGTCTTGAAGGGTGATGAGTTCTGGCACAGAGAGGGTTAGTGAGGGAGAGGGATGGGTGTTGTTGCAGTTTCTCAGGTTTTTATAGACCTGTTCAGGTGGAGCCTGAATAGGTTGTGATTCTTTTCAGGTGATCTCAGGTGAAACAGTGATATTGGGTATATTCAAATGCATGATAACAGCAGTAGATGTATGTAATGAATTAATACAATCAGGTAAAGTCCACAAAGTCTCTTCGGCTTCTTGCAATCCTTCAACAGGTGTCCTTTGACCCCACAATTGAAGCACTTTCCCCCGTGCTTGAGACGATCAATGTCCATAGGTTCTCCAGCCCCTCTATAGGTGGGTGGTCCAACCTGAGGCCGATTTGGTGGCAGCGGGTTTGTCAGTTGAAGAACTTGTCATGCCAGTAGTGGACTTTGATCCACTACTGGTGTGTTGGTTCTTGGGTGGTTGGTCAGTGTCTCTGATTTTGTCAAAGGCGTCTTTTTGAGTCTTTTCATCATAGATAGAACAGATCCAGCACTTCCAGTCTGTATAGGTTTGCAGGATCATGATGCTGAGGTTGGTGATGGATTCAGTATAAGAAGGGTAGACTCCTTATCAAACGGCGTGGACGAGGGTACTGCAGGGTCTGGTGTCGTAGAGTTGATCAGCTTGTTGAGCAAGTACTTCAAGTTTTTAGAAGTACTTGGGGGCCAAGCTGGTCATCTTGAGCTCCATCATTCATCGCTCCATTACTTCTTGGAGGGTGGGGTCCCCAAACTCGATGAAGAAGAATCCTTTGAAGTTGTTCCAGGAGGGGTATCGATATCTCCCTGTTTCTTCACTCCTGTACTGAAGTTTAAAGTGGGTCCACCAATCCTGGGCCCCTTTTTCAAAAAGTAAGACCATAAAGAATATTTTTTGTCCATAAGTCCTGTAATACTGTGCAAATAGAGAGAAATAGTCTTCACAGGCCCTGGTGAACCTGTTGATGTCATCGTGTTTCCCTGTAAAGAGAGCAGGGAGCCTGGCTAGTGTCGGTTTTACAGAGAGCTATGGGGCCTTATTGTCAGCTCAGTCAGTTGGCCAGTCAGGGGGGTCAGGGGTCAAAGTCTGTGGGGGGTTGGGGTACTGACCATCGGTCCATTCGGTGAGTGGTGCTTCCATGTCTTTTTGGGACAGGAGGCAGCCCTGTTGGTCAGCCTCATGGAGGTTTTGGTTGTTGGAATTCATCTAGTAGTGTCAGGGCATATTCTTGGGCAAAATCAGCTAGATTCTGTAGTTCTGCCCTCGCCTTTCCTTGCCTCATCTGGTAGTTGAGAGCGAGGGCCTCCCTTCACTGTTGGGCCTCTGCCTCTTGTCACACCCAATCGGATGGTCCTGCCTCCTGCTCTCCTGCTCCAGCAAGTAGCCTACTCTTCTCTTTCCATAGGTTCTGCTGCATGCACTGATAAGCTGTCTATGCGTTCACACCTAGATTTTGCGATTTTAGCACTTTACTATTGCATATCTACCCAATACTAGTGAGACTTCAGAGGACTATAGCAGAGGCTTCGAGCTGATAGTCAGACTAGTATGCGATTAGTAGAGCCAGGACTTAGGAACGGTACCACTGTGGACTCCTTCTACCAGCCAGCCAAACTAGTATCCTGCAAACTACCGGGTTTAACAAACATAGCCATGAGTGGATCAGGAACATGGCTGGTGCACCAAACAAGAGGCAGAGGGCACACACATCTCATGAAGTTCGATTACTAGAGGGCTGTTTGGGCATAAAATGCCTAAGTCAGGAAAACTAGTCATGTGGCGATCTCGAAGCCAAACTTCGATATGAATTAGCAGTAACCTAGTCTCATGGGAGATTCGACTAGTGTGATACAGATCTGTTATGATCGGCACTAGTATAATCGGGCTGCAGTTCCGATCACAATCGACCACTGTTACAGGCATACATAACCAGCTAGTCCTTCGGCTTTGATATTTACAGAGTGCCCGTAGTATTAGGACACAGAATAGGACTCCCACCGGAGCTCCTAGGCCCATCAGTAAGCAAGTAGTGGTCTCTAGACCGACTATTGTGTGATTATTCACCATTACTCGTGACTAGCCAAGAAAACCTTACCAATAGTCATCCCCGTTCAGTCTAATTGTATCTCGATTGTACCTTATTTATTTAGTATATAAGTAGTCCAACCAGTACATGTGCAGGAGGCAAGCCTTCCCCCACGATTGCGACATACTAGTCAGTATCTAGTGCCCCAATTAAAGGACTTTTGTGCTTAACCTCGATGAATGACTACTAGTCGCTGAGTCACCCTAGTATTGAAGTGAATTGAAGTCCCTTTGAGCATATTGTTGTGTCGAGCAAAGACCAAGAGTATTTTGAAGCTAGTTCAAGCAAGCTCTCTGAAGCTATAAGTAGTATTCTTAGGCCAAGAGTGCCACTAGTTTGCCAAGAGCATGGCTAGTCAAGTGTTCTTCACTTGTAGGAAGCAGTTACAGGGCCAAGAGAGCCATTAGTTTGAAGCAGTCATAGTCCCAGCGAGCATAGCAGCTCAAATCAAGTCACTTTTCCCCAACTGTGTCTTAACCCCACCCCACTAGTATGAGTAATACGTTTTGTGAAGCTTGCTAGTATCAATTAAAGTTGTTTGAACAAGTTCACTTGATTATTGAAGTCTGCAGAGTGCTTCTACCGTACTCAAAACGCCCAAATTCAATACATTGGTGATAAGTGTAGAGTTTTGAGAGGTTAGTGTTGGTTGTAGTTCGTTGCAGCGCACTAGTCTTTTGTCACTTGCCGTTACCGAGCACATCAGCACCATGCTCATGGTGGGGAATCTGGCAGTGGTCTGCACCACGTGGATTTGGGACAATTCAGTTCGCTGTCTCTCTTCCTCTCCCCAGTCAGCAAGTATTCCTCCCAGGATTTGGGTGAGTAATTGGGTCACTTCCTCAGTTCAGGGTCATAGCCCTGATATGTGGATTCTGGGGTGGGGTCCAGAGTATAGTTTCTCATTTTCCACAGCCTCTCCATAGTATAGGCAGAGGTGGTGTCAGTGTTCTGCCACTGCCTCATCAATTTCTCCTTGTTCCAGGTAGTCCCAGCATCAGTGTCACCAGGCAGCTGCCCAGGCTGGGCCCATGGCCATTTGTTGGGCTGGAGAGGGTTCATACAAAAGGGATTGAGGTTCTTTGTCAGGATCTTCCATGACTCTCCTTTGCCGGTAGTGATACACTGACTCTCAGCTCCTTCAGTGTCTGAAGTATCCAGGCTGCCCATACTTGCTGATTCATAAGTGTCTTCATTGGAGGTCTGCTGCGAGAAGGTGCGGGTTGGTGGTCATGTGTTCTGACTTGTTGGATGAGTGGATGGGGCCAGGGCTTTCCAGACTTCCTTTCTTCATCCAGTTTGTCCTCTAGGTTGATCAGGTCTGGGAACCCAATGGGTTCCAGGTTCAGGGGGGGTGGGGGAAGGAGACCAAGTACTTGATATTGGAGGTGAACTGGGTGGGGTCCATCTGAGGTTGATAAGCAGGTTTCTATGGTAGGGTTTGGATTGTCAGTAGAATAGGTGGATTTGTTCTGTGATGATGGAGGAACTGGTGGAGGTTGGGCTGGGTGTTCAGTTAGTACAGTTCGTAACTCATAGTGTCTGGTGGTGTAACGAGCATGCCACGGAACCCAGGACATCGACTCAATCAACACTGACTCATTCATCAGAAACCGTCGGACTCCAGTTTCTATTATATTTCATATTTTCCATTTCATTTATTAATTTCACATATTTCATTTATCACACCTAGAATCCGCTACAGTAGCAAGTAGGTGTTATATCGGAGTCCACAGAATACTCAACTCCTCCAGATACAGAATATTCCAGACTTATATTATTCTAGCCTCCGATTCCTTGGACTCTGCCCTAGTATATAAACTGTAGAACTTGCAGTACATACCTCAGTTTGAATATCAACTTGGTTTAGCCCAATACTCTCGTACTCACTATCTCTGGCCTTCAAGCCTAATCTCTCTCTCTTACTATAAGTCCATGGACTCTGACTCTGTCAGGACTTCATCTTCATCCTGCAGACTCCATCTGTAATCTATCTTAGGGCCTCGACTCAAGGGTGATGTTGCTAATAGCTTCGCCAAGCCCATGCACTCCGCGAACTCCTCGGCATGCATTCTAATCCTTTCATCTATTGGCATGATTCTAACAGTATATTTGAACTGAAACCCTTGAGTCGAAATTTTTAGGCATGTCTACCATCCTTCTCGAACAAACTGAGACTACTCAGTCCTCCACAGACCCTAAACCCACTTTCTCTATGAACGACATTCCCCAATCTGCCTCCAAAGGAGATCAACACCTTTTTGGTGAAGACTCCGCATCCACCAGCCATTCCCATAGGGAAACCTACACCTATAATGGTTTTACCCAACGACAACCCATCCCAGGAATCAATCCCGATCCCTTCAACCTCAATCTCGCCCCTGGACCCTCAGAATCCATCTCATGTGGCTATGGCAGCTACTGAAACGATCCCCCACAGACTCTGATTTCTAACCCGCACCGTACCTTCCCTGTTCAAAATGAAGAGGAAACTGGTGGTGACTCTGAGGATGAGATTGACTCCCCTAGTAACCGCAGCTTACACCTTCCGCGGGGCAACAATAATCGCTGACCTGGCAGTGGCCCACCTAATCCTGGTGGCCCTGGAGGTCCTGGCGGACCTGGTGGTAATCCTCCCAATCCTCCTAACCCTCCTAATCATCCTAATAATGACAAAGCCATGGTCAGGGATCTCTTCAACCTTCTCCGTGGCCTCACCAACCAAGTCAATAATCCTCCACAATGCCCAATACGCACCAAGGTCAAGGAGCCTGATACTTTTGACGGCTCAGACCCACGGAAACTGAAGGCGTTTATCGTTTCCCTCCAGTTGAACTTTAACGACAGGCCTGACACTTTTCGCGCTGATGCCTTGAAAGTCAACTATGCCATCTCCTTCCTTTCTGGTGTTGCCCTTGATTGGTTTGAACCAGATATCCTTCATCCTAACCATGCTAATCCTCCCACCTGGGCATACTCCTATGCTGCCTTTCTTGTGGAACTCTGGACTAACTTTGGTCTGTTCAATGCCGTCGGAGATGCTGAAGATGAGTTAGAAAACCTTCAGATGTGCGATGGAGACTGAATTATGATGTATATAGTCTGTTTCAATCAACATGCTTTTATTGTCAGCTATGGTGACAATTCCCTGTGCCATGCTTTTTACCATGGACTTTGCTCATGGATTAAAGATGATATGGCCCACCACAGTAAGCCCGATAACCTCCATGACATGTGCACCCTTGCACAGGAACTCGACACTCATTATTGGACTCAGAAGGCCAAAATTTCATGTGAAAATCATGATAAACCTTCCTCCTCATCCTCTTCCTCCAAACCTAAGGGTTCAGGTTCAAACTTGAGCTCTTCATATTCCGTGGCACCCAAGTCTTATGGATCCAATACTGCGGGCTCCGCCTCCACCTACCAGTCCTCTTCCTTTTCCTTGTCCGCCAAAAAGCCCTACGCTGACAAGCTAGGCAAAGATGGCAAGCTCACTCCTGAGGAAAAGGAATGCTGCCGGAAGAACAACCTCTGTATGTTCTGTGGTAGCAAACACAAGACTGAGGACTGCAATAAGTGCAAGGCTGCGGCATCCACTCACACTTATGCTGCAGAGGTTTCAGAGCCTCCTGCCTCTACTGATCCGGTTCCCACAGAGTCGGAAAAATAGAGAGCAGCCCTGTTTCCTCCATGCAAGGACAGGGTTGTGTTGACTGTCACTGCACCTCGGAGATTGTAACCCTCAATGCTGCTGCTCTTTCAACCCATTCATTAACTGTATCACTATCATCCGAAATTGGTTCAGGATTGGAACCCGACAGATTCCCTATTGCCATTATCCTTTGTTTTCTTGCTCTCATTGATTCCGGTTCAAGTCATTGTTTTATCGACTCCAAATACGTTGAGGATCATAATCTCCCTACCAAATCCATTCCCGCTGTTCAACTTCGGCTTCTTGATGGCTCTGCCAGATCTCACATTTCCCAATCCATTACTCTCTCTGTACGGTTTCCATCAGGAGATGTCATTCCTATTGATTTCTATGTCACACTCTTGATTCATCCTATAACATTGTTCTGGGATACAACTGGCTTTCCTGCTACAATCCATTGATTGACTGGGCAAAGCACAGTATCACTTTCCATTCAAAGCTATTCAGTGCTTCTATCCCTATTAGCACTTCTGCGGCTCCTGACACACATGTGCCAGCCCGCTCGGACCCTTCAGGTCCAATTCCATCATCCAAACCCACTCCAAGATCCCGGCGGACTCTGCCACCCTATGAGCCCATCTACTCATATCCTTCCATCCCATCATTCTCTACTTCGGTTTCACCAAAGATTTCAATTATCTCCATGGCTGCTTTCATACGAGCTTGCACAGAAGAAGGTGCCCAACAGTACACCCTACAACCTTCTATGCCAAGTGTTAGTGGTCAAGCTGCCTCTGCAGCCCCCACAGATTTATCTGATATCCCACTAGAGTACTATGACTTCACCAATGTGTTCAGTGATTCCCTCTCAGAGACATTACCCGAGCATCGCCCTTATGACCTTAAGATCAATCTTGAGAAAGGCACTTCTCCTCTGCTCGGCCCCATTTATTCCCTCTCTGAATCCAAACTAAAAGCCTTATATGAATTTATCGACGATAATGTCCATAATGGTTTCATCTCTCCCTCATGGAGCCCCACAGAGCCCCAGTACTCTTTGTCAAAAAGAAAACTGGTGAACTAAGGCTCTGTGTTGATTTCCATGGCCTGAACAAGATCACGAGAAAAGACCGTTATCCACTTCCCCTCATTTCTGACCTACTTGACTCCATGTGTTCCGCATGCCTCTATACAAAACTTGACCTTCACCATGCTTCTCATCTAGTCCGTATAGCTGAAGGAGATGAATGGAAAACCGCATTCCATACCTGTTATGGATCTTTTGAATGGCATGTCATGCCATTTGGTCTTACCAATGCTCCTGCAGCTTTCCAACACTTTGTCAATGTCATTTTTTCAGATATACTTGACGTCTCCGTCATTGTCTATCTTGATGATATTCTCATCTACTCTGACGATCCCACGGAACACCGAAAACACGTGCACGAGGTCCTACACAGGCTTAGAGCTAACGGGCTCTACTGCAAGGGATCCAAGTGCGAATTTCATCGGGATTCCATGGAATATCTAGGCTATATCCTCTCTCCTGAAGGCTTATGTATGTCTGAAGACAAAGTCAAGGCTATTGTCGATTGGCCAGTCCCATGGAAGGTCAAAGATATCCAATCTGTTATGATTTATTGACTTTTTTCCTTTTTCTAGTCTTATCATATCTTATCGGTGTCATCACGCTTATGCACTATCGCCACCTCATCACCGATATCAACTTCGACAAAACTTTCATGATGGACAATGCATGATATTGCGTGCTCGTCGCCCGACCAGCACACCTCTTGACTTCGACAAAACTTTCGTACCTATTAATAGTACCTACACTTTAGTATTTAAGTAGCTACGATTTACTGTACAACCTCAGCTTTGAGCTAAGGTTTACCTACACATAAACTTTACTTGTCCGCTCGCTTGCCGAGAGCTTCTCCAGTAAGCGCCTCTTTCATCACCTCAGAGTCATCCGAGGCATTGCCAAAGTGATTGTCCGAACGCGAGACAGCTTAGCAATCACCTGACTTCGAGTCACATGAGAGTCAGCCCTAACAATTAGCTCGAAGCTTCCCTCACCCTTCCATGACGCTAGATGCAGGAAGGAATCCATATGCTCTTACAACAAACCCCTGACATTTCCAAAGAAACAACGAGTACTCTTGCTGTGATCCTTTTCATGATAGCAGGAGTAATTGGAACAACAACTGCAGTCGCCACTATCTACTATAGAAACAGAGAGTGGTTTGAACACCACAGAATCACCTTTCAAAGAGGAACCCTACACTATCCACCCCCGACACTCCCCCGCTTCTACAACCCCCCCTACAATGTTCCGGCATACCCCATGAGCTACGCTGTCTACGGACAGGAGTCCTACGAGACGCCCCCAGAGTTGCCGACCTGGGACCTTCAGGGCCCCTTCACCGACTACGTCGAATGAAGAGGAAGAACGCCAAGCCCAGTGGCTGGCCCTTCCAGAACCCGGCACTCCTCTGAGGATGCCAGAAGTACTTCCTCTTATGAGGGAAGTATCGAGGAGCTCATTAGAGCCTATCATGGAATTGGAACGGAACCCCTGGAGGATGCCAGGAGAGAACTGGAGCGAAGCCTCTGACAGATACCTATGACCGAGGTCGCCCAGCCCTGACCAGATAGTGAGACCTTCCCCCAGGTGACCCTACGGGTCATTAATCCTGACAAACCCTCTGAGGCCACCGACACCGCCTCACTTGATTCATCAGAGAGAAGAAGAGCGACTCCAGAATATGATTCGGAGGAGAGCAGAAGGAGGGCTCACTTACCAGGGCCCTCTAGACTTCACCGCCCCTACAGAAACCATACCACATTCGACACACCTGCGTCGACAATTGTACTCTCCTCCTCTGATCCCGATTCCCCCGCCCCTGAGTCCCCTGAACCTAATAGACTTTGAAGGGGGGACACACCCTTCGCCAGCCCCTCTAGAACCAGCACACCCTCCACCCCGCCCTCTCTTGACTGCCAGGACCCAGACTTCTATCCTGAGCTCAGGAGAAGATGCCTACGAATCTGCTATATTGGGCGACCTTCCTACCAGCGAAGAAGAAGAACAGGAGAATCCCCGCTCGCATACAGCATTCGACAATGCGAGGAGGACCCAGATGCGCCCCCTCGAGATCCCAGGAGTGAGCGACGCCTTGCTCTATGAGAGATCGAGAGCAGTTCCTTCTACCTGGGAACTCCAGACAGAGCCTGGCCATCCCTCTCCCTATCCCAGCGAATGGCCCATGGGACCTACCGATCCCAGGCCTGGGCTCTCCGAAGGGCAGACTATCTACGAAGAGGAGGAGTGGATGAGACCCAGGAGGAGCACTGACATCGCTTCGGTCTCGCCCCAAATGAAGAGCTATGGTGGCATGAGCTCAACTACAGCCCCATACCAGGGGTACACGTCCCTCACCTATGAGCATGGACCGAGCAGGAGGAGCGAGTCCTCAATCAGCAATTGGCAACTATACTCGCTACCTGGAGAAGAGACGAGGCTGACCGCGCCGAGCTATCCCGAGTATGGCTGGCCCAGGCCAATGCCCGACTTGCCGCCGATCGACTGGAGATGCCAGAACCAGGCCTTGAAGGGGACGAGTAGGCTCTTCGCTGGGTCAGGACAGGCAGGGCCCAGCGACATCCCTGTCGATGAGGACCCTGAGACTAAGCAACGATGAGAAGAAGAAGAAGAAGCGGAGGCCAGAAGGCAGGAACACCGCAACCAGCAAGCAGCTTTCCCGGAGCTGGTCAATGACCTAGCCCAGAAACTGCTCCAGGCAAGGAGTTTTGCACTCGCCAATGGCTTGCCCCTTCCCCCCGAGCTAGAGGACCCCAACCGACGTTGAGGACGACCCACAGCCCCAGCCCCCAAATGATGGGGGAGCCCCACTCACCGAACTGACAGGTGGTCTGTCCCAAGACCGCCACCAAAGGACAACCCCCCTGAGCCACCAGACTGGCCTTCTGGGGAGGCAGACGAACAGGCTCCCTGGTTACAGGTGAAGCCGACCCTAATCCGACTCCCTGCGGACTTCGAAGGAAAAGGTGATGACATTCACCGATTCACCGGAGCCTGCGAGGAGTACTTCTTGATCTTCCAACCTTATTACCTGACACACGCCAACAAGATCCTATTCGCAACCTCCTTGTTCGGCAAGAGACCCCAAGGCTGGTGGTCCCAGTACCGTCTTCAGTTCCGAAGCGACACTGAAGGACAATACCAGTATTGCTCGTGGGATGACTTCAAAGCCACCCTACAAGTCGAATATGGCGACCCTGCCCTCCAAGAAGTCATGGAGAAGCAGATGAATGACCTCAGAATGATGGGCACAGCGGCCGAGTACTTCTGCAAGCTGGAAGAATTGGCTCGCCAAGCCGATCAGCTCCGTGACCTGGGACCCCGAGGTGCCCTCGTCCGAGCTGTCCGATGAGGAGTGCCTGCCTCCTACACCGACTCCATCACTGATCTCGGAGTAATGATCCCATCCACCTATGCAGAATGGAAGCAGCGGATCTGCAGCATCTACGATGAGAAGGCCTGAAAACAGGCCTTCAATTGTATCAGCCACTATGACAAGTCAACCAAGGACAAACCTGCTGGTAATACCTTTAAAGGTAATACCAGCATGACAAGTTCCTCGGCCGACAAACCGGCCAGCAAAGGATCGTCGGGTTCAGGATGGACCACCTATGGAGGAGCCAGGGAGCCGATGGACATAGACCGCCTCAAGAAGGAGGGCAGATGCTTCAACTGCAGAGGAAAGGGGCACCTAGGAAAAGATTGCAAGAAGCCGAAGCGACCTCGAGACCTGAAAACTGGGAGATACTCGACGGCCCAACTTCGCGTGATGTTAACGGAAGCCGAGGAGCATGATAAGGAGGAACATGGACACAGTCCCGAAGAGAAGGTCAAGGAGAAGACGCCCTCAACGTCGAAGATTGAGGAGGTAAAAGGCAAGGCCGAGAAGTGAGTGATTCCACTTCCTCAGCCCAATCCTCCTCTCTGGGTGGTCGGTCATCGGGTCCCGCTGTGCAGGCTTCATCCGATTGTAATACATTTTTATGTACGTCTACAACTGTTTTAACGCATTCAAATATACCAACGATTACTGCCTCCCCCAAGACCCCCCGAAAAGAATCACAACATATTCAGGCTCCACCTGAAAAGATCTATAAAATCCCCCAGAAGCGAAGCGAGACTTATCCCCCTCCTTCGCTTACACTTTCTGTCCCAGAACTCCTTACCCTCCAGGACCTTCAGACTCGATGGGGACCAGAGTTCATCCGAACAATGTCGGGGATCTCCCAGTCCTTAGTGACAAAGGAGGTACTCCCCGAACTGGCCGAGCCCGTCATCGCTGAACGGGAACCTCAAGATGGAGGCAGGGACACGAGACCAATGCCTGTTGACACCGTCCACAACGATTCGCCGTGCGCTCGAGGACAGTCACAGAAACACGGCCCCCTCTCTCTCTGCCTGGAAGAAGAAGTGAAAGATCGTGCCCCCCGTCTGTTTCCTGAAGACGTTACACCAGTCGAGACGGCACCTCTTTCATCCCCGATCCAAACGGAAGAAGATGTCACAAGAAAGGATAGGGATCCGGGACAGGTGCCGAAGGACCTGGGAGTAATGTGGGAGCACGGTTTATGCGACAAGAATGCGATGCTCACGACTCCCTCTGTTCGTCCTGACGAGCCTTCTGGTCACTCCAGGAGCAACCCGCTCCCCAAACCCCTGAGTCCTGATGAAATAGCCGACAGCAGGTGACCTCTGGGGAAGGAGCATGCCCCAACCAGGGGAGACCCTCTTAGGCCCCCGACCCTCGATGGATCAAGCAGGATTCCAGCATTGGATGCGCAATGCCCACGGGTCCAGAAGACCACCTTCATCGAGGTCCTAGACGAAGAGGACGACACCTCTTTCAAGATGACGCAAGCCAAGGAGCAAAAGAAGAGGGAAGAAGAACCGCTGAGGGCGAGGCATTCCGAATCAAGTCCAGTGAGTGTTTCCCCCCCAAAGTCCACCTGGTTCAAGCCGTTTGGCACGGACTGGACCCTTCAGGCCATCAAGGAAGCACACACGGATTCGGAAGCCCCCGCCACGCTCCATCTCTGGGCCCACAAGGAGAAGGTCAATGAGATCGATGACCGCCTGCTAAGCACACTGAGAACGGAAGGAGAAGAGGCAAGGGAAAGGCTGTATGAGTTAAGCCAACCAATTCGGTATCAACATCGAGTGAGCACCAAGGGCATCCGGGAACTATTCCTGGATGTCCAACTCGAAACGCTGGAAAATCGCCAAACCCTCAAGGCCCAAGCCCTAGTCGACAGCGGGCAAACTAATCCCTAACGCCAAATTGACTCTCAATTGCAAGGTCTATCCCCTCAACCGTCACGAACAAGAAGAGCTTGATAAATTCCTGGACGAGAACCTTGAGTCCGGTCGCATCCGACCGTCTAAGTCCCCTTTTGCCTCCCCTTTCTTCTTCGTCAAAAAGAAAGACAGCTCCCTCCGACCCGTGCAGGACTACCGGAAACTCAACGAGATGACCATTAAAAATCGGTATCCACTTCCCCTGATCTCTGAACTTATGGACAAACTCCGCGGAGCCAAATACTTCACCAAATTGGATGTCTGCTGGGGATACAATAATGTACGAATCAAACAAGGAGACGAGGAGAAGGCTGCTTTCTGAACCAACCGAGGACTATTCGAACCCACTGTCATGTTTTTCGGATTGACTAACTCACCGGCTACCTTCCAGTGGATGATGAACGATATCTTCCACGATCTTATCATGGAAGGGAAAGTGACAATCTACCTGGACGACATCCTTATCTTCTCTAAGGACCTCCAGGAACACCGACAAATCGTCAGAAGAGTACTTCGACGCCTGAGGGAACACAAACTCTTCCTCAAGGCCAAGAAGTGTGAGTTCGAGGTTCTCGAAACTGAGTACCTCGGTGTAATCATCAGCGAAGGATCAGTGCGAATGGACCCCGTCAAGGTCAAGGGAATCACGGAGTGGCCTACGCCCACCAAGAAGAAGGAGTTACAGTCCTTCCTGGGTTTCACGAACTTCTATCGAAAGTTCATAAAAGACTACTTCAAGATCGTCCATCCCATGACCCAATTGACCAGCAATGCCCCTTGGACCTGGGGGATGGCCCAGAACGAGGCCTTCCAAAGGCTCAAGAAACAGATGGCAGAAGACATAGTACTGGTGCTCCCCAAGGAGAACGGGAAGTTCAGAGTAGAGGCCGACTCCAGTGATGGAGCAATTGGGGCCGTCCTTAGCCAAGAGCAAGATGGGAAGTGGAGACCGGTCGCCTTCCTATCCAAGGTGCTGACCGTAACCAAACGCAATTATGAGATATACGACAAGGAACTCCTCACAATTATGCTCACGTTGGAAGAATGGAGACATTATCTAATGGGCGCGGTGGAAGACTTTGAGATCTGGACAGATCATCAAAACCTACAGTACTTCTGCCAGCCCCAGAAGCTGAACCGCCGACAAGCCCGATGGGTCATGGAACTCGCGGAGTACCACTTTACATTGCACCATAAGCCTGGGGCTTCCAACCGAAAGGTGGACTTACTCAGCCGACGAGATAATCACAACCAAGGAAAGGAGGACAACGACAATATAGTAGTCCTTCAACCCGAACACTTCTGGGCCATGATCATGCCCACAGTCAGCAAAACTCATCAGCATGTAAAGGATGTCACTCGCAACCACAACAAGTGGGACCAGGGAATTCAAAACTCCCTCGACCATGAACGTGGCATATCCGAAAAGGAGGGACTCCTTTATTATGATGGACGGATCTACGTTCCCAGAGACGACAAGCTCAGAGGGGAGATTATTGCCTCCCACCATGACCATATCACAGCCGGACACCCTGGTATCGAAAAAACTAAAGAACTCGTTCAAAGGGAGTTCTGGTGGCCAAAACTCAAGCAAATGGTAGAAAAATATGTCAAGGCATGCTTCGCATGCCAGCGAACAAAGATGGATACCCACCCCAAGGCCGCCCCTCTCCACCCCAATGAGGTTCCCTCTACACCATGGACCCACATATCTGTCGACATGATCACTGGACTGCCCAAATCTAACGGCTACAATGCCATCCTAGTAGTTGTCGACAGATTCTCCAAAGAGGTAATCCCGATCGCTTGCAACGTGGAACTCACATCTGAAGGTTGGGCCAAACTACTACGCGACCATGTATACGCCCGACATGGAATGCCCAAGACCGTAATCTCAGACAGGGGACCCCAATTTGTTTCCAAGTTCATGATGGAACTTCTCAAACTCCTTGATATCACACCAAACGCATCCACTGCTTTCCACCCCCAAACAGACGGCCAAACCGAGCAGGCCAATCAAGAGATTCACAAGTACCTCTGCCTCTTCATCAATCATCGACAAACCGACTGGAGCGAATGGCTCGCATTGGCAGCGTTCGCCCATAACAATCGCATCCACTCATCCATGGGCCAGACCCCCTTCTTCACCAATTATGGGACAAATCCCCGTGTCCTACCGGACTCCATCAAAATGACCGCCTTCACCAACCCATCGGCCAAGTCGTTCGCAGAAAACATGCAGGAGGTACATCGCCAAGCCAAGGAGGCACTGGAGGAAGCGGCCAGAAGGATGAAGGCCCAGTACGATAAGAAAAAGAGAGACACCATGGACTACACCATCGGAGACCGAGTATGGCTCGATTCCACTCACCTTCACCTCCCTCGGTCCAAAAAGAAGCTCGATGACAAGCACGTCGGCCCATTCCTGATCTTGGAAAAGGCTGGCGCTTCCGCCTACAAACTCAAGCTTCCACCTCATTGGAAGATCCATCCACACTTCAATGAAAAGCTTCTAACCCCCTATATACCGCCGGCGTTCCCCAACCAAGAACAGCCCCCCCCACCTCCACCTGACCTCATCGAAGACGAGGAAGAATACGAGGTTGAGGAAGTCCTAGACTCGCATACACGCCGAGTCCACGGAAAGAAGGGACAAAAGTCACGACTAGTCACGGACTATTTCATCAAGTGGAAAGGTTGGACCCGAGAACACAACTCATGGGTCCGAGAAGACAATATGGCCAATGCCCAGGAAGCCATTCAAGACTACGAGAACGGTATCTCCGAGACAAGAGCTGTTGTGACCGCATGAAAGGTCATTGACAGATCTGAAAAAGCCATTAAACGAATAGTCGGTCAAGACTACCAGGAGAACCAAACGATGGGCAGATGGAGCATGTTTTACCAAGTAGAATGAATTGACAGAAGGAAGTTCTGGATTGAAGAACCCGACTGCAAGATTTGGAAAACATTCATTGACAACTATTGGGAAAGAGAGAGCGAGAAGGAAGTTACAAACTGTATACTCTGTGACCAGGAAGAAGAAGACGATGAACCCTAGGGCAGCCAGGACATCTGCCTTAACGAGAGGGTAATGTTACAATTTATTGACTTTTTTCCTTTTTCTAGTCTTATCATATCTTATCGGTGTCATCACGCTTACGCACTATCGCCACCTCATCACCGATATCAACTTTGACAAAACTTTCATGATGGACAATGCATGATATTGCGTGCTCATTGCCCGACCAGCACGCCTCTTGACTTCGACAAAACTTTTGTACCTATTAATAGTACCTACGCTTTAGTATTTAAGTAGCTATGATTTACTGTACAACCTCAGCTTCGAGCTAAGGTTTACCTACATATAAACTTTACTTGTCCGCTCGCTTGCTGAGAGCTTCTCCAGTAAGTGCCTCTTTCATCACCTCAGAGTCATCTGAGGCGTTGCCAAAGTGATTGTCTGAACGCGAGACAGCTTAGCAATTGCCCAACTTCGAGTCATGTGAGAGTCAGCCCTAACACAATCATTCCTTGGTTTCACTAATTTATATTGCCGTTTTATCCATGAATACAGTGAGATTGTGTTGCCCCTAACACGTCTCACTCGCAAGGGTATTCCATGGAAATTCGACAACAAATGCCTGGCCGCATTTAATGAGTTAAAGCAGGCTTTCACTCATGCACCTATCCTCACCCATTGGATTCCTGACCATCAACTTGTTGTGGAAACCGACGCTTCTGACTATGCTATTGCTGCCATCCTTTCCATCTACCTTGAGGATGGTGAAATTCACCCTATTTCCTTCTTTTCCCGCAGTCTCCATGGAGCCGAGCTCAATTATGATACCCATGATAAAGAGCTTCTAGCCATTTTTGAAGCCTTTAAATACTGGCATCACTACCTTGAAGGCTCTGTGGATTCCATCGACGTCGTCACAGACCATAAGAACCTTGAGTATTTCTCTACTACCAAGATTCTCACTTGACGTCAAGTGCACTGGTCCAAATTCCTTTCCCAGTTCAACCTAGTAATCTGGTTCCAACTGGGTAAACTTGGTGGGAAACCGGATGCACTCATTAGACGATGGGACATCTACCCTAAAGAGGGGGATAGTCAATATGCTCAAGTCAATCCTCACAATTTCTGCCCTGTATTCACTCAAGAACAACTTTCTGCTTCTCTCCACACTACTTTTCTTGAAGGTCCCATACTCTGCACTAGTGCTATCATGGACATGGACAAGCTCCACTCTGATATCAAGCAAGCACAACCTGTGGATTCCGCATTGACTGAAGGTTTTCATCTTGCTTGTTCCCCTTCTAATTCCTCCTGGTGGTCCATGGATGAGTCAGGAATACTCCACCTTGACAATTGCATCTACGTCCCAGACTCCATGGATCTCCATCTTCGTGTCCTACAAAACAATCATGACCATATCTTAGCAGGTCATTTCGGTCAAAACTGGACGCTTGAACTAGTCCAACAGAATTATACCTGGCCACAGATGCATGAATTTGTTTGCCACTACGTCAAGTCTTGCACCACGTGTGGTCATAACAAAACACCTAGACACCATCCATTTGGCTTACTCAAACCCTTGCCGGTACCAGAATGTCTATGGGATTCCATATCCATGGACTTCATCAAACAACTTCCAGATTCCAATGGATTCACTGCCATTCTTGTCGTCATCGACCGTGCAAGCAAGCAAGCCATCTTTATACCCACTCATGATACTATAAATTCTGTGGATCTCACACAACTTTTTGTTACCCATGTATTTTCCAAGCATGGTGTCCCTAACCACATCACTTCTGACCATGGATCCAAATTTGTCTCCCAATTTGTTAGGGCCAACTTTCACGTGACTCAAAGTCAGGCAATTGCTAAGCTGTCTCGCGTTCGGACAATCACTTTGGCAATGCCTTGGATGATCTCGAGGTGATGAAAGAGGCGCTTACAGAGAGGCTCTCAGCAAGCGAGCAGACAAGTAAGATTTATGTGTTGGTAAACCTTAGCTCGAAGCTGAGGTTGTACAGTGAAACGTAGCTACTTAAATACTAAAGAGTCGGTCCTAATAATAGCTATGAAAGTTTTAGAGAAGTCAAGAGGCGTGCTGGTTGGGCGACGAGCATGCAATATCATGCGTTGTCCATCATGAAAGTTTTGTTGAAGCTGATATCGGTGGTGGTGTGGCGATAGTGCATAAGCATGATGACACCGATAAGATATGATAAGACTAGAAAAAGGAAAAAAGTGAATAAATCATAACATTACCCTCTCGTTAAGGCAGTCGTCCCGACTGCCCTATGTCTTCTTCCCAGGGTTCGTTGTCTTCCTCTTCTTGGTCACAGAGTATACAGTCTGTGATCTCCTTCTCGCTCTCCCTTTGCCAATAGTTGTCGATAAAGGTTTTCCAAACCTCACGATCAGGTTCCTCAATCCAGAACTTCTTTCCATCACTTCGTTCCACTTGGTAGAACATGCTCCATCTGCCTGTGGTTTGGTTTTCTCGATAGCTATGATCGACTATTCGTTTGACAGTTTTCTCCGATCTGTCGATGACTTTTCGTGCGGTCATGATGGTTCTTGTCTCGGAAATACTGTCCTCGTAGTCTTGGATGGCTTCTTGGGCGTTGGCCATGTCGTCTTCTCGAACCCATGAGTTGTGTTCTCGGGTCCAACCTTTCCACTTGACGAAATAGTCTGTGACTAATCGCGACTTTTGTCCCTTCTTTCCTCGGACTCGGCGTGTACGCGAGTCTAGGACTTCCTCCACTTCGTACTCCTCCTCATCTTCGATGAGGTCTGGGGGCAGTGCGGGGGGTTGTTCTTGGTTGGGGAACGCTGGCAGTATATACGGTGTTAGAAGTTTTTCATTGAATCGGGGGTGGATTTTCCAGTGAGGTGGAAGCTTGAGTTTGTAGGCAGAGGCGCCGGTCTTTTCTAGGATAAGGAATGGGCTGACGCGCTTATCGTCGAACTTCTTTTTGGGTCGAGGGAGGTGAAGGTGAGTCGAGTCGAGCCATACTCGGTCTCCGATGGCGTAGTCCACAGCGTCTCTCTTCTTCTTGTCGTACTGGGCTTTCATCTTCCCAGCCGCTTCTTCTAATGCCTCCTTGGCTTGGTGGTGCACTTCTTGCATATTTTCTGCAAACGACTTGGCCGACGGATTTGTGAAGGCTGTTGTCTTGACAGAGTCCGGTAAAACGCAGGGGTTCGTTCCATAATTTGTGAAGAACGGTGTCTGGCCCGTGGCTGAATGGACTCGGTTGTTATGGGCAAACGCTGCTAACGCGAGCCATTCGCTCCAGTCTGTCTGCTGGTGGTTGATGAAGAGTCGGAGGTATTTGTTGATCTCCTGGTTTGCTCGTTCTGTCTGGCCGTCGGTTTGTGGGTGGAAGGCGGTGGAGGCGTTTGGGGTGATATCGAGGAGTTTGAGGAGTTCCATCATGAACTTGGAAATGAACTGTGGCCCTCGGTCAGAGATTACTGTTTTGGGCATTCCATGGCAGGCATATACGTGATCACGTAGGAGCTTGGCCCATCCCTCGGAGGTGAGTTCGACGTTACAGGCGATTGGGATCATCTCCTTTGAAAATCTATCAACGATCACCAGGATGGCATCATAGCCATTGGACTCTGGGAGTCTGGTGATCATGTCAATGGAGATGTGAGTCCAGGGCTCAGAGGGGACCTCATTGGGGTGTAAGGGGGCGGCCTTGGGGTGAGTATCTGTCTTCGTCTGCTGGCAAGCTTCGCATGCCTTGACGTATTTCTCCACCGTCTGTTTGAGTTTGGGCCACCAGAACTCTCTTTGAATGAGTTCTTTGGTCTTTTCAATCCCTGGGTGCCCTGCCGTAATGTGGTCATGGTGGGAGGCAATGATTTCTCCCCTGAGTTTGTCATCTCGTGGAATGTAGATCCGTCCATCGTAATAGAGGAGTCCTTCCTTCTCAGATATGCCTCATTCATGGTCGAGGGAGTTTTGAATTCCCTGGTCCCATTTGTTGTGGTTGCGAGTCACATCCTTGACGTGCTGGTGAGTCTCTGAAGTCGTGGGCATGATCATTGCTCGGAAGTGCTCCGGTTGTAGGACTACGATGTCGTCGTTGTCTTTTTTGCCCTTTGAGGAGATGGTCCCACCCCAATATCATGAATTCGAAGACCTCTTCTCAAAAGAAAACTTTGATGAACTACCAGAACGAAAACCATGGGACCATGCGATTGAACTGATCCCCAATGCCAAGTCTACCCTTGATTGCAAGGTTTATCCACTCAATCGACATGAACAAGAAGAGTTGGATAAATTCCTTGACAAAAACCTGGAATCCAGGCAAATACGCCTGTCCAAATCCCCCTTCATGTCCCCATTCTTCTTCGTCAAAAAGAAGGACGGCTCCCTTCGACCCATACAGGACTATCACAAGCTCAATGAGATGACGATCAAGAACTGGTATCCACTACCTCTCATCTCCGAGCTCATGGACAAGCTCCGTGGCGCCAAGTATTTCACCAAGCTAGACGTCCGATGGGGCTACAATAACGTCAGGATCAAACAAGGGGATGAGGCCAAGGCCGCCTTCCGGACCAACCGAGGATTGTTCGAACCCACCGTCATGTTCTTTGGGTTGACCAACTCACCCGCAACCTTCCAGTGGATGATGAACGACATTTTCCATGATCTCATCCACGAGGGGAAGGTGACTATTTACCTGGATGATATCTTGATCTTCTCCAAGGATCTTCAAGAACACCGATGGATCGTCAAACGGGTGCTTCAATGCCTCCGGGAGCATAAACTCTTCCTGAAGGCCAAGAAGTGTGAGTTCGAGGTATTGGAGACCGAGTACCTCAGCGTCATTATTAGCGAGGGCTCCGTCCGGATGGACCCCGTCAAGGTCAAGGGCATTACGGAATGGCCCACACCCACCAAGAAGAAGAAATTGCAATCCTTCTTGGGATTTACGAATTTCTATCGGAAATTCATAAAAGACTATTCCAAGATCGTATGCCCTATGACCCAGCTCACCAGCAATGCACCATGGATATGGGGCGTGGCTCAAAACGAGGCATTCCAATGCCTGAAGAAGCAAATGGCCGAAGACATAGTGCTCGCTCTTCCTAAGGAAAACGGGAGATTCCGAGTAGAGGCTGACTCTAGTGAAGGAGCAGTCGGTGCCGTCCTTAGTCAAGAACAGGACGGGAAGTGGAGACCAGTCACATTCCTGTCTAAAGCGCTCACCGTCACTGAGCAGAATTATGAAATCTATGATAAGGAACTCCTGGCAATTATGCTCACGCTAGAAGAATGGAGACACTACCTCATGGGCGCAGCGGAAGATTTCGAGATCTGGACCGATCATCAAAATCTACAATATTTCTGTCAACCCCAGAAGTTGAACCGCCAACAAGCCCAGTGGGTCACCGAACTTGCGGAGTATCACTTCACCTTGCACCACAAGCCAGGCGCCTCAAACCGGAAGGCTGATCTGCTCAGTCGACGAGACGACCATGACCAGGGCAAGAAGGACAACGACGATGTCATAGTCCTCCAACCCAAACACTTCCGGGCAATGATTATGCCCACTATCAATGAAACCCACCAGCGTGTAAAGGATATCACTTGCAACCACGACAAGTGGGACCAGGGGATTCAAAACTCCCTCAACCACGAACGCGGCGTATCCGAAAAGGAGGGACTCCTTTACTATGATGGAAGGATCTATGTTCCAAGAGACGACAAGCTCAGGGGGGAGATCATTGCCTCCCACCACGATCATATCACGGCCGGACACCCGGGGATTGAAAAGACCAAAGAACTCGTTCAGAGAGAGTTCTGGTGGCCAAAACTCAAACAGACGATAGAGAAGTACGTCAAGGCATGTGAAGCATGCCAACGAACGAAGACAGATACTCACCCAAAGGCCACTCCCCTCCATCCCAATGAGATCCCCTCCGAACCATGGAGCCATATATCCGTCGACATGATCACCGGATTACCCGAATCTAATGGCTACGATGCTATTCTAGTAATCGTCGATAGATTCTCCAAAGAGATAATCCCGATCACTTGCAACGTGGAACTCACATCTGAAGGATGGGCCAAACTGCTACGCGACCACGTCTATGCCCGACACGGAATGCCTAAAACCGTCATCTCCGACCGAGGACCCCAGTTTGTGTCCAAATTCATGATGGAGCTCCTCAAACTCCTTGACATCACTCCGAATGCATCCACGGCTTTCCACCCCCAGACCGATGGCCAGACTGAATGGGCCAACCAGGAGATCAACAAATACCTCCGCCTCTTTATCAACCATCGACAAACAGACTGGAGTGAATGGCTTGCACTGGCAGTGTTCGCCCACAACAATCACATCCACTCATCCACGGGACAGACCCCCTTCTTTACCAATTATGGAGTAAACCCCCGAGTCCTACTGGACTCCATCCAGACAAATGCCTTCACCAACCCTTCGGCCAAGGCATTTGCGGAGAACATGCAAGAGGTACATCGCCAAGCCAAGGAGGCCCTAGAGGAAGCGGCCGGAAGAATGAAGGCCCAGTACAACAAGAAGAAGAGAGACGCAGTGGATTATGCCATCGGAGACCGAGTATGGCTAGACTCCACTCACCTACACCTACCATGCCCCAAGAAGAAACTCAATGACAAGCACATTGGCCCATTCCTTATCATAGAAAAAACCGGCGCCTCCGCTTACAAACTCAAACTCCCACCACATTGGAAGATTCATCCACGCTTCAACAAGAAGCTCCTAACTCCCTACACACCGCCAGCATTCCCTAACCAGGAACAACCTCCTCCACCACCACCCGACCTCATCGAAGACGAGGAAGAATACGAAGTCAAAGAAGTCCTAGACTCGCGCACACGACAAGTCCGAGGCAAGAAAGGACAAAAATCACGACTCGTAACTGACTACTTCGTCAAATGGAAGGGGTGGACCCGAGAACACAACTCATGGGTCCAGGAAGACAACATGGCTAACACCCAAGAAGCCATAAAGGATTATGAGGACAGCATTTTGGAAACCCAAGCAATCGTGACCGCACGCAAGGTGATCAACAGATCGCAACAAGCAGTCAAGCGAATAGTCGATCACAGCTATTGCGAGAACAAAGCCACAGGAGGATGGAGCATGTTCTATCAAGTAGAACAAACCGACGGGAAGAAGTTTTGGATTGAAGAGCCCGATCGACAACTCTGGAAGTCATTCATTGACGACTATTGGGAGAGAGAAAGCGAAAAGGAAGTCACCAATTGTATACTCTGTGACCAAGAGGAGGAAGACAATGAACCATGGGAGGAAGACATAGGGCAGTCGGGACGACTGCCTTAACGAGAGGGTAATGTTACGATTTATTGACTTTTTTCATTTTTCTAGTCTTATCTCATCTCATCAGCATAATCACGCTTATGCATAATCACCACCGTATCACCATATCAACTTCAACAAATCTTTCATGATGGACAACACATGATATTGTGTGCTCGTCGCCCGACTAGCACGCCTCTTGACTTCGATAAAACTTTCGTACCTATTAATAGTACTTACACTTTCGTATTTAAGTAGCTACGATTTCACTGTACAACCTCAGCTTCGAGCTAAGGTTTAACATCACATAAATCTTACTTGTCTGCTCGCTTGCTGAGAGCCTCTCTGTAAGCGCCTCTTTCATCACCTCGAGATCATCCAAGGCATTGCCAAAGTGATTGTCCGAACGTGAGACAGCTTAGCAATTGCCCGACTTCGAGTCACGTGAAGGTCGGCCCTAACAATCCAGGGGTGGAGATGGGTTTGAGTAAACCAGTAAGGTTGGAGAAAGAGGTGCAAGTGGGAGATGAAGACGAGATGGAGACTGCAGAGAAGGTGTCCGAGGATGTGATGGGCAAATCTGGGAATTCTGTGGGGGCCTAATTCTTTCGCCTTGTAAATGTTTTTTTATCTTGATATTGTATATATGGACAAGTAGTACCGTGCCCAGAGGGCATACAATGTATGATTTTTCTTGATGTCTAAAATGAAGTGACAAAAGGGAAGTCAAGAAATGGAGCCAGCGGAATCTGTTCCAAATTAGGAAGGTAATTTGCAATAGTTTTCCAGAATTTAATTTGAAATTGGGATGACAGAATCTATAGGAGTCCGATGGAAGTGGAAATCAAGAAATGTTAGGCATAGGTTTGAAGGAGGCTTTATGAATGGTAACCTTGGATAGGGGTCCTGGTTTGTCAGGATAACGATGATGGAAATCTTCAATATATTTGTCTGTGGAGAATTCAGTAGTGGAGATCCAAGCAAACTCTTCATCAGTACCTTCATAGCCCAACCATTGAACACGATAGATGAGAGGACATCGGAACTGACAGTCAAGCTTTGAGTCGAGAATCTGTGCAATCTTGTACTGTTCTTCACCGTCGACTTCAACTGGAGGTGAGGGTGGTTGGGTATGATTAGGAATGATATTAGATTCCACGGGTTCCAGCTGTGAGACATGGAATACAGGATAAATGGAACAGAGGTCCATGGGGAGATTGAGGGTGAAGGAGTGGGATCCAGGCTGTGCGATGATGTTGAACAGTCCGAGGAATTTCTCTGAGAATTTTGCAGTAGGGCGAGTAGTCCTGATGTGTTTGGAATTAAGGAAAACCTTGTCGCCTACTTTGAAGTCCAGAGCTGGGGACCGTCGCTTGTCCGCTTGGAATTTGTAGCGAGACTGGGCATGGAAGATTTCATCGTGAAGGAATTGGTGAAGATCGTCGAGATTGACTACAAAGTCACAGGCCCGAGCAGAGGCAATATCGCGTTCAGGATACACTGTGATGTTAGGATGGTACCCTTTGTTAGCGAAGAATGGCGAGATTCCAGTGGAAGCGTTAGGAGCATTGTTGTACACAAATTCGGCAATGGGTAGTAGGGTATCCCAATTGTCTTGTTGATATGAGCAATAGATACGGATGTATTGTTCAAGGGTTTGGTTAGCGTGTTCAGTTTGTCCGTCGGCCTCCGGGTGATAACCAGAAGTGAAGTGAAGTTCCATATCGAGAGCCTTGGTGAGGGCATGCATGAATTGGGAGACAAATTCGGATCCACGGTCAGAAGTGATGTGATTCAGAACACCATGCTTGGAGAAGACATGGGTAACAAAAAGCTGTGCGAGATCCGCAGAATTAATGGTATCATGAGTGGGTATAAAAATGGCTTGCTTGCTTGCACGGTCAACGACGACAAGAATGGCAGTGAATCCGTTGGAATCCGGAAGTTGTTCAATGAAATCCATGGAGATTGAATCCCATGGGCGTTCCGGTACAGGCAAGGGTTTGAGTAAGCCAAATGGACAGTGTCTAGGTGTTTTGTTGCAACCACACGTGGTGCAAGACTTGACGTAGTGGCAAACAAATTCATGCATCTGTGGCCAGGTATAATTCCATCGGACTAGTTCAAGCGTCTGATTTTGACTGAAATGACCTGCCAAAATATGGTCGTGATTGTTTTGGAGCACACAAAGATGGAGATCCACAGAGTCCAGGACATAAATGCAATTGTCAAGATGTAGTATTCCTGACTCATCCATGGACCACCGGGAGGAGTTCGAAGGGGAAGAAGCAAGACAAAAACCTTCGGTCAATGCGGAATCCATGGGTTGTGCTTGCTTGATATCAGAGTGGAGCTTGTCCATGTCCATGATAGCACTAGCACGGAGTACGGGACCTTCAAGAAAAGTAGTGCAGAGAGAAGCGGAAAGTTGTTCTTGAGTAAATACAGAGCAGAAATTGTGAGGATTGACTTGAGCATATTGACTATCCCCCTCTTTAGGGTAGACACCCCATCGTCTAGTGAGTGCATCCAGTTCCCACCAAGCTTACCCGGTTGGAACCGGATTACTAGGTTGAACTGGGAAAGGAATTCAGACCAGCGCACTTGACGTCGAGTAAGAATCTTGGTAGTAGAGAAATACTCAAGGTTCTTATGGTCTGTGACGATGTCGATGGAATCTGCAGAGCCTTCGAGGTAGTGACGCCAGTACTTAAAGGCTTCAAAAATGGCTAGAAGCTCTTTATCATGGGTATCATAATTGAGCTCGGCTCCGTGGAGACTGCGGGACAAGAAGGAAATAGGGTGAATTTCACCATCCTCAAGGTAAATAGAAAGGATGGCAGCAATAGCATAGTCAGAGGCGTCGGTTTCCATGACAAGCTGATGGTCGGGAATCCAGTGGGTAAGGATAGGGGCATGAGTGAATGCTTGCTTCAACTCATTAAATGCAGCCAGGCATTTGTTGTCGAATTTCCACAGAATACCCTTGCGAGTGAGATGTGTTAGGGGCAGCACAATCTCGCTGTATTCATGGATAAAACGGCGATAGAAATTAGC
This sequence comes from Armillaria fumosa, assembly GCA_030407015.1. Taxonomy (NCBI): domain Eukaryota; kingdom Fungi; phylum Basidiomycota; class Agaricomycetes; order Agaricales; family Physalacriaceae; genus Armillaria; species Armillaria fumosa. The sequence goes on along the minus strand of JAUDYM010000002.1, from coordinate 3,907,856 downwards.
AAAACCAAGGAATGATTGGATATCTTTGACCTTCCATGGGACTGGCCAATTGACAATAGCCTTGACTTTGTCTTCGGACATACATAAGCCTTCAGGAGAGAGGATATAGCCTAGATATTCCACGGAATCCCGATGAAATTCACACTTGGATCCCTTGCAGTAGAGCCTGTTAGCTCTAAGCCTGCATAGGACCTCGTGCATGTGTTTTCGGTGTTCCATGGGATCGTCGGAGTAGATGAGAATATTGTCAAGATAGACAATGACAGAGACATCAAGCATATCTGAAAAAATGTCATTGACAAAGTGTTGGAAAGCTGCAGGAGCATTGGTAAGACCAAATGGCATGATGTGCCATTCAAAAGATCCATAACGGGTATGGAATGTGGTTTTCCATTCATCTCCTTCGGCTATACAGACTAGACAATAAGCATGGCGAAGGTCAAGTTTTGTGTATAGGTGTGCGGAATGTGCGGAGTCAAGTAGGTCAGAAATGAGGGGAAGTGGATAACGGTCTTTTCTCATGATCTTGTTCAGGCCATGGAAATCAACACAGAGCCTTAGTTCACCAGTTTTCTTTTTGATGAAGAGTACCGGGGCTCCGTGGGGAGAACGTGAGGGAGAGATGAAACCATTACGGACATTATCGTCGATAAATTCATGTAAGACTTTTAGTTCGAATTCAGAGAGAGAATAGATGGGGCCGAGCGGAGGAGAAGTGCCTTTCTCAAGATTGATCTTAAGGTCATAAGGGTGATGCTCAGGTAATGTCTCTGAGAGGGAATCACTGAACACATCGGCAAAGTCATGGTACTCCGGTGGGATATCAGATAAATCTGTGGGGGCTGCAGCAGCAGCTTGACCACTAACACTTGGCATAGAAGGTTGTAGGGTGTACTGTTGGGCACCTTCTTCTGCACAAGCTTGTATGAAAGTGGCCACAGAAATAATTGAAATCTTTGGTGAAACCGAAGTAGAGAATGATGGGATGGAAGGATATGAGTAGATGGGCTCATAGGGTGGCAGAGTCCGCTGGGATCTCGGAGTGGGTTTGGATGATGGAATTGGACCTGAAGGGTCCAAGCAGGCTGGCACATGTGTGTCGGGAGCCGCAGAAGTGCTAATAGGGATAGAAGCACCGAATAGCTTTGAATGGAAAGTGATACTGTGCTTTGCCCAGTCAATCAACAGATTGTAGCAGGAAAGCCAGTTGTATCCCAGAACAATGTTACAGGATGAATCAAGACGTGTGACATAGAAGTCAATAGGAATGACATCTCCCGACAGAAACCATACGGAGAGAGTAATGGATTGGGAAATGTGAGATCCAGCAGAGCTGTCAAGAAGCTGAAGTTGGACAGCAGGAATGGATTTGGTAGGGAGATTATGATCCTCAACGTATTTGGAGTCAATAAAACAATGACTTGAACCAGAATCAACGAGAGCAAGAAAACGAAGGATAATGATAATAGGGGATCCATCGGGTTCCGATCCAGAACCGATTTCGGATGATAGTGATACAGTTAGTGAATGGGTTGAAAGAGCGGCAGCATTGAGGGTTACAATCTCTGAGGTGCAGTGACAGTCAATACAACCCTGTCCTTGCATGGAGGAAACAGGGCTGCTCTCTATTTTTCCGACTCCGTGGGAGCCAGATCAGTAGAGGCAGGAGGCTCTGAAACCTCTGCAGCATGAGCGCGAGCGGATGCCATGGCCTTGCGCTTATTGCAGTCCTCAGTCTTGTGTTTGCTACCACAGAACATACAGAGGTTGTTCTTCCGGCGGCATTCCTTTTCCTCAGGAGTGAGCTTGCCATCTTTGCCTAGCTTGTCAGTGTAGGGCTTTTTGGCAGACGAGGAAAAGGAAGAGGACTGGTAGGTGGAGGCGGAGCCCGCAGTATTGGATCCATAAGACTTGGGCGCCGCGGAATACGAAGAGCTCGAGTTTGAACCCAAGCCCTTAGGTTTGGAGGAAGAGGATGAGGAAGAAGGTTTATCACAATTTTCACGTGAAATTTCGGCCTTCCGAGTCCAATAACGAGCATCAAGTTCCTGTGTAAGGGTACACATGTCATGGAGGTTATCGGGCTTACCGTGGTGAGCCATATCATCTTTAATCCGCGAACAAAGTCTGCGGTAAAAAGCATGACGCAGGGAATTGTCACCATAGCTGACAATAGAAGCGTGTTGATTGAAACAGACTATATACTTCATAATCCAGTCTCCGTCGTGCATCTGAAGGTTTTCCAACTCATCTTCAGCATCTCTGACAGCATCGAATGGACCGAAGTTAGTCCGTAGTTCCACAAGAAAGGCGGCATAGGAGTATGCCCAGGCAGGAGGATTAGCATGGTTAGGGTGAAGGATATCCGGTTCAAACCAATCAAGGGCAACACCAGAAAGGAAGGAGATGGCGTAGTTGACTTTTGAGGCATCAGCGCAGAAAGCATCAGGCCTGTCGTTAAAGTTCAACTGGAGGGAAACGATAAACACCTTCAGTTTCCATGGGTCTGAGCCGTCAAAAGTATCAGGCTCCTTGACCTTGGTGCGTATTGGGCATTGTGGAGGATTATTGACTTGGTTGGTGAGGCCATGGAGAAGGTTGAAGAGATCCCTGACCATGGCTTTGTCGTTATTAGGATGGTTAGGAGGGTTAGGAGGATTGGGAGGATTACCACCAGGTCCGCCAGGACCGCTGGGACCTCCAGGGCCACCAGGATTAGGTGGGCCACCACCAGGTCAGCGATTGTTGTCCCGCAGAATGCGTGATTGATGGGTGCTAGGGGAATCAATCTCACTGTCGCTGGAAGTGTCCTCGCCGTTTTCCTCTTCATTTTGAACAGGAAAGCTGCGAGAGGGATTCAGAACCAGGGTCCATGGGGGGTCGTTTTGAAAGTTACCATAACCATTGGAAATGGGTTCTGCGGAGCGGTGTTTGAAGGGATTGGGAGTGAGATTGACATCGGATTGTCACTGGGTGAAACCACTATGACTGTAGGTTTCCCTGCGAGAACGTAGTGAGGAAGCAGAGTCCCCGCCAAAAATGCGTGGGTCTTCCTTGGAAGCGGAAGCGGGAATATCATTCATAGTGTAGGTGGGTTTGGGGTCTGTAGAGGACTCAGCAGTATTGACAGTTTCGAGAATAGTAGTAGACATGCCTAAAATTTTTGACTCAAGGGTTTGAGTTCGAATATACTGTTAGGATTGTGCCAATAGATGAAAGGATTAGAATGTATGCCATGGAATCCACGGAGTGTGTGGGCTTGGCGAAGCTATTAGCAACGTCACCCTTGGGTCGAAGCCCTAAGATAGATTATGGATGGAGTCTGCAGGATCAAGATGAAGTCCTGACAGAGTTGGAGTCCACAGACTTATAGTAAGAGATAGAGATTAGGCTTGAAGGCCAGAGATAGTGAGTACGAGAGCATTGGGCTAAACCAAGTTGATATTCGAACTGAGGTATGTACTGCTAGCTCTACAGTTTATATACTAGGGCAGAGTCCAAGGAATCGGAGGCTAGAATAATATAAGTCTGGAATATTCTGTATCTGGAGGAGTCAAGTATTCCGTGGACTCCGATGTAACACCTACTCGCTACCGTGATGGAATCTAGGTGTGATAAATGAATATGTGAAATTAGTAAATGAAATAGAAATATGAAATATAAGATAGAAACTGGGAAGCGGAATCCATCAGATTCCGATGAGTGAGTTGGAGCCGGTTGGATGAGTTAAAGGTTGAAGTCTGTGGGGTCCGCAGCATGCTTGTTACACACTCCTAACCAAGACCTTACCTGAGCAACTGCCAATCAAGCTGCTCTCACAGTATTCACAGAGAATCTCTTCTCATCCTGTGGTCCACATAGGCATTCAAGCAGATACACACAACAGTCAGGGCATGATGAACCAGAATGGCAGAGTGGTGTGGGTAGTCTGGCTATGGGAATGTAAGACAGATTGTTCCTTAAGTCAATCAAACCTATAGCATCTTTATTTGATGAGTCCTACAATGAAGCCTTCAAGGTTTATGCTACAGTACTAACTGTCATGGGCATCACTCACAAGATCAATACTGCAGACAAGAAACATATGGGCATGGGAAAGGATGGCCAACCTCCAGGAGTGCTCACTTGGTTAAAGGCCAGAGTGGGGGTCCACAAATTGACCATTTTTGAATGCTCACCCAAAATGTTTGAGTGCTATCTGACCTTTTGGAATTGGGTACAGCAAATCTCTTTAGAGCTCAGTGAAACCACCTTTGGCAACACAGAATACAACCAGGATCAGTCAAAAATCCTAGATATGCTTATTGTATGGCAGAAGATCCCTCTACAGTTGAGCAAAGTGGATGCAGAGCCAACCACTTTGATGGAGTTGCTTCATCTTACAAATAGCATATCATTGAAGAAAGCCAAGGAGTTGCTCAGGTGCAAGCAGAAAATAAAGTACAGAAACTTAGGAGTGCTTGTCTCTTTCCTATCAAACCATGTCTTTGTTAACCATGATAGACATTGTGAATGCAGCTATTCAGCAGACACACACACTTTCTTCATAAGTCGACATTCTACTGTGTCTCACATTGACCTGATGGGTTGGCTTGTACAGTTGTGAACAATCAAAATAGACAATTTTGATTGAGCATGATATAGCTAGATTCTGTTTTTTATTTATTTTATTTTTTGAAAACCTGACCTTGAAATCTAAACTGCAAGGGAAAAATAAGTCTAAAAAACAGTCTACAAATTTTTTTCTATAATGTTTTAAGATGGCCAAATTTTTGGGACAAAATTTTGAATTCATATTACCTCTTTCTGTTAGGGCCGACTCTCATGTGACTCGTAGTCAGGCAATTGGTAAGCTGTCTCGTGTTCGGACAATCACTTGGCCAATGCCTTGGATGACTTCGAGGTGATGAAAGAGGCGCTTACAGAGAGGCTCTCGGCAAGTGAGCAGACAAGTAAGATTTATGTGAAGGTAAACCTTAGCTCAAAGCTGAGGTTTTACAGTGAAATCGTAGCTACTTAAATACTAAAGTGTGAGTACTATTATTAGGTACGAAAGTTTTGTTGAAGTCGAAAGGTGTGCAAGTCAGACGACGAGCATGCAATATCATGCATTGTCCATCATGAAAGATTTGTCGAAGTTGATACGGTGATACAGTGGTGATTGCGCGTAAGCGTGATTACACCGATAAGATGAGATAAGACTAGAAAAAGGAAAAAAGTCAATAAATCGTAACATTACCCTCTCATTAAGGCAGTCGTCCCGACTGCCCTATGTTCTCTTCCCAGGGTGCGTCGTCTTCCTCCTCTTGGTCGCATAGTATGCAGTTGGTGACTTCCTTTTCGCTCTCTCTCTGCCAGTAGTCATCGATAAAGCTTTTCCAAAGCTCACGATCGGGTTCCTCAATCCAAAATTTCTTCCCATCAACTCATTCTACTTGGTAGAACATGCTCCATCCACCCGTGGCTTGGTTTTCTCGATAGGAGCGGTCGATTATTCGCTTGATGGTTTTCTCCGATCTGTCAATGACTCTTCGTGCGGTCACGATAGTTCTTGTTTCGGAGATGCTGTCTTCGTAGTCTTGAATGGCCTCTTGTGCGTTAGCCATATCGTCCTCTCAAACCCATGAGTTATGTTCTCGGGTCCAACCTTTCCACTTGACAAAGTAGTCTGTGACTAGTCGCGATTTCTGTCCCTTCTTGCCACGGACTCGTCATGTGCATGAGTCTAGGACTTCTTCCACTTCGTACTCCTCCTCGTCTTCGATAAGGTCTGGTGGCGGTGTGGGGGGTTGCTCTTGGTTGGGAAACGCCGGTGGTATATATGACATTAGAAGTTTTTCATTGAATCGTGGGTGAATCTTCCAATGAGGTGGAAGCTTGAGTTTGTAAGCGGAAGCGCCAGTTTTTTCCAGAACAAGAAATGGGCCGACGCGCTTGTCGTCTAGCTTCTTTTTTGGTCGAGGGAGATGGAGGTGAGTCGAGTCAAGCCAAACTCGGTCTCTGATGGCGTAGTCCACGGCATCTCTCTTCTTCTTGTCGTATTGGGCTTTCATCTTTCCGGCCGCTTCCTCTAATGCTTTCTTGGCTTGGCGGTGTACTTCTTGCATATTTTCTGCAAATGACTTGGCTGACGGATTTGTGAAGGCTGTCATCTTGACAGAGTCTGGTAGGACGTGGGGATTGATTCCATAATTGGTGAAGAATGGTGTTTGGCCCGTGGCCGAATGGACTCGGTTGTTATGGGCGAATGCTGCTAAGGTGAGCCATTCGCTCCAGTCTGTCTGTCGGTGGTTGATGAAGAGTCGGAGATATTTGTTGATGTTACGATTCATTAACTTTTTTCATTTTTCTAGTCTTATCTCATCTTATCGGCGTAATCACGCTTATGCGCAATCACCACCGTATCACCGATTCACCTTCGACAAATCTTTCATGATGGACAACGCATGATATTGCGTGCTCGTCGCCCGACCAGCACGCCCTTTGACTTCTACAAATCTTTCGTAGCTATTATTAGGACCAACACTTTAGTATTTAAGTAGTTACGATTCACTGTATAACCTCAGCTTCGAGCTAAGGTTTACTTTCACCTAAATCTTACTTGTCTGCTCACTTGCCGAGAGCCTCTCTGTAAGTGCCTCGTTTACCACCTCGGAGTCAACCGTGGTATTGCCTAAGTGATTGTCCGAATGCGAGACAGCTTAGCAATTGCCCGACTACGAGTCACGTGGACGTCGGCCCTAACAATTAGCTCGAAGCTTCCCTTCACTCTTCCACGACGCTAGACGCAGGAAGACATCCATGACCCTTCAACAAACTCCCGACATCGACGAAACCCTCAGAAACGCGGCTATAGGAGCCTTTGTAGGAGCAGCAGCACTAGTCGGACTAGCCCTCTTTGCTGCCGCTATATATTGCAGAAACCGAGACTGGTTCATACGACACGGATTAGGACCTAGAAGGCCATTAACCTATCCTCCACCAACCCTCCCCCGATTCTACATCCCCCCCTACCAATACAATGGTCAAATTCAGCCCGTTTTCCCGACATACGAGCCCTACAGAAGGGACCAGTTCTACACGCCCCCTGTCTCGCTGCATAGGCAGGACAGATCAAGAGCCCCCTCGCCAGAGAGCGATGCCGGGGTCTATCATGGAAGAAGAGGAAGAAGTCCAAGCCCCGTCGCTGGACCTTCCGGAACTAGGCAGTCCGATAGGACAGCATCTCGCTCTCCCTCTGTCAAGGGAGACATCACAGAACTTATCCGAGCCTATGTCGGGCCCGGAACTATCGAATATGACGAGACAGAGCCGTCTCGAAGCAGTACAAACGTATTTCCAGCCGAGGACATTGAGCCCCCTCCCATTAGCACATCCCCTACCTGTCCGACCCTCCGAGTTACGAACCCTTCTCCAAGACTCGCCTGCCCCGAGCAGCCATGGGAGCGAGGAAGCAGCTCAAGTAATGAGCCCCACGATGACAGCATCTCGAACAGGCCGTCGGTACGCGTCAACCCTGACAACCTCAGGAGAGGAAGACTTCAGATCCGCACTATCGGGAGACCTTCCTACTTCCGACGAAGGAGAGCATGGGAGACCGAGAACGCCTTTCGACTTCGACGCCTGGAGGAGGACCCAGAGCAACAGCCCAGAGACCTCGGAGATGAGAGGAGACTGGCAAGAAGAGAGCTCGAGAGCAATCCGTTCTACTTGGGAGCTTCAGCCCGAGCCTGGACCTCCCTCTCAGTACAGCAGCGAATCACCCTCGGACCCTATCGCGCCCAGGCTTGGGCCCTTAGAAGAGAGGACTACGTTAGACGAGGAGGGATTGATGAATCCCTCGATGAACATCGGCGGCGACTACATCTCTTCCCAACAGAGGAGCTCCACCGCCACGAGCAGGACTACGGCCCCACACCTGGGGTCTATATACGAGGTCTACGACCAAGAACAGACGAGGAAGAACGAACCCTCCAGGGAAGATTGGAGGATATACTCCGCACCTGGAGAGCCGATGAGCACGAACGAGAACACCTGGCCTTCATACGAATGGCCCAGGCCAATGCCCGACGAACCGCCCAGGGAATGGCGGAAGAACGGCAACCCATGGAAAGGCAAGAGTAGATTATTCGCTGGGTCCGGCGAAGCAGGACCCAGTGAACCGATGGAGACAGAAGACGAACGACAGGTACGCGAGGCACAGGAAGCTGAGGCCAGGAGGCAACAGTTTCAAGCAGAAAAAGACGCCTTTCCGGACATCACAGCAGGGCTAATAGCCCAACTACAGAGAACCCGGGCCTTTGCCATGGCCCACAACCTACCCATTCCAAAAGAACTCCAAGACATCCCTGACCAACCGCAGCAACCACGAGGACGACCCGCTGCACCAGTCCCCAGACGGTACGGCAGTCCAACTCACCGAACTGACTGATGGTCAGTCCCATGACCCCCTCCCCGATACAACCCTCCCGGCCCTCCCTACTGGCCCTCCGGAAATGTGGAAGAACAAGACCCATGGCTCCAAGTCAAGCCAACCCTTGTTCGACTTCCCACCGACTTCCAAGGAAAGAGTAGCGATATCCATCGCTTCACAGGAGCCTGCGAAGACTATTTCTCCGTCTTCAAGGCATACTACCCCACCCATGCTAATAAGATCATGTTCGCCGTCTCCCTCTTTGGGGAAAAACCCCAGAACTGGTGGTCCCAATACCGCTACCAATTCTGGAGCGAAGCCGAGGAGAGATACCGATACTTCTCCTGGGCTGAGTTCAAAGCCGCCCTCAAGGTCAAATACGGCGACCCCGCGCTCCAGGAAGTCATGGAACGACGCATGAACGAGCTCAAGATGACCGGAACAGCGTCGGAATACTTCCGCCGCCTCGAAGAGCTGGCCCAACAAGCGGACCAACTCACCGACCTTGGCGCGCAAAGCGCAATCGTCAGAGCAGTCAGGCGAGGAGTCCCTGAGTCTTACACCGACTCCATCGCAAACCTAGGTGTCATGATCCCTCAGAACTATCAAGAATGGAAGCGACGGGTCTGCAATATATACGACGAAAAGGCTCGCAAAAGTGCCTTTGACAAAATCGGATACGTCGACCGACCCAAGAACCAGAACGCCGGAAGCTCCAATAAAGGAACTTCCGGCACGACAAGTTCCGCGGCCGACAAAACCACCAGCAAAGGGGGGTCAGGTTCAACATGGACCACATACGGGGGAGCCGGAGAACCAATGGATATAGATCGCCTCCAAAAGGAAGGGCGATGCTTCAACTGCGGAGGAAAGGGACACATGGGAAAAGATTGTAAAAAGCCGAAGCGACCGAGGGACCCGAAAAGCGGGCGATATACCTCGGCGCAGCTTCGCTCCATGTTGACAGAGACTGAATTGCAGGAAGCGCACAAAAAAGAAGCGCACGGACATAGCCACGAGGAGAAAGCCGAGGAGAAGACGCCCTCGACAACGAAGATTGAGGAGGTAAAAGGCAAGGCCGAGAAGTGAGTGATTCCACTCTCTCGGCCCAGTCTTCCCTGGGTGGTCGGTCATCGAGTTCTGCTGAGCGGACCTTACTCGATTGTAATAACTTTTTACGTACGTCTACATCTGTATCTGCGCATTCGAATATACCCGCTTCGATTTCACAGAAGACCGAACCCACCCCAAAAGAATCACAAAACAATCAGACTCTGCCTAAAAAGGCATATATAATCCCTCAGAAGCGAAAGGAAACTTATCCCCCTCCTTCGCTCACACTTTCCATCCCAGAACTCCTCACCCTCCAGGATCTTCAGACTCGATGGGGACCAGAGTTCATCCGAACTATGTCAGGGATCTCCCAGTCCTTAGGGACGAAGGAGGTGCTCCCTGAACTGGCCGAGCCCATCGTCGCTGAAGGGAAACCTCAAGACGGAGGCGGGAGTATGGGGTCGATGCCTGTCGACCATGTCCCCAATGATTCGCCTCGCGCTCAGGGACCGCCGCAGATACACGATCCCCTCTCCTCTCGCCTGGCAGAAGAAGCGAAAGGTAGCGGCCCTCGTCATTCTCTCGGAGATGTCACACCGATCGAGACGGCGCCCCTTTCGCCCACGATCCAAATGGAAGAAGACGCCACAAGAAGGGATAGGGATCTGGGACAGGCACTCAAGGACCCGACGCTAGGCAGGGAGTACGGTTCATGCGACAAGAACGCGACGTACACGACTCCTTCAATTCGTCTCGACGAGTCCTTCGGTCACTCCAGGGGCGACCCACTCCCCAAACCCCCGAGTCCTGGTGAAAAAGCCGATGGCGGGCGACCTCTGGGGAAGGAGCATGCCCCAACCAGGGGAGACCCTCTTAGGCCCCCGATCGTCGAAGGATCAAGTGGGGTTCCAGCGTCGGATGCGCGACGCCCACGGGCCCAGAAGACCACTCTCGTTGAAATCCCCGATGAGGAGGACGACACCGCCTTCAAGATGGCAAGGGACCAAGAACGAGTCAAGCGGGAAAAGGAAGCGACCAAGGGGCTTCTCCCCTCGTCCCCGGATCAAGAGAAGCAGGAAGAAGAAACGTTGAGGGCGAGGCGCTCCGAATCATACCCAGTGAGTGCTTCCACCCCGAAGTCCACCTGGTTCAAGCCATTTGGCATGGACTGGACCCTTCGGGCTGTCAGGGAAGCACGCACCGATTCGGAAGCACTTGCTTCGCTCCATCTCTGGGCCCATAAAGAAAAAGTCAACGAGATCGACGAAGAACTTCTCACCTCGCTTAGGAAGGGAGGAGAACAAGCACGGGAAGAGCTCTACAAGCTGAGTCAACCAATCCGGTACCAGCAACGAGTAAGCACCAAAGGCGTCCGAGAGTTATTCCTCGACGTCCAACTCAAAACGCTGGAAAATCGCCAAAATCTCAAGGCCCAAGCCTTAGTCGACAGTGGATGCACAGGAAGCACCATAAGTGAGAACTATGTCAAGAAGTACGGACTAGTCACTCGACCAGCACCTGCCCCAATCTCCATGTACAATGCCGACGGAACATGCAACAAGGCGGGGGTAATCACTGAGTTCGTAGAAGTTAGGATGACAATAGGGGGCCACAGTGAAAGGATCGACTTTGCCGTCACCAATATCGGCAAGGGCGATATCTTCCTTGGACATGACTGGTTGCTTCGCCATAATCCAGTCATCAATTGGGCTACCGGCAAGATCATTTTCGCTCGGTGCCAATGCCAAAAGAACCCGTTCCCCCTACCAGATGCGGACCCCGACGATCCCTGGGATGAAGAACTGGAGGAAGGCAAAACCATACTCATGGTCGACCTTCGGGAGGAACTAGAAATCCACGCAGTCCACCACACGAATGATCTAGCTGCCAAGGCTGCCGAAGGGAAAGCAAAGAAGACTTTCGAGGAAATGGTACCGCCCCAATACCGCGAATTCCGAGACCTCTTTTCCAAGGAAAACTTTGATGAACTACCAGACCGGAAGCCATGGGACCATGCGATCGAACTAATCCCCAACGCCAAGTCTACCCTTGATTGCAAGGTATACCCACTCAATCGACATGAGCAGGAAGAACTAGATAAGTTCCTTGACGAAAACTTGGAATCAGGACGGATCCGCCCATCCAAATCCCCCTTCGCGTCCCCCTTCTTTTTCGTCAAAAAGAAGGACGGCTCCCTTCGACCCGTTCAGGACTATCGAAAACTGAACGAGATGACGATTAAAAATCGATACCCCCTCCCACTTATTTCCGAACTTATGGATAAGCTCCGTGGCGCCAAGTACTTCACCAAGCTGGATGTCCGTTGGAGGTATAATAATGTACGGATCAAACAAGGGGATGAGGCCAAAGCGGCCTTCCGAACCAACCGCGGCCTATTTGAACCAACCGTCATGTTCTTCGGTCTGACCAACTCGCCAGCCACCTTCCAATGGATGATGAATGACATATTCCACGACCTCATCATGGAAGGAAAAGTAACCATCTACTTGGACGACATTCTGATCTTTTCCAAGGATCTCCAAGAACACCGACGAATTGTCAAGAGAGTGCTCCAGCGACTCCAGGAACACAAACTATTCCTGAAAGCCGAGAAATGCGAGTTTGAAGTTTTGGAAACCGAATACCTCGGCGTCATCATCAGTGAGGGATCGGTATGGATGGACCCTATCAAGGTCAAGGGGATCACCGAGTGGCCTACACCTACCAAGAAAAAGGAACTACAATCCTTTTTAGGTTTCACAAACTTCTATCGGAAGTTTATTAAAGACTACTCCAAGATCGTTCGCCCCATGACACAACTGACCGGCAACGCCCCCTGGACCTGGGGAGCAGCTCAAAATGAGGCCTTCCAGCGACTCAAGAAGCAAATGGCCAAAGACGTAGTATTGGCATTCCCCACGGACAAAGGAAAATTCATAGTAGAAGCCGATTCAAGCGAGGGAGCAATAGGCGCTGTCCTTAGTCAAGAACAGGAGGGAAAGTGGAGACCTGTCACCTTTCTCTCAAAGGCACTAACAGTGACAGAACGAAATTATGAGATATACGATAAAGAGCTCCTCGCAATTATGCTCATGCTGGAGGAATGGAGACACTACCTAATGGGTGCATTCGAGGATGTCGAAATCTGGACCGACCACCAGAACTTGCAGTATTTCTGACAACCCCAGAAACTAAACCGTCGCCAAGCACGATGGGTCACCGAGCTGGCCGAATATCATTTCACACTGCATCACAAGCCCGGGGCATCCAACCGAAAGGCCGACCTGCTCAGTCGCAGAGATGATCATGACCAAGGGAAGAAGGACAACGATGACGTTATTGTCCTTCAACCAGAACACTTCCGGGCAATGATCATGCCCACCATCAGCGAAACTCACCAACGCGTAAAGGATGTCACTCGTAACCATGACAAGTGGGATCAAGGAATCCAAAACTCCCTCGACCACAAGCGCGGCATATCCGAGAAGGAGGGACTTCTTTATTATGACGGACGAATCTACGTCCCCAGGGACGACAAGCTGAGAGGAGAAATCATCGCCTCTCATCACGATCACATCACGGCCGGACATCCAGGAATCGAGAAAACCAAAGAACTCGTACAAAGAGAGTTCTGGTGGCCAAAACTTAAACAAACAGTGGAGAAGTATGTCAAGGCATGTGAAGCATGCCAACGGACAAAGACGGACACCCATCCAAGGGCCGCCCCCCTTCACCCCAATGAAATCCCCTCTGAGCCCTGGACTCATATCTCAGTCGACATGATCACTGGACTCCCCGAATCCAATGGCTATGACGCCATCCTGGTAGTTGTCGACAGATTCTCGAAAGAAATAATCCCAATCGCTTGCAACGTCGAATTAACATCCGAAGGATGGGCCAAGCTCCTGCGCGATCACGTATACTCCCACCATGGAATGCCCAAAACGGTAATCTCTGACCGAGGACCACAGTTCGTCTCCAAGTTCATGATGGAGCTCCTCAAACTCCTCGACATCACTCCGAACGCATCTACTGCCTTTCACCCCCAGACCGACGGTCAAACCGAACGGGCCAACCAGGAGATTAATAAATATCTCCACCTCTTTATCAACCACCGGCAGACAGACTGGAGCGAATGGCTCGCCATGGCAGCATTCGCCCATAATAATCGCATTCATTCATCCACAGGACAAACTCCATTCTTCACCAACTACGGACTAAATCCCCGAGTCCTACCAGACTCCATCAAGACGACCGCCTTCACCAATCCATCGGCCAAATCGTTCGCAGAAAACATGCAGGAAATTCACCGACAGGCCAAGGAAGCGCTAGAAGAAGCCGCAGACAAGATGAAAGCCCAATATGACAAAAAGAAGAGGGACGCAATAGACTATACCATCAGAGATCGAGTATGGCTAGACTCGACCAATCTTCACCTACCTCGCCCAAAGAAAAAGCTCGACGACAAACGTGTCGGCCCCTTCTTAATCATAGAAAAAACCGGTGCCTCTGCCTACAAACTCAAACTCCCACCGCACTGGAAAATCCACCCTCGCTTCAACGAGAAGCTCCTGACACCTTACATCCCACCAGCGTTCCCTAATCAGGAACAACCTCCACCCTCGCCACCAGACCTCATCGAAGATGAAGAAGAATACGAAGTCGAAGAAGTCCTGGACTCCCGTACACGCCGAGTCCGAGGCAAGAAAGGACAGAAATCACAACTCATAACCGATTACTTCGTCAAGTGGAAGGGATGGACCCGAGAACACAACTCCTGGGTCCGGGAAGACGACATGGCTAATGCACAAGAAGCCATTAAAGACTATGAAGACAGTATCTCTGAGACACAAGCCGTCGTGACCGCACGCAAAGTCATCGACAGATCAGAGAAGACTGTTAAACGAATAGTCGATCGTAGCTATCGAGAAAACCAAGCAACAGGCGGATGGAGCATGTTCTACCAAGTAGAACGAACCGATGGGAAGAAATTCTGGATTGAAGAGCCTGATCGCGAGGTTTGGAAAACCTTTATTGACGACTACTGGCACAGGGAAAGCGAGAAGGAGTTTACAAACCCCCTATATCACAACGAACAAGACGAACTCTACGAGGGACCATGGGAGGAAGACATAGGGCAGTCGGGACGACTGCCTTAACGAGAGGGTAATGTTACGATTCATTAACTTTTTTCATTTTTCTAGTCTTATCTCATCTTATCGGCGTAATCACGCTTACGCGCAATCACCACCGTATCACCGATTCACCTTCGACAAATCTTTCATGATGGACAACGCATGATATTGCGTGCTCGTCGCCCGACCAGCATGCCCTTTGACTTCTACAAATCTTTCGTAGCTATTATTAGGACCAACACTTTAGTATTTAAGTAGTTACGATTCACTGTATAACCTCAGCTTCGAGCTAAGGTTTACTTTCACCTAAATCTTACTTGTCTGCTCGCTTGCCGAGAGCCTCTCTGTAAGCGCCTCGTTTACCACCTCGGAGTCAACTGCGGTATTGCCTAAGTGATTGTCCGAATGCGAGACAGCTTAGCAATTGCCCGACTATGAGTCACATGGACGTCGGCCCTAACAGTTGATCTCCTGGTTTGCTCGTTCCGTCTGGCCGTTGGTCTGTGGGTGGAAGGCAGTGGAAGCGTTCGGTGTGATATCGAGGAGTTTCAGGAGTTCCATCATGAACTTGGAAATGAACTGTGGCCCTCGGTCAGAGATTACAGTCTTGGGCATTCCATGGTGGGCGTAGATGTGATCCCGTAAGAGTTTAGCCCATCCTTCGGAAGTGAGTTCCACGTTGCAAGTGATTGGGATTATTTCTTTTGAAAATTGATCGACGACCACCAGGATGGCATCGTAGCCATTGGATTCTGGGAGTCCGGTGATCAGGTCGACGGAGATATGAGTCCACGGCTCGGAGGGGACTTCGTTTGGGTGAAGGGGCATGGCCTTAGGATGGGTATCTGTCTTTGTTCGCTGACACGCTTCGCATGCCTTGACATACTTTTCCACCGTTTGTTTGAGCTTTGGCCACCAAAATTCTCTTTGGACAAGTTCCTTCGTTTTTTCGATTCCTGGATGTCCTGCCGTGATGTGGTCATGATGGGAGGTGATGATCTCGCCTCTGAGTTTGTCATCTCGTGGAACGTAGATTCATCCATCATAATAGAGGAGCCCTTCCTTCTCAGAAATACCGCGCTCGTGATCGAGGGAGTTCTGAATCCCTTGATCCCACTTGTCGTGATTGCGAGTGACATCCTTGACACGTTGATGGGTCTCGCTAGTGGTGGGCATGATCATAGCCCGGAAATGTTCAGGCAGAAGGACAATGATGTCATCGTTGTCCTTCTTCCCTTGGTCGTGGTCATCTCTTCGGCTTAACAAGTTGGCCTTGCAGTTGGAAGCACCGGGCTTGTGGTGTAACGTGAAGTGATATTCGGCTAGTTTGGTGACCCATCAGGCTTGGCGTCGGTTCAGCTTTTGGTGTTGACGGAAGTACTGCAAGTTTTGATGATCTGTCCAGATCTCGAAGTCCTCCGCTGCACCCATGAGGTAGTGTCTCCATTCTTCCAACGTGAGCATGATCGCAAGGAGCTCCTTGTCGTAGATCTCATAATTTCGCTCAGTGGCGGTGAGCGCTTTAGAGAGAAATGCGACTGGTCTCCACTTCCTGTCCTGTTCTTGACTAAGGACGGCACCGACTGCTCCCTCACTGGAGTCGGCCTCCACTCCGAATCTCCCATTTTCCTTAGGAAGGGCAAGCACTACATCCTCGGCCATTTGCTTCTTCAGGCATTGGAATGCCTCATTTTGAGCTGCACCCCATACCCATGGTGCATTGCCAGTGAGCTGGGTCATCGGGCGTACGATCTTGGAATAGTCTTTTATGAATTTCCGGTAGAAATTCGTAAATCCCAAGAAGGATTGTAACTCCTTCTTTTTGGTGGGTGTGGGCCATTCCGTAATGCCCTTGACCTTGACGGGGTCCATCCGGACGGAGCCTTCGCTAATAATGACGCCGAGGTATTTGGTCTTGAGTACCTTGAATTCACACTTCTCCGCCTTGAGGAATAACTTGTGCTCCCTAAGTCGTTGGAGTACCCTCTGTTAGGGCTGACTCTCACATGACTCAAAGTCGGGTGATTGCTAAGCTGTCTCACGTTCGGACAATCACTTTGGCAATGCCTCGGATGATCTTGAGGTGATGAAAGAGGCGCTTACAGAGAGGCTCTCAGCAAGCGAGCAGACAAGTAAGATTTATGTGTTGGTAAACCTTAGCTCAAAGCTGAGGTTGTACAGTGAAATGTAACTACTTAAATACTAAGTCGTGAGTACTATTAATAAGTACAAAAGTTTTGTCGAAGCCAAAGGGCATGCTAGTCAGACAACGAGCATGCAATATCATGCGTTGTCCATCATGAAAGTTTTGTCGAAGTTGATATCGGTGATGAGGTGGCGATGGTGCGTAAGCGTGATGACACCGATAAGATATGATAAGACTAGAAAAAGGAAAAAAGTGAATAAATCGTAACATTACCCTCTCATTAAGGCAGTTGTCCCGACTGCCCTATGTCCTCTTCCCATGGTTCTTCATTTTCTTCCTCTTGGTCGCAGAGTATACAGTTTGTGACTGGCTTTTCACTCTCTCTTTCCCAGTAATCGTCAATGAATGTCTTCCAAACCTCTCGGTCTGGCTCTTCAATCCAGAATTTCTTCCTGTCGATCCGTTCTACTTGGTAGAACATGCTCCATCCGCCTGTAGTCTTGTTTCATGGTAGGAGCGATCGATTATTCACCTGACTGTTTTTTCTGAGCGGTCGATGACTTTTCAGGCAGTTACGACAGCTTGTGTTTCGGAGATACTATCCTCATAGTCTTTAATGGCTTCTTGGGCATTAGCCATGTCGTCTTCTCAGACCCATGAGTTATGTTCTCTTGTCCAGCCTTTCCACTTGACGAAATAGTCGGTGACTAGTCTCGACTTTTGTCCCTTCTTTCCACAGACTCGGTGTGTACGCGAGTCTAGAACTTCTTCGACTTCGTACTCCTCCTCGTCTTCGATGAGGTCTGGCGGTGGTGCGGGGGGTTGCTCTTGATTGGGGAATGCCAGTGGTACGTATGGTGTTAGGAGTTTCTCATTGAAACGTGGATGAATCTTCCAATGAGGTGGGAGTTTGAGTTTATAGGCGGAGGTGCTGGTCTTCTCTATGATGAGGAAGGGGACGACGCGCTTGTCGTCAAGCTTCTTTTTGGGGCGAGGTAGGTGGAGATTCATGGAGTCGAGCCATACTCGGTCTCCAATGGCGTAGTCGACAGCGTCTCTCTTCTTCTTGTCATACTGGGCCTTCATTCTTCCGGCCACTTCCTCTAGTGCCTCCTTGGCTTGGCGATGTACTTCTTGCATATTTTCGGCGAATGTTTTGGCAGAGGGATTGGTGAATGCAGTGGTTTTGATGGAGTCTGGTAGGATACGTGGATTAACACCGTAATTCGTGAAGAATGGTGTTTGGCCGGTGGCCGAATGGGTGCGGTTGTTGTGAGCGAATGCTGCCAGTGCGAGCCACTCGCTCCAATCTGTTTGCCGATGGTTGATGAAAATACGGAGATATTTGTTAATCTCCTGGTTGGCCCGTTCGGTTTGGCCATCAGTCTGGGGGTGGAAAGCAGTAGATGCGTTCGGGGTAATGTCGAGGAGTTTGAGAAGCTCCATCATGAACTTGGAGACGAACTGTGGTCCTCGGTCAGAGATTACCGTTTTGGGCATTCCATAGCAGGCGTAGACGTGATCACGTAGGAGCTTGGCCCACCCTTCGGAAGTGAGTTCAACGTTGCAAGCGATTGGGATTACTTCTTTGGAGAATCTGTTGACGATCACTAAGATCGTGTCGTATCCATTGGATTCTGGAAGTCCAGTGATCATGTTGACAGAGATATGAGTCCAGGGTTCAGAGGGGACTTCGTTGGCATGGAGAGGGGCGGCCTTGGGGTGAGTATCCGTCTTTGTTCGTTGGCATGCTTCACATGCTTTAACGTATTTCTCTACCATTTGTTTGAGTTTTGGCCACCAGAACTCTCTTTGGACGAGTTCTTTGGTCTTTTCTATCCCTGGGTGCCTGGCTGTAATGTGATCATGATGAGCGGCTATAATTTCCCCTCGCAGCTTGTCATCGTGGGGAACATATATCTGCCCATCATAGTACAACAGTCCCTCCTTCTCAGAGATGCCACGCTCATGGTCAAGGGAGTTCTGGATCCCTTGGTCCCACTTGTCATGATTGCGAGTTATGTCCTTGACTCGTTGGTGAGTCTCACTCGTGGTGGGCATGATCATCGCCTGGAAGTGCTCGGGTTGGAGGACGACAACGTCGTCGTTGTCCTTCTTTCCTTGGTCATGATCGTCCCTTCGACTCAGTAAGTTGGCCTTGCGATTGGAGGCGCCGGGTTTGTGATGCAGAGTGAAGTGATATTCAGCAAGTTCGGTAACCCATCGGGCTTGACGGCGGTTCAACTTCTGGGGCTGGCGGAAATATTGTAGGTTTTGATGATCAGTCCAGATCTCGAAATCCTCTGCTGCGCCCATGAGGTAGTGTCTCCATTCTTCCAGTGCGAGCATTATGGCTAGGAGTTCCTTGTCATATATCTCGTAGTTCCGCTCTGTGACCGTTAGCGCTTTTGAGAGGAAGGCGACTGGCCTCCACTTCCCGTCTTGTTCTTGACTCAGGACGGCGCCAACAGCCCCTTCGCTGGAGTCGGCCTCTACTCGAAATCTGCCCATTTCCTTAGGTAGGGCCAACACCACATCCTCGGCCATCTGCTTCTTCAATCTTTGGAAGGCCTCGTTCTGGGCTGCCCCCCAGATCCAGGGAGCATTACCAGTAAGCTGGGTCATTGGGCGTACGATCTTGGAGTAGTCTTTTATGAACTTCCGATAGAAATTCGTAAATCCTAAGAAGGACTGTAATTCCTTCTTCTTTGTGGGCGTGGGCCACTCCGTGATCCCCTTGACCTTTACGGGGTCCATCCGTACCAATCCTTTGCTGATGATGACACCGAGATATTCGGTTTCCAGTACCTCGAACTCACACTTCTCAGCCTTTAGGAAGAGTTTGTGTTCCCTTAGGCGTTGAAGCACTCACTTCACGATTCGTCTGTGCTCTTGAAGGTCCTTGGAGAAAATTAAGATATCGTCGAGGTAGATGGTGACTTTTCCTTCTATGATGAGGTCATGGAAGATGTCGTTCATCATCCATTGGAAGGTAGCTGGCGAGTTCATGAGTCCAAAGAACATAACTGTTGGTTCGAATAGCCCTCGGTTGGTGCGGAAGGTGGCTTTGGCTTCATCCCCTCGTTTAATTCTGACGTTATTATATCCCCAGCGGACGTCCAGTTTCATGAAGTACTTGGCGCCATGGAGCTTATCCATGAGTTCAGAGATAAGCGGGAGGGGGTATCGATTCTTGATAGTCATCTCGTTAAGCTTCTGGTAGTCCTGGACGGGTCGAAGAGAGCCATCCTTTTTCTTAACGAAAAAGAAGGGGGATGCGAAGGGGGACTTGGACGGACGGATTCGTCCTGACTCCAAGTTCTCGTCAAGGAATTTGTCCAGCTCCTCCTATTCATGTCGATTGAGCGGATACACCTTGCAGTCGAGCGTTGATTTGGTGTTGGGGATTAGTTCAATTGTATGGTCCCAGGGCTTGCGGTCAGGTAACTCGTCGAAGTTTTCTTTGGAGAAGAGGTCTTCGAATTCGCGGTATTGGGGCGGTACCATTTCTTCGAAAGTTTTCTTGGTCTTTCCCTCAGCGGCTCTGGCAGCTAGGTCATTGGCATGATGTACTGCATGGATTTCTATCTCCTCCCTGAGGTCGACCATTAGGATGGTTTCGCCCTCCTCCAATTCCTCATCCCATGGGTCTTCTGGGTCGGCGTCGGGGAGTGGGAATGGATTCTTCTGACACTGGCATCGGGCGAAGATGACTTTGCCGGTGGTCCAATTGATGACCGGGTTGTGGTGGAGAAGCCAGTCGTGTCCTAGGAAGATGTCGCCTTTGCCGATGTTCATGACGGCGAAGTCGATCCTCTCGCTGTGCCCTCCTATTGCCATCCGTACCTCCACAAACTCAATGATTACTCCCGCCTTGTTCTTGGTGCCATCTGCATTGTATACAGAAATTGGAGCGGCCATGGGTCAGGTGACGAGTCGGTACTTCTTGACATAGTTTTCGCTTATGGTACTGCCGGTACATCCGCTGTCAACCAACGCTTGGGCCTTGAGAGTCTGATGGTTCTCTAGCATTTCGAGTTGGACGTCGAGAAATAGCTCTTGGACACCTTTGGTGGACATTCCGCGCTGATATCGAATTGGTTGGCTCAACTCGTAGAGCTCTTCCCGTGCCTGTTCTCCCCCCTTCCGTAGTGAGGCGAGAAGCTCGTTGTTGATCTCGTTGACCTTCTCCTTATGAGCCCAGAGGTGGAGTGAGGCAAACACTTCCGAATCCGTGCGTGCTTCCCTGACAGCCTGAAGGGTCCAGTCCGCGCCAAACGGCTTGAACCAGGTGTACTTCGGGGTGGAAACACTCACTGGGTCTGATTCGGAACGCCTCGCCCTCAACGTTTCTTCTTCCTTCTCCTTTTGCACCTTGGCTTGTGTCATCTTGAATGACGTGTTGTCCTCCTTGTCAGGGACCTCGATGAGGGTGGTCTTCTGGACCCATGGGCATCGTGCATCCAATGCCAGAATCCTGCTTGATCCTTCGAGGGTTGGGGGCCTAAGAGGGTCTCCCCTGGTTGGGGCATGCTCCTTCCCCAGAGGTCGCCCACTGTCGGCTGTTTCATCAGGATTCGGGGGTTTGGGGAGCAGGTTGCTCCTGGAGTGACCAGAAGGCTCGTCAAGACGAACGGAGGGAGTCGTGAGCGTCGCGTTCTTGTCGCATAAACCGTGCTCCCACATTACTCCCGGGTCCTTCAACACCTGTCCCGGATCCCTATCCTTTCTTGCGACATCTTCTTCCATTTGGGCCGTGGACAGAAGGGGCACTATCTTGATCGGTGTGACGTCTCCGAGAGAACAACGAGAGCTGCAACCTCCTGTTTCTTCTTCCAGGCGAGAGGAGAGGGGGTCATGTATCTGCGACGGTCCCTGAGCGCGAGGCGAATCATTGGGGACATGGTCGTCGGGCATCGACCTCATGCTCCCACCTCCATCTTGCGGTTCCTGTTCAGCGACGACAGGCTCGGCGAGTTCGGGGAGTACCTCCTTCGTCCCTAAGGACTGGGAGATCCCCGACATTGTTCGGATGAACTCTGGTCCCCATCAAGTCTGAAGGTCCTGGAGGGTGAGGAGTTCTGGGACAGAAAGTGTAAGCGAAGGAGGGGGATGAGTCTCGCTTTGCTTCTGGGGAATTTTATAGGTTTGTTCAGATGGAGTCTGAATTCATTGTGATTCTTTTGGGGTGGTTCTCGGGGACTGTGTGAACGCGGCAGGTATATTCGAATGCGTAGATAACAAAGACGTACATAAGATATTGTTACAATCAGGTAATGTCCGCACAGCAGGACCCGATGACCGACCACCCAGAGAGGAGGATTGGGCCGAGGAAGTGGAATCACTCACTCCTCAGCCTTGCCTTTTACCTCCTCGATTTTCGATGTCAAGGGCGTCTTCTCCTCAACCTTCTCCTCATGACTGTGTCCGTGCTCCTCCTTATCGTGCTCCTCGGCTTCTGTCAGCATCGTCCGAAGTTGGGCCATCGTATATCGCCCGCTTTTCGGGTCTCTAGGCCGCTTCGGCTTCTTGCAATCCTTCCCCATATGTCCTTTCCCCCCACAGTTGAAGCATCGGCCTTCCTTCCGGAGGCGATCTATATCCATCGGCTCTCCGGATCCTCCGTAGGTGGTCCACAATCCTCCTGACAACCCTTTGCTGGCCGGTTTGTCAGCCGAGGAACTTGTCACGCCGGTATTACCCTTGGGGGTATTACCAGCAGATTTGTTGCTGGCCAACTTATCGTAGTGGCCAATTTGGTCGAAGGCCTGTTTTCGGGCCTTCTCGTCGTAGATACTGCATATGCGCTGTTTCCATTTGGCATATGTGGATGGGATCATGACTCCTAAGTCAGCGATGGAGTCGGTGTAGGAGGCGGGGACACCTCATCGGACGGCTCGGACTAGGGCGCCTCGGGGCCCTAGGTCATGGAGTTGGTCGGCTTGGTGGGCCAGTTCCTCCAGCTTGTGGAAGTACTCGGCCGCCATGCCAGTCATGCGGAGATCGTTCATCCGCTTCTCCATGACTTTTTGGAGGGCAGGGTCTCCGTATTCGACCTGTAGGGCGGCTTTGAAGTCGTCCCATGAGCAGTATCGGTATCATCCCTCAGCGTCACTTCGGAATTGAAGGCGGTATTGGGACCACCATCCTTGGGGTCTTTTGCCAAACAAGGATGTCGCGAACAGGATCTTGTTGGCATGCGTCGGGTAGTAGGGTCGGAAGATCAAAAAGTACTCCTCGCAGGCCCCGGTGAATCGGTGAATGTCATCACCTTTTCCCTCGAAGTCTGCAGGGAGTCGGACTAAGGTGGGCTTCACCTGTAACCAGGGAGCCTGTTCGTCTGCGTCCCCTGATGGCCAGTCTGGTGGGTTGGGGGGGTTGTTCTTGGGTGGTGGCCTTGGGACCGACCACCTGTCAGTTCAATGAGTGGGGCTGCCCCACCTCTTCGGGGCAGGAGCAGCAGGGCATCCTCGACGTCAGTTAGGGTCTTCTAGTTCCGGCAGGAGGGGTAGTCCATTGGCGAGTGCGAAACTTCTTGCCTCCAATAGGGCCCTTGCTAGTTCAGTGGTGAGCCCCGGGAAGGCTGCCTGCTTGTCCCGGTGTTCTTGCCTTCTGGCTTCTGCTTCTGCTTCCTCTTGTTGTCATCATGCTGTCTCGGGGTCCACGTTGGGGGGGTCAACGGGGATGTCGCTTGACCCTGCTTGTCCGGAGCTGGCGAATAATCTACTTGTCCCCTTCCAGGCCCGGTTCTGGCGTCTCCAGTCGATCGGCAGCGAGTCGGGCATTGGCCTGGGCCAAACGTACCCTGGATAACTCGGCACAGTTGGCCTCATCTCTTCTCCAGGCAGCAAGTATAGCTGCCAGTTGCCTATTGAGGACTCGCTCCTCCTGCTCGGTCCTTGCTCATAAGTCGGGGATGTGTACCCCTGGGATGGGGCTGTAGTTGAGCTCATATAACCATAGCTCCTCGTTTGGGACAAGACCGAAACGGTGTCAGTGTTCCTCCTGGGTCTCGTCGACTCCTCCTCTTCGTAGATAGTCTGCCCTTTGAAGGGCCCAGGCCTGGGACCGGTAGGTTCCGTGGGCCATTCGCTGGGATAGGGAGAGGGACGGCCAGGCTCTGTCTGGAGTTCCCAAGTGGAAGGGACTGCTCTCGATCTCTCGTAGAGCGAGGCGTCGCTCGCTCCTAGGGTCTCTGGGGGGGGCATCTGGGTCCTCCTCGCGTTGTCTAATGCTGTATGGGAGCGGGGATTCTCCAATTCTTCTTCTTTGCTGGTACGAAGGCCACCCGATGTAGCGGATTTGTAGGCGTCATCGCCAGAGCTCAGCATAGAACCCTGGGTCATTGCGGTTGAGCGAGGCCGGGGTGGATGTTGAGCTGGAGGGGGTGGGTGTGGCGAATGGAGTCTCTGCTCCTCTTCCTCGAAGGATATAAGGTTCGGGGGACTCGGAGGCGGGGGAATCGGGATCGGAGGAGGAGAGTATAATTGTCAACACAGATGCGTTGTAGTCGTTCTGGTTGGTGCAGAAGGGGCGGTGAAGTCGTGAGCCTCCTGGTAGGTGAGCCCTCCTTCGGCTCGCCTCTGAATCATACTCTGGAGACATTCCTTGTCCCGCTGATGAAGTACGTGAGGCGGCATTGCTGTCCTCGGAGGGTTCGTCAGGATTGACGACCCGTAGAGTCGTCTGGGGGAGGGTCTCGCTATCTGGTCGGGGCTGGGTGACCTCGGCCATAGGTATCTGCTGGAGGCTTCGCTCCAGCTCTCTCCTGGCATCCTCCAGGGGTTCTGTTCCAATTCCATGATAGGCTCTAATGAGCTCCTCGATACTTCTCTCGAAAGAGGAAGTGCTTCTGTCATCCTCAGAGGAGTGACGGGTTTCGGAAGGGCCAGCCACTGGGCTTGGCGTTCTTCCTCGTTGTTTGATGAAGAGGTCAGCGAAGGGGCCCTGAAGGTCCCAGGTCGGCGACTCTGGGGGCATCCCATAGGACTCCTGTCCATAGATGGCGTAGCTCATGGGGTACGTCGGAACATTGTAGGGAGGGTTATAGAAGCAGGGGAGTGTCGGGGGTGGGTAGATTAGTCGTCCTCTTCTGAACATGATTCCGTGGTTTTCAAACCACTCTCTATTTCTATAGTAAACGGTGGCGACTGCGGTTGTGGTTCCAATAACCCCTGCGATTGTGAACAGGATTATTGCAAGTTTAGTCGTCGTTGGTTCGGAGATGTCGGGGGTTTGTTGTAGGGGCATATGGAATCCTTCCTACGTCTAGCGTCATGGAAGGGTGAGGGAAGCTTCGAGCTAATTGTTAGGGCTGACTCTCACATGACTCGAAGTCAGGCGATTGCTAAGCTGTCTCGCATTTGGACAATCACTTTGGCAATGCCTCGGATGATCTCGAGGTGATGAAAGAGGCGCTTACAGAGAGGCTCTCAGCAAGCGAGCAGACAAGTAAGATTTATGTGTTGGTAAACCTTAGCTCAAAGCTGAGGTTGTACAGTGAAATGTAACTACTTAAATACTAAGTCGTGAGTACTATTAATAAGTACAAAAGTTTTGTCGAAGCCAAAGGGCGTGCTAGTCAGACAACGAGCATGCAATATCATGCGTTGTCCATCATGAAAGTTTTGTTGAAGTTGATATCGGTGATGAGGTGGCGATGGTGCATAAGCGTGATGACACCAATAAGATATGATAAGACTAGAAAAAGGAAAAAAGTGAATAAATCGTAACACCCTCTTGACAATTCGTCGGTGTTCTTGGAGATCTTTTGAAAAGATCAGGATGTCGTCCAAGTAAATGGTCACTTTTCCTCCCATGATGAGGTCGTGGAAGATGTCGTTCATCATCCACTGGAAGGTAGCCGGCGAGTTGGTCAGACCGAAAAACATGACGGTCGGTTCGAATAGGCTGCGGTTGGTTCGGAAGGCCGCCTTAGCCTCATCTCCTTGTTTGATCTGCACATTATTGTAACCCCAACGGACGTCCAGTTTGGTGAAGTATTTTGCTCCATGGAGCTTGTCCATAAGCTCAGAGATGAGGGGTAACGGATATCGATTCTTGATCGTCATCTCATTGAGCTTTCGGTAGTCCTGTACGGGTTGAAGGGATCCATCCTTCTTCTTGACGAAGAAGAAGGGGGATACAAAAGGGGACTTGGACGGACGGATCCGTCCTGATTCCAAGTTTTCGTCAAGGAACTTATCCAGCTCTTCCTGTTCGTGCCGATTGAGCGGATATACTTTGCAGTCAAGTGTAGACTTGGTGTTGGGGATCAGCTTGATTGCATGATCCCAAGGCTTGCGATCGGGTAGTTCGTCGAAGTTCTCTTTGGAGAAGAGATCTTCGAATTCGCGGTATTGGGGTGGCACCATTTCCTCGAACGTCTTTTTGGTTCTTCCTTCGGCGGCCTTGGCTGCTAGGTCATTGGCATGATGTACTGCGCGAATCTCTAGCTCTTCCCGGAGATCAACTATTAGGATGGTTTTGCCTTCTTCTAACTCTTCGTCCCATGGATCTTCTGAATCGGCATCCGGTAATGGGAAGGGGTTCTTCTGACACTGACACCGGGCGAAGATGACCTTGCCGGAAGTCCAATTAATGACCGGGTTGTGGCAAAGAAGCCAGTCGTGTCCGAGAAAGATGTCACCCTTGCCGATGTTGGTGACGGCAAAGTCAATCCTTTCGGAGTGGCCTCCTATGGTCATCCGTACTTCCACGAATTTGGTGATCTCTCCTGCCTTATTGCGCGTTCCGTTGGTGTTGTAGACAGAGATTGGGGTGGGTGCCGGCCGAGTGATGAGTCCATACTTCTTGACGTAGTTCTCACTTATGGTACTCCCGGTGCACCCACTGTCGACCAGGGCTTGCGCTTTAAGGGTCTGGTGGTTCTCCAATGTCTCAAGCTGCACGTCGAGGAAGAGTTCTCGGACACCTTTAGTAGACATCCGACGCTGATAGCGAATTGGTTGGCCTAATTCGTAGAGTGCTTCCCATGCTTGTTCTCCTTCCTTCCTTAATGAGACGAGGAGTTCCTGATCAATCTCGTTGACTTTCTCCTTGTGCGCCCAGAGATGTAGCGAGGCAAATGCCTCCGAGTCCGTGTGTGCTTCCCTGACAGCCCAAAGGGTCCAGTCCATGCCAAACGGCTTGAACCAGGTGGACTTCGGGGTGGAAACACTCACTGGGTTTGACTCGGGACACCTCGCCCTCAATGTTTCTTCTTCCTTCTTCTCTTGCGCCTTGGCCTGCATCATCTTGAATGACGTATCGTCTTCCCCGTCTGGGACCTCAACGAAGGTGGTCTTCTGGACCCATGAGCATCGTGCATCCGATGCTGGAATCCTACTTGATCCTTCGAGGGTCAGGGGCCTAAGAGGGTCTCCCCTGGTTGGGGCATGCTCCTTCCCCAGAGGTCGCCCACTGTCGGCTGTTTCATCAGGATTCGGGGGTTTGGGGAGCAGGTTGCTCCTGGAGTGGCCGGAAGGCTCATCAAGACGAACGGAGGGAGTCGTGAGCATCGCATTCTTGTCGCATAAACCGTGCTCCCACGTTACTCCCAGGTCCTTCGACACCTGTCCCGGATCCCTATCCTTTCTTGTGACATCTTCTTCCATTCGGGTCGTGGATGGAAGGGGCGCTATCTCAATTGGCGTGACGTCTCTGAGAGAACAACGAGAGCTGCTACCTTCCGTTTCTTCTGCCAGGCGAGGGGAGAGGGGGTCATGTATCTGCGACGGCCCTCGAGCGCGAGGCGAATCGTTGCAGGCAAGGTCGACAGGCATCGACCTCATACCCCCGCCTCCGTTTTGAGGTTCCTGTTCAGCGACGACGAGCTTGACCAGTTCGGGGAGTACCTCCTTTGCCCCTAAGGACTGGGAGATCCCCGACATTGTTCAGATGAACTCTGGCCCCCATCGAGTCTGAAGGTCCTGGAGGGTAAGGAGTTCTGGGACAGAAAGTGTAAGCGAAGGAGGGGGATGAGTCTCGCTTCACTTCTGGGGGATTATATATGCCTTTTTAGGCAGAGTCTGAATTGTTTGTGATTCTTTTGGGGTGGTCTCAGGTAAACTTGTAAACGCGGCAGCTGGTATATTCGAATGCTTAAGAACAGATGACGTATGTAAAATATGTATACAATCGGATAATGTCCACACAGCGGGACCCGATGACCGACCACCCAGAGAGGAGGATTGGGCCGAGGAAGTGGAATCACTCACTTCTTGGTCTTGCCTTTTACCTCCTCAATCTTCATTGTCGAGGGCGTCTTCTCCTCGACCTTCTCCTCGTGCGTGTGTCCATGTTCCTCCTTGTCATGCAACTCCAACTCTGTCAGCATCGTCCGAAGTTGGGCCGTCATATATCGCCCGCTTTTTGGGTCTCTAGGCCGCTTCGGCTTCTTGCAATCCTTTCCTAAGTGCCCCTTGCCTCCGCAATTGAAGCACCTGCCTTCCTTTTTGAGGCACTCTATGTCCATTGGCTCCCCGGCTCCTCCATAGGTGGTCCATCCTCCTCCCGATGGCCCTTTGCTGGCTGGTTTATTGGCCGAGGAACTTGTCGCACTGGTAGTACCTTTTGGGGTATTACCGGCGGATTTGTTGCTGGCCGACTTGTCGTAGTGGCCTATGCGGTCAAAGGCCTGCTTTTGGGCCTTTTCGTCGTAGATGCTGCATACGCGTTGTTTCCATTCCGCATATGTGGAGGGGATCATGACTCCTAGGTCGGCAATGGAGTCAGTGTAGGAGGCAGGGACGCCTCGTCGGACTGCTCGGACTAGGGCACCTCGGGGTCCCAGGTCGCGGAGTTGGTCTGCTTGGCGGGCCAGTTCCTCCAGCTTGCGGAAGTACTCGGCTGCCGTTCCAGTCATTCTAAGGTCGTTCATCTGCTTCTCCATGACTTCTTGGAGGGTGGGGTCGCCGTATTCGACCTGGAGGGCAGCTTTAAAGTCGTCCCATGAGCAGTATTGGTAGCAGTCTTCTGCGTCACTTTGGAACTGAAGGCAGTACTGGGACCACCAGCCTTGGGGCCTCTTGCCGAACAAGGAGGTCACGAATAAGATTTTGTTGGCATGCGTCGGGTAGTAGGGCCGGAAAATGGAGAAGTACTCTTCACAGGCCCCGGTGAATCGGTGAATGTCGTCACCCTTTCCCTCGAAGTCCGTGGGGAGTCGAATCAGGGTGGGCTTCACCTGTAACCAGGGAGCCTGCTCGTCTGCGTCCCCTGATGGCCAGTTTGGTGGGTCGGGGGGGTTGTTCTTGGGTGGTGGCCTCGGGACTGACCACCTGTCAGTTCTGTGAGTGGGGCTGCCCCATCGTTTGGGGGCGGGGGCTGCGGGTCGTCCTCTGCATCTGGTGGGGTCTTCTAGTTCGGGGGGGAGGGGTAAACTGTTGGCGAGTGCGAAGCTTCTTGCTTCCAACAGTTTCCGGGTGAGGTCGTCGACTAGCCCTGGGAAAGCCGCTTGCTTGTCCTGGTGCTCTTGTTGCCTGGCCTCCGCTTCTGCTTCTTCTTGTTGTCATCGTGCGGTCTCGGGGTCGACGTCAGGGAGATCGACGGGAATGTCGCTCAGCCCTGCTTGTCCGGAGCCAGCGAATAGCCTACTCGTCCCCTTCCAGGCCTGGTTCTGGCATCTCCAGTTGATCGGCGGTGAGTCGGGCATTGGCCTGGGCCAATCGTACCCAGGATAGCTCGGCGCGGTTGGCCTTGTCTCTTCTCCAGGTAGTGAGTATAGCTGCCAGTTGCCGATTGAGGACTCGCTCCTCCTGCTCTGTCCTTGCTCGTAGATCGGGGACGTGTACCCCTGGTATGGGGCCGTAGTTGAGCTCGTATAACCATAGCTCTTCGTTTGGCCAGAGTTCGAAGTGGTGACGGTGTTCCTCCTGAGTCTCGTCAACTCCTCCTCGTCGTAGGTAGTCTGCTCTTCGAAGGGCCCAGGCCTGGGATCGGTAGGTGCCATGGGCCATTCGCTGGGATAGGGAGAGGGATGGCCAGGCTCTGTCTGGAGTTCCCAAGTAGAAGGGATTGCTCTCGATCTCTCGTAGAGCGAGGCATCACTCGCTCCTGGGATCTCGAGGGGGAGCATCTGGGTCCTCCTCGCGTTGTCGAATGCTGTATGCGAGCGGGGATTCTCCAACTCTTCTTCTTCACTGGTACGAAGGCCGCCTGAGGTAGCGGATTCATAAGCGTTGTCGCTGAAGTTCATTATAGAACCCTGGATCATTGCGGTTGAGCAAGGCCAGGGTAGAGGGTGAGCTGGAGGAAGTGGGGCTGGCGAAGGGAGTCTCTCCTCCTCTTTGTTGAAAACTATTAGGTTCGGGGGACTCAGGGGCAGGGGAATCGGGATCGGAGGAGGAGAGTACAATTGTCGACGTAGGTGTGTCGATGGTCGTCTGGGTTCAGAAGGGGCAGTGAAGTCTCGAGGGCCCAGGTAGGTGAGCTCTCCTTCGGCTCTCCTCTGAATCATATTCTGAAGTCGTTCTTCGTCTCTCTGACGAATCAGGTGAGGCGGTGTTGGTGGCCTCAGAGGGTTCATCAGGATTGACGACCCGTAGGGTCGCCTGGGGGAGGGTCTCACTATCCAGTCGGGGCTGGGTGACCTCGGTCGTAGGTATCTGCCGGAGGCTTCGCTCCAGCTCTCTCCTGGCATCCTCCAGGGGTTCTGTTCCAATTCCATGATAGGCTCTAATGAGCTCATCGACGCTTCTCTCGAAAGAGGAAGCACTTCTGTCATCCTCAGAGGAGTGATGGGTTCCGGAAGGGCCAGCCACTGGGCTTGGTGTTCTTCCCCTTCGTTCGACGAAGTAGTCGGCGATGGTGCCCTGTAAGTCCCGGGTCGGCGACTCGGGGGGCATCTTGTAGGACTCCTGTCCATAGATGGCGTAGCTCGTGGGGTACACCGGAACATTGTAGGGGGGGTTGTAGAAGCGGGGGAGTGTTGGGGGTGGATATATTAGTTGTCCTCTTTGAAAGGTGATTCCGTAGTAGTTAAACCACTCTCTGTTTCTATGGTAGATGACAGCGACTGCGGTCGCTGTTCCAACGATTGCTGCTAGCATAAAAAGGGCTACAGCTACTCGGTTTGTGTCTGTCTGTGAAATATCGGGGGTTTGTTGTAATGGCATACGGAATCCTTCCTGCGTCTGGCGTCGTGGAAGGGTGAGAGAAGCTTCGAGCTAATTGTTAGGGCCGACTCTCACGTGACTCATAGTCAGGCAATTGGTAAGCTGTCTCGCATTTGAACAATCACTTGGCCAATGCCTCGGATGACTTCGAGGTGATGAAAGAGGTGCTTACAGAGAGGCTCTCAGCAAGCAAGCAGACAAATAAGATTTATGTGAAGGTAAACCTTAGCTCGAAGCTGAGGTTTTACAGTGAAATCGTAGCTACTTAAATACTAAAGTGTGAGTACGATTATTAGGTACGAAAGTTTTGTCGAAGTCGAAAGGTGTGCAAGTCGGACGACGAGCATGCAATATCATGCGTTGTTCATCATGAAAGATTTGTCGAAGTTGATATGGTGATACGGTGGTGATTGTGCGTAAGCGTGATTACGCCGATAAGATGAGATAAGACTAGAAAAAGGAAAAAAGTCAATAAATCGTAACACTTTCAGACCCCAGCAACTTATCTATTTACCATAGTCTCAATCAACATCATCACACAATTCAAGACAGAGTAATGGAACTTCTGTCCCTTAACTGTCCATTCTGCTGCCTCTCCTGTTAGTCCTTTCTGATAGGCACTCATGAACTGCCAGAATCAATTTATAAACCAGCGGATTGTTTCCAAAGAGCACATGTCAAGATACTGGAGTGCCAGTTGTTTGGAATCCTCAAAGAAGGTCTTGGGCACTTGACAGTAGCAATATTTGCACCAGCCCCAGTACTGGAAGGATAACATGAGATATGGGAAATGTCCTGGTGCATCACTTACCATCTCAATAGGGTTCAGCTCACAGTGGAACTTTGGCAGGAATATGCACTCATGCCCTGCCTCCTGGATCACCATCTCCAGCATTGATGTCTGGTTCTTGAAATCCTCCTGGTGGCTTAACAATCATGCCATGCAGCAATCTTTGTTCTTGATTAAGCATACTGGTGAGCATTTTGCTTTCATCCTCGATACATTGAACCCCTGTTCAGTCAGGACCGCTTCTATTCCCTTCACCAATCTGTCTTCTGTTGTCATTTTCTGCCATCATCCATGCTGTTTCATGGATGGATTCAATTAAGGGATGATTGTGTTCTTGCATGGTTTCTGCTTTCCACTGTTACTCTTGTTCATGTTCCATACATTCAAGGCATTGGGTGGGAGAGAGGCATGAGTGGAGGACTGATCAAAGATGAAAAGAGCTATGGTATTGGGCTGGACACAGTTGTGGATTGCAATGGCACATTTAATCTGCTTGAGGAGTTGTTCTGTATCCCACCATGTATCTCCCTTCGAACCTGGATAGATAATCTCTCTCGCATCTGCAATGATATTACCATTATCATTTTGCTCTACCAATCATCCTGTTGTGTCTGTAATGAAATCTGAAACATGGATCAAGCATCCTTGACTTTTCTTCTACAAGATTGTCTGTCCTTTGGCAAGCCATACATGTTGCTTGTAATCTAAAGCATGAAAGCAGCACTTGTCATGAAAATAGGTGATAACCTTCCTTTTGTCATTTCCCAGCTCCGGCTCAACTGCTATAAGATCAGACCCCTTGTACTTTGTCATTATTGCCTCAAACAGCACCATCTTGGGCAGAAAAACATCCTCCCAATAATGGACAACATCCTCTTGCTCATAACCATCCATGTACACTCACTTTTTAATCAAAGTATGACAGAAACCCAGACAGAGAAGCCATCAACATGCTGTTCACTCTGCAATTGGCTGCTTTGGAGTGATGCCCACAGCAACAAGGATTTCCTTGTTGATTGCACTATAAAAGAGCTTCAAGGTGATTGAACCAGCAGGCTGCTTAGCCAGACAACCATGACAGGCTACTTGAACAGAGACTTGGCATTGGCAAGCTGTCTCAAGTTTCTTCTGGAAGTTACTCAAACAGCTGACAATAACATGCAAGTGCTCAAACTCATCATGCAAAATGAATCCCTTCTCCCTTGTGCCATTGACATGCAATATCATGGCTGGCTTCAATTCTTTTGTATCTCTTCTGGTAGTATTGGAGTTTTGGTGGTGGGAGGAGGTGCTGCATTTGATGTTGTGCAGGGAGAAAATGAATCAACCTCATCGTCTGAGTAAACTGATGGGTCAGAGAGCACTGATGCTGACTGTAGGCAGCCAATGACTGGAGGTGGACTCATAACTGGTGATGGGCTTGATACTCCATGCAATAGTGGCTCAGAAACATCTGGTGGTGGACTGGATGGCATATGGGATGGTGGATCAATGATTTTGATGTCACTGTCACTATCAATTGTTGCCATCTGGTCACTGCCTGAAGCTCCTGGTGTTGAAAATAAGGCTATATTATCAAGGCTTTGCTGGATTCAGATTTTATGAGCATATTAAAAGGTGAGTACTGAGAGAATCAGAAACATTGGAGCATTACTGGTTTTCAGCTTTTGCAGATAATCAAGATCAGCAGCAGCCTGTTTCTGCTCTTCAAGCTCAACCATCCACTCTACCATCTCATCATGGAATGCCTGGAGTGCAATCTCATCCCAGGTTTCATCTGTATTCTCCTCAGAATCATAATTAGAATTGAGCTCAAGGAACTCAGGATTATCACACCCAATTTCAGAGTTATATTTATGTATAGTGTCTAAATCACTGTTATCCTCTTCAATGGAAGGAGGAGTAGGGATCCTGAATGCAGTGGGTGCTTGATTATGGAGGCCAGAAATGTTTTATTTTGCCTTCTTAGAGGGCCAACCTCATCTGTGGGTGCTCATGATGGTAACTGGCAAGGTTGATTATGAGACAATGGCTTGATAGAAATTTTTTATTTTGTTGCTATGATATGTAGAATTGTAAAAGTGTTCATTTTCACTATAATAGTAAAAAACCCACCACAAAACTCTGGCATGCTGATATAAATAGCTGATCAAAATTGTTGATTTTGATTGTCCACAACTGTAGATCAATCAGTCATTTTAGGGCATCCCCTCAGTAGAAGACAATATTCTGTCCAGTTTGACATTTGCTCTGCATTCAATTCATATGGTGCAAGAGGCAGAGAACTATGAATCTCTGCTGAATGGGCTGAAGAATGTGTTGACCACATACTTCATTACCACTGGTCATCTGCATGGCAATTGGAATGGTGCAGTGGCCTACCCTCCAGGTGTTTGTTCACTTGAATGGACATCCTTATGCTATGAGATGCTACATGCAGCAGCCTTTCTTCATATGAATCCAGGGCAGAAGTGGAAGATCAAGGTCCATGTGTTTATTGTTTTGATGTGTTCTGACTAACTCAGTGCCATAGTTCTGTTGCAAAGTATGGCTGGGTCCCTTGGTGCATACAATAATGTTCCCTTGTACCTGTCTCTAACCTGACATGTGCTTCATAGCCTAAGGGTGTTGCTAGAATGATTTTTCTCTCTGCAATCAATGACAATGTGGGCAGTTGCATTGTCAATGAACTCTCAGATGCTTTAGAGGCCATGGCTAGCATCAATCTCACTGAAATTCTGCATGAGCTCATGGTGTGTGGACACATTGACAATGTGGAGTTCAAATTCACTTTGACTCATAATTGGGTTCATGCAGAATTGCTCAATGCTATTGAGGATGGCATGAAGTGTCATGTTGTATCATGTCACACAATACCCTACTGATTGCTCATGTCTCAATTATTGCATTTTTCCCATGAAGTCATTGTCAATGGGCAAACTACCAGTAGATCTCTAAAATACACATATAGCAATAGCACTTGTATAATATCTAGACTTCTCTAAGTCCAAAGGCTTTTCTCAAACAAGAGGTGCGACTTCTGTCACTGGGCCTCAAGGCAAAGGTGTACAACACTCTCTAAACATTGTCAGACATCACCACAATACTCTAAATGTCATGTGCCACTCAAACAGCTGCAACAACCAACTCATAAGAGCACAAGTCAAACAATCACTGAAACCAATGCACAGAGTGCCACATTAACTTTCTTTGTCTCATGCATGGCAGAAAAGCTTTGTACCATTACACTGTAGGTCCAAAACTTGTACACTACTTCTATGCTACTGTATTTATACATTTTATGTTCTACAAATTAGTACATCCATATATAGTATTACTTGAACCATGGAGCTCTATCCTCTGTGTCCTGCACATGTTGTCTTATCACACCATCACTTGGCACTGAGTCAGCTGTCTGACTTGGACCCAGAGTGAGCCTCATGCCAGATTGTGATGTCAGTTAGCACTGTGTGCAGTGGTGCATCATATCTTTTTATCTCTTCAGGGTTATGACTTGTTGTGTAAGACATATTCCCATTTATTTATATTATTCTAGTATTCTCTGATTTCTATAGTCACCTCAAACAGTATTTCTCTAAGCTAGAGCATGTGCTCTACCAATAGTCACTTCCAATATTTATTAATATGTGTTATAACACTGTGCTCTATCTCTAATATCTCTTGCCTTAAGTACAAGGTTGTACAGTATGTGTGCAATGTCAATTGATGTAAAATTACATGCATAAGCAGTCAAGCATGTCCACCTCCTCTGGTGTCAGTGGGCAATTAGATGGCTCACAGAGTACATATGCCAACAAGTCTTTCAGAACTTCCAAGAAAGTGGTCAGTAAAGTCTGGAGAAGTATCAACAGAGAAACTAACAGTTTTAAGGTAATGGGACATTTCCTCTTCCATTGTTCAGGTGAGTGAGGACCTCTGGGGTTGTTCTGCCTGAGTATTGTGAATGGACCTGGAGAAGCTTCAGTGACATGGACAGTCTTCAGTGGAGAAAACATATGCTCACTGGCCCCAGATGTAAGGGTTTATTAACACACCTTGATAATTCTCTGTCCACTATGCAGTATATAGATTCTCAATGCCATGGTCTTCATGTAAGTGTTTCAGAATACTCCAGGTCAGCATGACATCCAAAAAAACCATCAAGACAATGTATAGCCAGTTTGAATTGCTCGCATGGATGTTTATGACAGCTCTAGTTTTGCTGTCAACAAAGATATGAAGCAGCATCTTCCAACAGATGAGCCCTACTGGCATGTTAGCAGCCTTTAGCAGTAAACCAAAGGTGCAACTCATGGTGATTACTATCATGATGCCACATGGAGTTGGCACCAGAAACACAGTAGTTTTTCCAGGCAAACAGTTGTTGGCTAAAAGTGAGGTTCAGACCATGGACTTGTTGTTTAGATGCAGCTATGCATTGTTGACAAATACGATGACCAAGGCAATCAAGTGCATTCTTGATCTGGCCATGTCTATAACCTGGACAGTGACCCACAATTCCATCAATAAGCTTGTCAAGCTCCTCATCAGAAATGTCAGACATTTTTGGTCTGGTTGGTCTATGTATCATGTGTTCTTGCCCATTGGTGTCTACCACCATTTGGAAAGGTGCCTGTTTGGCATCCTTGAATCCAGCACATTGCTGAGGGCAGGTTACCATCCATGGATATGTGCCAAAGAGGTCAGTGATCTGGGCAGCTGAGCTATTGGTTTGAGTGAGCAACTCCAGTATGGTCAGATTGATACCAGCACATTGTCAGCCTTTTCTCCCTGTGTATATTACCTTGGATTTGGGTTGTAGCAGAGGTGGATGTGTGGGTGGATCATTAGAGATGAATAATACCACTGTCAAAGAGGATCTCATAGTGTTCAGTCCAGTATTGATAATTGTGATGTATTTATCAGAGAAATACACCTAGTTCTGTAAGATGTAAGTGAGAAAGCTGATTGCCATGGTTTACATCAAGGTAAACCTCTGTCCAATATTGTTCCCACAAGGCAAGATCATTCATCTGGAGCTGAATATAGTGGGGATCACCATTCTCAGCCTGGAGGATGCAGTTGACAGAGTGGCAGAGCTCAGCCCATAAGTTATTAACTCACTCAATTAGTATGGTGGTCATGTTTCAGAAGAGAGGTTGAGTTTTGTGGCAGTGCCAACAACCACACTCTGTGATGAGGAAATTGTTTTAGTATCATAAACTTATTGAATTTATTTATTACAGAAGGGTGTGGAGATGTTGGCCCAAAGTAGGTGTCACCCCTTTGGTCATGTTTGGAGCACCCAGGTGGCTAATCTGTTTGGTGTGAAAGCACCCACCCTCTCCCAATCTTGTGAGATCTCTTATTCCCTCACAAGATCTCATGCACCCTTGTGGAATCTTATGAGATTGCACAAGACCTCATATTATTACTCCCTTACCTGGCTAACACGTTCTCTCCCAGTCCACACAATGTCATGCTCAATATGATCTCTCCACACCTTCACCCTCTTCCTATTCTCATGTTAGCCTTAACACTTCCATTATCACTTCCCCTGATTCCTCTTTTCACAACATATCTCTTTTCACAATATCTCACTCCACATTTAAACCCACCGCTTGCATCTATCCTGAAGTTATACAGATGGCACTGGAGAAGATACCTATGTTGCTTGCAGGCAAAAAGAGTCCTATTGAAGACCATTGGCTTGATTGAGCAACCTGCTGTCACACCTACTTTGTGAATAAAGATATATTGAAAGCAGAAAACTACATCACCAATGTTGCTGGTGGTCTCAAACCATGTTATGTCACTTTATGGTATCAAGTAAACCATGTCAACTTCAACAAACTCAATTTTGAGGAATTCTTGACCAAGTGTATGACCAAATAGTTACCATCTACCTGGCAGAAGACTTGCCAATTGAAATTACTTTCTATTACTCAAGGCACTAGTTTGTTTAGTAACCTCACCAATATGATGATTAATCACAACAGTGCTCTTTCTGGTTCTGCATATCATCTCAACAATAAACAACTCTAAATTCAACTCAATTTGACAATGGATTTCCTACTTCACATAGAAATTGACAAGAATGACAAGATCTCTGTCAAAAAGGACCTTGACACTTAGGTTGACCTTGTCATTATCATAGATGAAAGACAGATATGCAAAAATGAGATGAGACTCACTGAGGTTGAGGAGCATCAGTCTGGTCAGAGCCCTAACTCATCTTTCTCCAACATGTTGATGGGGTGTACCCTGTTCTGAGCTTGGATTGTGTTCCTTTCCATAGTAGTAGTTAGTAGTCAGATTTGGTAGTCATACTTAGCTTTAGTCTGAGTTTAGCAGTAGATTACATCAGCAATCCACCCTTGACTCGTATCACCACCTCTCTCAAAAGAACTTGCAGGATGAGACCTTGCTATAGCTCCCAGGGAGTCCTCATTCACATCAATGTCTTTATCCAATGCATCTTCATCTATGACATACAAGAGACGTTCAAAGCTATTCCAGATCACTGATTCTAAATGTGCCCTTTTGCAGTTGTATTTCAGTTGTACAAAATGTCATCAATTCTTTGTCAATCATGACAAGATACATTGCAAGAATGATTTCCTCTCCCCTGTGAGCTATCATATGTTGACACAGACTGATGTTGACAACATTCACAATGCCTTACCTCATAATGGCCCCCTCAAGTATGCTGCCTTTGAATGGACAGCTGGTTCATGACTAATGAATTGTCTCTTGATTCAAATGATTCTAGATTTGTGAGTATATGTCCTGTTCTTCCTCTACACCTATGGCCACTATATCTCCATCTGTGTTTTTTTCAATTCCACATCTTTTTTGGCACTGTGTTGCAGATGATCCTACTTCTTCTTTCATTCACTGTGAAATCAATGTGCTAATTGATCATGGTTTACATATAGTTATAATTTGGAAGCAACTTGCAACTGAATTACAACTATGTTTCCAACTATTAATGTACATGGTAATGGGCAGTGTGCAAAGGAAAACTAACTCTAGATCATCAATCTAGAGGCTAACTCTCACTCTAACACACTCACACAATCACCAATGTTTAAGTTTGAGGTTGAGTATGATAGAAGCACTCATGTATGATCTGAGACTTCAATAATCAATTAGAGACATTCAAAAACAGCTTCAATTCAATTCTAGAAGATATTTATATGAGATACACTAATCACGACAGTGAGATATAACAATGTGGGGTTTTGTAAGGTAATATAGAGTGGTTTAGACTCTCAACAACTTTGTCTAGGTGAGAAAAAGCTGATCTAGATGACTTTGTGATTCAAACAAACAAAAAACACACAGGTTTTACAAAGAGTGTACAGACTCACTACACAAGTTCACAGACTTGAGACAAAGAAGCATGCAGACTTCTACAAAGGATATACAGATCCTGCTTCAAGTACACAGACTTGCAAAGAGCGCATAGACTCTTTGATTGTTTAAACTTAAAAAGAAAAGTGTTCTAGGGCTTATTTCACTTCAACTAATTTGTTCTTTCTATTAGGTGACTTTACAAACAAGTTTACTCAGTCAAGGATGTTAAAGTAATAGAAGCTCAGTCAGTCACACGTAGAGTAGTGAATGGCTGAGGTGTCAGAAAGGAGGGATATGGTAGATATACAGATGGGTATAGGAGGTAGCCTGTATATAGTAAGTAAGATTGAGAAAAGTAGTAATAATAGAATAAACTGTATGACTTAGCGTAAGGGTGAATGCCCAACACTCCCCCTGAACCCTTCGCAAAGTACGCCTCTACACTCCAGTCATGCCCATCCTCTTCAATAGCTCAACTGCTTGAGGTTTCAGAAGGATCTTTGTGAATATATCAGCCAGATTATCTTTGGACACAATATACTTGACATCTAAGTTGCCCAGTTGGACAGCGTCACGAATCCAGTGATAATCCATCGTGAAATGCTTGGATT
The DNA here is from genome assembly GCA_030407015.1 of Armillaria fumosa. Taxonomy (NCBI): domain Eukaryota; kingdom Fungi; phylum Basidiomycota; class Agaricomycetes; order Agaricales; family Physalacriaceae; genus Armillaria; species Armillaria fumosa. The sequence goes on along the minus strand of JAUDYM010000002.1, from coordinate 3,868,232 downwards.
TTCCATGTCCCTTGGTGCTGTTTGCCAGGTTAATCGCTGAGTTGCTATCACAATGTAACAGGAAAGGGCGATCCTTTGATAATTCAATCTTGTCAAGGAAAGGGCCCATCCAGAATGACTGGCGACCTCCATGGACTGATGCAACGTATTCTGCCTCAGCCATCGATAGAGCAACACATTTCTGCACTCTCAAACTCCATGAAACAGGCCCTCCTGCCATGGTAAACATGTATCCCATGGTAGACTTCCCTGTCATTCGGTCATCACCATGTGAGGAGTTGACGTATCCTATAGGCGTCAGGCCATCATCATTTGCATTTCCTCTCTGGTAAGTAATCCTATACTCCATAGTTCCCTTGAGGTACACTAGGACATGCATCGTGTGACTCCAGTGGATGGGATGAGGGTCAGAGGCATATCGTTGAAGATAGTTCATGGCGAAGACTATGTCTGGTCTGGTGCCATTGGCAATGTGGTTTAATGATCCGAGTACGCCGCAGTAGTCCTTATATTCCATGAACTGTCTGTCAGCTTTGGGTATCGGCTGACTTTGCGTTTCGAGATTCATCAAGCTGCCTGATGGAAGTGGTGTCGCCTTGGGTTTGCAATCCTTCATCCTGAAGTTGTCCAACATCTTCAAGATTAGGTTTTTCTGGTGCAACAAGACCATACCTCTCTCTTTGTTGATCTCAACCATCATTCCCAACACGTTATTATGCTCCCCCAAGTCTTTGATCTCATAGATGCTCCCTATTTCCTTTCGGACTCATTCCTCTTTGCCTACTGACATGGATGCACCTGAGACGTCGTCTGTGTATGTACATGTATAAGTCCAGTCAGATCTGTTCTTGAGTAGGCGAATGCATGGGTTGGCTCGTGATTGCCGATGCCCTAATTCAGTCAAGGTGTTGTTTAGTTTGTGGAACCATGCATTTCCTGCATCCATTGTGCCGTACATTGCCCGTAGCATCTGCAGAATGTAGTCACCCTTCGGATAATCACAAGTTACCACATCCTCATACCCCTGTGGCAACGACACATAGTTTTCCCCTTGAGGTTCCACATTCAAGTAGGCACCAACAAAATCTATCAGCCAGAAGTTTAGACTGTGTGCTGCGACAATAGTGAAGAACATTCTAATCAACTCATACCAGATGACAGCTGCAAAAGAGTCATAGTAGTGGATCCCTTTTATTTGAGTGAAGCCCTTCACGACAAGTCATCCTCGACATTTGATGAGATCACCAGTGTCGCCATCCAGCTTCTTGTCAAATGTCCATCTCGTATCGATAACCTTCATCCACAGTTCTCTCAGGATAACTCTCCACACATTCCTCTCTTCCATCCTTCTAATTTCTGTGTCCATCACTGGTTTCCATATCTTTGCTTTCATCATCGCTTGGTTGTAGTCCTCGGGCACCCACAAGTCATATCTATCTGGTATGTTGCTAATTTCTGATGCTTTGAGGGCAACTATGTCTTCAATACCATCTTCGTCCTCGACCAAAGGTACGTCGTTTTTGTTTGCCCAGTTCTTTCCCTGCTGATGTGCATTGGCTTCACATCGTAGATATTCATTGGAATCGGTGATTGCTCGAGTTGGCTTGGGTATCCTAGTTGGTCTATCAGGATGATTGTGGATTGGAATCTGGCATCATATCTTGGTGGGACGGTTATTGTCAGGGTTTCAGGTTGGAGTAGCTTGTGGTATGGGAATGCATGATGGTCTTGGAGTATTGGGAGTTGGCTGTTGCGATGTGATATCAGGTGTTGTTTCTTCTAGTGGTTCATTGGGATCTTGATATGTTATCTCCCCCTCACCAGAAGAAACAGTACATGTTGGAGCCAGTTCTTCAAATATGACATCATGAGAGATTATGATCTGGTTCCCTGGTGCATCATTGATCACAATTTGGTAAGATCCATGGCCTGCCAATCCAATCAATCAACCTTTTTGACTCCATGGAGACAATTTGCTGTGTCCCTTCACCACCAATATCTTTGCATAACATGTCGAACCCCATATGTGTAGGTGTCTCACCATCTGCCTTTTACTAGACCATTCCTCCTCAGGAACCTTCCCAGGATGTCTTGAGCTTGGGAGGAGATTACCAGCTTTAATCGCGTAGTCACATGCTTCTGCCCACCAACCATGCGACATCTTTGCCTCCACCAACATTATCCATACCGCTCCGATGATTATCCCTAATGCCCGTTCAGCCATCCCATTGGCTGCTGATGAGTATGGTGGAATTAATTCAATAATGGCCCCCCATTTTGTTGCCCAGTTTCTCCATAGTTTGCAGTCAAACTCATTGTCGCAACATATTTTCATCAGCTTCTTCCCAGTTTGACATTCAGCCATAGTGGTAAACTCGTCCAAGGCCTTTACTGTTGTCTCGGATTTGCGGTCAGCAAGGTAATATGGTGTATGTCTTGACATTGCGTCGTCTGAGAATACCATGGCATATCTAGTGTTAGGGCTGACTCCCACGTGACTCGTAGTCGGGCGATTGGTAAGCTGTCTCGTGTTCGGACAATCACTTAGCCAACGCCTCGGATGACTCGAGGTGGTGAAAGAGGCGCTTACAGAGTAGGCTCTCGGCAAGCGAGCAGACAAGTAAGATTTATGTGGTAGGTAAACCTTAGCTCGAAGCTGAGGTTGTACAGTGAAATCGTAACTACTTATATACGAAAGTGTGAGTACTATGAATAGATACGAAAGTTTTATCGAAGTCGAAAGGCGTGCTGGTCGGACGACGAGCATGCAACATCATGCGTTGTCCATCATGAAAGATTTGGCGAAGCTGATAGTAGTGATACGGTGGTGATAATGCGTAAGCATGATTACGCTGATAAGATGAGATAAGACTAAAAAATGAAAAAAGTCAATAAATCGTAACATTACCCTCTCGTTAAGGCAGTCGTCCCGACTGCCCTAGGGCTCGTCTTGTTCATCACACTGGATACAGTCTGTGATCTCTTTCTCGCTCTCTCTATGCCAATAGTTGTCGATCAAGGTTTTCCAAACTTGGCGATCAGGCTCCTCAATCCAGAATTTCTTCCCATTGGTGCGTTCCACTTGATAGAACATGCTCCATCCACCCGTAGCTTGGTTTTCTCGATAGCTGCGGTCGACTATTCGTTTGATGGTTTTTTCCGACCTGTCAATGACTTTGCGTGCGGTCACAACAGCTTGTGTCTCGGAGATGCTGTCTTCGTAGTCGCTTATGGCTTCTTGGGCGTTAGCCATGTCGTCTTCCTGGACCCATGAGTTGTGTTCTCGGGTCCATCCCTTCCATTTGACGAGATAATCAGTTACGAGTCGTGATTTTTGTCCTTTCTTGCCTCGGACTCGGCGTGTGCAGGAGTCCAGGACTTCCTCGACTTCGTATTCTTCTTCATCTTCGATGAGGTCTGGTGGTGGTGCAGGTGGCTGTTCTTGGTTGGGGAACGCCGGGGGTACGTATGGCGTTAAAAGCTTCTCGTTGAAGCGGGAATGGATTTTCCAGTGTGGGGGAAGTTTCAACTTGTAGGCGGAAGCGCCGGTTTTTTCCAGTATCAGGAATGGGCCGACGCGCTTGTCGTCAAGTTTCTTTTTGGGGCGGGAAAGATGGAGATTTGTGGAGTCAAGCCATACTCGGTCTCCGATGGCATAATCCACTGCGTCTCTTTTCTTCTTGTCGTATTGTGCCTTCATTCTTCTGGCTGCTTCCTCTAGTGCCTCCTTGGCTTGGCGATGTATCTCCTGCATGTTTTCTGCGAACGACTTGGCTGACGGGTTGGTAAAGGCGGTTGTCTTGATAGAATCTGGTAGGACACGGGGGTTTATTCCGTAATTGGTGAAGAACAGTGTTTGGCCCGTGGCCGTATGGACTCGGTTGTTATGGGCGAATGCTGCCATTGCGAGCCACTCGCTCCAGTCTGTTTGTCGGTGGTTGATGAAGAGCCGGAGATACTTATTGATTTCCTGATTGGCCTGTTCGGTTTGGCCGTCGGTCTGGGGATGGAAAGCAGTAGACGCATTGGGTGTGATATCGAGAAGTTTGAGGAGTTCCATCATGAACTTGGAGACGAATTGTGGTCCTCTGTCAGAGATGACTGTTTTAGGCATGCCATGGTGGGCATATACGTGATCGCATAAGAGCTTGGCCCATCCTTCTGAAGTGAGTTCTACGTTACAGGCGATTGGGATTATTTCCTTGGAGAATCTGTCGACGATCACTAAGATTGCGTCGTACCCATTGGATTCTGGAAGTCCAGTGATCATGTCGACCGAGATGTGAGTCCAGGGTTCAGAAGGGATTTCGTTGGGGTGGAGAGGGGCGGCCTTGGGGTGGGTGTCCGTTTTCGTGCGTTGGCATGCTTCACAGGCCTTAACGTATTTCTCCACCGTTTGCTTGAGTTTTGGCCACCAGAACTCCCTTTGGACAAGTTCTTTGGTCTTTTCTATCCCTGGGTGTCTGGCGGTAATATGATCGTGATGAGTGGCTATTATTTCCCCTCGTAATTTGTCATCGCAGGGAACATATATCCGCCCGTCATAGTACAGCAGCCCCTCTTTCTCAGAGATGCCGCCCTCATGGTTGAGGGAGTTCTGGATCCCTTGGTCCCACTTGTCATGATTGCACGTTACGTCCTTGACTCGTTGGTGAGTCTCGCTTGTGGTGGGCATGATCATTGCTCGAAAATGCTCTGGTTGAAGGACGACAACGTCACCGTTATCCTTTTTCCCTTGGTCGTGGTCGTCTCTCCGGCTGAGTAGGTCCGCCTTTCGATTGGAGGCACCCGGTTTGTGATGTAGGGTGAAATGATATTCGGTGAGTTCGGTGACCCATCGTGCTTGCCGGCGATTCAGTTTCTGGGGCTGTCGGAAATACTGGAGATTTTGGTGGTCTGTCCAAATCTCGAAGTCCTCTGCCGTGCCCATCAGGTAATGTCTCCATTCTTCTAGGGCGAGCATGATGGCGAGGAGTTCCTTGTCGTATATTTCGTAATTCCGTTCGGTGACGGTCAGCGCCTTGGATAAAAAGGCGACCGGCCTCCACTTTCCATCCTGTTCTTGGCTAAGGACCGCACCGACGGCACCCTCACTGGAGTCTGCCTCTACCCTGAACCTTCCCTTTTCCTTTGGAAGTGCTAATACTACGTCTTCAGCCATTTGCTTCTTGAGGCGTTGGAAGGCCTCGTTTTGGGCTGCTCCCCAGATCCAGGGGGCATTACCGGTCAATTGGGTCATTGGTCATACAATCTTGGAGTAGTCCTTTATGAATTTTCGGTAAAAATTCGTAAAGCCCAGGAAGGATTGTAATTCCTTCTTCTTGGTGGGTGTAGGCCACTCGGTGATCCCCTTGACTTTGACTGGGTCCATTCGTACAGATCCTTCACTGATGATGACGCTGAGATATTCGGTCTCGAGTACCTCAAACTCGCATTTCTCGGCTTTGAGGAAGAGTTTGTTCTCGCATAAGCACTGTAGAACACGTTTAACAATCCTTCAGTGTTCTTGGAGGTCTTTCGAGAAGATCAGGATATCATCGAGATAGATGGTAACCTTCCCCTCCATGATGAGGTCGTGGAAGATGTCGTTCATCATCCACTGGAAGGTGGCTGGGGAGTTGGTGAGTCCAAAGAACATGTTAGGGCCGACGTCCACGTGACTGGTAGTTGGGTGATTGCTAAGCTGTCTCGCATTCGGACAATCACTTAGACAATACCGCGGTTGACTCGAGATGGTAAACGAGGCGCTTACAGAGAGGCTCTCGGCAAGCGAGCAGACAAGTAAGATTTATGTGGTAGGTAAACCTTAGCTCGAAGCTGAGGTTATACAGTGAATTGTAACTACTTAAATACTAAAGTGTTGGTCCTAATAATAGCTACGAAAGATTTGTAGAAGTCAAAGGGCGTGCTGGTCGGGCGACGAGCACGCAATATCATGCGTTGTCCATCATGAAAGATTTGTCGAAGGTGAATCGGTGATACGGTGGTGATTGCGCATAAGCGTGATTACGCCGATAAGATGAGATAAGACTAGAAAAATGAAAAAAGTTAATGAATCGTAACATTACCCTCTCGTTAAGGCAGTCGTCCCAACTGCCCTATGTCTTCCTCCCATGGTCCTTTGTAGGGTTCGTCCTGCTCGTTATGATATATGGGGTCCGTGAATTCCTTCTCGCTTTCTCTATGCCAATAGTCGTCAATGAAAGCCTTCCAGATTTTGCGATCCGGCTCCTCAATCCAAAATTTCTTTCCATCGGTGCGTTCTACTTGATAGAACATGCTCCATCTGCCCGTGGCTTGGTTTTCTCGATAGCTGCGGTCGACTATTCATTTGACGGTTTTTTCCGATCTGTCGATGACTTTGCGTGCAGTCACGACAGCTTGTGTCTCGGAGATACTATCTTCGTAGTCGCTTATGGCTTCTTGAGCGTTAGCCATGTCGTCTTCCCGGACCCATGAGTTGTGTTCTCGGGTCCACCCCTTCCATTTGATGAAGTAATCTGTTACGAGTCGAGATTTTTGTCCTTTCTTTCCACGGACTCGGCGTGTACGCGAGTCTAGGACTTCTTCAATTTCGTATTCCTCCTCGTCTTCGATGAGATCTGGTGGTGGAGCGGGGGGCTGTTCTTGGTTGGGGAATGCTGGAGGTACATATGGCGTTAGAAGCTTCTTGTTGAAGCATGGATGGATCTTCCAGTGTGGGGGAAGTTTCAATTTGTAAGCGGAGGCGCCAGTCTTTTCTAGTATCAAGAATGGGCCGACACGCTTGTCGTCGAGTTTTTTCTTGGGGCGTGGCAGATGAAGGTTGGTGGAATCTAGCCATACTCGATCTCCGATGGCATAATCCATTGCGTTTCTCTTCTTCTTATCGTATTGGGCCTTCATTTTGCCCGCTGCCTCCTCTAGAGCCTCCTTGGCTTGGCGATGTACTTCTTGCATGTTTTCCGCAAATGACTTGGCTGAGGGGTTGGTGAAGGCGGTTGTCTTTATCGAGTCAGGTAGGACTCGGGGATTTGTGCCATAATTGGTAAAGAAGGGGGTTTGTCCTGTGGATGAATGGATGCGATTATTGTGGGCGAATGCTGCCATTGCAAGCCATTCGCTCCAGTCTGTCTGTCGATGATTGATGAAAAGGCGGAGATACTTATTGATCTCCTGGTTGGCTCTTTCGGTTTGACCATCGGTTTGAGGATGGAAGGTGGTAGATGCGTTGGGCATAATGTCCAGGAGTTTGAGGAGTTCCATCATGAATTTAGAGACGAATTGGGGTCCTCGATCAGAGATAACTGTTTTGGGCATGCCATGGTGGGCGTATACGTGATCGCGGAGGAGTTTGGCCCATCCCTCAGAGGTGAGTTCGACGTTACAGGCAATTGGAATTATTTCCTTGGAGAATCTGTCGACAATTACCAGAATGGCATCATAGCCGTTGGATTCTGGGAGTCCAGTGATCATGTTGACAGAAATGTGAGTCCATGGCTCAGCGGGGATTTCGTTGGGATGAAGGGGGGCGGCCCTTGGATGAGTATCTGTCTTTGTTCGTTGGCATGCTTCGCATGCTTTAATGTACTTTTCTACTGTCTGTTTGAGTTTGGGCCACCAGAACTCTCTTTGAATGAGTTCTTTAGTCTTTTCGATTCCTGGATGTCCTGCTGTGATGTGGTCATGGTGGGAGGCAATAATTTCCCCTCTGAGCTTGTCATCCCTGGGTACGTAGATGCGCCCGTCGTAGTAGAGGAGTCCCTCCTTTTCGGAGATGCCTCGCTCGTGGTCGAGGGAGTTTTGAATTCCCTGGTCCCACTTGTCGTGGTTCTGAGTGACGTCCTTTACATGCTGGTGAGTTTCGCTGATGGTGGGCATAATCATTGCCCGGAAATGTTCTGGTTGAAGGACGACAACCTCATCGTTGTCCTTCTTCCCTTGGTCATGATCGTCTCTCCGGCTTAACAAGTCGGCTTTTCGGTTGGAAGCGCCGGGTTTGTGATGCAACGTGAAGTGATATTCGGCCAGTTCGGTGACCCATCGGGCTTGGCGATGGTTTAACTTTTGAGGTTGTCGGAAGTATTGCAGGTTTTGGTGGTCTGTCCAGATCTCTACGTCCTCAAATGCGCCCATGAGGTAGTGTCTCCATTCTTCTAGTGCGAGCATGATCGCGAGAAGCTCCTTGTTGTATATTTTGTAGTTTCGCTCCGTCACCGTTAGTGCCTTTGATAAGAAGGCGACTGGTCTCCATTTTCCATCCTGTTCTTGACTAAGAACGGCACCTATCGCTCCCTTGCTTGAGTCGGCTTCTACCCTGAATTTTCCCTTGTCCGTGGGGAATGCTAACACCACGTCTTCAGCCATCTGTTTCTTGAGTCGTTGGAAGGCCTCATTTTGAGCCGCTCCCCAGGTCCAGGGAGCGTTTCCTGTCAGTTGAGTCATTGGGCATACAATTTTAGAGTAGTCCTTTATGAATTTTCGGTAGAAATTCGTAAAGCCCAAAAAGGATTGCAACTCCTTTTTCTTGGTGGGTGTGGGCCACTCTGTTATCCCTTTGACCTTGATCGGGTCCATCCGTATTGATCCTTCGCTGATGATGACGCCAAGGTACTCGGTCTCAAGTACCTCGAATTCGCACTTCTCTGCTTTGAGGAATAATTTATGTTCCCTGAGCTGGTGGAGTACTCACTTGACGATTCGTCGGTGTTCTTGGAGATCTTTTGAAAAGATCAGGATGTCGTCCAAGTAGATGGTCACCTTTCCTTCCATGATAAGGTCGTGGAAGATGTCGTTCATCATCCATTGGAAGGTGGCCGGTGAATTGGTTAGGCCGAAAAACATAACGGTTGGTTCGAATAGGCCGCGGTTGGTTCTGAAGGCTGCTTTTGCCTCGTCTCCCTTCTTGATTCGTACGTTGTTATATCCCCAACGGACGTCTAGTTTTGTGAAGTACTTAGCGCCGCGCAGCTTATCCATTAGTTCTGAGATAAGTGGGAGGGGGTATCGATTCTTGATCGTCATTTCGTTCAGCTTGCGATAGTCCTGAACGGGTCGAAGGGAGCTGTCTTTTTTCTTGACGAAGAAGAAGGGGGAGGCGAAGGGGGATTTGGAGGGACGGATTCGTCCTGACTCTAAGTTTTCGTCAAGAAACTTGTCGAGTTCTTCTTGCTCGTGTCGATTCAGGGGATAGACCTTGCAGTCGAGGGTCAACTTGGCGTTGGGAATCAATTCGATAGCGTGGTCCCATGGCTTGCATTCTGGTAGCTCGTCAAAGTTTTCTTTGGAAAATAGATCATGGAATTCCCGGTATTGGGGCGGGACCATTTCTTCAAACGTTTTCTTGGCTTTTCCTTCGGCGGCCTTGGCGGCGAGGTCATTTGCGTGGTGTACGGCACGAATTTCCAGCTCTTCCCGAAGGTCGACTACCAGGATGGTTTCGCCCTCCTCTAGTTCTTCATCCCATGGATCCTCCGGGTCGGCATCTGGTAGGGGGAACGGGTTCTTTTGGCATTGACACCGGGCAAATATGATCTTGCCGGTGGCCCAATTGATGACCGGGTTGTGACAGAGGAGCCAATCATGTCCGAGGAAGATGTCTCCTTTGCCTATGTTGGTTACGGCAAAGTCGATCCTCTCACTGTGCCCTCCTACGGTCATTCTTACTTCTACAAACTCTGTGATTTCCCCCGCTTTGTTGCGTGTACCGTCGGCATTGTATACCGAAATGGGAGCAGGTGTGGGTCTGGTGATGAGGCCATGCTTCTTGACGTAGGCTTCGTTTATCGTGCTTCCCGTGCACCCGCTATCCACCAATGCCTGGGCTTTGAGGGTCTGTCGATTTTCTAACGTTTCGAGCTGGACGTCGAGGAATAACTCTCAGACGCCCTTTGTGCTTACTCGACGTTGATATCGAATTGGTTGTCCTAGCTCGTAGAGCTCTTCTCTTGCTCATTCTCCATCTATTCGTAATGAGGCTAGGAGTTCTCCGTTGATCTCGTTGATCTTTTCCTTATGTGCACAGAGATGGAGTGAAGCGAAGGCTTCTGAATCTGTGCGTGCTTCCCTGATGGCCCGAAGGGTCCAGTCTGCGCCAAACGGCTTGAACCAGGTGGACTTCGGGGAGGAAACACTCACGGGGGATGATTCGGATCGCCTCGCCCTCAACGTTTCTTCTTCCTTCTTCTCTTGCTCCATGGTGAACGAAGGGAGAAGCCCCTCGGCCCTTTCCTTTTCCCGCTTGACTCGTTCTCGGTCCTGCGCCATCTTGAAGGTGGTATCGTCCTCCTCGTTGGGGATTTCAACGAGGGTGGTATTCCGGACCCGTGAGCATCGCGCATCCGATGCTGGAATCCTGCTTGATCCATCGACAGTCGTGGGCCTAAGAGGGTCTCCCCTGGTTGGGGCATGCTCCTTCCCCAGAGGTCGCCCGCTGTCGGCTGTTTCACTAGGACTCGGGGGTTTGGGGAGCGGGTCGCTCCTGGAGTGACCGGAAGGTCCGCCCTGACGGGCGAGGGGAGGCGTGAGCGTCGCGTTCTTGTCGCATAAACCGTGCTCCCACGTGTCTCCTGGGTCCTTCGGCGCCTGTCCCGGATCCCTATCCTTTCTTGCAGCATCTTCTTCCATTCGGGTCGTGGACGAAGGGGACGCCGTCTCGACTGGTGTGACGTCTTCAGGAGACAGACGGGAGGTGCTACCCGACGTTTCTTCTTCCAGGTGGGGAGAGAGGGGACCATGTATCTGTGACGGTCCTCGAGCGCGTGGCATATCGTTGCGGACGGTGTCAGCAGGCATCGGCCTCGTGTCCCCGCCTTCGTCTTGAAGTTCCCGTTCAGTGACAATGGGCTCGGCCGGTTCAGGGAGCACCTCCTTCGTCCCTAAGGACTGGGAGATCCCTGACATGGTTCGGATGAACTCCGGTCCCCATCGAGTCTGAAGGTCCTGGAGGGTGAGGAGTTCTGGGATGGAAAGTGTAAGCGAAGGAGGGGGATGAGTCTCGTTTCGCTTCTGGGGAATTATATATGCCTTTTTAGGCGGAGTTTGGACTGTTTGTGATTCTTTTGGGGTGGATTCGGTCTTCTGTGAAATCGAAGCAGGTATATTCGAATGCGCGGATACAGATATAGACGTACGTAAGAATTTATTACAATCGAGTAAGGTCCGCTCAGCAGAACTCAATGACCGACCACCCAGGGAGGATTGGGCTGAGAGAGTGGAATCACTCACTTCTCGGCCTTGCCTTTTACCTCCTCAATCTTCGTCGTTGAGGGCGTCTTCTCCTCAACCTTCTCTTCGTGGCTATGTCCATGTGCCTCTTTGTCATGTGCCTCCTGTAACTCCGTTTCTGTCAACATGCTGCGCAGCTGGGCCGAAGTATATCGCCCGCTCTTCGGGTCTCTGGGTCGCTTTGGCTTCTTGCAGTCCTTTCCCATATGCCCTTTTCCTCCACAGTTGAAGCATCTGCCTTCTTTTCAGAGGCGATCTATGTCCATCGGTTCCCCAGCGCCTCCATAAGTGGTCCAAGTCGAACCCGACGATCCTTTGCTGGTGGGTTTGTCAGCCGAGGAACTTGTCGCGCCGGAAGTTCCTTTATTGGAGCTTCCGGCGCTTTGGTTCTTGGGTCGGTCAACGTATCCGATCTTGTCGAAGGCCGTTTTGCGGGCCCTTTCATCGAATATGTTGCAGATTCGTCGCTTCCATTCAGGGTAGGTGGAGGGGATCATGACACCTAGATTTGCGATTGAGTCGGTGTATGATTTGGGGACTCCCCTCCGAACCGCCCTGACGATTGCGCTTCGGGGTCCGAGGTCGGTGAGCTGGTCAGCTTGTCGGGCCAGTTCCTCAAGTCTTCGGAAATATTCCGACGCGGTTCCTGTCATTTTGAGTTCGTTCATTCGCCTCTCCATTACCTCTTGGAGGGCGGGGTCCCCGTACTCGACTTTCAGGGCACCCTTGAACTCGTTCCATGAGAAGTACCGGTATCGTTCCTCGGTGTTGCTCCAGAACTGGTAGCGGTACTGAGACCACCAATTCTGGGGTTTTTCTCCAAATAGGGAGACGGCGAACATAATTTTGTTGGCGTGGGTAGGGTAGTAAGCTTTGAAGACGGAGAAGTAGTCTTTGCATGCTCCGGTGAAGTGATGGATGTCGCTGCTTTTTCCTAGGAAGTCGGCGGGGAGTCGTACTAGTGTTGGCTTAACCTGGAGCCATGGGTCCTGTTCCTCCGCATTCCCAGAGGGCCAGTAGGGAGGGTCGGGGGGGTTATACCTGGGAGGAGGCCGTGGGACTGACCATCGGTCAGTCCGATGGGTCGGGCTGCCATGTCTTACGGGGATTGGTGCAGTGGGCCGCCCCCGGGGTTGCTCTTGCGGTTGGTCGGGGACGTCCTGTAATTCCTTTGGGATGGGTAGGTTGTGGACCATGGCAAAAGCCCGGGCTCTTTGTAGTTGGGCTACTAGTCCTGCTGTGACGTCTGGGAAGGCGTCCCTCTCGGCCTGGAACTGTTGCCTTCTGGCTTCAGCTTCCTGCGCCTCACGAACTCGACATTCGTCTTCTGTTTCCATTGGCTCATTGGGTCCTCCTTCATCTTCGCCGGCACCAGCGAGCATCCTACTCTTGCCTTTCCATGGATTGCCGTTCTTCCGCCATTCTCTGGGCGGTTCGTCGGGCATTGGCCTGGGCCATTCGTACGAAGGCCAGGTGTTCTCACTCGTGTTCGTCGGCTCTCCAGGTTCAGAGTACATCCTCCAGTCTCCCCTGAAGGGTTCGTTCCTCCTCGTCTGTTCTTGGTCGTAGACCTCGTATATAGACCCCAGGTGTGGGGCCGTAGTCCTGCTCGTGGCGGTAGAGCTCCTCTGTTGGAAAGAGGTGAAGTCACCGCCGATGTTCCTCAAGGGACTCGTCAATTCCTCCTTGTCTGACGTAGTCCTCTCTTCTAAGGGCCCAAGCCTGGGCACGATATGGTCCGAGGGCGATTCGCTGCTGTATGTTGAGGGAGGTCCAGGCTCGAGCTGGAGCTCCCAGGTAGAACGGGTTGCTCTCAAGCTCTCTTCTTGCCATTCTCCTCTCATCTCCGAGACTTCTGGGTTATTGCTCTGGGTCCTCCTCCAGGCGTCGAAGTCGAAAGGCGTTCTCAGTCTCCCAAGCTCTTCTTCGTCCGAAGTAGGAAGGTCTCCCGATAGTGCGGATCTGAAGTCTTCCTCTCCTGAGGTCGTCAGCATTGACGCGTATCGACGACCTGTTCGAGATGCTGTCGTCGTGGGGCTCATTATCTGAGCTGCTTCTTCGCTCCCGTGGCTGCTCGGGGCGGGTGAGTTCTGGAGGAGGGTTTGGGGTATCGGAGGGAGAGGTCGTGGTCCGTACAGCTGACACCGTAGGTGTGCCGGGGGGGGTCCAGCCAAGGTCGTAGAGGGGGTCGCGGTGGGTCTGTAGCCCTGCGTGGTTCTGGCGGTACCAGGTCTGGATCCGCTCCACGCGGATGGAGCTGCTTGTTGAAGGCGGAGAAGGGTTTGTAACTCGGAGGGTCGGACGGGTAGGGGGTGTGCTAATGGGAGGGGGCTCAGTGCCCTCGGCTGGAAGTACGTTTGTACTGCTTCGACGCGACTCTGTCTCGTCATACTCGATAGTTCCGGGCCCGACGTAGGCTCGGATAAGTTCTGTGATGTCTCCCTCGATAGAGGGAGAGCGAGATGCTGTCCTATCGACTGCCTAGTTCTGGAAGGTCCAGTGACGGGGCTTGGACTTCTTCCTCTTCTTCCATGATAGACCCCGGCATCGCTCTCTGGCGAGGGGGCTCCTGATCTGTCCGGCCTATGCGGCGAGACAGGGGGCGTGTAGAACTGGTCCCTTTGGTAGGGCTCGTATGTCAGGAAAACGGGCTGAATTTGACCATCGTACTGATAGGGCGGGATATAGAATCGAGGGAGGGTGGGTGGAGGGTATGTGAGTTGTCTTCTGGGTCCTAGCCCGTGTTGTTCGAACCAGTCTCTGTTTTTAAAATATATGACGGCGGCAAAGATGATGAGTCCAACAAATGCTGCTGCTCCTACAAAGGCTCCTATGGCTGCGTTTCTGCTGGTTTCCGTGATGTTGGGGGTTTGGTTAAGGGACATATGGTATCCTTCCTGCATCTGGCATCGTGGAAGGGTGAGGGAAGCTTCGAGCTAATTGTTAGGGCCGACGTCCACGTGACTCGTAGTCAGGTGATTGCTAAGCTGTCTCACGTTCGGACAATCACTTAGACAATACTGCGGTTGACTCGAGATGGTAAACGAGGCGCTTACAGAGAGGCTCTCGGCAAGCGAGCAGACAAGTAAGATTTATGTGGTAGGTAAACCTTAGCTCGAAGCTGAGGTTGTACAGTGAAATTGTAACTACTTATATACGAAAATGTGAGTGCTATGAATAGATACGAAAGTTTTATCGAAGTCAAAAGGCATGCTGGTCGGGCGACGAGCACGCAACATCATGCGTTGTCCATCATGAAAGATTTGTCGAAGGTGAATCGGTGATACGGTGGTGATTGCGTGTAAGTGTGATTACGCCGATAAGATGAGATAAGACTAGAAAAATGAAAAAAGTTAATGAATCGTAACAGAACATGACTGTTGGTTCAAACAGTCCTCGGTTAGTACAGAAGGCAGCCTTGGCTTCATCTCCTTGTTTAATTCTGACGTTATTGTAGCCCCACCGGACATCCAGTTTGGTGAAGTATTTGGCGCTGCGGAGTTTATCCATAAGTTCGGAGATGAGAGGTAGTGGATAACAGTTTTTGATCGTCATCTCATTGAGCTTCCGATAGTCCTGTACAGGTCGAAGCGATCCATCCTTTTTCTTGACAAAGAAGAAGGGGGAAGCGAAAGGAGACTTGGATAGACAAATCCTTCCTGATTCCAGGTTTTCGTCGAGGAATTTATCCAGTTCTTCCTGTTCATGTCGGTTCAGTGGATACACCTTGCAATCTAGTGTGGATTTGGCATTGGGGATCAGCTCAATTGCATGGTCCCATGGCTTGCACTCAGGTAGTTCATCAAAGTTCTCCTTAGAGAAGAGATCTCGGAATTCGCGATATTGAGGCGGCACCATCTCTTCGAAGGTTTTCTTGGCTTTCCCCTCGGCTGCCTTGGCAGCTAGGTCGTTTGCATGGTGTATGGCGCGTATCTCCAATTCTTCATGAAGGTCTACCATAAGTATGGTTTCGCCTTCCTCCAGCTCTTCATCCCAGGGGTCATCGGGGTCCGCATCTGGTAGGGGGAATGGGTTTTTTAGGCATTGGCACCGAGCAAAGATAATTTTGCCGGTGGCCCAATTGATGACCGGGTTGTGACAGAGGAGCCAATCATGTCCGAGGAAGATGTCTCCTTTGCCTATGTTGGTTACGGCAAAGTCGATCCTCTCACTGTGCCCTCCTACGGTCATTCTTACTTCTACGAACTCTGTGATTTCCCCCGCTTTGTTGCGTGTACCGTCGGCATTGTATACCGAAATGGGAGCAGGTGTGGGTCTGGTGATGAGGCCGTGCTTCTTGACGTAGGCTTTGTTTATCGTGCTTCCCGTGCATCCGCTATCCACCAGTGCCTGGGCCCGGAGGGTCTGTCGATTTTCTAATGTCTCGAGTTGGACGTCAAGGAATAATTCTCGGACGCCCTTTGTGCTTACTCGACGTTGATATCGAATTGGCTGTCCTAGTTTGTAGAGCTCTTCTTGCGCTCGTTCTCCGCCTTCCCGTAGTGAGGTTAGAAGTTCTCCATTGATCTCGTTGATCTTCTCCTTATGTGCCCAGAGATGGAGTGAGGCGAAGGCTTCCGAATCCGTGCGTGCTTCCCTGACGGCCCGAAGGGTCCAGTCCACGCCAAACGGCTTGAACCAGGTGGACTTCAGGGAGGAAACACTCACTGGGGATGATTCGGATCGCCTCGCCCTCAGTGTTTCTTCTTCCTTCTTCTCTTGCCCCTTGGCGAATGAGGGGAGAAGCCCCTCAGCCCTTTTCTTTTCCCGCTTGACTTGTTCTCGGTCCTGCGCCATCTTGAAGGCAGTGTCATCCTCCTCGTCGGGGATTTCAACAAGGGTGGTATTCCGGACCCGTGAGCACCACGCATCCGATGCTGGAATCCTGTTTGATCCATCGGCGGTCGTGGGCCTAAGAGGGTCTCCCCTGGTTGGGGCATGCTCCTTCCCCAGAGGTCGCCCGCTGTCGGCTGTTTCACTAGGACTCGGGGGTTTGGGGAGCGGGTCGCTCCTGGAGTGACCGGAAGGTCCGCCCGGATGGGCGAGGGGAGGTGTGAGCGTCACGTTCTTGTCGCATAAACCGTGCTCCCACGTGTCTCCTGGGTCCTTCGGCGCCTGTCCCGGATCCCTATCCTTTCTTGCGGCATCTTCTTCCATTCGGATCGTGGATGAAGGGGACGCCGTCTCGACTGGTGTGACGTCTTCAGGTGACAGACGGGAGGTGCTACCCTTCGTTTCTTCTTCCAGGCAGGGAGAGAGGGGGCCGTGTATCTGTGACGGTCCTCGAGCGCGTGGCGTATCGTTGCGGACGGTGTCAGCAGGCATCGGTCTCGTGTCCCCGCCTCCATCTTGAGGTTCCCATTCAGCGACAATGGGCTCGGCCAGTTCAGGGAGCACCTCCTTCATCCCTAAGGACCGGGAGATCCCTGACATTGTTCGGATGAACTCTGGTCCCCATCGAGTCTGAAGGTCCTGGAGGGTGAGGAGTTCTGGGATAGAAAGTGTAAGCAAAGGAGGGGGATGAGTCTCGCTTCGCTTCTGGGGGATTATATATGCCTTTTTAGGCGGAGTTTGGACTGTTTGTGATTCTTTTGGGGTGGATTCGGTCTTCTGTGAAATCGAAGCAGGTATATTCGAATGCGTGGGTACAGATGTAGACGTACGTAAAAAGTTATTACAATCGAGTAAGGTCCGCTCAGCAGAACCCGATAACTGACCACCCAGGGAGGACTGGGCCGAGAGAGTGGAATCACTCACTTCTCGGCCTTGCCTTTTACCTCCTCAATCTTCGTCGTCGAGGGCGTCTTCTCCTCGGCTTTCTCCTCGTGGCTATGTCCATGTGCCTCCTTATCGTGGGCCTCCTGTAACTCTGTTTCTGTTAGCATGCTGCGAAGCTGGGCCGCTGTATAGCGCCCGCTCTTCGGGTCTCTGGGCCGCTTCGGCTTCTTGCAATCTTTCCCCATATGTCCTTTTCCTCCACAGTTGAAGCATCTGCCTTCCTTTCGGAGGCGATCGATATCCATGGGCTCCCCGGCCCCTCCGTAAGTGGTCCACGTCGAGCCCGATGGCCCTTTGCTGGTGGTTTTGTCAGCCGCGGAACTTGTCGTGCCGGAAGTTCCTTTAGAGGAGCTTCCGGCGTTCTTGGGGCGGTCGACGTAACCGATTTTATCGAAGGCTGTTTTGCGAGCTCTTTCATCAAATATGCTGCAAATTCGTCGTTTCCATTCCGGATAGGTGGAGGGGATCATGACGCCTAAGTTCGCGATTGAGTCCGTGTACAATTCGGGGACTCCCCTTCGAACTGCTCTGACGATCGCGCTTCGGGGTCCAAGGTCAGTGAGCTGGTCAGCTTGTCAGGCCAGTTCTTCGAGGCGTCAAAAGTATTCAGACGCAGTACCGGTCATTTTGAGTTCGTTCATTCACCTCTCCATTACTTCTTGGAGGGCGGGGTCTCCGTATTCGACTTTTAAGGCGGTCTTGAACTCGTTCCAGGAGAAATACCGATATTGTTCTTCAGCATTGCTCCAGAACTGGTAGCGGTACTGAGACCACCAATTCTGGGGCTTTTCTCCAAATAGGGAGACGGCGAACATGATTTTGTTGGCGTGGGTAGGGTAGTAAGCCTTGAAGACGGAGAAATAGTCTTCACAGGCTCTGGTGAAGCAATGGATGTCGCTGCTTTTTCCTAGGAAGTCGGTGGGGAGTCTTACCAGGGTTGGTTTGACTTGGAGCCATGGGTCTTGTTCCTTGGCGCTTCCGGAGGGCCAGTAGGGAGGATCAGGGGGATCATATCAGGGAGGGGGTCGCGGGACCGACCATCGGTCAGTTCGATGTGTTGGGCTGCCATGCCTTACAGGGATTGGCGCGGTGGGTCGTCCTCGAGGTTGTGGTTGGTCGGGGACATCCTGAAGTTCTTTCAGAATGGGTAGGTTGTGGACCATGGCAAAGGCCCGGGCCCTTTGTAGTTGGGCTATCAGCCCTGCTGTGACATCCAGGAAGGCGTCTTTTTCGGGCTGGAACTGTTGCCTTCTGGCTTCAGCTTCCTGTGCCTCCCGGACTCGTCGTTCGTCTTCCGTCTCCATCGGCTCACTGGGTCCTGCTTCGGTGCCGGACCCGGCGAGCAACCTACTCTTGCCTTTCCATGGATTGCCGTTCTTCCGCCATTCTCTGGGCGGTTCGTCGGGCATTGGCCTGGGCCATTCGTATGAAGGCCAGGTGTTCTCGTTCGTGTTCGTCAGCTCTCCAGGTTCGGAGTATATCCTCCAATCTTCCCTGGAGGGTTCGTGTCTCCTCCTCTGTTCTCGCTCGTAGTCCTCGTAGATAGACTCCGGGGGTGGGGCCGTAGTCCTGCTCGTGACGGTAGAGCTCCTCTGTTGGGAATAGATGTAGTCGTCGTCGATGTTCTTCAAGGGATTCGTCAATTCCTCCTCTGTTAACGTAGTCCTCTCTTCTAATGGCCCAAGCCTGGGCACGATATGGTTCGAGAGCGATTCGCTGCTGTATGTTGAGGGAGGTCCAGGCTCGTTCAGGAGCTCCCAGGTAGAATGGGTTACTCTCGAGCTCTCTCCTTGCCATTCTTCGCTCATCTGCAAGGGATCTTGGAGGCTGGTCTGGGTCCTCCTCCAGCCGCCGTAGGTGGAATGCGTTCTCTGTCTCCCAAGCTCTTCTTCGTCGGAAGTAGGAAGGTCTCCCGATAGTGCGGATCTGAAGTTGTCCTCTTCTGAGGTCGTCTGGGTCTGCCCGTACTGGCGACTGGTTTGAGAGGTCGCTGTCGCGGCGGGGCTCAGTGCCCTGGCTCTCTTGTCTTCCTCGGGGCTGCTCGGGATGGGGGAGTCTAATAGGGTCTGGGGTATCAGAGGGAGAGGACGTGGACCGTACAATTGACGCTGTAGGTGTGCCGGGGGGGGTCCAGCCGAGGTCGTAGAGGGGGTCGCGGTGGATCTGTAACCCTGCATTGTTCTCGCGGTGCCAGGTCTGTATCTGCTCTGCAAGGATGGAGCTGCTTGTTGAAGGCGGAGAAGGGTTTGTAACTCGGAGGGTCAGATGGGTAGGGGGTGTGCTAGTGGGAGGGGGCTCAGTGCCCTCAGCTGGAAGTACGTTTGTACTGCTTCGACACGACTCTGCCTCATCATACTCGATATTTCCGGGCCCAATGTAGGCTCGGATAAGTTCTGTGATGTCTCCCTCGACAGAGGGAGAGCGAGATGCTGTCCTATTGGACTGCCTAGTTCCGGAAGGTCCAGCGACGGGGCTTGGACTTCTTCCTCTTCTTCCATGATAGACCCCGGCATCCGACTCTGGGCTGGGGGCTCCTGACCTGTTCTGCCTATTCGGCGAGACAGGGGGCGTGTAGAACTGGTCCCTTCTGTAGGGCTCGTATGTTGGGAAAACGGGCTGAACTTGACCATTGTATGGGGGAAGGTAAAATCGTGGGAGGGTGGGAGGAGGGTAGGTTAATGGTCTTCTGGGTCCTAGTCCGTGTCGTTGGAACCAGTCTCGGTTTCTGCAATATATGGCAGCGGCAAAGAGGGCTAATCCGACTAATGCTGCTGCTCCTACAAAGGCTCCTATGGCCGTGTTTCTGAGGGTTTTGTCGATGTCTGGGGTTTGTTGTAGGGTCATGGGGTCCTTCCTGCATCTAGCATTGTGGAAGGGTGAAGGGAAGCTTCGAGCTAATTGTTAGGGCCGACTCCCACATGACTCGTAGTTGGGCGATTGGTAAGCTGTCTCGCGTTCGGACAATCACTTAGCCAATGCCTCGGATGACTCAAGGTGGTGAAAGAGGCGCTTACAGAGTAGGCTCTCGGCAAGCGAGCAGACAAGTAAGATTTATGTGGTAGGTAAACCTTAGCTTGAAGCTGAGGTTGTACAGTGAAATCGTAACTACTTATATATGAAAGTGTGAGTACTATGAATAGATACGAAAGTTTTATCGAAGTCGAAAGGCATGCTGGTCGGGCGACGAGCACACAACATCATGCGTTGTCCATCATGAAAGATTTGGCGAAGCTGATAGTGGTGATACGGTGGTGATAATGCGTAAGCATGATTACGCCGATAAGATGAGATAAGACTAAAAAATGAAAAAAGTCAATAAATCGTAACATCTAGAGCCTCCGATGGATCAGACATGAGCAGGCCCTCATATATCCACCATCACTCATGCTAATACCACAGTTTTGGGTGCCACATCAGCATCAAAGAGTTGCCGTTTTTGGTTTCCCAGTATACAGGGCTCACATCTTCCTCCCAGATGTTTGCCCTTCTTCATGTTTAGCCCATCAACCAGTTTCCCATTAATGAGGGTGTTGATTCGGTCTATTCCATGGTGTGCAAACCTCATATGCCATGTTTCAATTGACACTGGAGCTTCCAAGGATCTTGCAGATAAAGCATTGTATTCTTCTCCATGCAACAGGGTGCCATCAATTGCATATAGATCGTTCGTCATCATCGCTGTGAAGTATTGGGTACCATTTTGGTCAGAGAAACATGCCCTGCCTGCTCCCAACTTCACTGACCACCCTTCCTTGTCCAGTCGGCTTATTGATAGTAGGTTTGCTGACATGTCAGAGCAGTGTAGAGTCCTGCTGAACGTAATTATACTTTCAGATCCAGCAGGCCTCATAGCAACGGTACCCATTCCCAGTATGCTTAACGATGCTCTAACTTTCAACGAATTTCCAGCAGTATCACCCAGTGGGATGTAGTTGGAAAAGAGATCTCTGTTCTGGACAAAGTGAGTTGATGCCCCCGAGTCACCATACATCCTTGACCTGTCTAATCCAGGACTAGTATTATTCACCACCAACGCTTTCTTGTTCTCCTGGATTTTCTCCTCGATAGCCTTCATCAAATCCTCACCAACGTGTATGTTCAAAGCAATGACATTGCTGGTTATGGATCCAGCATCTCCTGAGGGGTTGTCAGCTGTAACGAGATTGGCCAACAGGATGGGTGCGTTCCGCTTTCCTTTCCACCATGCCAGGTATTGACTCTGTCTGCCTCCCCCTAATTTCCAGCACTCTTCCAATGTATGGCCTACACCTTTACAGTTGTCATTCACCATGTGGGATTTCTCGGGGTTACTGGAGTTGCTGTTCTTCCTCGGTGATGATAGGTTTTGAACTTGTAGGGTTAATGCCTGGATCGAAGCCTGCAGCACTTGGATGGATGTCTCCTGAGTCACAGATGATCTGTTACGGCTGGCAACATGTTTGCCATGGGCAATGAGATGTGAGATGACTTTCATTACATTTGGCTCGCCGTACAGTGTGCTGATGATTGGGTCCCAAGATTCAGAGAATGAGTCGAGGAGGGAGGTGATGAATTGTTTGTCGTCAATGCCTGCGCCTGCATCATTTGCCTCCTTTCGTAGCTTTCTCATCTTTTCGATATATCCCCCATTGCTGCTGACCTTTTCTCCTTCCTGATAAGTCATGGCTTTGAACTCTTTCTCCCTCCTGTTCCATACTAGGTCAGAATAATCACCATATTGCGTCTTCAGGTGATCCCAGGCTTTGTAAAATGGTTCACGTGGATTGAGACCAAAGCTGAAGACGTCTTTGACATTGCGTAAGATGCATGCTAGTGCTACACTTTCACGTTGGACGTATTCCAGGAGGTTTGGGGTAAGGCTGTTGATTGGGGTTGCTGGTAGTGGGGCTATGGTTTGGCCTGGGTTTACTACCTTGTTTTCCCAGTAGTTAACGAGGCCTCGAGTATTCCCTTCAGTAAGCATGGCCACTTCGAATGAAGCCCAATTCTTGCCATTGAATTTCTCGGTTTCATTGAGTTTGAACAATAGAATTTGGTGAGTAGAGGACATGTTAGAGGTATTGTATGCACAGTCTGTGCATTTATTGAGCTGTCAGGGGTTTTAACATGTGTCTATTGACTAGCAGAGTAAGAGCATGGGAGCCCAGAACCTGTTAAAGTAATAGAAGCTAAATGAAGTAGCATAAGAATCAATGGTAAGACAAAGTATAAGTAAATATACACACCTCAGTCAGTCACACATAGAGTAGTGAACTGTTACGATTTATTAACTTTTTTCCTTTTTCTAGTCTTATCTCATCTTATCGGCATAATCACGCTTATGCGCTATCACCACCGTATCTCCATATCAACTTCGACAAATCTTTCATGATGGACAACGCATGACATTGCGTGCTCATCGCCCGACTTGCATGCCTTTCGACTTCGATAAAACTTTCTTATCTAATAATAATACTCACACTTTAGTATTTAAGTAACCACGATTTCACTGTACAACCTCAGCTTCGAGCTAAGGTTTACCAACACATAAATCTTACTTGTCTGCTTGCTTGCTGAGAGCCTCTCTGTAAGCGCCTCTTTCATTACCTCGAGTCATCTGAGGCATTGGCCAAGTGATTGTCCGAACGCGAGACAGCTTAGCAATTGCCCGACTACGAGTCACGTGAGAGTCAGCCCTAACAATTAGCTCGAAGCTTCCCTCACCCTTCCACGACGCTAGACGCAGGAAGGATTCCATGTGCCCTTACAACAAACCCCCAACATCTCTGAAGGAACAACCAACACCTTTGCTGTGATCCTTTTCACGATAACAGGAGTAATCGGAAGGACAACCGCAGTGGCGACTATCTACTACAGAAACAGAGAGTGGTTCAAACACCACAGAATGACCTTTCAAAGAGGACGACTAATCTACCCACCCCCGACACTCCCCCGCTTTTACAACCCCCCTTACAATGTTCCGGCGTACCCCACAAGCTACACCATCTACGGACAGGAGTCCTACGAGACGCCCCCAGAGTCGCCGACCAGGGACCTACAGGGCCCCTTCACCAACTATTTTGTCGAACGACGAGGAAGAATGCCAAGCCCAGTGGCTGGCCCTTCCAGAACCCGGCACTCCTCTGAGGATGCCAGAAGTGCTTCCTATGACGAGAGAAACATCGAGGAGCTCATTAGAGCCTATCATGGAGTTGGAATGGAATCCCTGGAGGATGCCAGGAGAGAACTGGAGCGAAGCCTCTGACAGATACCTACGGCCGAGGTCGCCCAGCCCTGACCAGATAGCGAGACCCTCCCCCAGACGACCCTATGGGTCGTCAATCCTGACGAACCCTCCACCGACGCCCTCTCACATACTTCGTCAGAGGGACGAAGATCAACTCCGGAATATGATTGGGAGTTGAGCCGAAGAAGGGCTCACTTACCAGGGCCCTCGAGACTTCACCGCCCCTATAGACACCAGACCACGTTCGACACACCTACGTCAACAATTATACTCTCCTCCTCCGATCCCGATTCCTCCACCCCCGAGTCCCCCGAACCTGATATTATTCGACGAAGAGGAGAGACTCCCTTCGCCAGCCCCACCCCCTCCAGCTCATCCTCTACCCTGGCCTTGCTCAACCGCGATGACCCAGGGTTCTATAATGAGCTCCGGCGATGACGCTTACGAATCTGCTACCTCAGGCGGCCTT
Organism: Armillaria fumosa; assembly: GCA_030407015.1. Classification (NCBI taxonomy): domain Eukaryota; kingdom Fungi; phylum Basidiomycota; class Agaricomycetes; order Agaricales; family Physalacriaceae; genus Armillaria; species Armillaria fumosa. The sequence goes on along the minus strand of JAUDYM010000002.1, from coordinate 3,844,554 downwards.
CGTACCAGCGAAGAAGAAGAGTTGGAGAATCCCCGCTCGCATACAGCATTCGACAATGCGAGGAGGACCCAGACGCTCCCCCTCGAGATCCCAGGAGCAAGCGACGCCTCGCTCTATGAGAGATCGAGAGCAATCCCTTCTACTTGGGAACTCCAGAGAGAGCCTGGCCATCCCTCTCCCTATCCCAGCAAATGACCCACGGGACCTACCGATCCCAGGCCTGGGCCCTTCGAAGGGCAGACTACTTACGACGAGGAGGAGTCGATGAGACTCAGGAAGAACACCGCCACTGCTTCGACCTTCAACCCAATGAGGAGCTATGGCTCTATGAGCTCAACTACGGCCCCATACCAGGGGTACACGTCCCCGATCTATGGGCAAGAATGGAACAGGAGGAGTGAGTCCTCAACCAACAACTGGCAGCTATACTCGCTGCCTGGAGAAGAGACGAGGCCAACCGTGCCGAGCTATCCTGGGTACGATTGGACGTCGACCCCGAGACAGCATGACGACAGCAGGAGGAAGCAGAAGCAGAGGCCAGAAGGCAGGAGCACCGGGATAAGCAAGCAGCTTTCCCAGGGCTCGCTAGTGAGTTGACAAAGGCACTGTTGGAAGCCAGAAGTTTCGCACTCGCCAACGGATTGCTCCTCCCTCCAGAATTAGAAGACCCCAACCGACGAAGAGGACGACCCGCACCCCCAGCCCCCAAAAGGTGGGCAGCCCCACTCACCGGACAGACAGGTGGTCAATCCCAAGACCACCACCCAAGAACAACCCCCCCGACCCACCAGATGGGCCATCAGGGGACGCAGACGAACAGGCTCCCTGGCTACAGGTGAAGCCTACCCTGATCCGACTCCCCGCCGACTTCGAAGGGAAAGGGGACGACATCCATTGATTCATGGGAGCTTGCGAAGAATATTTCTCGATATTCCGAGCATACTACCCTACACATGCCAACAAAATACTATTCGCAACATCTTTGTTTGGCAAAAGACCCCAAGGCTGGTGGTCCCAGTACCGCCTTCAGTTCCGAAGTGACGCTGAAGGACGATACCGGTACTGTTCGTGGGACGACTTCAAAGCCGCCCTACAGGTCGAATATGGCGACCCCGCCCTCCAAGAAGTCATGGAAAAGCGGATGAACGACCTCAGAATGACCGGTACAGCGGCCGAATACTTCCGCAAGTTGGAAGAGCTGGCCCGCCAAGCCGACCAGCTTCGCGACCTAGGGCCCCGAGGCACCCTGGTCCGAGCCGTCCGACGAGGCGTACCCACCTCCTACACCGACTCCATCGCTGACCTCGGAGTCATGATACCCTCCACTTACACAGAATGGAAGCAGCACATCTGCAGTATCTTCGATGAAAAGGCCCGAAAACAGGCCTTCGACAAAATTGGCCAGGTTGACCGACCAAAGAACCAAAATGCTGGAAGCTCCAATAAAGGAACTTCTGGCGCGACAAGTTCCTCGGCCGACAAACCGGTCAGCAAAGGATCATCAGGTTCGGGATGGACCACCTATGGAGGAGCCGGGGAGCTGATGGACATAGAGCGCCTCAAGAAGGAAGGCAGGTGCTTCAACTGTGGAGGAAAGGGACACCTAGGAAAGGACTGCAAGAAGCTGAAGCGGCCTAGAGACCCAAAAAGCGGGCGATACACGATGGCCCAACTTCGGACGATGCTCATGGAGGCAGAAGAACATGACAAGGAGGAGCACCGACATAGTCATGAGGAGAAGGTCGAGGAGAAGATGCCCTCGACAATGAAGATTGAGGAGGTAAAAGGCAAGACCGAGAAGTGAGTGATTCCACTTCCTCGGCCCAATCCTCCTCTCTGGGTGGTCAGTCATCGGGTCCCGCTGTGCGGACTTTATCCGATTGTATTACATCATTACATACGTCTACAGTTTTAACGCATTCAAATATACCTGCTTCGCTCTCACAGTCGCCCGAACCCACCCGAAAAGAATCACAACCAATTCAGACTCTGCCTGAAACGAAATATAAAATCCCCCAGAAGCGAAGCAAGACTCATCCCCCTCCTTTGCTTACACTTTCTGTCCCAGAACTCCTCACCCTCCAGGACCTTCAGACTCAATGGGTGTTAGGGCCGACATTCACGTGACTCGTTGTCGGGCAATTGATAAGCTGTCTCGCGTTCGGACAATCACTTAAACAATGCCGCGGATGACCCGAGGTGGTGAAAGAGGCGCGAACTATTAGGTGCTCTCGGCGAGTGAGTAACAAGTAAGATTTGGGTAAAGTAAACCTTAGCTCGAAGCTGAGGTTGTACAGTATAATGTCGCTACTTAAATACTAAAAGGTCGGTCCTAATAATAGCTACGAAAGATTTATAGAAGTCGAAAAGCGTGCTGGTCGGGCGATGAGCACGCAATATCATGCGTTGTCCATCATGAAAGATTTGTCGAAGTTGGTATCGGTGATGAGGTGGCGATAGCGCGTAAGCGTGATGACACCGATAAGATGCGATAAGACTAGAAAAATGAAAAAAGTGAATAAATCGTAACATTACCCTCTCGTTAAGGCAGTCGTCCCGACTGCCCTATGTCTTCCTCCCATGGTCCTTCGTACGGTTCATCTTGTTCATTATGATATATGGGGTTACTAAACTCCTTTTCGCCCTCCCTGTGCCAGTAATCGTCGATGAATGCTTTCCAAACCTCTCTATCAGGCTCCTCAATCCAAAATTTCTTGCCGTCCACTCGTTCTACTTGATAGAACATGCTCCATCCTCCCGTTGTTGGGTTTTCTCGATATGATCTGTCGACTATGCGTTTTACAGTTTTTTCCGATCTGTCAATGACTTTTCGTGCGGTCACGACAGCTTGTGTCTCGGAGATACTGTTTTCATAGTCGCTGATGGCCTCTTGGGCGTTAGCCATGTCATCTTCCCGGACCCATGAGTTATGTTCTCGGGTCCATCCTTTCCATTTGACGAAGTAGTCGGTTACGAGCCGTGATTTTTGTCCTTTCTTGCCTCGGACTCGGCGTGTACGGGAGTCCAGGACTTCTTCGACTTTGTATTCTTCCTCGTCTTCGATGAGGTCTGGTGGTGGGGGTGGTGGTTGTTCCTGATTGGGGAAGGCCGGTGGTACATATCGTGTAAGCAGCTTCTCGTTGAAGCGGGGATGGATCTTCCAGTGAGGTGGAAGTTTGAGTTTGTAAGCGGACGCGCCCGTTTTTTCGAGGATTAGGAAGGGGCCGACGTGTTTGTCATCGAGCTTTTTCTTGGGGCGGGGTAAGTGAAGGTTGGTGGAATCCAGCCATACTCGATCTCCGATAGTGTAGTCCACTGCGTCTCGCTTCTTCTTGTCGTATTGGGCTTTCATCTTACCTGCCGCTTCCTCCAAAGCCTCCTTGGCTTGACGATGTACTTCTTGCATATTCTCTGCGAATGACTTGGCCGATGGATTGGTGAAGGCCGTGGTCTTGATAGAGTCCGGTAGGACGCGGGGATTCGTTCCATAGTTGGTAAAGAAAGGGGTTTGTCCCATGGACGAATGAATGCGGTTATTATGGGCGAATGCTGCCATAGCGAGCCATTCGCTCCAGTCTGTCTGCCAGTGGTTGATGAAGAGACGGAGATACTTGTTGATCTCCTGATTGGCCCGTTCGGTTTGGCCATCGGTCTGGGGGTGGAAGGCGGTGGATGCGTTCGGAGTGATGTCGAGGAGTTTGAGAAGTTCCATCATGAACTTGGAGACGAACTGTGGTCCTCGGTCAGAGATTACCGTCTTGGGCATACCATGATGGGCGTATACGTGATCACGTAGGAGCTTGGCCCATCCTTCAGATGTTAATTCGACGTTGCAAGCGATTGGGATTATTTCTTTTGAGAATCTGTCGACAACTACCAGGATGGCATCATAGCCATTGGATTCGGGGAGTCCAGTGATCATGTCGACTGAGATATGAGTCCAGGGCTCGGAGGGGATTTCATTGGGGTGGAGGGGGGCGGCCCTCGGATGAGTGTCCATTTTCGTCCGTTGACATGCTTCACATGCCTTGACGTACTTTTCCACCGTTTGTTTGAGTTTTGGCCACCAGAACTCTCTTTGGACGAGTTCTTTGGTCTTTTCTATCCCTGGGTGTCCCGCCGTTATATGGTCGTGATGAGCGGCGATGATTTCCCCTCGTAGTTTGTCGTCGCGGGGAACATATATTCGTCCATCATAATACAACAGTCCTTCCTTTTCGGAGATGCCTCGTTCATGGTCAAGGGAGTTTTGAATTCCCTGGTCCCACTTGTCGTGGTTGCGGGTGACATCCTTTACACGTTGGTGGGTTTCGCTGGTGGTAGGCATGATCATCGCCCGAAAATGTTCTGGTTGGAGGACGATAACATTGTCATTGTCTCTTTTCCCTTGGTCGTGGTCATCTCTTTGGCTTAACAAGTCGGCCTTACGATTGGAAGCGCCGGGTTTATGGTGCAGCGTGAAGTGGTATTCGGCCAGTTCGGTGACCCATCGGGCTTGACGACGGTTCAACTTCTGGGGTTGACGGAAATACTGTAGGTTCTGGTGATCGGTCCAGATTTCTACGTCCTCGAATGCTCCCATAAGGTAATGTCTCCATTCCTCCAGTGCGAGCATGATTGCGAGCAGTTCCTTGTCGTATATCTCGTAATTTCGCTCTGTCACCGTTAGTGCCTTGGAGAGGAAGGCAACCGGCCTCCATTTCCCATCTTGCTCTTGACTAAGAACTGCGCCTATCGCTCCTTCGCTCGAATCGGCTTCCACTCTGAATTTTCCTTTGTCCGTGGGGAATGCCAATACCACATCCTCGGCCATTTGCCTCTTAAGGCGCTGGAAGGCCTCGTTCTGAGCTGCTCCCCAGGTCCAGGGGGCATTACCCGTCAGTTGAGTCATCGGACGTACGATCTTGGAATAGTCTTTGATGAATTTTCGGTAGAAATTGGTAAAGCCCAGGAAGGATTGTAATTCCTTCTTCTTGGTGGGTGTGGGCCATTCTGTGATGCCTTTGACCTTGATGGGATCCATTCGTACCGATCCTTCGCTAATGATCACTCCGAGGTATTCGGTTTCCAGTACCTCGAATTCACACTTCTCGGCCTTAAGGAATAGCTTGTGCTCCCTAAGGCGTTGAAGTACTCGTTTGACTATTCGTCGGTGTTCTTGAAGGTCTTTCGAGAAAATCAGAATATCGTCGAGATATATGGTGACCTTCCCTTCCATTATGAGATCATGGAAGATATCGTTCATCATCCATTGGAAGGTGGCCGGCGAATTGGTAAGTCCAAAGAACATGACGGTCGGTTCGAACAGCCCTCTGTTGGTACGGAAGGCGGCCTTGGCTTCATCTCCTTGTTTGATCCTGACGTTGTTGTATCCCCAACGGACGTCCAACTTTGTGAAGTATTTGGCGCCACAAAGCTTATCCATAAGTTCGGAGATAAGCGGGAGGGGGTACCGATTCTTGATCGTCATCTCGTTCAGTTTTCGATAGTCCTGAACAGGTCGGAGGGAGCCATCCTTCTTTTTGACGAAGAAGAAGGGGGACGCGAAGGGGGATTTGGAGGGACGGATTCGTCCCGATTCCAAGTTTTCATCCAGGAATTTATCCAGCTCTTCCTGTTCATGTCGATTGAGTGGATACACCTTGCAGTCAAGCGTGGATTTGGCATTAGGGATAAGTTCGATGGCATGATCCCAGGGTTTGCGGTCGGGGAGTTCGTCAAAGTTCTCTTTAGAGAAAAGGTCTTCGAATTCTCGATATTGTGGTGGAACCATCTCCTCGAAGGTTTTCTTGATCTTCCCTTCGGCAGCCTTTGCAGCTAGATTGTTTGCGTGATGTACGGCACGAATCTCTAGCTCCTCCCGGAGGTCGACCATCAAAATGGTTTCGCCTTCCTCTAGTTCTTCATCCCATGGATCCTCAGGGTCCGCATCCGGTAGCGGGAAGGGGTTTTTCTGGCATTGGCACCTGGCAAAGATGACCTTGCCAGTGGTCCAGTTAATGACGGGGTTGTGGTGAAGGAGCCAGTCGTGTCCGAGGAAGATGTCGCCTTTGCCGATGTTGGTTACGGCAAAGTCGATTCTTTCGCTATGGCCCCCTATCGTCATCCTTACTTCGACGAACTCCGTGATCTCTCCGGCCTTATTGCGGGTGCCGTCGGCATTGTACACTGAGATAGGAGCAGGTGCGGGTCTGGTGATGAGGCCATGCTTCTTGACGTAGGCCTCGTTTATCGTACTTCCTGTACATCCACTGTTGACCAGGGCCTGAGCCTTGAGGCTTTGGCGGTTTTCTAACGTTTCGAGGTGGACGTCGAGGAATAGTTCCCGAACGCCCTTGGTGCTTACTCGTCGCTGATATCGGATGGGCTGGCTTAGTTCATAAAGCGCTTCTCTTGCTTGTTCTCCTTCCTTCCGTAGCGAGGCTAGGAGTTCATCATCGATCTCGTTGGCCTTTTCCTTATGGGCCCAGAGGTGGAGAGAGGCAAAGGCCTCCGAATCTGTGTGTGCTTCCCTGACGGCCCGAAGGGTCCAGTCCGTGCCAAATGGCTTGAACCAGGTGGACTTCGGGGAGGAAACACTCACTGGTATGGATTCGGATCGCCTCGCCCTCAGCGCTTCTTCTTCCTGCTTCTCTTGCTCCGGGGGCGAGGGGAGAAGCCCCTTGCTTGCTTCCTTTTCCTGCTTGACTCGCTCTTGATCCCTCGCCATCTTGAAGGCAGTGTCGTCCTCCTCGTCGGGGATTTCAACGAGGGTGGTCTTCCGGGCCCATGGGCGTCGCGCATCCGACGCCGGAACCCCGCTTGATCCTTCGGTGGTCGAGGGCCTAAGAGGGTCTCCCCTGGTTGGGGCATGCTCCTTCCCCAGGGGTCGCCCGCTGTCGGCTGTTTCACCAGGATTCGGGGGTTTGGGGAGCGGGTCGCTCTGGGAGTAACCGAAGGACTCATCAGGGGGACGAATTGAGGAAGCCGTGCACGTCGCGTTCTTGTCGCATGAACCGTGCTTCCCCACTAGCGTCGGGTCCGTTGGTGCCCGTCCCGGATCCCTATCCTTTCTTGCGGCATCTTCTTCCATTCGGGTCGTGGACGAAAGGGGCGCCATCTCGATCGGTGTAACGCCTCCAAGAGAACGACGAGGGCTGCAACCTTTCGTTTCTTCTGCCAGGCGAGAGGAGAGGGGGTCGTGTATCTGTGACGGCCCCTGAGCGCGAGGCGAATCATTGGGGGCGTGGTCATCAGGCATCGACCTCATACTCCCGCCTTCGTCTTGAGGTTCGGCTTCAGCGACGATGGGCTCGGCCGGTTCAGGGAGCACCTCCTTCGTCCCTAAGGACTGGGAGATCCCTGACATTGTTCGGATGAACTCTGGTCCCCATCGAGTCTGAAGGTCCTGGATGGTAAGGAGTTCTGGGACAGATAGTGTTAGCGAAGGAGGGGGATGAGTCTCGCTTCGCTTCTGGGGAATTTTATAGATTTTTTCAGACGGAGTCTGAATTCGGTGTGATTCTTTTGGGGTGGTCTCGGGGAACTGTGAAAACGCGGCAGGTATATTCGAATACGTAGATGACAATGACGTACGTAAAAAACTATTACAATCGGGCGATGTCCGCACAGCAGGACCCGATGACCGACCACCCATTGAGGAGGATTGGGCCGAGGAAGTGGAATCACTCACTTCTCGGCCTTGCCTTTTACCTCCTCGATCTTCGTCGTCGAGGGCGTCTTCTCCTCGACCTTCTCGGCGTGACTGTGCCCATGCACCTCCTTCTCGTGTTCCTTTTCCAAGTCCTCGGCTTCGGTCAGCATGGAGCGAAGCTGCGCCGACGAGTAGCGCCCGGTTTTCGGGTCTCGTGGCCGCTTCGGCTTTTTACAGTCTTTTCCCATGTGACCTTTTCCTCCACAATTGAAGCATCGGCCTTCTTTTCGAAGGCGATCTATGTCCATAGGTTCTCCGGCTCCCCCATAGGTAGTCCATGATCCTCCCGACGGCCCTTTGCTGGTGGGTTTGTCGGTCCCGGAACTTGTCGCGCCGGAAGTTCCTTTATTGGAACCTCCGGCGGATTGATTCTTTGGGCGGTCGACATATCCGATCTTGTCGAAGGCGGTTTTGCGGGCCCGTTCATCGAATATACTGCAAATACGTTGCTTCCACTGTGGGTATGTGGAAGGGATCATGACGCCAAGGTTTGCGATTGACTCGGTGTATGATTCGGGTACCCCTCGACGGACTGCCCGGACGATTGCACTGCGGGGCCCAAGGTCGGTGAGTTGGTCGGCTTGTCGGGCCAGCTCTTCGAGGTGTCTGAAGTATTCAGATGCAGTTCCTGTCATTTTGAGCTCGTTCATGCGTCGCTCCATGACCTCTTGGAGGGCTGGGTCCCCATATTCGACTTTTAAGGCGGCCTTGAAGTCGCTCCAGGAGAAGTAACGGTATCGTTCCTCGTCGTTACTCCAAAATTGGTATCGGTACTGCGACCACCAACCTTGCGGCTTTTCTCCAAACAGGGAGACTGCAAATAGGATCTTGTTAGCGTGCGTGGGGTAATAGGCTTTGAAGACGGCGAAGTAGTCTTCACAGGCCCCGGTGAAGCGATTGATGTCGCTGCTCTTTCCTTGGAAGTCGGCAGGTAATCGTATTAGTGTTGGTTTTACCTGCAACCAAGGGTCCTGTTCAGCGGCGTTACCAGAGGGCCAATACAGCGGATCCGGGGGGTCATATCTAGGTGGTGGGCGAGGGACCGACCATCTGTCGGTTCGATGAGTCGGACTTCCATACCTTCTGGGGGGTGGTGCGGCAGGGCGTCCTCAGGGTGGTTGTGGCTGGTCGGGAACGTCCTGGAGTTCTTTTGGAATGGGCAGGTTATGGGCGAGCGCGAAGGCCCTGGCCCTTTCTAGTTGGGCTACTAGCCCTGCGGTGAGATCGGGGAAGGCGTCTTTGTCGGCCTGAAACTGCTGCCTCCTTGCCTCTGCTTCTTGGGCCTCCCGTATTTGTCGTTCGTCTTCTGTCTCCATGGGTTCGTTAGGTCCTGCTGGATCGGACCCGGCGAACAGCCTACTCTTGCCTTTCCATGGATTGCCGTTCCTCCACCATTCTCTGGGCGGTTCGTCTGGCATTGGCCTGGGCCATTCGTACGAAGGCCAGGTGTTCCTGCTCCTGCTCGTCGGCTCTCCAGGTTCGGAGTATATCCTCCAGTCTTCTCTGGAGGGTTCGTTCCTCCTCATCTGTCCTTGGTCGTAGGCCCCGTATATATACTCCGGGTGTGGGGCCATAGTCCTGCTCGTGGCGGTGGAGCTCCTCTGTTGGGAAGAGGCGTAGTCGCTGCCGATGTTCATCAAGGGACTCGTCAATTCCTCCTCTGTTGACGTAGTCCTCTCGTCTGAGGGCCCAGGCCTGGGCGCGATAGGGTCCCAGGGTGATCCGCTGCTGTACGGTAAGGGAGGTCCAAGCTCGGGCTGCAGCTCCCAGGTAGAACGGGTTGCTCTCGAGCTCTCTTCTTGCCAGTCTCCTCTCATCTCCGAGGTCTCTGGGCTGCTGTTCTGGGTCCTCCTCCACTCGTCGAAGGCGAAAGGCGAGATCGGTTTCCCAGGCTCTCCTTCGTCGGAAGTAGGAAGGTCTCCCGATCTCGCGGATCTGAAGTCTTCCTCTCCTGAGGTCGTCTGCGTTGACACGTACCGAGGACCTGTTCGAGACGTCATCGCGGGGCTCATTATCTGAGCTGCTTCTTCGCTCCCTTGGCTGCTCGGGGCGGGGGAGTCTGATGTTAGAGTCTGAGGAATCGGCGGGAGAGGACGTGGGCCATACAGCTGACGTCGTAGGTGTGCCGGGGGGGGTCCAGCCAAGGTCGTGGATGGGATCGCAGTGGATCTGTGGGGCGTCCCTCTGGTGGTAGAAGGCCTCGATCCGTGCCGCGATGACGGAGCTGCTTGCTGAAGGCGGAGAAGGGTTTGTAACTCTGAGGGTCGGACGGGGAGAGGATGGGCTAGTGGGAGTGGGCTCAGCGCCCTCGGCTGGAAGTACGTTTGTACTGCTTCGACGCGACTCTGTCTCGTCATACTCGATAGTTCCGGGCCCGACGTAGGCTCGGATAAGTTCAGTGATGTCTCCCTCGTCAGAGGGAGCGGGAGATGGTGTCCTAGGGGACTGCCTAGTTCCGGAAGGTCCAGCGACGGGGCTTGGACTTCTTCTTCTTCTTCCATGATAGACCCCGGCATCCGACTCTGGACTGGGGGCTCCGGATCTGTCCTGCCAATTCGGCGAGGCGGGGGGCGTGTAGTATTGGTCCCTTCAGTAGGGCTCGTATGTCGGGAAAACGGGCTGAATTTGACCATTTTGTGAGTAAGGTGGGATGTAAAATCGGGGAAGGGGAGGTGGGGGGTAGGTGAGTTGTCTTCTTGGTCCTAGTCCGTGTCGTTCGAACCAGTCTCTATTTCTGAAATATATGATGGCAGCGAAGATGATAAGTCCTGCGAATGCTGCTGCCCCTACGAAGGCTCCTATGGCCGAGTTCCTGGTGGTTTCGTCGATGTCGGGTGTTTGTTGAAGGGGCATGGATTCCTTCCTTCGTCTAGCGTCGTGGAAGGGTGAAGGGAAGCTTCGAGCTAATTGTTAGGGCCGACGTTCACGTGACTCGTTGTCGGGCAATTGATAAGCTGTCTCGCGTTCGGACAATCACTTAAACAATGCCGCGGATGACCCAAGGTGGTGAAAGAGGCGCGAACTATTAGGTGCTCTCGGCGAGTGAGTAACAAGTAAGATTTGGGTAAAGTAAACCTTAGCTCGAAGCTGAGGTTGTACAGTATAATGTCGCTACTTAAATACTAAAAGGTCGGTCCTAATAATAGCTACGAAAGATTTATAGAAGTCGAAAAGCGTGCTGGTCGGGCGACGAGCACGCAATATCATGCGTTGTCCATCATGAAAGATTTGTCGAAGTTGGTATCGGTGATGAGGTGGCGATAGCGCGTAAGCGTGATGACACCGATAAGATGCGATAAGACTAGAAAAATGAAAAAAGTGAATAAATCGTAACAATGGGGGCTGGAGTTCATCCGAACCATGTTGGGGATCTCCCAGTCCTTAGGGATGAAGGAGGTGCTCCCCAAACCGGTCGAGCCCATCGTCGCTGAACAGGAACCTCAAGATGGAGGCGGGGGTAAGAGGTCGATGCCTGTTGACCTTGCCCGCAACAATTTGCCTCGCGCTCGAGGGCCGTCGCAGATACACGACCCCCTCTCCCCCCACCTGGAAGGAGAAACGAAAGGTTGCAGCTCTCGTCGTTCTCTCGGAGACGTCACACCGATCGAGACACCACCCCTTCTGTCCACGGTCCGAATGGAAGAAGACGTCGCAAGAAAGGATAGGGATCCGGGACAGGTGTCGAAGGACCCGGGAGTAACGTGGGAGCATGGTTTATGTGACAAGAACGCGATGCTCACGACTCCCTCCATTCATCTTGACGAGCCTTCCGGCCACTCCAGGAGCAACCCGCTCCCCAAACCCCTGAATCCTGACGAAGCAGCCAACGGCGGGCAACCTCTGGGGAAGGAGCATGCCCCAACCAGGGGAGACTCTCTTAGGCCCCCGACCCTCGAAGGATCAAGCAGGACTCCAACATCGGATGCGCGATGTTCACGGGTCCGGAATACCACCATGATCGAGGTCCCAGATGAGGAAGACGATATGTCATTCAAGATGATGCAGGCCAAGGCGCAAGAGAAGGAGGAAGAAGAATCGTTGAGGGCGAGGCGTTCCAAGTCAAACCCAGTGAGTGTTTCCACTCCGAAGTCCACCTGGTTCAAGCCGTTTGGCACGGACTGGACCCTTCGGGCCATCAGGGAAGCACGCACGGACTCGGAGGCATTTGCCTCACTACATCTCTGGGCTCATAGGGAGAAGGTCAACGAGATCGATCAGGAACTCCTCGCCTCATTAAGAAAGGGGGGAGAACATGCACGGGAAGCACTCTATGAATTAGGCCAGCCGATTCGCTACCAACGCCGAGTGTCTACTAAAGGTGTCTGAGAACTCTTCCTCGACATGCAGCTTGAGACATTGGAGAACCGCCAGACCCTTAAAGCGCAAGCCCTGGTCGACAGTGGGTGCACCGGGAGTACCATAAGTGAGAACTACGTCAAGAAGTATGGACTCGTCACCCGGCTGGTGCCTGCCCCAATCTCTGTGTACAATGCCGATGGCACCAGAAATAAGGCAGGAGAAATCACCGAGTTCATGGAAGTACGAATGACCGTAGGAGGACACAGCGAGAGGATCGACTTCGCTGTCACCAACATCGGCAAAGGAGATATTTTCCTCGGGCACGACTGGCTTCTCCGTCACAACCCGGTCATCAATTGGACCACTGGCAAGGTCATCTTCACCCGATGCCAATGCCAGAAGAATCCATTCCCACTTCCAGACGCTGATCCAGAGGACCCGAGTTAGAAGAGGGCAAGACCATCTTAATGGTCAACCTTAGGGAAGAGCTAGAAATTCGCGCGGTACATCACACAAATGACCTAGCCGCCAAGGCCATGGAAGGAAAGACGAAGAAGACCTTTGAAGAAATGGTCCCGCCCCAATATCGCGAGTTCCACGATCTATTCTCCAAAGAAAACTTTGATGAGCTACCAGAATGAAAGCCATGGGACCACGCAATCGAGTTGATCCCGAATGCCAAATCAACTCTTGATTGCAAGGTCTATCCCCTCAATTGACATGAGCAGGAGGAACTCGATAAGTTCCTGGACGAGATGTTAGGGCCGACGTTCATGTGACTCATAGTCGGGCAATTGGTAAGCTGTCTCGCGTTCGGACAATCACATGGCCAATGCCTCGGATGACTTGAGGTGGTGAAAGAGGCGCTTTACAGAAAGGCTCTCGGCAAGCGAGCAGACAAGTAAGATTTATGTGAAGGTAAACCTTTGCTCGAAGCTGAGGTTGTACAGTAAATTGTAGCTACTTAAATACTAAAGTGTAAGTGCTAATAATAGGTATGAAAGATTTGTCGAAGTCAAGAGGCGTGCTGGTCGGGCGACAAGCATGCAATATCATGCGTTGTCCATCATGAAAGTTTTGTTGAAGTTGATATCGGTGATGAGGTGGTGAATGCATAAGCGTGATGACACCGATAAGATATGATAAGACTAGAAAAAGGAAAAAAGTAAATAAATCGTAACATTACCCTCTCGTTAAGGCAGTCGTCCCAACTGCCCTATGTCCTCTTCCCAGGTTTCGTCATCTTCCTCCTCTTGGTCGCAGAGTATGCAGTCTGTGACTTCCTTTTTGCTTTCTCATTCCCAATAATCGTCAATGAATGACTTCCAGATTTGTTGATCGGGCTCTTCAATCCAAAACTTCTTCCCGTTGGTTCGTTCTACTTGATAGAACATGCTCCATCCACCTGTTGTTTTGTTCTCACGATAGCTGTGGTTGACTATTCGTTTGACCACTTGTTGGGATCTGTCAATGACTTTGCGTGCGGTAATGACAGCCTGCATTTCGGAGATACTGTCCTCATAGTCTTTGATGGCTTCTTGGGCGTTAGCCATATCGTCTTCTCGAACCCACGAGTTGTGTTCCTGGGTCCAACCTTTCCACTTGACGAAGTAGTCCGTTACTAGGCGAGACTTCTGTCCTTTCTTGCCACGGACTCGTCGTGTACGAGAGTCCAGGACTTCTTCGACTTCGTATTCCTCTTCATCTTCGATGAGATCCGGTGGAGGTGGTGGGGGTTGTTCCTGGTTGGGGAATGCTGGTGGTACGTAAGGGGTGAGCAGCTTTTCATTGAAGCATGCATGGATTTTCCAATGCGGGGGGAGTTTCAGTTTGTAGGTGGAAGCGCCGGTCTTTTCCAGGATCAGAAACGGGCCGACATGCTTGTCATCAAGCTTTTTCTTGGGGCGGGGCAGATGGAGGTTCGTCGCGTCTAGCCATACACGGTCTCCGATGGTATAGTCGACGGCATCCCTTTTCTTCTTGTCGTATTGGGCCTTCATCTTGCCTGCGGCCTCTTCTAATGCCTCCTTTGCTTGGCAGTGTATCTCCTGCATGTTTTCTGCGAATGTTTTGGCCGAGGGATTGGTAAAGGCCGTTGTCTTGATGGAGTCCAGTAGGACACGGGGATTCATTCCATAATTCGTGAAGAAGGGCGTTTGTCCCGTGGCCGAATGGATGCGATTATTATGGGTGAACGTTGCTAGTGCGAGCCATTCACTCCAGTCCATCTGTCGGTGATTGATGAAGATGCAGAGATATTTATTAATCTCCTGGTTGGCTCATTTGGTTTGACCGTCGGTCTGGGGGTGAAAGGTGGTAGACGCATTGGGCATGATATCGAGGAGTTTGAGAAGTTCCATCATGAACTTGGAAACGAATTGGGGTCCTCTATCAGAGATTACAGTCTTAGGCATACCATGGTGGGCGTATACGTGATCTCGTAGGAGCTTAGCCCATCCTTCGGAGGTGAGATCGATGTTACAGGCTATTGGGATTATTTCTTTGGAGAATCTGTTGACAACGACTAGGATGGCGTTGTAACCATTGGATTCGGGAAGTCTGGTGATCATGTCGATGGATATATGGCTCCAGGGTTCCGAGGGGACCTCATTGGGATGGAGGGGTGCGGCCTTTGGGTGGGTATCCGTCTTTGTCCATTGGCATGCTTCACATGCTTTGATGTACTTTTCCACCGTTTGCTTGAGTTTTGGCCACCAGAACTCTCTCTGAACAAGTTCTTTGGTTTTTTCGATCCCTGGGTGTCTGGCTGTGATATGGTCGTGATGGGAGGCGATAATCTCCCCTCTGAGCTTGTCGTCTCTGGGAACGTAAACTCGTCCGTCGTGGTATAGGAGCCCCTCCTTCTCAGATATGCCGGGTTCATGATCAAGGGAGTTTTGAATCCCCTGATCCCACTTGTCATGATTGCACGTCGCATCTTTGACCCGTTGGTGAGTCTCACTTGTGGTGGGCATGATCATTGTTCAGAAGTGCTCGGGTTGGAGGACTATAACATCATCGTTGTCCTTCTTGCCTTGGTCATGGTCGTCCTGTCGACTGAGTAGATCAGCCTTCCGATTTGAGGTGCCTGGCTTGTGGTGCAAGGTGAAGTGATACTCCGTGAGTTCGGTGACCCACCGGGCTTGTCGGCAGTTCAGCTTCTGGGGTTGACAGAAATATTGTAGATTTTGATGATTGGTCCAGATCTCGAAATCTTCAGCTGCGCCCATGAGATAATGCCTCCACTCTTCTAGCACGAGCATGATTGCAAGGAGCTCCTTGTCGTATATCTCATAGTTTCGTTCGGTGACGGTCAGTGCCTTGGAGAGGAAGGCGACTGGCCTCCATTTCCCATCCTGTTCTTGACTAAGGACTGCTCCGATCGCTCCTTCACTGGAGTCAGCTTCCACTCTGAACTTCCCGCTTTCCTTGAGAAGTGCTAATACCACGTCCTCTGCCATCTGCTTCTTGAGTCGTTGAAACGCCTCATTCTGAGCGGCTCCCTAGGTCCAAGGCGCATTCCTGGTCAGTTGGGTCATCAGGCATATGATCTTGGAGTAGTCCTTGATAAACTTCCGATAGAAGTTTGTGAAACCCAAAAAGGATTGCAACTCCTTTTTCTTGGTGGGCATGGGCCACTCCGTGATCCCCTTGACTTTGACGGGGTCCATATGGACAGACCCTTCACTGATGATGACGCCGAGGTATTCTGTCTCCAATACCTCGAACTCACACTTCTCGGCTTTGAGGAATAGTTTGTGTTCCCTAAGCCATTGAAGCACCTGCTTTACGATCCATCGATGTTCCTGCAGGTCCTTGGAGAAGATCAGAATGTCGTCGAGATAGATGGTGACCTTCCCTTCCATGATGAGGCCATGGAAAATGTCGTTCATCATCCACTGAAAGGTGGCCGGGGAATTTGTAAGTCCGAAGAACATGACTGTCGGCTCGAACAGCCCTCGATTGGTGCGGAAGGCAGCCTTGGCTTCATCTCCTTGTTTGATCCGGACATTATTATATCCCCATCGGACATCCAGCTTGGTGAAATACTTGGCGCCCCGGAGTTTGTCCATCAGTTCGGAGATTAAAGGGAGCGGATATCGGTTCTTGATGGTCATTTCATTGAGCTTCTGATAATCTTGAACGGGTTGTAGGGAACCATCCTTCTTTTTGACGAAGAAGAATGGTGATGCGAAGGGTGACTTGGATGGTCGAATGCGACCGGACTCGAGGTTTTTGTCGAGGAACTTTGTTAGGGCTGACGTCCACGTGACTCATAGTCGGGTAATTGCTAAGCTGTCTCGCGTTCGGACAATCACTTAGACAATACCGCGGATGACTCGAGGTGGTAAACGAGGCGCTTACAGAGAGGCTCTCAGCAAGTGAGTAGACAAGTAAGATTTATGTGAAGGTAAACCTTAGCTCGAAGCTGAGGTTGTACAGTTAAATCGTAGCTACTTAAATACGAAACTGTAAGTACTATTAATAGATGCGAAAGTTTTATCGAAGTCGAAAAGCGTGTTGGTCGGACGACGAGCACGCAACATCATGCGTTGTCCATCATGAAAGATTTATCAAAGTTGGTGTGGTGATACGGTGGTGATTGCGCATAAGCGTGATTACGCCGATAAGATGAGATAAGACTAGAAAAAGGAAAAAAGTCAATAAATCGTAACATTACCCTCTCATTAAGGCAGTCGTCCCAACTGCTCTATGTCTTCCTCCCATGGTCCATCATAGTGTTCGTCTTGTTCGTTGTTACTGTTGATGAACTCTTTTTCACTCTCCCTATGCCAGTAGTCGTCAATGAAGGTCTTCCAGACCTCGCGGTCGGGTTCTTCGATCCAGAATTTCTTTCCATCGACTCGCTCCACTTGGTAGAACATGCTCCATCCGCCCGTTGTTGGGTTTTCTCTATAGTTGCGGTCGACTATTCGTTTGACCGCTTTTTCCGATCTATCGATGAATTTTCGTGCGGTCACGACGGCTTGTGTCTCGGAAATGCTGTCTTCGTAGTCGCTGATGGCCTCCTGTGCGTTAGCCATGTCGTCTTCCCGAACCCATGAGTTGTGTTCTCGGGTCCATCCCTTCCATTTGATGAAGTAATCTGTTACGAGTCGAGATTTTTGTCCTTTCTTTCCACGGACTCGGCGTGTACGCGAGTCTAGGACTTCTTCAATTTCGTATTCCTCCTCGTCTTCGATGAGGTCCGGAGGTGGTGCGGGGGGTTGTTCTTGGTTGGGAAACGCCGGTGGTACATATGGCGTTAACAGCTTCTCGTTGAAGCGCGGGTGGATTTTCCAGTGTGGGGGTAGTTTTAACTTGTAGGCAGAGGCGCCAGCCTTTTCTAGTATTAAGAATGGGCCGACACGCTTGTCGTCGAGTTTTTTCTTGGGACATGGCAGGTGAAGGTTGGTGGAATCTAGCCATACTCGGTCTCCAATGGCATAGTCCACTGCGTTTCTCTTCTTTTTATCATATTGAGCCTTCATTCTGCCCGCCGCTTCCTCTAGAGCCTCCTTGGCTTGGCGATGCACTTCCTGCATGTTTTCCGCAAAGGATTTGGCCGAGGGGTTGGTGAAGGCGGTCGTTTTGATCGAGTCAGGTAGAACTCGGGGATTTGTACCATAATTGGTAAAGAAGGGGGTTTGTCCCGTGGACGAATGGATGCGATTATTGTGGGCGAATGCTGCCATTGCAAGCCACTCGCTCCAGTCTGTCTGTCGATGATTGATGAAAAGGCGGAGATACTTGTTGATCTCCTGGTTGGCTCGCTCGGTTTGACCATCAGTTTGGGGATGAAAGGCGGTAGATGCGTTGGGTGTAATGTCCAAGAGTTTGAGGAGTTCCATCATGAACTTAGAGACGAATTGGGGTCCTCTATCGGAAATAACTGTTTTGGGCATGCCATGGTGAGCATATACGTGATCGCGTAGGAGTTTGGCCCATCCTTCGGAGGTGAGTTCGACGTTACAGGCGATTGGAATTATCTCTTTTGAGAATCTGTCGACAACTACCAGGATGGCGTCGTAGCCGTTGGATTCTGGGAGTCCGGTGATCATGTCGACAGAAATGTGAGTCCATGGTTCGGAAGGGACTTCGTTGGGGTGGAGCGGGGCGGCCTTTGGGTGGGTGTCCGTTTTCGTGCGTTGGCATGCTTCACAGGCCTTAACGTATTTCTCCACTGTTTGCTTGAGTTTTGGCCACCAGAACTCCCTTTGGACGAGTTCTTTGGTTTTTTCTATCCCTGGATGTCCTGCCGTTATATGGTCATGATGAGTGGCTATGATTTCCCCTTGCAGCTTGTTGTCACGGGGAACATATATCTGTCCATCATAGTACAATAGTTCCTCCTTTTCGGAAATGCCTCGTTCATGGTCAAGGGAGTTTTGAATCCCCTGGTCCCATTTGTTGTGGTTACGGGTGACGTCCTTTACTCGTTGGTGAGTTTCACTGATGGTGGGCATGATCATGGCCTGGAAGTGTTCGGGTTGAAGGACGACAAGGTCATCGTTGTCCTTCTTGCCTTGGTCATGGTCATCCCTTCGGCTCAGCAAGTCGGCCTTGCGATTGGAAGCGCCGGGTTTATGGTGTAACGTGAAGTGGTACTCGGCTAGTTCGGTGACCCACCGAGCTTGATGGCGGTTCAACTTCTGGGGTTGACGGAAGTACTGTAGATTCTGATGATCGGTCCAGATTTCTACGTCCTCGAACGCTCCCATGAGATAATGTCTCCATTCTTCCAGTGCGAGCATGATGGCAAGAAGTTCCTTGTCGTATATCTCGTAATTTCGCTCTGTCACGGTTAGCGCTTTCGACAGAAAGGCGACTGGTCTCCATTTCCCATCCTGTTCTTGGCTAAGAACAGCACCTATTGCTCCTTCGCTTGAGTCGGCTTCTACCCTGAATTTTCCCTTGTCTGTGGGGAACGCTAGTACTACATCTTCGGCCATTTGCTTCTTGAGATGTTGGAAGGCCTCGTTCTGAGCTGCTCCCCAGGTCCAAGGAGCGTTGCCAGTGAGTTGTGTCATGGGACGAACGATTTTGGAGTAGTCCTTTATGAATTTCCGATAGAAATTCGTAAAGCCTAGGAAGGACTGTAATTCCTTCTTCTTTGTGGGCGTGGGCCACTCCGTAATTCCCTTGACTTTGATCGGGTCCATTCGTACGGAGCCTTCACTGATGATGACGCCGAGGTATTCCGTTTCCAGTACCTCGAACTCGCATTTTTCGGCCTTGAGGAACAGCTTGTGTTCTCTGAGTTGTTGAAGTACCCTTCTGACGATTCGCCGGTGTTCTTGGAGATCCTTGGAAAAGATAAGGATATCGTCTAGATAAATCGTCACCTTGCCTTCCATGATAAGGTCGTGGAAGATATCATTCATCATCCACTGGAAGGTAGCTGGCGAATTTGTAAGTCCAAAGAACATGACTGTCAGTTCGAACAGTCCGCAATTAGTATGGAAGGCGGCCTTGGCTTCGTCTCCCTGCTTGATTCTGACGTTGTTGTATCCCCAATGGACATCCAACTTTGTGAAGTATTTGGCGCCGCGAAGCTTATCCATAAGTTCTGAGATAAGCGGGAGGGGGTATCGATTCTTGATTGTCATCTCATTCAGCTTTCGGTAGTCCTGAATGGGGCGAAGGGAGCCATCCTTCTTCTTGACAAAGAAGAAGGGGGAGGCGAACGGGGATTTGGAGGGGCGGATTCGGCCTGACTCCAAGTTCTCATCGAGGAACTTGTCAAGTTCTTCCTGTTCGTGTCAATTCAAGGGATAGACCTTACAGTCGAGAGTCGATTTGGCATTTGGGATCAACTCGATCGCATGGTCCCACGGCTTTCGATCCGGTAGTTCATCGAAGTTTTCTTTAGAGAACAGGTCCTCGAACTCGCGATACTGGGGAGGGACCATTTCTTCGAAAGTTTTCTTGGTCTTCCCCTCAGCGGCCTTGGCTGCCAGGTCGTTGGCGTGATGCACGGCGCGAATTTCTAGCTCTTCCCTAAGATCGACCATCAAGATGGTTTCTCCTTCCTCTAACTCTTCGTCCCATGGATCTTCGGGGTCGGCGTCGGGGAGGGGGAATGGGTTCTTCTGGCATTGGCACCAGGTGAAGATGACCTTGCTGGTGGTCCAATTGATGACCGGATTGTGGCGGAGGAGCCAATCATGTCCTAAAAAGATGTCGCCTTTGCCGATATTGGTGACAGCAAAGTCGATCCTCTCGCTGTGCCCTCCTATGGTCATCCGTGCCTCCATAAACTCGGTGATCACCCCTGCCTTGTTCTTGGTGCCGTCTGCATTGTACACCGAAATTGGGGCTGCCGCGGGTCGGGTGGTGAGTCTGTACTTCTTGACGTAGTTTTCGCTTATAGTACTACCGGTGCACCCGCTGTCGACTAATGCCTGGGCTTTGAGAGTTTGGCGATTCTCTAGTGTTTCGAGTTGGACGTCGAGGAATAACTCTCAAACGCCCTTGGTGCTCACTCGTCGCTGATATCGAATTGGTTGGCTTAATTCGTACAGCCTTTCTCGGGCTTCCTTTCCTTCTGACCTCAGGGAACTCAGCAGGTGATCGTCGATTTCGTTGATCTTGTCTTTATGAGCCCAGAGATGGAGGGAAGCGAAAGCTTCTGAATCTGTGCGTGCTTCCCTGACGGCCTGAAGGGTCCAATCTGCGCCAAACGGCTTGAACCAGGTGGACTTCGGGGAGGAAACACTCACGGGGGATGATTCGGATCGCCTCGCCCTCAACGTTTCTTCTTCCTTCTTCTCTTGCTCCAGGGACGAGGGGAGAAGCCCCTTGACCGCTTCCTTTTCCCGTTTGACTCGTTCTTGATCCCTTGCCATCTTGAAGGCGGTGTCGTCCTCCTCGTCGGGGATTTCAACGAGCATGGTTTTCCGGGCCCGTGGGCGTCACGCATCCGACGCTGGAACCCCGCTTGATCCTTCGACAATCGGGGGCCTAAGAGGGTCTCCCCTGGTTGGGGCATGCTCCTTCCCCAGAGGTCGCCCGCTGTCGGCTATTTCACCAGGATTCGGGGGTTTGGGGAGCGGGTCGCTCTGGGAGTAACCGAAGGACTCGTCGGGGCGAATCGAGGAGGCCGTGTACGTCGCGTTCTTGTCGCATGAACCGTGCCCCCCCACTAGCGTCGGGTCCGTTGGTGCCCGTCCCGGATCCCTATCCTTTCTTGCGGCATCTTCTTCCGTTCGGGTCATGGATGAAAGGGGCGCCGTCTCGATCGGTGTGATATCTCCGAGAGAATGACGAGGGCCGCTACCTTTCATTTCTTCTGCCAGGCGAGAGGAGAGGGGGTCGTGTATCCGCGACGATCCCTGAGCGCGAGGCGAATCATTGGGGGCATGGTCGACAGGCATCGACCTCGTACTCCCGCCTCCGTCTTGAGGTTTCCCTTCAGCGACGACGGGCTCGGCCGGTTCAGGGAGCACCTCCTTCGTCCCTAAGGACTGGGAGATCCCTGACATAGTTCGGATGAACTCCGGTCCCCATCGAGTCTGAAGATCCTGGAGGGTGAGGAGCTCTGGGACAGAAAGTGTAAGCGAAGGAGGGGGATGAGTCTCGCTTCGCTTCTGGGGGATTATATATGTCTTTTTAGATGGAGTCTGAATTTCGTGTGATTCTTTTGGGGTGGTCTTTGGTGACTGTGTGACAAGAGCAGGTATATTCGAATGCGTTGGTAACAATGACGTACGTAAAAATGTATTACAATCGGGCGAAGTCCGCGCAGCAGGACCCGATGACCGACCACCCATTGAGGAGGATTGGGCCGAGGAAGTGGAATCACTCACTTCTTGGCCTTGCCTTTTACCTCCTCAATTTTTGTTGTCGAGGGCGTCTTCTCCTCGACCTTCTCCTCGTGACTGTGTCCGTGCACCTCTTTATCATGTGCTTCGTGTAGCTCGGCCTCTGTTAGCATGGTCCGAAGTTGGGCCATTGTGTATTGCCCGTTCTTCGGGTCTCTAGGCCGTTTTGGCTTTTTGCAATCCTTCCCTAAGTGCCCCTTGCCTCTGCAGTTGAAGCACCTGCCCTTCTTTTTGAGGCGGTCTATGTCCATCGGCTCCCCAGCACCTCCGTAGGTGGTCCATTGTCCTCCCGATGACCCTTTGCTGGCCGGTTTGTCGGTCGAGGAACTTGTCGCGCCGGTATTACCTTTAGAGGTAGTACCGGCGGATTTGTTGCTGGCCGACTTATCGTAGTGGCCAATTCGGTCGAAGGCCTGTTTCCGGGCCTTTTCGTCGTAGATACTACATATGCGTTGTTTCCACTCCGCATATGTTGAGGGGATCATGACTCCAAGATCTGCGATGGAGTCGGTATAGGAGGCTGGAATGCCACGTCAAACGGCTCGGACTAAGGCCCCTCGGGGTCCTAAGTCGCGGAGTTGGTCGGCCTGGTGGGCCAGTTCTTCCAGTCTGCGGAAGTATTTGGCCACCGTACCAGTCATTCGGAGATCGTTCATTCGTTTCTCCATGACTTCTTGGAGGGCAGGGTCACCATACTCGACTTGGAGGGCAGCCTTGAAGTCGTCCCAGGAGCAGTATCGATAGCGTCCTTCTGCGTTGCTTCGGAATTGGAGACGGTACTGAGACCACCAGCCTTGGGGTCTCTTACCGAAGAGGGAGGTGGTGAAGAGGATCTTGTTGGCGTGCGTGGGGTAATAGGGTCAGAAGATGGAGAAGTACTCTTCACAGGCTCCAGTGAATCGGTGAATGTCGTCACCTTTTCCTTCGAAGTCGGCGGGGAGTCGGATCAGAGTAGGCTTTACCTGTAGCCAGGGAGCCTGTTCTTCTGCGTCCCCTGATGGCCAGTCTGGCGGGTCAGGGGGTAGGTACTTTGGGGGTGGTCGGGGGACTGACCACCTATCCGTGCGATTGGTGGGGCTCCCCCATCGTTTTGGGACTGGGGCGGCAGGTCGTCCTCGACGTCTGTTGGGATCTTCAAGTTCGGGGGGGAGGGGCATACCATTGGCGAGTGCGAAACTTCTTGCTTCCAACAGTTTTTTGGTTAAATCATCAACGAGTCCCGGGAAAGCTGCTTGCTTATCCCGGTGCTCCTGTCTCCGGGCCTCTGCCTCTGCTTCTAGCCGTTGTCGTTCTGTTTCGTCGGTGTCAGTGTTCCTCCTGGGTCTCGTTGACTCCTCCTCTTCGTAAATAGTCTGCCCTTCGTAGGGCCCAGGCCTGGGACCGGTAGGTTCCATGGGCCATTCGCTGGGATAGGGATAGGGACGGCCAGGCTCGGTCTGGAGTTCCCAAGTGGAAGGGACTGCTCTCGATCTCTCGTAGAGCGAGGTGTCGCTCGCTCCTGGGGTCTCTGGGGGGTGCATCTGGGTCCTCCTCGCGTTGTCGAATGCTGTATGCGAGCGGGGATTCTCCAACTCTTCTTTTTCGCTGGTACGAAGGCCACCCGATGTAGCGGATTCGTAGGCGTTGTCTCCGGAGCTCAGCATAGAACCCTGGGTCATTGCGGTTGAGCGAGGCCGAGGTGGATGTTGAGCTGGAGGAAGTGGGTGTGGCGAATGGAGTCTCTGCTCCTCTTCCTCGAAGGATATAAGGTTCGGGGGACTCGGCGGCGGGTGAATCGGGATCGGAGGAGGAGAGTATAATTGTCGACGCAGGTGCGTAGTAGTCTGTCTGATAGGTTCGGTAGGGGAGGTGAATTCGCGGGTCTCCTGGTAGGTGAGCCCTTCTCCGGCTCGCCTCTGAATCATATTCCGGAGACGATCTTCGTCCCTCTGACGCAGCACGTGAGGTGGTGTCGGGGTTATTGGCGGGTTCGTCAGGATTGACGACCCGTAGGGTCGCCTGGGGGAGGGTCTCACTATCTGGTCGGGGCTGGCCGATCTCGGTCATAGGTATCTGCTGGAGGCTTCGCTCCAGCTCTCTCCTGGCATCCTCCAGGGGTTCTGTTCCAATTCCATGATAGGCTCTAATGAGCTCCTCGATGCTTCTCTCTGAAGGGGAAGCACTTCTGTCACCCTCAGAGGAGTGACGGGTTCCGGAAGGGCCAGCCACTGGGCTTGGTGTTCTTCCTCGTCGTTCGACGTAGAGGTCGGCGAGGGGGGTCTGAAGGTCCCGGGTCGGCAACTCTGGGGGTGTCCCGTAGTGCTCCGGTCTCCAGACAGGGTAGTTCGTGATGTATGTCGGAACATTGAAAGGGGGGTTGTAGAAGTGGGGGAGTGTCGGGGGAGGGTAAATTAGTCGTCCTCTTCTGAACGTAATTCCGTGGCTTTCAAACCACTCTCTGTTTCTGTAGTAGATAGTCGCAACCGCAGAGGTTGTTCCGATTACCCCTGCTATAGTAAAAAGGATTATTGCAAGAGTACTTGTCGTTTCTTTAGAAATGTCGGGGGTCTGTTGTAGGGGCATATGGAATCCTTCCTGCGTCTAGCGTCGTGGAAGGGTGAGGGAAGCTTTGAGCTAATTGTTAGGGCCGACATCCACGTGACTTGTAGTCGGGTAATTGCTAAGCTGTCTCGCGTTCAGACAATCACTTAGACAATACCGCGGATGACTCGAGGTGGTAAACAAGGCGCTTACAGAGAGGCTCTCAGCAAGTGAGTAGACAAGTAAGATTTATGTGAAGGTAAACCTTAGCTCGAAGCTGAGGTTGTACAGTTAAATCGTAGCTACTTAAATACGAAACTGTAAGTACTATTAATAGATGCGAAAGTTTTATCGAAGTCGAAAAGCGTGTTGGTCGGACGATGAGCACGCAACATCATGTGTTGTCCATCATGAAAGATTTATCGAAGTTGGTGTGGTGATACGGTGGTGATTGCGCATAAGCGTGATTACGCCGATAAGATGAGATAAGACTAGAAAAAGGAAAAAAGTCAATAAATCGTAACAAACTTATCCAACTCTTCTTGTTCATGCCGGTTGAGGGGGTAGACCTTGCAGTCAAGGGTGGACTTGGCATTGGGGATCAGTTCGATCAGCGTGATCCCATGGCTTCCGTTCTGGCAATTTGTCAAAGTTCTCTTTCGAGAACAGGTCTTCAAATTCGCGATACTGGGGTGAGACCATCTCCTCAAAGGTCTTTTTGGCTTTTCCTTCGGCAGCTTTGGCAGCTAGGTCATTTGCGTGATGTACTGCGCCAATCTCTAGCTCCTCCCGGAGATTGACCATTAAGATAGTTTCGCCCTCCTCCAATTCCTCATCCCACAGATCCTCTGGGTCGGCATCGGGAAGTGGGAATGGATTCTTCTGGCATTGGCATCGTGCAAAGATGACTTTGCCGGTGGTCCAGTTAATGACTGGGTTGTGGTGGAGAAGCCAGTCGTGTCCTAGAAAGATGTCGCCTTTGCCGATATTGATGACAGCAAAGTCGATTCTCTCGGAGTGGCCTCCCACGGTCATCCGCACTTCCATGAACTCAGTGATTTCCCCTGCCTTGTTGCGGGTTCCGTCAGCGTTATATACGGAGATTGGTGTCGGGGCGGGTCTGGTAACGAGGCCATGCTTCTTGATGTAGGCCTCATTGATAGTGCTCCCGGTGCATCCACTGTCGACAAGGGCTTGCGCCTTAAGTGTCTGGTGGTTCTCCAACGTCTCGAGCTGGACATCAAGGAACAGCTCCCTGACCCCCTTGGTGCTTACTCGTCATTGATACCGAATTGGCTGACTTAATTCGTATAGCCTCTCCCTGGCTTCTTCTCCGTTGGTGCGTAGAGCACTCAGCAGATGATCGTCGATCTCGTTGACCTTTTCCTTATGAGCCCAAAGGTGGAGCGAGGCGAGAGCTTCCGAATCTGTGCATGCCTCCCTGACAGCCCAAAGGGTCCAGTCCATGCCAAACGGCTTGAACCAGGTGGACTTTGGGGGGGAAACACTCACTGGACTATGTTCGGAACACCTTGCCCTTAACGCTTCTTCTTCCTGCTTCTCTTGCTCCTGGAACGAGGGGAGAAGCCCCTTGGCGGATTCCTTTTCCCGCTTGACTCGTTCTCGGTCCTGCGCCATTTTGAAGGCGGTATCGTCCTCCTCGTCGGGGATTTCTATGAGGGTGGTCTTCCGGACCCGTGAGCATCGCACATCCGATGCTGGAATCCTGCTTGATCCTTCGGCAGTCGGGGGCCTTCGAGGAGTCTCCTTGGTTGGGGCATGCTCCTTCCCCAAGGATTGTCCGCTGCTGGCTATTTTGTCAGGACTCGGGGGTTTGGGGAGCGGGTTGCTCCGGGATTGTCCAGAAGGTCTGTCTAGGACAGAAGGGGCCATGAACGTCGCGTTCTTGTCACATAAACCGTGCTCCCATGTTCCTTCCAGGTCCTTTGGCACCTGTCCCGTGTCCCTATCCTTTCTTGTGACAACTTCTTCCGTTCGGGTCATGGACAAAAGGGGCGCCATCTCGATCGGTGTGATGTCTCCGAGAGAACGACGAGGGCTGCTACCTTTTGTTTCTTCTGCCAGGCGAGAGGAGAGGGGGTCGTGTATCCGCGACGATCCCTGAGCGCGAGGCGAATCATTGGGGACATGGTCGACGGGCATCGACCTCGTACTTCCGCCTCCATCTTGAGGTTCCCGTTCAGCGACGATAGGCTCGGCCAGTTCAGGGAGCACCTCCTTTGTCCCTAAGGACTGGGAGATCCCTGACATTGTTCGGATGAACTCTGGTCCCCATCGAGTCTGAAGATCCTGGAGGGTGAGGAATTCTGGTACAGAAAGTGTGAGCAAAGGAGGGGGATGAGTCTCGCTTCGCTTCTGGGGGATTTTATAGATTTTTTTCAGACGGAGTCTGAATTCATTGTGATTCTTTTGGGGTGGTCTTGGGGGAAGTAATCAAAGCGGGTATATTCAAATGCACAAAAACAGTTGTAGATGTACGTAAATTTATATTACAACCGGATAAAGTCCGCTCAGCAGGACCCGATGACCAACCACCCAGAGAGGAGGATTGGGCCGAGGAAGTGGAATCACTCACTTCTCAGCCTTGCCTTTTACCTCCTCAATCTTCAATGTCTTGGGCATCTTCTCCTCGACCTTCTCCTCGTGACTGTGTCCGTGCTCTTCCTTATCGTGCTCCTCGGCCTCCGTGAGCATTGTGTGAAGTTGAGCCGTTGTATATCGCCTGCTTTTCGGGTCTCTAGGCTGCTTCGGCTTCTTGCAATCTTTTCCTAAGTGCCCCTTGCCTCCACAGTTGAAGCACCGGCCCTCCTTCCTGAGGCGGTCTATGTCCATCGGTTCTCCGGCTCCTCCATAGGTGGTCCATCCCGAACCCGACGACCCTTTGTTGGCGGGTTTGTCGGCCAAGGAACTTGTTGTGCCGGAAGTTCCTTTGGAGGAGCTTCCGGTGTTTTGGTTCTTGGGTCGGTCGACTTGCCCGATTTTGTCGAAGGCTTGCTTTCAGGCCTTCTCGTCGAAGATGCTGCATATGCATTGCTTCCATTCTGCATATGTGGATGGGATCATGACTCCGAGGTCAGCGATGGAGTCGGTGTAGGAGGCGGGTACTCCCTGTCGTACTGCTCGGACCAGGGCACCTCGGGGTCCTAGGTCGTGGAGTTGGTCAGCTTGGTGGGCCAATTCTTCCTGTTTGCAGAAGTATTCGGCTGCCGTACCGGTCATTCGGAGGTCGTTCATCCGCTTCTCCATTACTTCTTGGAGGGCGAGGGGGTTGTTCTTGGGTGGCGGCCTTGGGATTGACCACCTGTCGGTTCGATGAGTGGGGCTGCCCCACCTCTTGGGGGCCGGGGCTGCGGGTCGTCCTCGACGCCTGTTTGGGTCTTCTAGTTCGGGGGGGAGAGGTAAACCGTTGGCGAGTGTGAAGCTTCTTGCTTCCAACAGTTTTCTGGTTAGGTCATTGATGAGCCCCGGGAAGGCTGTTTGCTTGTCCCGGTGCTCCTGCCTTCTTGCTTCTGCCTCTGCCTCTTCTTGCTGTCATCGTGCTGTTTTGGGGTCAACGGGAATGTCGCTTGGCCCTGCCTCCCCGGATCCCCCAAAGAGCCTACTCTTCCCCTTCCAGGGCTGGTTCGGGCACCTCCAGTCGATCAGCGGCGAGTCGGGCATTGGCTTGGGCCAATCATACCCGGGATAACTCGGCGCGGTTGGCCTCATCTCTTCTCCAGGCAGTGAGTATAGCTACCAGTTGTCTGTCAAGGACTCGCTCCTCCTGGTCGGTCCTTGCTCGTAGATGGGGGACGTGTACCTCTGGGATGGGGCCATAGTTGAGCTCGTGTAGCCATAGTTCTTCATTTGGGACGAGGTCAAAGCGGTGTCTATGCTCCTCCTGGGTCTCATCAACTCCTCCTCTTCGTAGATAGTCTGCCCTTCTAAGGGCCCAGGCCTGGGATCGGTAGGTTCCATGGGCCATTTGCTGGGATAGGGAGAGGGATGGCCAGGCTGTATCTGGAGTTCCCAGGTAGAAGGGATTGCTCTCGATTTCTCGTAGAGCAAGGCGTCGCTCGCTCCTGGGATCTCTGGGGGGGGCATCTGGGTCCTCGTCATGCTGGCGAATGCTGTATGCGAGCGGGGATTCTCCAATTCTTCTTCTTCGCTGGTACGAAGGCTGCCCGATGTAGCGGATTCGTAAGCGTCATCGCCGGAGCTCATGATAGAACCCTGGGTCATTGTGGTCGAGCGAGGCCAGGGTGGAGGGTGAGCTGGAGGGGGTGGGGGTGGCAAAGGGAGTCTCTCCTCCTCTTCATCGAAAACTATCAGGTTCGGGAGACTTGGGGGTGGGGGAATCGGGATCGGAGGAGGAGAGTACAATTGTTGACGTAGGTGTGTCGATTGTGGTCTGGTCTCGGTGGGGGTGGTGAAGTCTCGAGGGTCCTGGTAGGTGAGCCCTTCTTCGGCTCTCCTCTGAATCATATTCCGGAGTCAATCTTTGTCTCTCTGACGAAGCACATGAGGAGGGGTCGGGGGTGGGTTCATCAGGATTGACAACCCGTAGGGTCGTCTGGGGGAGGGTCTCGCTATCTGGTCGGGACTGGGTGACCTCAGCCGTAGGTATCTGTCGGAGGCTTCACTCCAGCTCTCTCCTGGCATCCTCCAGGGGTTCTGTTCCAATTCCATGATAGGCTCTAATGAGCTCCTCGATGCTTCCCTCGTCATAGGAAGCGCTTCTGGCATCCTCAGAGGAGTGCTGGGTTCCGGAAGGGCCAGCCACTGGGCTTGGCATTCTTCCTCGTCGTTCGATGAAATAGTCGGTGAAGGGGCCCTGTAGGTCCTGGGTCAGCGACTCTGGGGGCGTCCCATAGGACTCCTGTCCGTAGATGGCGTAGCTCATGGGGTACGCCGGAACATTGTAG
The DNA here is from genome assembly GCA_030407015.1 of Armillaria fumosa. NCBI lineage: Eukaryota > Fungi > Basidiomycota > Agaricomycetes > Agaricales > Physalacriaceae > Armillaria > Armillaria fumosa. Next base: position 3,815,293 of record JAUDYM010000002.1, on the reverse strand, counting down.
GGAGGGTTGTAGAAGCAGGGCAGTGTCAGTGGTGGATAGATTAGTTGTCCTCTTTGAAGGGTGATTCCATGGCATTCAAACCACTCTCTGTTTCTGTAGTAGATGGTTGCGACTGCGATTGTCGTTCCAATTACTCCTGCTATCGTGAAGAAGATCATGGCAAGGGTACTCGTTGTTCCTGTAGAAATGTCAGGGGTTTGTTGTGGGGGCATATGGAATTCTTCCTGCGTCTAGCGTCGTGGAAGAGTGAGGGAAGCTTCGAGCTAATTGTTAGGGCCGACGTTCATGTGACTCGTAGTCAGGCAATTGGTAAGCTGTCTCGTGTTTGGACAATCACTTGGCCAATGCCTCGGATGACTCGAGGTGGTGAAAGAGGTGCTTTACAGAAAGGCTCTCGGCAAGCGAGCAGACAAGTAAGATTTATGTGATGTTAAACCTTAGCTCAAAGCTGAGGTTGTACAGTAAATCGTAGCTACTTAAATACTAAAGTGTAAGTGCTAATAATAGGTATGAAAGATTTGTCGAAGTCAAGAGGCGTGCTGGTCGGGCGACAAGCACGCAATATCATGTGTTGTCCATCATGAAAGTTTTGTCGAAGTTGATATTGGTGATGAGGTGGCGAATGCATAAGCGTGATGATGCCGATAAGATATGATAAGACTAGAAAAAGAAAAAAAGTGAATAAATCGTAACACAAGAACCTTGAGTCTGGCCGGATCCGACCATCCAAGTCGCCCTTCACTTCCCCCTTCTTCTTTGTCAAGAAGAAGGATGGATCCCTACGACCCATACAGGACTACCAAAAGCTCAATGAGATGACGATCAAGAACTGATATCCGTTACCCCTCATCTCCGAGCTGATGGACAGACTCTGCGGAGCAAAGTATTTCACCAAACTGGACGTCCGTTGGGGTTACAATAATGTGCGGATCAAGCAAGGAGACGAAGCCAAGGCAGCTTTCCAAACCAACCGTGGCCTATTCGAACCGACCGTCATGTTTTTCAGACTGACCAACTCGCCAGCTACCTTCCAGTGGATGATGAACGACATCTTCCACGACCTCATCATGGAAGGAAAGGTGACCATCTACCTGGATGACATTCTGATCTTTTCAAAAGACCTCCAAGAACACTGACGAGTCGTCAAGCGGGTACTCCAATGACTTAGGGAGCATAAATTATTCCTCAAGGTGGAGAAGTGCGAATTCGAGGTACTCGAGACCGAATACCTCGGCGTCATCATCAGTGAAGGATCAGTACGCATGGACCCGGTCAAAGTCAAAGGGATCACTGAATGGCCCATGCCCACCAAGAAAAAGGAGTTACAATCCTTTTTGGGCTTTACAAACTTCTACCGGAAGTTCATCAAAGACTATTCAAAGATCGTACAACCAATGATGCAGCTCACCAGTAATGCCCCTTGGACCTGGGGAGCGGCCCAGAACAAGGCCTTCCAACGGCTAAAGAGGCAGATGGCCGAGGACGTGGTGTTGGCGTTGCCGAAGGAAAAAGGGAAATTCCGAGTAGAGGCAGACTCCAGCGAAGGAGCTATTGGTGCCGTCCTCAGTCAAGAACAGGACGGGAAATGGAGGCCAGTTGCCTTCCTTTCCAAAGCACTAACCACAACTGAACGCAACTACGAGATATACGACAAAGAACTCCTAGCCATTATGCTGGCACTAGAGGAGTGGAGACACTATCTCATGGGCACAGCGGAAGACTTTGAGATCTGGACTGATCATCAAAATCTACAGTACTTCCGTCAACCCCAGAAGTTGAACCAACGACAAGCCCGGTGGGTCATGGAACTGGCCGAATACCACTTCTCTCTCCATCACAAGCCCGGGGCCTCCAATCGAAAGGCCGATCTCCTAAGCCGCCGAGATGATCATGACCAAGGCAAAGGAGACAATGACGATGTGGTGGTTCTACAACCTGAGCATTTCCGAGCAATGATCATGCCCACCACCTCGGAAACTCACCAACACGTAAAAGATATTACCCGCAATCATGACAAGTGGGATCAAGGAATCCAAAACTCCCTTGATCATGAGCGCGGTATTTCTGAGAAGGAAGGACTCCTCTACTATGATGGACAGATCTACGTCCCACGAGACGACAAACTCAGAGGAGAAATTATTGCCTCCCACCATGACCACATCATGGCAGGACATCCAGGGATTGAGAAGACCAAAGAACTCATTCAAAGAGAGTTCTGGTGGCCTAAGCTCAAACAAACAGTAGAAAAGTACGTTAAAGCATGTGAAGCATGCCAGCGGACAAAGACAGATACTCACCCTAGGGCCACCCCCCTCCATCCCAACGAAATTCCCTCTGAGCCATGGACTCACATTTCCGTCGACATGATTACTGGACTCCCAGAGTCCAACGGCTATGACGCCATCCTGGTAGTTGTTGACAGATTCTCAAAAGAAATGATCCCAATCGCTTGTAACGTCGAGCTGACATCCGAAGGATGGGCCAAACTCCTACGCGATCACGTATATGCCCGCCACAGCATGCCCAAAATGGTAATCTCTGACCGAGGACCACAGTTCGTCTCCAAGTTCATGATGGAACTCCTCAAACTCCTCGATATCACTCCGAACGCCTCGACTGCCTTTCATCCACCGACCGACAGCCAAACAGAACAGGCAAACCAGAAGATCAACAAGTATCTCCGACTCTTCATCAACCACTGACAAACGGACTGGAGCAAGTGGCTCGCACTAGCAGCGTTCGCCCACAATAACCGAGTCCATTTGGCCATGGGCCAGACACCGTTCTTCACCAATTACAGAATGAACCCCTGCGTCCTACCAGATTCCATCAAGACAACCGCCTTCACCAACCCGTCAGCCAAGTCATTTGCGGAAAACATGCAAGAGGTACATCGCCAAGCAAAAGAGGCACTAGAAGAAGCGGCTGGAAGGATGAAGGCCCAATACGACAAGAAGAAATGCGACGCCGTGGACTATGCCATCGGAGACCGAGTATGGCTTGACTCCACTAATCTCCACCTCCCTCGACCCAAAAAGAAGCTCGACGACAAGCACGTTGGCCCATTCCTTATTCTGGAAAAGACCAGCGCTTCCGCTTATAAACTCAAACTTCCACCTCACTGGAAGATTCACCCACGATTCAATGAAAAACTTCTAACGCTGTATGTACCACCGGCGTTCCCCAATCAAAAACAACCCCCCGCACCACCAGCAGACCTCATCGAAGACGAGGAAGAATACGAAGTTGAAGAAGTCCTGGACTCTCGCACATGAAGAGTCCGAGGCAAGAAAGGACAAAAATCACGCCTCGTAAAAGACTACTTCGTTAAATGGAAGGGTTGGACCTGGGAACACAACTCATGGGTCCGAGAAGACGACATGGCTAATGCCCAAGAAGCCATCAAAGACTATGAGGACAGTATCTCCAAAACGCAGGCTGTCATTACCGCACGCAAAGTCATTGACAGGTCCCAACAAGCAGTCAAACGAATAGTCGACCACAGCTATCGCGAGAACAAAACCACTGGTGGATGGAGCATGTTCTATCAAGTAGAATGAACTGACGGGAAGAAGTTTTGGATTGAAGAGCCCGATCAACAAATCTGGAAGTCATTCATTGACGATTATTGGGAATGAGAAAGCAAAAAGGAAGTCACAGACTGCATACTCTGCGACCAAGAGGAGGAAGATGACGAAACCTGGGAAGAGGACATAGGGCAGTCGGGACGACTGCCTTAACAAGAGGGTAATGTTACGATTTATTAACTTTTTTTCTTTTTCTAGTCTTATCTCATCTTATCAGCATAATCACGCTTACGTGCTATCACCACCGTATCTCCATATCAACTTCGACAAATCTTTCATGATGGACAACACATGATATTGCGTGCTTGTCGCCCGACTTGCATGCCTTTCGACTTCGATAAAACTTTCGTATCTAATAATAGTACTCACACTTTAGTATTTAAGTAGCCACGATTTCACTGTACAACCTCAGCTTCGAGCTAAGGTTTATCAACACATAAATCTTACTTGTCTGCTCGCTTGCTGAGAGCCTCTCTGTAAGCGCCTCTTTCATTACCTCAAGTCATCCGAGGTATTGGCCAAGTGATTGTCCAAACGTGAGACAGCTTACCAATTGCCTGACTACGAGTCATGTGAGAGTTGGCCCTAACATGAACAGCTGAGGTTTTGGAAAGGAGGGATATGGTAGATATATGGATGGGTATAGGAGGTAGCCCATATATAGTAAGTAAGATCAAGAAAAGTAGTAATAATAGAATAAACTGTATGACTTAGTGTAAGGGTGAATGCCCAACAAAGGACATGCACTTAGAACTGTTATTTGATTAGGTAGCTATGAGCTACTAGCACAAATATGGGGGAATGGTTTCCTGCTGTTATGTGTCTAGATGGTGGTAATTTATGGTATTCTACATCTAGGTATAGGAGTCACTTATCTAGGTGACTTATAGTGTGATTTAACATAACAATACAAACAATGAGTAATTTACAAGAATTGCACAATTTCAAGGCTTTCATTCAGTTTCTTGGAGGAGTGATGGGCTTTTCTATTGCCTAGGTGTGTCATACTGGGCTATAGACTCTCCTTCTTCCATTTTCTAGGTTTGCTGCATGGTAATCCATTGAGTAGTGTATTTTCACACACTTGGATTGATCAAAGGATCAAGATTATATTGTCTCAATCACTTGCTTTGTTGTGAAATTTTGCTTCTGTTGAGAAGCATGATTATGCTGACATTTTCACACTGATTCCACACATAAATGATATGCCAAGATGTCACCTGCAGCATTAAACTCAAGAACACAAATAAAACTATAGTTACTTGATCTTATATCTCTCTAAAGGAATTTCAAGATACTTGGTCTACACTATGCTTCCCCAGTGTTCTTGATTCTTAAAACAGATAAATCTGTTTTATCCAGATGGATAATGGATAAAAAATTATTGGGACTTTAATATAAACACAGTGACTGATAGCTACTATTTATCACAAATTAACAATGTGACATCTGACACTGCCAAAGAATCAATTTGGTCCAAAATCGACATGACATATGCATTTTTTTACACTGCCATAGACCCTGCAAGTATTTCCTTCATAGTGGTAACAACTCCTTTAGGCATATATGAATGCACAGTGATCCCACATGGACTTAAAAACTCACTGGCTGTTCACCAACAACAAGTGACTACTGCACTCAGAGATTTCATTAGGAAATTCTGTCATGTATATCTGATGACATCATTATCTGGTCTGATTCTTTGGAGAAACATATTGCTTATGTGAAATTGATAATAGATACCATGCAGAAGAACAGTCTGCATTATAATGCAAAGAAGTCAAATTTTTTCCTCCTCAAGCTTAACTAAAATTGAGTGAATTACTAACTGGCCCTGTGCAAAGACCACTTCTAATGTCTGCAGATTTCTGAGCCTTATATGTTTTCTAGCCTCCTTCTTGAAGAATCTTACTGATCACACTGTCATCCTCACTCCATTGATGATAAAAGATGCTGAAAAGAATTTTCCTCTTTGGACCATACATCACCAATTCACCTTCAATACAATAAGAGCCTTGGTTGTGTCATCAGATTGTTTAACTGTCATTGATCATGCCAACCCAACTTACTTGGAATGGATTTCATTGTTTATACAGATCATTGCACACTTGAAAATTTTACAACTCAGAAAGACTTGTCACACTGACAAGCTTGATAGAATGAGTTATTATCACAGTTTGACTTCACAATAAACTACATCTATGGAGAAGACAATACTGCTGCTGACACTTATCACATCTATTTCCATCAGATCATGAAAATGATCAATCTCCTAGTATTGATCTTGATCTCCCCTCTACCATCCCTTGGGCTTCATGGGCAACCACAAATCAGGTTGCCCCAGCTACTGCCACAATGGAAATCACTGCTGATGAATTCTTACTAAAAGCTATCCACACTGGATATTAGGATGATGAGTTCTGTAAGAAATTGGATTCTGCTTCCTTGTCTCTCCAATCCATCAAATTTCACAACAATCTATGATACATTGGTGACCATCTTATCATACCTCAAACTGGCATGCTATGTAAAAACTTGTTCCATCTCACCCATGACTTTCTTGGTCATTTTGGTGCTGACAAAGCCTATACTGCACTGCAACTGCTACTATTGGCCAAATATAAGACAAGATCCTGAACAAGGCTACATTCCCTCTTGCATATCTTGTCAGAGAAATAAGTCTTCAATGACAAAAGCTTATGGACCACTCCATCCACTGCCAATCCCTGATCAATGTGGTGATAGCATTGCCATAGACTTTATTGGTCTCTTACCAGAAGACAACAGCTATGATTGTATTTTAACAATGACTGACCATTTGAGTTTGGACATCAGAATCATTCCAATTCACATAGATATCAATGCTCAACAACTAGCTGAGGTATTCTTTAAAGAATGGTATTGTGAAAATAGTTTGCCTTCTGACATCATCACTGATAGAGACAAGCTATTCACCTCAAAATTCTGGACTGCATTCAACAAGCTCACTGATGTCTCCTTAAAGATGTCTTCTGCCTATCATCCTCAAACTGATGAATCAAGTGAACACTCTAACAAGACCATTAATCAGTCACCACATTTCCATGTCACCTGCAAACAGAAAGGCTAGGTTAAAGCACTGCCACTCAATCACTTCAATATAATGAACATGTCAATGCCTCTTCTGGGTATTCTGGCTTCCAACTGCACATGGGTCATTCTCCCTGCATCATCTCACCTCTTGTACCTAATACACTGCCTCCTTCTGAGCCTGTCCAGGTGGCAACTGAGCTGCTCCTACAAATCAAGTTGCAAACACAAGATGCTAAGGACAATCTGATGCTCATCAAAATAACTCAGTCATACTATACAAACAAAAAATGTGCACTAGAAATTGAATTCCATGCAGGTAACAAAGTGATGTTGTCTATGTTACACTGTCAGTGGAAATACAAGACTGGACACAAAGTTCATGCCACATTTCAATGACCCTTACACTGTCCTTGATGCTCACTCTAAAACTTCTTCTTATACACTCAAACTCACCAAACACCTTTCCCACCTTCTATTCAAGCATTCTCAAAGCCTGGAACCTAACAACCCAACCTTGTTCTCACATTGTGACCACCCTCATCCCCAATTGATCATCACTGCAGATAGTTTCAAAGAGTTTTTCATAGATAGAATTGTTGATGAGCACAAACAAGGTCATGGCTTGCAATACTTAGTTCATTGGGTGGGTGAAAGAGAAGAAAAGGATTGTTGGTTACCATGGAAGGAGCTAGAAGACTGTGAAGCTCTCAACAATTGGCTCACACTAAAGAAGTAACCTTTTTCTTAAAACCAGGAAGAGTGTGATTTGAGTTGTAGTGTTCGAATATTCATTGCAATTGCCACTAAATAACTGCTGTATAATTGGCTGGTGCCTGGAAATATTTCTGAGTGGGCTAGAGATGAAATCTGGAGTTTGTGTAGGAAGTTCTGAGGGCTGTATAATCCATGAATTCTGAGCATACAGAGCCTAGAGGCTCATCAATGTAGAAGTCAATAGGAATGATGTCTCCTAATGGAAACCATATGGAGAGAGTAATGAATTGGGAAATGTGAGATCTGGTGGAACCATCAAGAAGCTGAAGTTGAACAGTGGGAATGGATTTGGTAGGGAGATTATGATCCTCAATATATTTGGAGTTGATAAAACAATAACTTGAACCAGAATCAATGAGAGCGAGAAAACAAAGTATAATGACAATAGGAGATCCATCAGATTCTGATCCAGAACCAACTTCAGATGATAGTGATACAGTTAATGAATGGGTTGAAAGAGCGGCAGCATTGAGAGTTACAATCTCTGAAGTGCAATGACAGTCAATGCAACTCTGTCCTTGCACAGAGGAAACAGGGCTGCTCTCTATTTTTCTAACTCTGCAAGAGCTGGATTGGTAGAGGCAGAAGGCTCTGAAACCTCAGCAGCATAAGCATGAGCAGACACCATGGCCATGTGCTTATTGCAGTCCTCAGTCTTGTGTTTGCTACCACAGAACATACAGAGATTGTTCTTGCAGTGGTGCTCCTTCTCAGGGGTAAGCTTGCCATCTTTGCCTTGCTTGTCAGCATTGGACTTTTTGACAGAAGTAGAGGAGTTGGAGAAAGAGAACTGGTAGGTGGAGGCAGATCCAGTGGAGCCTGAGCCATAGGACTTTGATGCTGTGGAATTATAGGAAGAGCTTGAGTTTGAACCCAAACCCTTAGGTTTGGAAGAAGAAGATGAAGAGGAGGAAGGTTTATCACAGTTTTCACATGTAATTTTGGCCTTCCATATCCAATAATGTGCATTGAGTTCCTGTGCAAGGGTATGCATGTCATGGAGATTATTGGGCTTACCATGGTGTGCCATATCATCCTTGATCCATAGGCAAAGTCCATGGTAAAAGGCATAGCAAAGAGAATTGTCACCATAGCTGACAATGGTTGTTACGATTTATTCACTTTTTTTCTTTTTCTAGTCTTATCATATCTTATCGGTGTCATCACGCTTACGCACTATTGCCACCTCATCACTGATATCAACTTCGACAAAACTTTCATGATGGACAACGCATGATATTGCATGCTTGTCGCCTGACCAGCACGCCTCTCTACTTTGACAAAACTTCAGTACCTATTATTAGCACCTACGCTTTAGTATTTAAGTAGCTACATTTCATTGTACAACCTCAGCTTTGAGCTAAGGTTTACCTACACATAAACTTTACTTGTCTGCTCGCTTGCCGAGAGCTTCTCCAGTAAAGCGCCTCTTTCATCACCTCGAAGTCATCCGAGGCGTTGTCTAAGTGATTGTCTGAACGCGAGGCAGCTTAGCCAATTGCCTGACTACGAGTCACATGAGAGTCAGCCCTAACAATTAGCTTGAAGCTTCCCTCACCCTTCCACGATGCCAGACACAGGAAGGATTCCATATGCCCTTACAACAAACCCCCGACATTTCCAAAGGAACAACAAGTACCCTTGCCATGATCCTTTTCACGATAGCAGGAGTAATTGGGACGACAACTGCAGTTGCCACTATCTACTACTGAAACAGAGATTGGTTTGAACACCACGGAATTACGTTCAGAAGAGGACGACTAATCTACCCACCCCCGACACTCCCCCGCTTTTACAACCCTCCCTACAATGTTCCGGCGTACCCCACAAGCTACGCCATCTATGGACAGGAGTCCTACGAGATGCCCCCAGAGTCACTGACCTGGGACCTTCAGGGCCCCTTCGCCAACTATTTCGTCGAACGACGAAGAAGAACGCCAAGCCCAGTGGCTGACCCTTCTGGAACCCGGCACTCCTCTGAGGATGCCAGAAGCACTCCCTCTTACGAGGGAAGTATCGAGGAGCTCATTAGAGCCTATCATGGAATTGGAACAGAACCCCTGGAGGATGCCAGGAGAGAGCTGGAGCGAAGCCTCCAGCAGATACCTACGACTGAGGTCGCCCAGCCCCGACCAGATAGCGAGACCCCCCCCCAGGCGACCCTACGGGTCATCAATCCTGATGAACCCTCCGAGGCCACCGACGCCGCCTCACTTGATTCATCAGAGAGACGAAGAGCGGCTCCAGAATATGATTTGGAGGAGAGCCAAAGGAGGGCTCACCTACCAAGGGACCCACGACTTCACCGCCCCTTCTGAATCCAGCAGGCAACCCTCGATACACCTGCATCGACAATTATACTCTCCTCCTCCGATCCCGATTCCCCCGCCCCCAAGTTCCCCAAACCTAATAGACTTTGAAGAGGGGACACACCCTTCGCCAGCCCCTCCAGAACCAGCACCCCATCCACCCCGGCCTCACTCGACCGCAATGACCCAGGGTTCTATACTGAGCTCCGGTGATGACACTTACGAATCCGCTACATCGGGCAGCCTTCGTACCAGCGAAGAAGAAGAGTTGGAGAATCCCCGCTCGCATACCGCATTCGACAACACGAGGAGGACCCAGATGCCCCCCCTCGAGATCTCAGGAGCGAGCAATGCCTCACTCTACGAGAAATTGAGAGTAGTCCCTTCCACCTGGGAACTCCAGACAGAGCCTGGCTGTCCCTCTCCCTATCCCAGCGAGTGGCCCATGGGACCTACCGATCCCAGGCCTGGGCCCTCCGAAGGGCAGATTATCTATGAAGAGGAGGAGTGGACGAGACACAGGAGGAGCACCAACATCGCTTCAACCTTGTCCCCAATGAGGAGCTATGGTGGTACGAACTCAACTACGGCCCCATACCAGGGGTACACGTCCCCGATTTACGAGCAAGGACCGAGCAGGAGGAGCAAGTCCTCAACCGACAACTGGCAGCTATACTCACTGCCTGGAGAAGAGACAAGGCCGATCATGCCGAGCTATCCCGAGTACGGCTGGCCCAGGCCAATGCCTGACTCGCCGCCGACCGATTGGAGATGCCAGAACCGGGCCTTGAAGGGGACGAGTAGACTCTTCGCCGGGTCAGGAGAAGCAGGGACGAGCAACATTCCCATCGACATCGATCCTGAGGTAGAACAACGATGAAAGGAAGAAGAAGAGGCGGAAGCCAGAAGGCAAGAGCACCGCAACCAGCAAGCAGCCTTCCCAGAACTGGCCAATGACCTGGCCTAGAAACTGATCCAGGCGAGGAGTTTTGTGCTTGCCAACGGACTACCCCTACCCCCTGAATTAGAGGACCCCAACCGACATCGAAGACGACCCGCAGCCCCACTCACCGAACCGACAGGTGGTCGGTCCCGAGACCACCACCCAAGAACAACCCCCCTGACCCGCCAGACTGGCCATCAGGGGATGCAGACGAACAGGCTCCCTGGCTACAGGTGAAGCCCACCTTGATCTGACTCTCTGCCGACTTCGAGGGAAAAGGCGATGACATCCATCGATTCACCGGGGCCTGTGAGGAGTACTTCTCGATATTCCAGGCCTATTACCCGACGCATGCCAACAAAATCCTATTCGCCACCTCCCTCTTCGGCAAGAGACCCCAGGGGTGGTGGTCCCAGTATCGCCTCCAATTCTGAAGCGACGTGGAGGGACGATACCAGTACTGCTCCTGGGACGACTTCAAGGCCGCCCTTCAGGTCGAATATGGAGACCCTGCCCTCCAAGAAGTAATGGAGAAGCAGATGAATGACCTCCGCATGACCGGCACGGCTGCCGAGTACTTCCACAAGTTGGAAGAACTAGCCTGCCAAGCTGACCAACTCTGTGACCTAGGACCCCAAGGTGCCCTGGTTCGAGCCGTTTGACGAGGCATGCCCGCCTCCTACACCGACTCCATCGCTGACTTAGGAGTCATGATCCCGTCCACATATGCGGAGTGGAAGCAACACATATGCAGCATCTTCGACGAGAAGGCCCAAAAACAGGCCTTCGACCGCATTGGCCACTATGACAAGTCAGCCAAGGACAAGCCCGCCGGTAATACCTCCAAAGGTAATACCGGCGCGACAAGTTCCTCAACCGACAAATCGACCAGCAAGGGATCGTCGGGTTCAGGATGGACTACATATGGAGGAGCTGGGGAGCCGATGGATATAGACTGCCTCAAGAAGGAAGGCAGATGCTTCAACTGCAGAGGGAAGGGGCATCTAGAGAAGGATTGCAAGAAGCCAAAGCGGCCCAGAGACCCAAAGAGCGGGCGATATACGACAGCCCAGCTTCGCGCCATGCTAACAGAAGCCAAGGAGCACGACAAGGAGGAGCACGGACACAGTCACGAAGAGAAGGTCGAGGAGAAGATGCCCTCGACATCAAAGATTGAGGAGGTAAAAGGCAAGGCCGAGAAGTGAGTGATTCCACTTCCTCGGCCCAATCCTCCTCTCTGGGTGGTCAGTCATCAGGTCTCGCTGAGCGGACATTACCTGGTTCTATTAATTCATTATGTATGTCTGTCATTGTACCCGTGCATTCAAATATACCCGACTTGATTACTTCCCCTGAGACCACCCGAAAAGAATCACAACCAATTCAGACTCTGTCTGAAACAAAATATAAAATCCCCCAGAAGCAAAACGAACCCCATCCCCCTCCTTCGCTAACACTCTCAGTCCCAGAACTCCTCACCCTCCAGGACCTTCAGACTCAATGGGGACCAGAGTTCATCCGAACAATGTCGGGGATCTCCCAGTCCTTAGGGACGAAGGAGGTACTCCCCGAACTGGCTGAGCCTGTCGTCGCTGAACAGATACTTCAAGACGAAGGCAGAGACACAAGGCCGATGCCTGCTGACACCGTCTGCAACGATTTGCTGCACGCTCGAGGACCGTCACAGAAACACGGCCCCCTCTCTCCCTGCCTGGAAGAAGAAGCGAGAGGTAGCGCCCCCCATCTGTCTCCTGAAGACGCTACACCAGTTGAGATGGCGCCCCTTTTGCCCATGACCCCAGAGGAAGAAGATAGTCATTCAAGAAAGGATAGGGATTCGGGACAGGTGCCAAAGGGCCCGGGAGTAACGTGGGAGCATGGTTCATGCAGCAGGAACACGATGTGCACGACTCCCTCCGTTTGTCCTGATGAGCCTTCCGGTCACCCCAGGAGCGACCCGCTCCCCAAACCCCCGATCCCTGATGAAACAGCTGGCAGCAGGCGATCTCTAGGGAAGGAGCATGCCCCAACTAGGGAGACCCCTCAAAGGCCCCCGACCGTCAAAGGATCAAGCGGGGTTCCGGCATCAGATGCACGATGCTCATGGGCCTGGAAGACTACCTTCGTCGAGGTCCCCGACGATGAAGACAACACGTCATTCAAGATGACTCCAGCCAAGGCGCAAAAGAAGCAGGAAGAAGAACCGTTGAGGGCGAGGCATTCCGAATCAAGTCCAGTGAGTGTTTCCCCCCCGAAGTCCACCTGGTTCAAGCCGTTTGGCGTGGACTGGATCCTTCGGGCCGTCAAGGAAGCATGCACAGATTCAGAAGCTTTCGCTTCGCTTCATCTCTGGGCCCATAAGGAGAAGGTCAATGAGATCGACAATGAACTTCTCATCTCGCTGAGAAAGGGAGGAGAGCGGGCACGAGAAGAGCTCTACGAGTTAAGCCAACCAATTCGATACCAATGCCGCATGTCCACCAAAGGCGCCCGAGAGCTATTCCTTGATGTACAGCTCAAAACGCTAGAAAGTCGCCAAACCCTCAAGGCTCAGGCTTTAGTCGACAGCGGATGCACTGGGAGTACTATAAGTGAAAACTACGTCAAAAAATATGGACTCATCACCCGGCCTGCACCGGCCCCAATCTCCATTTACAATGCCGATGGGACGTGCAACAAAGCAGGGGAAATCACTGAGTTCGTAGAAGTACGAATGACCATCGGGGCCCACTCCGAAAGAATCGACCTTGCCGTCACTAATATCGGCAAAGGGGATATCTTCCTCGGACATGACTGGCTCCTCCGACACAACCCGGTTATCAATTGGGCCATGGGCAAGATCATCTTTGCCCGATGCCAATGTCAAAGGAACCCCTTCCCCCTGCCTGATGCCGATCCAGAGGACCCCTGGGACGAGGAGTTGGAAGAGGGCAAGACCATCCTCATGGTCGACTTGCGAGAAGAATTGAAAATCCATGTGGTGCACCATGCCAATGACCTAGCAGCCAAAGCCAATGAAGGGAAAGCTAAGAAGACTTTCGAGGAGATGGTTCCCCCCCAATATCACGAGTTCGAGGACCTATTCTCTAAGGAGAACTTTGACGAGTTACCCGAACATTAACCCTGGGACCACACCATCGAGCTGATTCCCAATGCCAAATCTATGCTTGACTGCAAGGTCTACCCGCTCAACCGACACGAACAAGAAGAACTGGACAAATTCCTCAATGAGAACTTGGAGTTGGGACGGATCTGCCCATCCAAGTCCCCCTTTGCGTCCCCCTTCTTTTTTGTTAAGAAAAAGGATGGCTCCCTCCGACCTGTCCAGGACTATCGGAAGCTCAATGAGATGACCATCAAGAACTGATATCCGCTCCCCCTCATCTCTAAACTCATGGATAAACTCTGAGGGGCCAAGTACTTCACCAAATTGGATGTCTGGTGGGGTTACAATAATGTTCGAATCAAACAGGGGGATGAAGCCAAGGCGGCCTTCTGAACGAATTGTGGACTTTTTGAACCAACCATCATGTTCTTCGGTCTTACGAACTCCCCAGCAACCTTCCAGTGGATGATGAACGATATCTTTCATGACCTCATCCACGAAGGAAAGGTAACCATTTACCTGGATGACATCCTGATCTTCTCCAAGGACCTTCAGGAGCACAGGCGGATTGTGAAACGAGTACTTCAATGGCTTAGGGAGCACAAACTATTCCTTAAAGCTGAGAAGTGCGAGTTTGAGGTATTGGAGACAGAATATCTCAGTGTCATCATCAGCGAAGGAGCAGTACGAATGGACCTGATCAAAGTCAAGGGGATTACCGAGTGGCCTATGCCCACCAAGAAAAAGGAACTACAATCCTTTTTGGGCTTTACGAACTTCTACCAGAAGTTCATCAAAGACTACTCCAAAATTGTACGACCAATGATGCAACTCACGGGTAATGCCCCCTGGAACTGGGGAGTGGCCCAGAGCGAGGCCTTCCAACGACTAAAGAAGCAGATGGCCGAAGACGTGGTGCTGGCGTTACCAAAGGAAGAAGGGAGATTCCGAGTAGAAGCAGACTCCAGCGACAGAGCGATCAGTGCGGTCCTTAGCCAAGAACAGGATGGGAAATGGAGACCAGTCACCTTCCTTTCCAAGGCACTGATGGTCACAGAGAGGAACTATGAGATATACGACAAGGAACTCTTGGCAATTATGCTCGCGCTCGAGGAATGGAGGCATTACCTCATGGGAGCGGCAGAGGACTTCGAGATCTGGACAGATCATCAAAACCTACAATACTTCTGCCAACCCCAGAAGCTGAACAGACGGCAAGCCCGGTGGGTCACAGAACTCGCAGAGTACCACTTTACGTTACACCATAAGCCTGGGGCTTCCAATCGAAAGGTGGACCTACTCAGTCGGCGAGACAACCACGACCAAGGGAAGGAGGATAACGATGATGTTGTAGTCCTCCAACCCGAACACTTCCGGGCCATAATCATGCCCACCGTCAGCGAAACTCACGAGCGCATAAAGGATGTCACCCGCAACCATGACAAATGGGACCAGGGGATTCAAAACTCCCTTGATCACGAGCGTGGCATATCCGAAAAGGAGGGACTCCTCTATTATGATGGACGCATATATGTTCCCTGCAATGACAAGTTACGTGGGGAAATCATTGCTGCGCACCATGACCATATCATGGCAGGCCATCCAGGGATTGAGAAGATGAAAGAACTCATACAAAGAGAGTTCTGGTGGCCAAAGATCAAACAGACAGTAGAGAAATATGTCAAGGCATGCAAAGCATGCCAGCAAACGAAAACAGACACTCACCCCAAGGCTGCACCCCTTCACCTAAACGAAGTCCCATCTGAACCATGGACCCACATATCGGTCGACATGATCACCGGACTACCAGAATCCAATGGCTATGACGCCATACTAGTAGTCGTTGATCAATTCTCTAAAGAAGTCATCCCAATCGCTTGTAACGTCAAACTCACGTCCGAAGGCTGGGCAAAACTCCTATGTGACCATGTCTACGCTCGTCATGGCATGCCCAAAACTGTCATCTCTGACCAGGGACCCCAGTTCGTCTCTAAGTTCATGATGGAGCTCTTAAAACTCCTCGACATCACGCCCAATGCCTCCATGGCCTTTCATCCCCAGACCGATGGACAAACCGAATGGGCAAACCAAGAGATCAACAAATACCTCTGACTCTTTATCAATCATCGTCAGACCGACTGGAGCGAATGGCTCGGACTAGCAGCATTCGCTCACAATAACTGAGTCCATTCAGCGACAGGACAGACACCTTTCTTCACCAACTACGGAACAAATCCCCATGTCCTATCGGACTCCATTAAAATGACCACCTTCACCAATCCATTGGCCAAGTCGTTCGCAGAAAATATGCAGGAAGTACACCACCAAGCCAAGGAGGCGCTAGAAGAAGTGGCCAGAAGGATGAAGGCCCAATATGACAAGAAGAAACGAGACGCCATAGACTACAACATCGGAGACCAAGTATGGCTTGACTCCACTCATCTCCATCTCCCTCAACCGAAGAAGAAGCTCGACGACAAACACGTCGGTCCATTCCTAATCCTGGAAAAGGCCGGCGCTTCCGCCTACAAACTCAAGCTTCCACCCCATTGGAAGATCCACCCACGATTCAATGAGAAGCTCCTAACCCCCTATGTACCGCCAGCGTTCCCTAACCAGGAACAACCTCCCCCACCCCCACCTGACCTCATTGAAGATGAGGAGGAATACGAGGTCGAAGAAGTCCTGGACTCTCGCACACATCAAGTCCAAGGCAAGAAAGGACAGAAATCACGACTCGTAACGGACTATTTCATCAAGTGGAAAGGCTGGACCAGAGAACATAACTCATGGGTCCGAGAAGACGACATGGCTAATGCCCAAGAAGCCATTCAGGACTACGAGAACAGTATCTCCGAAACAAGAGCTGTCATGACTGCTCGCAAGGTCATTGACAGATCGGAAAAAACAGTCAAGCAAATAGTCGATTGTGACTATCACGAAAAGGAAGTCACAAACTGCATACTCTGCGACCAAGAAGAGGAAGATGACGAACCCTAGGGCAGTCAGGACGACTGCCTTAACGAGAGGGTAATGTTATGATTTATTCACTTTTTTCCTTTTTCTAGTCTTATCATATCTTATTGGTGTCATCACGCTTATGCACTATCGCCACCTCATCACCGATATCAACTTCGACAAAACTTTCATGATGGACAACGCATGATATTGTGTGCTTGTCGCCCGACCAGCATGCCTCTCTACTTCGACAAAACTTCAGTACCTATTATTAGCACCTATGCTTTAGTATTTAAGTAGCTACATTTCATTGTACAACCTCAGCTTCGAGCTAAGGTTTACCTACACATAAACTTTACTTGTCTGCTCGCTTGCCGAGAGCTTCTCCAGTAAAGCGCCTCTTTCATCACCTCGAAGTCATCTGAGGCGTTGTCTAAGTGATTGTCCGAACGCGAGGCAGCTTAGCCAATTGCCTGACTATGAGTCACGTGAGAGTCGGCCCTAACAATGGTGGCATGTTGATTGAAACAGACTATATACTTCATAATCCAGTCACTGTCATGCATGCAAAGATTTTCGAGTTCATCTTCAGTGTCTCCAACGGCATCAAATGGACTAAAGTTAGTATGGAGTTCCATAAGGAAAGCAGTATAGGAATATGCCCAAGCAGGAGGGTGAGTGTGATTTGGGTAGAGGATATCCAGTTCAAACCAATCAAGGGTGACACTGGAGAGAAAGGAAATGGCATAATTGACCTTCGCAGTGTCAGGACAGAATGCATCAGGCCTGTCATTGAAGTTCAACTGGAGGGAAACAATGAACATCTTCAGTTTCCATGCATCCGAGCTGTCAAAAGTGTCAGGCTCTTTGACCTTGGTATGGACTGGGTGCTGAGGAGGGTTGTTGACCTGATTGGTGAGGCTGTGGAGGAAATTCATAAATTCCATCATGAACCATACCTTGTCATTGTTGGAAGGATTGCCACCCAGACCACCAGGTCCACTGGGACCACCAGGACCTCTAGGGCCACTGTAATGAGCATGCCACGCACTCCATGGACTCCTTGGCATGCATTCTAATCCTTTCATCTATTGGCACAATCCTAACAGTATATTCGAACTCAAACCCTTGAGTCGAAATTTATATACACATTTGACACTATCTTCAAGCCCCTTCTTTCTCTCTCTCCAAGTCTAAGAGTTTGGGTTCTAACTCGAGCTCTTTTGCGAATTCCACAGACTCCACAGAATTTTCATCTTCATCTCCATCTACCAATCCTACCCACTTCTCCATGAATGACAATGCTCATATGCTGCAGGATTTCATGAACCTGCTCCGTGGACTTGCTGCCCAAGTCAACAACCCTCCTCAGTGCCCAGTCCACACTAAGGTCAAGGAGCCTGACACCTTTGATGGCTCAGGCCCATGGAAACTGAAGGCTTTCATTATCTCCCTCCAGTTAAACTTCAATGACCAACCTGATGCTTTTACATCAGAGGCCAAAAAGGTTAACTATGCCCTCTCCTTCCTTTCCGGTATGGCTCTTGACTGGTTTGAGCCTGATATCCTCCATCCTAACCATGATAACCCTCCTGCATGGGCATATTCCTATACTGCCTTCATTTTGGAACTCTGGACTAACTTTGGTCCATTTGATGCAGTTGGAGATGCTGAAGACTGGATTATGAAGTATATTGTCCAGTTCAACCAGTATGCTGCTATCATCGGTTATAGTGATAATTCTCTTCATCACGCTTTCTACCGTGGTCTCTGCCCCCGCATCAAGGATGATATGTCCCACCATGGAAAACCCAATAACCTCCGAGGAATGCGAGCTCTTGCCCAGGAGCTGGATGCTCGCTATTGGACTCACAGGGCCAAGGTTTCCTTGGAAAACCAGGACAAGCCCTCCCATGACATCTACAGCAGCATATCCATGGGTTTGGATTGCAACTCAAATTCACCCATGGATTCCATGGTCCCCAATTCATCTAACACTGACTCCATGGAACCCTTCACCAATTCCTCCCCTGCTTCCAAGCCCTATGCTTTCAAGTTAGGCATACCTTCCATCACCCCTGCCTCTACAGTTATTTACCGGTCATTGGAACGCCAAAAATTACTTTTTGTCCCATCCACCACACATCGTCTTTTTCCTTAAATAAAGTAGCCACACAATTTTTGATATTGCTCAGTGATGTCCACACAAAGTAATAAGTAGATTAGAGCATCCATTATTGAGATATTTGTGATTTACGGTGTTTCATTGACTCATAAATGACCACATGGCAAACTCCTGCCAAATTTGCTTCACTGTTCGATTTTTCGCGAGGGCAGCAGTAGCGCTAAAATCACCCAAAAATCATCAAAAATCCATAGCACCTATGCCTCCAATTATACAACAGAGTTAGGCAGCAGAACTGTAGAGAAAGAGGCTGAATCAACTGTTTCAGTGACTGATGGTGTTGCAATGACCTGTCAATAACTGTACTGATTTGGCTCCCATGGAGTCAGAAGAATAGAGCAACTGTATATTCTCTGTGCAAGGACAGAATTGCATTGACTGTCACTGCACCTCGGAAATCATAACCCTCAATGTTGCCACTCTTTAACTGTCAATTCTGGATCTGAGATCCTTAAACCCCTATGTCTACTCTTCATTACTTGGTCTGGTTGATTCCAGCCCGAGCCAATGCTTCATCATTTTCACAACTGTTACATCACTCTCATTCCCGCTGTTCAACCTTGGATTCTCAGTGGCCCCATCGGATTCCACATCTGTCTGTTTCCCATCAGGAAACATCATTTCTAATTGACTTCCATGTCACTCATCCTGATTCATCACATAATGCTGTCCTAGGATACAACTGGCTTTCCTGCTGCAATCCGTTGATTGACTGGGTAAAAGCACAGTACTATTTTCCATTCACCATTATTGGATGTTTCATCCCTGTCTAGCACTTCCGCAGCTGCTGACACATATGTGCCAGTCTGCTCAGACCCTTCCAGTCTACTTCATTCCTAATTCAAGACTCCGTTGGGCCCCACCATTGTTATACAGCATCAATTATCAAACTCCCTCTAATCCACCTCCCTTGTTTCTTGATCCATTCCAATTTATCGGCCTCTGACAATTTCTGGTTCCTGAATTTCAAATGGAATCCTAGGAAACTATTGCAAATATATTTCCTAATCAGGACCGGAATCCACGGACAATTTCCACCCTCATTGCCCTGGCAGAACAGGACCACCATCCAAGGTCACCATTCGCAAAGCCTCATTCAAATCCACACCTATCACTTCTTGACTTATCTCCATCAGACTCCTGCGGAGTCCGCTTCTCCAATTTCAAATTAAATTCTGGAAAACTATTGCAAATTCACTTCCTAATTGGGAACGGATTCCACGGACCTTCCATTGTCAACCTTATAATTCTTGGTCTACCTCCAAAATTCCTCGGAATCCATCGGACTCCAGATTTCATTGTTCCTTCAGTCCCATTTCAGAATTCCTCGGAATCCATGGAATACTATTCCAACTCTGTTATAACAAACCTCCAAAATTCCTCGGAATCCATTGGATTGTATTCCAACCTTTCCAACTGCTCTGGAGCTCCATTGGAATCCCCTTTCTTCTTGCTATTGAGACAGTGCTCTTGAGGGCAAGAATGCTAAAGGGGGGATACTGTAACGAGCATGCCATGGACTCCATGGACTTCAACCTTCAACTCATCCAACCGGCTCCAACTCACTCATCGGAATCCGATGGAATCCGATTCCCGGTTTCTATTCCATATTTCATATCTCTATTTCACATACTAATTTCACATATTCATTTATCACACCTAGAATCCATTATGGTAGCGAATAGGTGTTATATCAGAGTCCATGGAATACTCGACTCCTCCAGATACAGAATATTCCAGACTTATATTATTCTAGCCTCCGATTCCTCGGACTCTGCCCTAGTATATAAACTGTAGAACTAGCAGTACATACCTCAGTTTAAATATCAACTTGGTTTAGCCCAATAGCTCTCGCACTCACTATCTCTGGTCTTCAAGCCTAATCTCTCTCTCTTACTATAAGTCCGTGGACTCTGACTCCATCAGGACTTCATCTTGATCCTACTTCGTCTTGATCCCATGGACTCTGTCCGTAATCTATCTTAGGGCTTCGACCCAAGGGTGACATTGCTAATAGCTTTGCCAAGCCCATGCACTCCATGGACTCCTCGGCATGCATTCTAATCCTTTCATCTATTGGCACAATCCTAACAGCCACCAGGATTAGATGGGCCACTGTCAGGTTGGCAATTGTTCTGTGGGATCTAGGATCAACAGTTACTAAGAGAATTGATCTCACTATCGCTGAATGTGTCCTCATTGTTTTCTTTGTTTTGAATGGGAAAACTACCAGAGGGGTTTGGGACCAGTGTCTGTGGAGGGTCATTTCAGAAGTTACCATAACTGTTGAAAACAGGTTCCATGGGTCAGTGTGTGAAGGGGTTGAGAGTGAGATTGATGTTGGATTGTTGCTGGGTGAAACCACTGTGGCTGTAGGTTTCCCTGCAGGAACATAATGAAGAAGTGGAGTCCTCACCAAAAATGCATGGGTCCTCCTTTGAAGCAGAAGCAGGAATGTCATTCATAGTGAAAGTGAGTTTAGGGTCTGTGGAGGACTGAGCAGCATTAACGGGTTCGAGGATAGTATTAGACATGCCTAAAAATTTTGACTCAAGGGTTTGAGTTTGAATATCCATGGAGTGCATAGGCTTGGTGAAGCTATTAGCAATGTCACCCTTGGGTCAAAGCCCTAAGATAGATTACAGATGGAGTCTGCAGGATGAAGACGAAGTAGGATCAAGATGAAGTCCTGATGGAGTCAGAGTCCACGGACTTATAGTAAGAGAGAGAGATTAGGCTTGAAGACCAGAGATAGTGAGTGCGAGAGCTATTGGGCTAAACCAAGTTGATATTTAAACTGAGGTATGTACTGCTAGTTCTACAGTTTATATACTAGTGCAGAGTCTGAGGAATCAGAGGCTAGAATAATATAAGTCTGGAATATTATGTGTCTGGAGGAGTCAAGTATTCCATGGACTCTGATATAACACCTATTCACTACCATGATGGATTCTAGGTGTGATGAATGAAATATGTGAAATTAGTAAATGAAATGGAAATATGAAATATATGATAGAAACCAGGAAACAAAATCTGACTGTTTCCAATGAGTGAGTTGGTGCCATTGAAGATTGACAAAGGTTGACATCTGTGGTGTTGCGACTGCAGACAATCCACACATGTATTTTTGCAATCTAGTGGATTAGACAAAATGACTTATATAGAGAGTGAGCAGAGCTAATATGTCAGTGCATACATAATAAAATACAATGTGATGAGACAAATAGACAGTAAATGACATCTGACGTGACAGAATAAACCAGGGACTTTGTCATAGCATGTACCTGATGGGCATGCTTGGCAGAAAGACCAAAAATCCCTGTCCTAGCACTGACAGTCAAGTCTATGCAGCAAGCTCTGCTCTTTAAATTGAAGAACTATATGATTGCACTTGATGAAAACAGTGCTCTCATTAAATTAAAATGATGTACTGTACCTGAGAAGCCGGTTCAAACCTTGCATGTGAGATAAGATAAATGATAAATTGGACACAGATTGATTAGCAGTGTTGGCCAAATACTGAAGTGCTGAGTAACTGGTATACATTTCCATGTCAAACTGAGAGCTCAATGCACATGAGACTCCCTTCTAGGAAGAAACAATAATCCAATGATGAGGCTAGACCTGGAATAGCCATCAGCCATCACTCTAATATGTCCTAGGACTTGCAGATAGTGAGCACATGCTACCAGTTAAGTGAGCCCACTGTAGAAACAATACTATATGAAGAAATTCCAAGTTGGTAGCCAAGTAGGACTGTGGCAGCAGCGGGCTGTGCACATAGGAGTCTGTTTTACCTGGGTACTAGCATGACATTTATAATCAGTAACTTGTCCTAGTATAAATTGTCAGTATCATAGGGTAGTATACAAGTTTCAAACCCCCGAGTTATGGTGTGCACATAGAAAGCAAGTGCTGTGGCAAAGGATTAGTTTGTAGCTTCAAGCATTGTATATAAACCTGCGAGCTCACCTAGAGGAATAGAGATATATTCAGAATCTGACTTGTGTGCTTAAGTTCCAAGTGAATAAGAATCAGTGTCACTGTTCTGTTCCATCTGAGCATTGTTGAGTCTGTTGAGAGTATGAATTGAAGTGGAAGTTCTGAAATCTGTTTCTGTCAGTCTGTTTCTGAAATCCACTTCTGTTCTGTTCTAAATCTGTTTCTGTTCTGAATCCAAGATCTGTTGAAGTGTCTGTGGTTGATATCATCATTTGAGTCAGTTTTGGATAACCCTACATGCTGATGTGTAGTGAGCTCACTAAGTCAGTGCTTAGCTGAGTGGTTAGAAGAGTGAGCTCATTGTCATTTCGACTTGTATTGTGTTCCATTCTGTTGAAGGACCAGTGTCCTATTGTATTTTGAATATTATCATTCGCCTAGAAGGTTGTGCCTCAAAGTAATGCCTTCTTGTAAAAGTTCCTAGACTTAGGATCAATTGGAAAAGAGTAAACACTGTATAGCATTGAGATAATAAGGAGCTTTACTAGATTTGAAGTACTAGTAGTCACAGAGTTGATATAATCTCATTTCCCCCATCGCACTTTCGAGGGTGATTGTTAGATTGAGTAGTTGTGTGAGTGTATGTGAGGTTTAGTGTGTATATCATGCTGTTCCACATGCTATTGCACAAGTGCCCACAGCCAGCCCCTTCAATGGGTTCCATGGCATGCTCATTACAGAGTCCCCAGCCTTGTGCTTATTGAACTTGGGCATCTTGGGAGCAACACCCTTGGAGTTGTCATCATCTATCATCATCTTGAGGATACCATCAGTGATGAAGTTAAGAAAGAATGGAGGAATCTAAATATAAGAGTGCACTTTAACAGATTCATCATCGGAATCAGAAGCTAGAACTACCTTAGGTTCAGCATTGTCATCCTCAGAATCAGTCTCAATGATGAGAGCTGATTTCTTGACTGAGCATGCTTTGCCTTTGCTGCAAGAAGCAGGGTTAACCTTGAAAATAGCAGATAAGTGTGAAATTCAAAAAGAGAAAAACAGAGAGCTCACATCGTGATGAGGACCTGTAGAAGTCATAGCAGCAGGAGCTGCCTTGACACCCTAATGCTCTGATTGAACCCAGCCAGTGATAGTCTTCAAGACCTTGTGGATAGGCTGTTTTGAAGCATTGGCATGAAACTTCTTCTCAACCGCACTGTGAGCCTTGAAGATAGTCTCTCGGAACTCTTTATCCTTAATGAGCTTCTCCTTATAATGCTTGAGGTACTCCTGTGACAAAAAGCATCATTAACATTGAAAATGTTAGTGAGCTCACTAAAAATGCACCATGTACTTGTGAAGTTGGCCCATCTTCTCAGTAGCAGTAGTACCAAGGTTCTGGCACAACTGAGTAATGACAGCCTTCACAGTGACAAAGAGCATAGCAGGAGCAGAAGACAATTGTAAGATATGAGGGTGTTTGGTTGAATATAAGTCAAAAAGACATTGGAGAACATGAGTACTGTTTTGAGAAGAAATGGAGTGCTGGTGATGAGGATTTAACTGTGAACTGGCCTTGCTTTTATACCAGTACTTGCAGCAGTCACAGCTGGAAAAATAAATAATTCATTTCCAGAGAAATCCAAATCTAAAAGAGAAAATATCACAACACAAGATAGCTTGTGGACTTAAAAGATAATAGAATAAGCGGACTATGTGGGGTTGGAAATAGCTGATAAGATAAATTGAAATTTCAGTGAAATTGGGTGACTGAGGACAGTCAATGTCTTTTAGTGTGGGAGATATAGTGGTGTACACAGTGCACCCTTATTATATAATGAAAATAATATACAGTAGAATTTGAGAGGAAAATTTTTGATTCTATGAACACACACTAGACGAAAGAGACAGGGTCAGCCAGGACCAAAATATTGAGAAATTGAAATTACAAGATGGAAATAAAAAGCTGTGGTAGCGACAAGTGGTGCTAAGACTTGTGCTAGAACATCAGAAATGAAAGAAAAATAGCACAGAGTCTGTGGACTAAGTAAGAGTCAAACATAGAAAAAGTAAATTAGGAGAGTGCTACAAGATACGAATGACAAGTCCAAAACAGACTTAGTGAGCTCAGCTAAAAACAGACTCAATGTGAGTCCCATCAATAAAAATCAGGGACTTAGTTCTCCCTTCCCCAGAGGTGGAGAAAAGGCAGAAGGGCAATGCAGAACCCCCCAGCCATGATAAAGGCAAGGGTAAGGCAGCACCACCAGTGAGCTCCCAGGAGAATCCAAGTGGGGAACTACCTCGAGGCATGTCCTACAAATCGCTGGATGAATAGGTGAGAAAGAGGAGGGAGTCACACAGCAGACTGACCTCATGACTGACAGAGGTTTGGAGCATGACGGCAGACCCAGACATTCAAATAGTCGAGAACCCAGAAAGGTCAAATGTCATGACAACCAGGCCAGTGAGTAAACTGTTGCCACCCCTCCAGATGCTCAGGAACAGCTCCAAGAGGATTGCAATGGCCAGACCTGACAGAGGAAGCATCGAGCCCAAGGAAATGTGACCTGCAATCCCCAGACCAGCCTTAGCAGTTCGAGGGGACCAAGGGAAGCACTCCGAAGGTGAGGCTCCACCTGAATGGATGAGCCACCAATCATTGGAAGATCAAGCAGAGAAGATCATCGAGGAGGTGAAAATGCAGGCAGAAGCTATGAAGGCAGAATTAAACACAGACCGTGCAGCACTGAACACATGCCAGAAAGAGATCGAGGACGAACACAAACAGTACACCAAAGATGTCCAGGCATATGTGGAGGGTTGCGACAAATACAAGAGAGACAATGAGGCAGCTTTCGAAGAACTGAGGGCAGCCATGGCAAGACTAGTGAACGAAACTGCCAAAAGTGAGTAAATCCTTTACATACCCAACCCATATGTGCACCAGATCCTATATGGACGAGACACAGCCCATGCATACAGTGGCCTGTCTTCTACACGAAGCAGGGGGTTCAAACTGGACTTGCAAACCCATACACGCACCAGATCCTACTCAGAGAAGGTGCAGCCCACACATACAGTGGCCCATCTTCTACATGAAATGGGGGGTTCAAACTGGACTCACTTTCCCAGTTGTGGCCAACAGCCAGACCATGATACTCTCCCGAAACTCAGGTATTGTGAACATAAACAAATGCTCATGCGAACATACAGTCCAGAACTTCATGGGTGAAACTGGAATGGAGAAAGTTGCAGACCTAAGAGCTGAATATTTCAGGAGATAAGAACCATCCACCATTCAAGATGAAGCAAACACCTTCGCTAAGAGGGACAAATCTAAATTCTGAGTACCAGAAGGTAACACCATTCATGAAACAAGTGATACGGCCCTAACAATGAATTACAGCCCCCATTTTTGTCCAGAAACCAATAGAATTTGAAATGGTAAATGACAGCCCATACATGCCAACAACTAGCCAACACAGTGAAATGCACACAACAACAAAAGCAGTCACAGCTAAACCAAACATAGCTACCACAATGCTAGATGAGCTATGGCAGCATCTAAAAGATGTCAAGGCAGGAATTGCAACTGAGGACGAGGAATTTGACCCGTCAGCAGTGTGTGTCCTAGAAGAAGTCCTCGAAAACCTTCAGAACGGGATGGTGCGCTACATGCACATCACCTGTTTCTCGAGAGAGCATTGTGAGGCAGAAATGGGCAAAGCACTGGGATCCAAACTGGGCAACCTGATCTTAGAGGGAGGAAAGCTCAAGATTAAGGACACTGAAATCAAGGCACTGGCTGAGAACACCATGATGGTCGATACATGGATTGATGCAGTGTCAAGAGCCAAAACGATCATCAAGAAAGAGCTCAACATGGGAGATGGGCGAAACGGCCCAGTCACCCTCCACATCGCTGAACAATACGTCAAATACTTTGACTATTGGCTCAACTACAATGGCTTAAGGAAAATTTTCCTGGTACTATGCAAGTTTGACCAGTCCTGGTGAACCAGAGTTTGGCAGAAGTGCCACCTCATCAGACTCTACCCCTTCAGTCAAACAAGCTGGTCATACATGGTATCCCTTCACAGCCTTGAAGGCCTGGAGAGAGTACAGAACTCCCAATTGAACCAAAACACTGCATCCATGTCAGCTATAGCCTCCACCTCCTGACCACAGCAGCGAACTTCCATGTACTCACAAAACATGAACCAGAATAAGCCGTTGAGCAGCTCAACTCTAAGCGTGAATGGACTACACTGCATGATCTGCAGCTTGGAAGACCATTACTTCCTCAAACACCCTAAGAAGTCCCCAGGACCATGGGTAACCTTTCAAGGAGGAAAGTGGCAAGACAAACAGGGCAAAGGATACTGCATCGGCTACAATGGCCAAGAGAATGGCAGAGCCACAGTATGTGGCTACTGTCATGCCTGCTCACTCTGTGGTGAATCAGACCACAATGCCCAATGCCCTCACCCATGAGGAAATCTTTCCAATCGTAACACCCTTCTGGCACTGGGTCTGGACAAGGGAACTCAAGAATGCAGGTGTACTCGAAGAATACAAAGACATCCCAGCAGGCATAGAACATGGGTTTTTCATTGGGCTCAAGAACTACAAACTATCTAAAATGTTTGCCCTGCAAAATCACTGCACAGAACCAGAGCACTTGAACTTCCTACACGAGAAATACACTGAAAAAATACAACTAGAGAGACTCTCTAGAGGATACAAACTTGAAGAATTGCAAGAGCTAATTGGTGAGTATGAAGCACCAGAAAGAATACCAAACTAACAGAAATTCAAGGAAACTACTGAACGGTGCCACTGAGCATAGCCGAAACCCACCCTGGGAAACTCAGAGTCATAGTCAACCATTCATATCCCAGAACTAATGATCAAATTAATTTGCAGATATGAGAAGAGCAGATGAACACACAGTTGCCAATAGAAATAGATCCATCAATGACATCGATTAATGCAGTAATAGACTCCAAGAAATTCCAGTGTGCCTGGGGCACCTTTTCTGAATATTACCTGATGATAGCGAGAGCACCTCTTGGTACACAAGTAGCAGTATTCGATGTGGAAGCAGCCTTCAGAAACATCCCAGTCCATCCCACAGCATGCCCGTTCACTGTGATTCGCCTGGAAGATAAGATACATCTCGACCCATGTCTAAATTTTGGAGCATCGCCTTTGCCAGGAGTGTGGGGAAGGATAGCTGATGCTATGGTGGAGATCCTACTATCTAAAGGAGTCGAAGCATTGTTGAAATGGGTGGATGACTTCATCTTCTTCAGATTTCCAAATACAAATGGAATGGAGAAGGTGTTCATATACTCATATGATGAAAGCCTCATCTGAAAAGTAGCAGAGGCAGGCCATTCTGTAAGAATGAGGGGAAATGGACTGGATATAACCAGGCTATAGATTGTCATCTGGTGGGTTATAACCACAGCCACAAGACAGCACTGCCACCACCATAATAGTTATTCCAGCTAAAAGCTGAAAAAAATAATTTGGCACATAGCGCTAAAATTTTTTCATGAATTAGTACTTGAATGATCCTAAAATGGCTCCACATTCAATGACACATTCTCAGAACACTGCCACACCCCAAATAAGAAAATAGGGCCTCATGTCATGTATTTATGTTTTGATAGACTTTCCACTGGTCAATTAGCCCTGAAAAAAAAAAGATGTACTCAAAAAAAATATATCATTCATTTCATGGCTCCTCCCTGCACATACAGAAATTGTTTTGGCTGAATGTGTCACAGTGAATCAGGATGCACTTACCATGGGATTATAGCATTCCCAATATGGTAGGAAGAAATTTTTTAAAAATCTTCATTGAAATAGTATGAATTTTGCGAGTACATGGCTCCAGGAAGTCCAGAAATATCATATTGATATGTATTGTATAAATATATGATTTTTCAAGTCATTGAACTATCCAAGTTCTGTAGTATATAAAGAGAAAAACAATTTCGATGATTTTTCAGACATTGCCAGACCAAGCAGATGTTTGTGCTGATTCCATACTCATGCAATAAATTATTCAGCATAGGTCAACTTCACCTTTCCAAGTGCTGCAAAGTATCTTGAATTTTAGAAATACATTAGAATAATACATCATTTAATTTTATTAGTGTACAGTTCAATAGATATCTGGTAATACCAATATAAGTAAAAGTCCAAAGAAAAGTCGCAAGAAGAATGAGTGATACAGTGTATATTAGGTGTGGTCAACAATAGTACATGGAATATATGCATGTAGTAGCATATCGGTGTGGATCGGAAGGGCTGGAGCAGTAGTATTATATATTATATTTACTGTACAGCTGCTCTTGTATGGTCTGAGAGAGTAGAATAGTGTGTGGAGGGCAAACTACAGATGAGAATAGACAAAATACAGAGAAAATTTGATTAAATTGCACATACATGGTCCCTATGTAGCCGGATTGATATAAATATTCATACATATATTATAATTACCAAAATGAATGTATTCCAATGGTTGATGAAACATCGGATGGCCTGCATCGAGCAGCGGATGAATACCGAGCATGGTTTCTGCTGCTCAATTGAGGCGGACCGGCCAACCGAATGGTGATCGGGTGGCTGTGTCTCATCGTTTTTGACCTTTTACTGCCATCTCGCCACCCACCACGACTCTCCATGTGATGGAACAGCCATTCAAATGGCATATAAAGGTATGTAACACTATTATATGAACTCACCATTGTTTTTAGGCTTTTTTTTTGTACGGGAAGGGCGACGACAAGCCCCCAACGACGGCAACAACAACGACAGTGTACCGGACGACGACGAACACCATAGGGATGGACAGGGTATTGGAGGAACAGTGTGTATGCATGGGAGTACAATAGGATGTGGTACAAAAGAAATAAGGGACCAAAGGGGATGAGAGGAGGGCCAAATGGTATGAAGAGCAGACCACCAACAACATCGAGACACTGACAACCAATGACAGCGGCGACAGACAAGTCCTCTTGGGCATCGATGGATGACACAATGATGTACCGAATGCACTAAAAATCTCCCATATTGTAGCACTACCATGCCTGCCGCTGGCACAACCCTCCCCACCCAACATCAACTTCCCTCGCCCTACCCAGGACACCTACGCACCCCATGGCCATGCATCTCCCACTCTTTGAGTGGGAGAACATGGCTACAGATCCTGTTTTGCCCACTGACCCCGCCGTCACCCACCACCCACTCATCATCCCGACTCCTGCCCTGTCCATCGTGTAGCCAGTGCTATGGAGCTCCCAACACCCTTGAAGCCTCATCACCCCTGTTTTCGACAATGGGGAATGCAATTATGAGGTCAATTCGACCCCATTCTGGCTGCCTGCCATGGCACTGCGGTCGAATCCCACCCCCCCGCCATTATCGCCGTCCACCGGCAGGATATGGTCCTGAAAACTCCGGACAACATTGTCATTCGACAGAGGACCTCTGTCTGCGCTGAATGTCACCATACGCAGCCATGTCCAGTATGCGCATGCTGCCTGATGCCCTGCACAACGACAGGGGTTTTTTTTTAATATATATTTTTATGTATTTACTCAATATATATATATTAATATGCGCTCTTATTAAGCCTCTTTGGAGCAGTTGGTACTGTGCATGTCCTGTATTGCTGATGTGAGGTCTCGGGTTTGAGGACCGGTGTGAACCTTATTTTGCTCAGCACTGCTGTACCAAAAATGGTAATCCAACCATCGTCACTTCAATCTAGCTTTTTTTGGTGCCCGCTGGTCGGGGTGGTTGTGCGCAGTGGGTCGACCTGCTATGTAGGGTATGTATTATTTTTTTTGAGCCCATAGAGCAAGCAGGGCAGTGGGAATTCAGGCTACAATGACCTGCACCACCCAATACATCATTCTGCCAAAGAATTTGGCTGAATTGCTATTTTGGGAATTTTTGCCCTACATGCCAGCTGGCAATGGTGCCGGGTTTGGCTGTGTTGGCTGGGTATGAGTGTGAAACGGTTTGGGGTTTGGACTGGATATAACCAATGGGTTATATCCCTGCTAGGTGTTTTCTATAGAACTGGTTATAACCAGAGCTAACCAGGTATTCAAGTGGAAACAGGTGGCAGAGAAACTGGGATGGCCATGGGCACCAGCAAAATTCAGGGCCTTCAACATTGAGTTCACATATATTGGATTCCTATGGAACGTAGAGGAGAAAATGGTTCAATTACCCATGGAAAAGAAAGAGAAGTACAGAAAGAAACTAGAGGGTTGGACGAAAGGAGCCAAGAAGAGCCTTGAGGAGACAGAATCAATCATCAGCACACTCAACCATGTATGCCTCATCGTACCAGATGGCAGATCACGATTGCCAGCACTGTACAGATTCAAAAGCTCCTTTAAATCGAACAACAACAAATTTATATGCCACTCAGTTGCACAAACATTACATGAGGATGCAACATGGTGGAAGGACCAGCTAGGAAAAGACTTCATAGGGATCAGCATACAAAACCCTCCACCACCACTGGACCTCAGTCTGATGGTAGATGTGTCATTATCTTGGGGTATCAGACTAGTAATGAACGACAAATGGTTAGCATGGGAACTTTTTCAGGGATGGAAAACTGATGGAAGAGAGATAGGCTGGGTGGAGATGGTCGCCATCAAGCTAGCTCTATGCACCCTAAAATCAGCTGGGTACACCAATGTCCACATCAAGATACATTCAGATAACCAAGGCATTGTGGGAGCTCTCAAAGTGGGATACTCCAGGGGAACGCAACAAAATGATATACTCTGACGAATTGTCACACTCATGCAGCAGGAACAGATATGGCTGACAACAGAATGGATTCCGACGAAAGATAACCTGGCAGACAACCCCTCGAGGGGAAAATTCGGTCCATGCAAAGACCTGTTCCATCTCCCACTCAAAGTCCCAGCGCATCTAAAACCATATGTAGCAAATGCAATACAGTACAACAATGTTAGACTAGTATAAATAACATTATCCAAGTGAACAAACTAAAGTAGAATGCCTGAAACAAGTGCTGAAGGAAACAGCAATACAACCAAACAAATCCTTTGTGCAACCCCCATACTACAACAGCAAAACACTACAGCCCACACAAGACATCCCAATAGACATTAGAAGTCTGGACAGAATATTGGAAGAAGCAAGAAAGTGCAGGCCACTAGCAAATTGGAGAAAGGTGTCACCACTGACCTTAAGGAAATCCTTAGGTGCGCAACAGAAAATAGATGAACAGACATGGGCTAAGAACCATAACAGAAATACACACCCCAAAGCTCAGAACAGACCCAACAAGAACAGAAACTGCAAAGATCAATGACATAATAGCCAAAGCCTGGGCGAAGAGCACATGAAATAAGCACTGCATACCTGGATTTCTGTGACAAGCACAACATCGAATTGAAGAACAGATTCCCAGCATCAGATCACATCCTGTGTGCCTTTGCTACCTCCTTTGCAGGAAAGGGTTAATACGAGCCTTCTGTTACGATTTATTGACTTTTTTCATATTTCTAGTCTTATCTCATCTTATCGGCGTAATCACGCTTATGTGCAATCACCACCATATCACCGTATCAACTTCAACAAAACTTTCATGATGGACAACGCATGATGTTGCGTGCTCGTCGCCCGACTTGCACGCCTTTTGACTTCGATAAAACTTTTGTATCTAATAATAGCACTTACACTTTAGTATTTAAGTAGCTACGATTTCTCTGTACAACCTCAGCTTCGAGCTAAGGTTTACCAACACATAAATCTTACTTGTCTGCTCGCTTGCTGAGAGCCTCTCTGTAAGCACCTCTTTCATCACCTCGAGATCATCCGAGGCATTGCCAAAGTGATTGTCCGAATGCGAGACAGCTTAGCAATCGCCCGACTTCGAGTCACGTGGAAGTCGGCCCTAACAATTAGCTCGAAGCTTCCCTCACCCTTCCACGATGCCAGACGCAGGAAGGATTCCATATGCCCTTACAACAAACCCCTGACCTTTCCACAGAAACAACGAGTAACCTTGCTATAGCCCTCTTTACAATAGCAGGAGTTATTGGAATGACAACCACAGTCGCGACTATCTACTACAGAAACTGAGAGTAGTTTGAACACCACGGAATTACCTTTCAAAGAGGACGACTAATTTACCCACCCCTGACACTCCCTTGCTTCTACAATCCTCCCTACAATGTTCCGACATACCCCATGAGCTACACCGTCTACGGACAGGAGTCCTACGAGACGCCCCCAGAGTCGCCGACCTGGGACCTTCAGGGCCCCCTCACCGACTATTTCGTCGAATGAAGAAGAAGAATGCCAAGCCCAGTGGCTGGCCCTTCCAGAACCTGGCACTCCTCTGAGGATGCCAGAAGTACTCCCTCTTTCGAGGGAAGTATCGAGGAGCTCATTAGAGCCTATCATGGAATTGGAATGGAACCCCTGGAGGATGCCAGGAGAGAACTGGAGCGAAGCCTCCGACCGATACCTATGGCCGAGGTTGCCCAGCCCCGACCAGATAGTGAGACCCTCCCCCAGACGAACCCTCCACCGACACCCCCTCATGTGCTTCATCAGAGGGACGAAGATCAACTCCGGAATATGATTCAGAGGAGAGCCGAAGAAGGGCTCACCTACCAGGACCCTCGAGACTTCACCGCCCCCACCGCACCTACCAGGTCGACTACAGTGCATCTACGCCGACAGTTATACTCTCCTCCTCCGATCCCGATTCCCCCGCCCCCAAGTCCCCCGAACCTTATATCCTTCGAGGAAGAGGAGCAGAGACTCCGTTTGCCAGCCCCACCCCCTCCAGTTCAACATCCACCACACCCTCGCTCAACCGCCATGACCCAGGGTTCTATGCTGAGCTCCGGCGATGACGCCTACGAATCCGCTACATCGGGCAGCCTTCGTACCAGCAAAGAAGGAGAGTTGGAGAATCCCCGCTCGCATACAGCATTCGACAACACGAGGAGGACCCAGATGCCCCCCCTAGAGATCCCAGAAGCGAGCGACGCCTTGCCCTATGAGAGATCAAGAGCAGTCCCTTCCACCTGGGAACTCCAGACAGAGCCTGGCCGTCCCTCTCCCCATCCCAGCGAATGGCCCACAGAACCTATCGGTCCCAGGCCTGGGCCCTACGAAGGGCAGACTATCTACGACGAGGAGGAGTCGATGAGACTCAGGAGGAGCACCGCCACTGCTTCGACCTTCAACCCAACGAAGAGCTATGGTGGTACGAGCTCAACTACGGCCCCATACCAGGGGTACACGTCCCCCATCTACGAGCAAGGACCGAGCAGGAGGAGCGAGTCCTCAATCGCCAACTGGCAGCTATACTCGCTGCCTGGAGAAGAGATGAGGCCGACCGCGCCAAGCTATCCCGAATACGACTGGCCCAGGCCAATGCCCGACTCACCACCGACCGACTGGAGGCGCCAGAACCAGGCTTGGAAGGGGACGAGTAGACTCTTTGCCAGATCAGGACAAGCAGGGTCAAGCGACATCCCTGTCGACCTCCCCGACGTCGACCCCAAAGTAGCGCGTCGACAAGCAGAAGAAGCAGAAGCAGAAGCCAGAAGGCAGGAGCACCGGGATAAGCAGGCAGCCTTCCCGGGGCTTGTCAATGAATTAGCAAAAACACTGTTGGAAGCAAGAAGCTTTGCACTCGCCAATGGTCTACCCCTCCCTCCCGAGTTAGAGGACCCCGACCGATGCTGAGGGCAACCCGCAGCACCTGCCCCGAAAAGGTGGGGCAGCCCCACTCATCGAACTGACAGGTGGTCGATCCCAAGGCCGCCACCCAAGAACAATCCCCCCGACCCGCCAGACTGGCCATCAGGGGATGCAGATGAATAGGCTCCCTGGCTACAGGTGAAGCCTACCCTGATCCGACTCCCCGCCGACTTTGAAGGAAAAGGGGACGATATCCACCGATTCACGGGAGCTTGCGAGGAATATTTCTCAATATTCTGAGCATACTACCCCACCCACGCCAACAAGATTCTCTTCGCCACCTCCCTCTTCGGCAAGAGACCCCAAGGATGGTGGCCCCAGTACCGCCTTCAGTTCCGAAGTGATGCTGAAGGACGGTACCGATATTGCTCATGGGACGACTTTAAAGCCGCCCTACAGGTCGAATACGGAGACCCCGCCCTCCAAGAAGTCATGGAGAAGCAGATGAACGACCTCCGCATGACCGGCACAGTGGCCAAGTACTTCCGCAAATTGGAAGAACTGGGCCGCCAAGCCGACCAACTTCGTGATCTAGGACCCCGAGGTGCTCTGGTCTGGGCCATACGACGAGGAGTACCCGCCTCCTACACCGACTCCATCGCTGACCTCGGAGTCATGATACCCTCAACCTACGCAGAGTGGAAGCAGCGCATCTGCAGCATCTATGACGAAAAGGTGCGAAAACAGGCCTTCGACCACATAGGCCACTATGACAAGTCGGCCAGCAACAAATCCGCTGGTAATACCCCGAAAGGTAATACCGGTGCGACAAGTTCCTCGGCCGATAACCCTGCCAGCAAAGGGTCGTCAGGAGGAGGATGGACCACCTACGGAGGGGCCGGCGAGCCAATGGACATAGACCACCTCAAGAAGGAGGGCAGGTGCTTCAATTGCGGAGGAAAGGGGCACCTAGGAAAGGATTGCAAGAAGCCGAAGCGGCCTAGAGACCTGAAAAGTGGGCGATATATGACGGCCCAACTTCGGATGATGCTAACAGAGGCCGAGGAGCATGATAAGGAGGAACATGGACACAGTCATGAGGAGAAGACGCCCTCGACGTTGAAGATTGAGGAGGTAAAAGGCAAGGCCGAGAAGTGAGTGATTCCACTTCCTCGGCCCAATCCTCCTCTCTGGGCGGTCGGTCATCGGGTCCCGCTGTGCGGACTTTACCTGATTGTACATCATTTTTACGTACGTCTACTTGTGTATCAGAGCATTCGAATATACCCGCATTCATGCTTTCACCCGAGACCACCCCAAAAGAATCACAACGAATTCAGACTCCGTCCGAAAAAATCTATAAAATCCCCCAGAAGCGAAGCGAGACTCATCCCCCTCCTTCGCTAACACTCTCCGTCCCAGAACTCCTCACCCTCCAGGACCTTCAGACTCGATGGGGACCAGAGTTCATCCAAACAATGTCGGGGATCTCCAAGTCCTTAGGGACGAAGGGGGTTCTCCCCGAACTGGCCAAGCCCGTCGTCGCTGAAAAGAAACCTCAAGACGAAGGCAGGGGTATGGGGTCGATGCCTGGTGACCTTACCCGCAACGATTTGCCTTGCGCTCGAGGGTCGTCACAGATACACGACTCCCTCTCCCCCTGCCTGGAAGAAGAAGCGGAGGGTTGCAGCTCTCGTCATTCTCTCGGAGACATCACGCCGATCGAGACAGTGCCCCCTTTGTTCCCGACCCCAAAGGAAGAAGTTGTCACAAGAAAGGATAGGGATCCGGGACAGGCGCCGAAGGACCTGATGGTAATGTGGGAGCACGGTTCATGCGACAAGAATGCGACGTGCACGACTCCCTCCGTTCGTCCTGACGAGCCCTTCGGTCACTCCAGGAGCGACCCGCTCCCCAAACCCCCGAATCCTGATGAAAACGCCGGAAGCGGGCGATCCCTGGGGAAGGAGCATGCCCCAGCCAGGGAGACCCCTCGAAGGCCCCCGACCGTCGAAGGATCAAGCAGGATTCCAGCATCGGATGCGCGATGCTCACGGGTCCGGAATACCACCATGGTCAAGGTTCCTGACAAAGAAGACGATATGGCATTCAAGATGTCACAAGCCAAGGTGCAAGCGAAGAAGGAAGAAGAACCGTTGGAGGTGAGGCGTTCCGAATCAAGTCCAGTGAGTGTTTCCCCCCCGAAGTCCACCTGGTTCAAGCTGTTTGGCATGGACTGGACCCTTCGGGCTGTCAAGGAAGCACGCACAGATTCGGAAGCCTTCGCTTCACTCCACCTCTGGGCTCATAAAGATAAGATCAACGAAATCGACGATCACCTATTGAGTTCTCTGAGAATGGAAGGAGAGGAAGCCCAGGAGAAGCTATACGAATTAAGCCAACCCATTCGATACCAGCAACGAGTAAGCACCAAGGGCATCCGAGAGTTATTCCTCAACGTACAACTCGAAACGCTGGAGAACTGCCAGACCCTCAAAGCCCAAGCATTAGTCGACAGTGGATGCACCGGGAGTACCATAAGCGAGACCTACGTCAAGAAGTATGGACTCGTCACCTGGCCGGCCCCCACCCCGATCTCTGTCTACAACGCCGACGGAACCCGCAACAAGGCAGGGGAGATCACCGAATTCGTAGAAGTACGGATGACCATGGGAGGTCACTCCGAAAGAATTGACTTTGCCATCACCAACATCAGCAAAGGCAACATCTTCCTAGGGCACGACTGGCTTCTCCGCCACAACCCGGTCATCAATTGGACCACCGGCAAAGTCATATTCGCCCGATGTCAATGCCAGAAGAATCCCTTCCCACTCCCAGATGCCGACCCCGAAGACCCCTGGGATGAAGAGCTAGAAGAAGGCAAAACCATCTTAATGGTTGACCTTAGAGAAGAACTAGAGATTTGTGCAGTACATCACGCAAATGACCTAGCTGCCAAGGCCGCGGAGGGAAAGGCGAAGAAGACCTTCGAAGAAATGGTTCCGCCCCAATATCGCGAGTTCCAAGACCTGTTCTCTAAAGAAAACTTCGATGAATTACCAGAACAGAAGCCATGGGACCACACAATCAAGTTGATTCCAAACTCCAAGTCAACTCTCAACTGCAAGGTCTACCCCCTCAATCGACATGAGCAAGAGGAGCTCGATAAATTCCTGGACGAGAACCTTGAGTCCGGCCGAATCCGACCATCCAAGTCACCCTTCGCTTCCCCCTTCTTCTTCGTTAAAAAGAAGGATGGTTCCCTCTGACCTGTACAAGACTATTGTAAACTCAATGAGATGACGATCAAGAACCGATATCCACTACCTCTCATCTCCGAACTTATGGACAAACTCCGTGGAGCCAAGTATTTCACCAAGTTGGACGTCCGATGGGGCTACAATAATGTCAGGATCAAACAAGGGGATGAGGCCAAAGCCACCTTCTGGACCAACCGAGGGCTATTCGAACCTACCGTTATGTTCTTCAGATTGACCAACTCGCCCGCGACCTTCCAGTGGATGATGAACGACATCTTCCATGATCTCATCATGGAAGGCAAAGTGACGATTTACTTGGATGACATCCTTATCTTCTCTAAGGATCTCCAGGAGCACCGACGAATCGTCAAAAGGGTACTCCAACGCTTAAGGGAACACAAACTCTTCCTCAAAGCGGAGAAGTGCGAGTTCGAGGTCCTCGAGACCGAATACCTCGGCGTCATCATCAGTGAAGGCTCTGTCCGGATGGACCCCATCAAGGTCAAGGGGATTACGGAATGGCCCACGCCCACCAAGAAGAAGGAGTTGCAATCCTTCTTGGGCTTTACAAATTTCTATCGGAAATTCATCAAGGACTATTCCAAGATCGTACACCCTATGACCCAGCTCACCAGCAATGCACCATGGGTATGGGGCACCGCCCAAAATGAGGCATTCCAACGCCTGAAGAAGCAAATGGCCGAGGATGTAGTGCTCGCCCTTCCTAAGGAAAATGGGAGATTCCGAGTGGAGGCTGACTCTAGTGAAGGAGCAGTCGGTGCCGTCCTTAGTCAAGAACAGGACGGAAAGTGGAGACCAGTCGCGTTCCTATCTAAAGCGCTCACCGTCACTGAGTGAAATTACGAAATTTACGATAAGGAACTTCTACCAATTATGCTTGCTCTTGAAGAGTGGAGGCATTATCTGATGGGTGCTGCAGAAGACTTTGAGATCTGGACAGATCATCAGAACCTTCAATATTTCCGCCAGCCCCAAAAGCTCAATCGTCGTCAAGCTCGGTGGGTTACCGAACTTGCAGAATATCACTTCACACTGCATCACAAGCCGGGTGCTTCGAACTGAAAAGCCGACCTTCTATCCAGACGAGATGATCACGACCAGGGGAAGAAGGACAATGATGACGTTGTAGTCCTCCAACCCGAACATTTCCAAGCTATGATCATGCCCACCACCAGCGAAACTCACCAGCGTGTAAAGGACATCACTCGTAACCACGACAAGTGGGACCAGGGAATTCAAAACTCCCTTGACCATGAACGAGGCATATCCGAGAAGGAGGGACTTCTTTACTATGATGGACGGATCTACATTCCCAGGGATGACAAACTCAGAGGCGAGATCATTGCCTCTCACCATGACCATATCACGGCCGGACATCCCGGGATTGAGAAAACCAAGGAGCTGGTCCAAAGAGAGTTCTGGTGGCCCAAACTCAAACAAACGGTGGAGAAGTATGTCAAAGCATGTGAAGCATGTCAACGAACGAAGACGGACACTCATCCTAAGGCTGCGCCCCTTCACCCCAACGAGGTCCCTTCCGAACCATGGAGTCATATATCCGTTGACATGATCACCGGATTACCTGAATCTAACGGCTATGACGCCATTCTAGTAATCGTCGACAGATTCTCCAAGGAGATAATCCCGATCGCTTGTAATGTAGAACTCACATCCGAAGGATGGGCCAAACTGCTACGCGACCACGTATATGCTCGACACAGAATGCCCAAGACTGTAATCTCTGATCGAGGACCTCAGTTCGTATCTAAGTTCATGTTAGAACTCCTTAGACTCCTCGACATCATGCCAAACGCATCCACTGCCTTTCATCCCCAGACCAACGGCCAAACTGAGCGGGCCAACCAGGAGATCAACAAATACCTCCACATCTTTATCAATCACCGACAGACAGACTGGAGCGAATGGCTCGCCTTAGCAGCATTTGCCCACAATAACCGTGTTCATTCGGCCACAGGCCAAACCCCCTTCTTCACCAACTACGGAGTGAACCCCCGAGTCCTACCGGACTCCATCCAAACGAATGCCTTCACCAACCCTTCAGCTAAGTCGTTCGCAGAAAACATGCAGGAAGTCCACCGCCAAGCAAAAAGGGCACTAGAGGAGGCTGCAGGCAAGATGAAGGCCCAATACAACAAAAAGAAAAGGGATGCTGTCGACTATGCCATCGGAGACCATGTATGGCTAGATGCGACGAACCTCCATCTCCCCCACCCCAAGAAGAAACTCGATGACAAGCGCATAGGCCCATTCCTGATACTGGAAAAGACCAGCGCTTCCGCCTATAAGTTGAAACTTCCCCCACATTGGAAAATCCACCCATGCTTCAACGAAAAACTACTCACCCCATACGTACCGCCGGCATTCCCTAATCAGGAACAACCTCCCCCACCCCCACCTGACCTCATTGAAGATGAGGAAGAATACGAGGTTGAAGAAGTCCTGGACTCTCGTACACGATGAGTCTGAGGCAAGAAGGGACAAAAATCATGACTCGTAACGGACTACTTTGTCAAATGGAAAGGTTGGACCCGAGAACACAACTCTTGGGTATGAGAAGATGACATGGCCAATGCTCAAGAAGCCATCCAAGATTACAAAAACAGCATTTCCGAAACAAGGACCATCGTGACTGCGCGCAAGGTCATCGATAGATCGGAAAAGGCCGTCAAACGAGTAATCGACCGTGACTACCGAGAGAACCAAGCCACAGGTGGTTGGAGCATGTTCTACCAAGTAGAACGAGTCGACGGAAGGAAGTTCTGGATCAAAGAGCCCGACTGCGAAACTTGGAAGGCGCTCATCGACAATTACTGGGCAAGAGAAAGCGAGAAGGAAGTAACCAACTGCATACTCTGCAATCAGGAAGAAGAAGACGACGAACCATGGGAAGAGGACATAGGGCAGTCGGGACAACTGCCTTAACGAGAGGGTAATGTTATGATTTATTGACTTTTTTCATTTTTCTAGTCTTATCTCATCTTATCGGCGTAATCACGCTTACATGCAATCACCACCATATCACCGTATCAACTTCAACAAATCTTTCATGATGGACAACGCATGATGTTGCGTGCTCATCGCCCGACTTGCATGCCTTTTGACTTCGATAAAACTTTTGTATCTAATAATAGCACTTACACTTTAGTATTTAAGTAGCTATGATTTCTCTGTACAACCTCAGCTTCGAGCTAAGGTTTACCAACACATAAATCTTACTTGTCTGCTTGCTTGCCGAGAGCCTCTCTGTAAGCGCCTCTTTCATCACCTCGAGATCATCCGAGGCATTGCCAAAGTGATTGTCCAAACGTGAGACAGCTTAGCAATCGCCCAACTTCGAGTCATGTGGAAGTCGGCCCTAACACCTTCCATATCCAACATAACCTCCAATATACAGATTCTATCAGACTAAAGTACATGCTTATCGGTCTAGACAAACAAGCCCCAGAGGACAGCAAACAGACAGAATGTGTTAGGGCCGACTCCCACATGACTCGAGGTCGGGCAATTGCTAAGCTGTCTTGCATTCAGACAAACACTTTTGCAACGCCTCGGATGATCTCAAGGTGATGAAAGAGGCGCTTACTGGAGAAGCTCTCGGCAAGCGAGCAGACAAGTAAAGTTTATGTGTAGGTAAACCTTAGCTCGAAGCTGAGGTTGTACAGTGAAGCGTAGCTACTTAAATACTGAAGAGTCGGTACTAATAATAGCTACGAAAGTTTTGTAGAAGTCAAGAGGCATGCTGGTCAGGCGACGAGCATGCAATATCATGCGTTGTCCATCATGAAAGTTTTGTCGAAGTTGATATCGGTGATGAGGTGGCGATAGTGCATAAGCGTGATGACACCGATAAGATATGATAAGACTAAAAAAAGGAAAAAAGTGAATAAATCGTAACATTACCCTCTCGTTAAGGCAGACATCCTGACTGCCCTAGGGTTCACTCGGCGGTTCCTCTTGTGCCTTCATATACTCTTTTCTCCAATAGTCGTCGATGTAATCTCTCCAATGCTTGTCGTTTGGGGAGGGATTTTCGACCCAGAAGGTCCTTCCATCTTGTCTTAAGACCCTATATGAGATGATATCATTGACGTATCAATGGTCGAGTATCTCCTTCAATGTCTTTTCCGATCTGTCAATAACCTTTCGGGTGGTTATGACAGTTCGTGTTTCAGAGACTTCGTTCTTGTAGTTGGCAATGGCTTCTTGCGCATTTGCCATATCCTCTTCTCATACCCAAGAATTGTGTTCTTGTGTCCAACCCTTCCACTTGACGAAGTAGTCGGTTATGATACACGATTTTTGTCCCTTCTTGCCATGGACCCAGCGAGTGTGTGAGTCTAGGACTTCCTCTACTTCGTATTCTTCCTCATCTTCAATGAGGTCAGGCGGAGGGGGTGGAGGTTGTTCTTGGTTGGGGAACGCTGGTGGTACGTATGGCGTTAGAAGTTTTTCATTGAAGCGTGGGTGTATCTTCCAATGGGGTGGAAGTTTAAGTTTATAGGCAGAT
The DNA here is from genome assembly GCA_030407015.1 of Armillaria fumosa. Lineage (NCBI taxonomy): Eukaryota > Fungi > Basidiomycota > Agaricomycetes > Agaricales > Physalacriaceae > Armillaria > Armillaria fumosa. The sequence continues at coordinate 3,772,875 of JAUDYM010000002.1, read as the reverse complement.
GCGCCGGCCTTTTCTAGAACTAGGAAGGGTCTGTTAGGGCCGACTCTCACGTGACTCGTGGTCAGGCAATTGCTAAGCTGTCTCGTGTTCGGACAATCACTTATGCAATGCCTCGGATGACTTCGAGGTGATGAAAGAGGCGCTTACAGAGTAGGCTCTCAGCAAGCGAGCAGACAAGTAAGATTTATGTGATGGTAAACCTTAGCTCAAAGCTGAGGTTGTACAATGAAATGTAGCTACTTAAATACTAAAGCGTAGGGGTTATTAATAGGTACTGAAGTTTTGTCGAAGACGAGAGGCGTGCTGGTCGGGCGACAAGCATGCAATATCATGTGTTGTCCATCATGAAAGTTTTGTTGAAGTTGATATCGGTGATGAGGTGGTGATAGCATGTAAGCGTGATGACACCAATAAGATATGATAAGACTAGAAAAATGAAAAATGTGAATAAATCGTAACATTACCCTCTCGTTAAGGCAGATGTCCTGACTGCCCTAGGGTGTGTCGTCTTCTTCTTCTTGGTCGCACAGTATGCAGTCTGTGACCTCCTTTTCGCTCTCTCTGTGCCAGTAGTCATCGATGAAGGTTTTCCAAACTTCGCAATCAGGTTCCTCAATCCAAAATCTCTTTCCATCAGTGCGTTCCACTTGGTAGAACATGCTCCATCTGCCCGTGGCTTGGTTTTCTCGATAGCTGCGATCGACTATTCGTTTGATGGTTTTCTCCGATCTGTCAATGACCTTGCGTGCGGTCACGATGGCTTGTGTCTCGGAGATACTGTCTTCGTAGTCTTTGATGGCTTCTTGGGCGTTAGCCATGTCGTCTTCTCGTACCCATGAGTTGTGTTCTCATGTCCAGCCTTTCCATTTGACGAAGTAATCTGTTACGAGTCATGATTTCTGTCCTTTCTTGCCTCGGACTCGTTGTGTACGGGAGTCCAGGACTCCTTCAATCTCGTATTCTTCCTCATCTTCAATGAGGTCAGATGGAGGAGGGGGAGGTTGTTCCTGGTTAGGGAACACTGGCAGTATGTAGGGGGTCAGCAGCTTCTCGTTGAAGCGTGGATGGATTTTTCAATGCAGGGGGAGTTTCAGCTTATAGGCGGAAGCACCGGTCTTTTCCAGTATCAGGAATGGGCCGACGTGCTTGTCGTCGAGCTTCTTTTTTGGACGGGGGAGATGGAGGTTCGTCGCATCCAGCCATACATGGTCTCCGATGGTGTAATTGATGGTGTCCCTTTTCTTTTTATCATATTGGGCCTTCATCTTGCCCGCAGCTTCCTCTAGTGCCCTTTTTGCTTGGCGGTGTACTTCCTGCATGTTTTCCGTGAACGACTTGGCCGAAGGGTTGGTGAAGACGTTCATCTGGATGGAGTCTGGTAGGACTCGGGGGTTTACTCCGTAGTTGGTGAAGAAGGGGGTTTGGCCTGTGGCCGAGTGAACGCGATTGTTGTGGGCGAATGCTGCTAAGGCGAGCCATTCGCTCCAGTCTGTCTGTCAGTGATTGATAAAGATGCGGAGGTATTTGTTGATCTCCTGGTTGGCCTGTTCCGTTTGGCCATCGGTCTGGGGGTGAAAAGCTGTGGATGCATTGGGCATGATATCGAGGAGTTTGAGGAGTTCCGTCATGAACTTGGAGACGAACTGTGGTCCTCAATCGGAGATTACCGTCTTGGGCATTCCACGGCGGGCATAGACGTGGTCTCATAGTAATTTTGCCCATCCCTCGGAGGTGAGCTCCACATTGCAGGTGATCGGGATCATTTCTTTTGAAAACCTGTTGACAATTACCAGAATGGCATCATAGCCGTTGGACTCAGGGAGTCTGGTAATCATGTCGACGGAAATATGAGTCCACGGCTCTGAGAGGACTTCATTAGGATGGAGGGGGGTGGCTTTAGGGTGAGTATCTGTCTTCATTCGCTGGCATGCTTCACATGCCTTGACGTATTTCTCTACTGTCTGTTTGAGTTTCGGCCACCAGAACTCTCTTTGGACGAGTTCTTTGGTTTTTTCAATCCCTGGGTGTCCCGCCGTGATGTGGTCGTGATGAGAGGCAATGATTTCCCCTCTGAGCTTATTATCTCATGGAACGTAGATTCGTCCATCGTAATATAGGAGCCCTTCCTTTTCAGAGATGCCTCGTTCGTGATCGAGGGAATTTTGGATGCCTTGGTCCCAGTTATCATGATTCCTGGTGAGGTCCTTGACACGTTGGTGAGTCTCGCTCATGGTGGGCATGATCATTGCCCGGAAGTGTTCTGGTTGAAGGACGACAATGTCATCGTTGTCCTTCTTTCCTTGATCGTGATCGTCCCTTCGGCTTAGCAGGTCGGCCTTACGATTGGAAGTGCCGGGCTTGTGATGTAGTGTGAAGTGGTACTCAGCCAGTTCAGTGACCCACCGGGCTTGACGACGGTTCAACTTTTGGGGCTGACGGAAATATTGTAGATTTTGATGATCGGTCCATATCTCAAAATCTTCCGCTGCACCCATCAGGTAATGTCTCCACTCCTCCAGTGCGAGCATGATCGCCAGGAGTTCCTTGTCATAGATCTCATAATTGCGTTCGGTGACAGTCAGCGCTTTGGAAAGAAAAGCAACTGGTCTCCATTTTCCATCCTGTTCTTGACTAAGGACTGCACCGATTGCTCCCTCGCTGGAGTCTGCTTCCACTCGGAATTTCCCCTGCTCCTTTGGTAATGCCAGTACCACATCTTCGGCCATCTGTTTCTTTAATCGTTGGAAGGCCTCATTTTAGGCTGCTCCCCAGGTCCAGGGAGCATTGCCGGTGAGCTGGGTCATTGGTCGTATGATCTTGGAGTAGTCCTTTATGAACTTTCGGTAGAAATTCGTAAAGCCCAAGAAGGATTGTAACTCCTTCTTTTTGGTGGGTGTGGGCCATTCCGTTATCCCTTTAATCTTGACGGGGTCCATTCGGACGGATCCTTCGCTGATGATTACCCCGAGGTATTCGGTTTCCAGTACTTCGAACTCGCACTTTTCAGCCTTGAGGAACAATTTGTGTTCCCTTAGGCATTGTAGGACCCGTTTGACTATTCATTGGTGCTCTTCTAGGTCTTTGGAAAAGATCAGGATATCATCAAGATAGATGGTGACCTTCCCTTCCATGATAAGATCGTGAAAGATGTCGTTCATCATCCACTGGAAGGTTGCTGGTGAATTTGTGAGACCAAAAAACATGACGGTCAGCTCGAAAAGCCCTCGGTTAGTCCGGAAGGCGGCCTTGGCTTCGTCTCCTTGCTTGATGCGAACATTATTGTATCCCCAGCAGACATCCAATTTTGTGAAATACTTGGCACCGTGGAGCTTATCCATGAGTTCGGATATAAGCGGGAGGGGATATCGATTTTTTATCGTCATCTTGTTCAGTTTTCAGTAGTCCTGAACGGGCCTTAGCGATCCATACTTTTTCTTTACGAAGAAGAAGGGGGAGGCGAAGGGAGATTTGGAGGGTCGGATACGACCAGACTCCAGGTTCTCATCGAGGGACTTGTCGAGCTCTTCCTGTTCATGGTGATTGAGTGGGTAGACCTTACAATCGAGGGTAGACTTGGCGTTAGGAATTAGCTCGATCGCATGGTCCCACAGTTTGCGTTCCGGTAATTCATCAAAGTTCTCCTTGGAGAAGAGATCTTCATATTCGCGGTACTGGGGTGGGACCATCTCTTCAAAGGTCTTTTTGGTCTTTCCTTCAGCGGCCTTGGCAGCTAAGTCATTGGCGTGATGCACTGCGCGAATGTTTAGCTCCTCTCTAAGGTCGACCATCAAGATGGTTTCTCCCTCCTCTAGCTCTTCGTCCCATGGGTCCTCCGGGTCGGCGTCAGGGAGTGGGAACGGGTTCTTCTGGCACTGGCACCGGGCAAATATGATTTTGCTGGTGGCCCAATTGATGATGGGATTGTGTCGGAGAAGCCAGTCGTGTCCAAGAAAGATATCGCCTTTGCCTATATTGGTGACGGCGAGGTCGATTCTTTCGCTATGACCCCCTATCGTCATCCTCACTTCCACGAATTCTGTGATACTTCCTGCTTTGTTGCGTGTCCCATCGGTGTTGTATACAGAGATTGGGGCCAGTGCAGGTCGGGTAACAAGTCCATACTTCTTAACGTAGTTCTCACTTATGGTACTCCCCGTGCACCCACTGTCGACTAGGGCTTGAGCCTTGAGCATCTGGCAGTTTTCTAGTGTCTCGAGCTGTACGTCGAGGAATAGCTCTCGGATGCCTTTGGTGGACATTTGGCATTGATATCGAATTGGTTGGCTCAATTCGTAGAGCTCTTCCCGTGCTTGTTCCCCCTCTTTCTGAAGCGAGGCGAGAAGTTCATCGTCGATCTCGTTGACCTTCTCTTTATGCGCCCAAAGGTGGAGCGAGGCAAGTGCTTCTGAATCTGTGCGTGCTTCCCTGACAGCCCAAAGGGTCCAGTCCGTGCCAAACGGCTTGAACCAGGTGGACTTCGGGGTGGAAACACTCACTGGACTTGATTCGGAACGCCTCGCCCTCAACGATTCTTCTTCCTTCTCCTGTTGCGCCTTGGCTTGCATCATTTTGAATGACGTATCGTCCTCCTCATCAGGGACCTCGACGAGGGTGGTCTTCCAGACCCATGGGCATCGCGCATCCGATGCTGGAATCCCTCTTGATCCTTCGAGGGCCGGGGGCCTAAGAGGGTCTCCCCTGGTTGGGGCATGCTCCTTCCCCAGAGGTTGCCCGCTTTCGGCTGTTTCATCAGGATTCGGGGGTTTGGGGAGCAGGTTGCTCCTGAAGTGACTGGAAGGCTCATCAGGACGAACAGAGGGAGTTGTGAGCGTTGCGTTCTTGTTGCATAAACCGTGCTCCCACGTTACTCCCAGGTCCTTTGACACCTGTCCCAGATCCCTATCCTTTCTTGCAACATCTTCTTCCATTCAGGTTGTGGACGAAAGGGGCGCTTTCTCAATCGGTGTGACGTCTCCGAGAGAACGATGAGAGCTGCAACCTTTCGTTTCTTCTTCCAGGCAGGGGGAGAGGGGGTCATGTATCTGCGACGGCCCTCGAGCGCGAGGTGAATCGTTGCGGGCAAGGTCGACAGGCATCGACCTCATACCCCTGTCTTCGTCTTGAGGTTTCCGTTCAGTGATGATGGGCTCAGCCGGTTTGGGGAGTACCTCCTTTGTCCCTAAGGACTGGGAGATCCCCGACATTGTTCGGATGAACTCCGGTCCCCATCGAGTCTGAAGGTCCTGGAGGGTGAGGAGTTCTGGGACAGAAAGTGTAAGCGAAGGAGGGGGATGAGTCTCGCTTCACTTCTGGGGGATTATATATGCCTTTTTAGGCGGAGTCTGAATTTTTTGTGATTCTTTTGGGGTGGTCTCAGGTAAACTTGTAAATGTGGCAGCTGGTATATTTGAATGCTCAAGAACAGATGACGTACATAAAATATGTATACAATCAGGTAATGTCCGCACAGCAGGACCCGATGACTGACCACCCAGAGAGGAGGATTGGGCCAAGGAAGTGGAATCACTCACTTCTCGGCCTTGCCTTTTACCTCCTCAATCTTCGATGTTGAGGGCGTCTTCTCCTCGACCTTCTCTTCGTGCGAATGTCCATGCTCTTCCTTATCGTGCTCCTCGGCTTCCATTAACATTGTGCGAAGTTGGGCCGTCGTATATCGCCTGCTTTTTGGGTCTCTAGGCCGCTTCGGCTTCTTGCAATCCTTTCCCATGTGCCCCTTTCCTCCGCAATTGAAGCATCGGCCTTCCTTTCGAAGGCGATCTATATCCATTGGTTCTCTAGCTCCTCCGTAAGTAGTCCACCCTGATCCTGATGACCCCTTGCTGACGGGTTTGTCAGCCAAGGAACTTGTCATGCTGGAAGTTCCTTTGGAGGAGCTTCCGGCGTGTTGGTTCTTTGGTCGGTCGACGTACCCGATCTTGTCGAAGGCTGTTTTGCGGGCCTTCTCATCATATATGCTGCAGATTCATCGTTTCCATTCAGCGTAGGTGGAAGGAATCATGATGCCTAGGTTCGTGATGGAGTCGGTATAGGATTTGGGGACTCCCCGGTGGACTGCCCTGACAATGGCGCTTTGTGGGCCGAGGTCGGCGAGTTGGTCGGCTTGTCGGGCCAGCTCTTCAAGGCATCTGAAATACTCGGACATGGTTCCCGTCATTTTGAGTTCGTTCATGTGCCACTCCATGACTTCTTGGAGCGCAGGGTCCCCATACTTGACCTTAAGGGCGGCCTTGAATTTGTCCCAGGAGAAGTATCGGTATCGTCCTTCGGTTTCGCTCCAGAACTGGTATCGGTACTGTGACCACCAGCCCTGGGGCTTCTCGCCGAAGAGTGATACTGCGAATAGAATCTTGTTTGCATGAGTGGGGTAGTAGGCTCTGAAGACGGCGAAGTAGTCTTCACATGCCCCGGTGAAGTGATGGATGTCGCTGCTTTTTCCGTGAAAGTCTCCGGGCATTCGAATTAGTGTTGGCTTTACCTGAAGCCATGGATCCTGTTCCTGGGCATCACCAGAGGGCCAGTATGGGGGATCTGGGGGGTTATATCGGGGAGGTGGTCGAGGGACTGACCACCTGTCGGTGTGATGGGTTGGGCTTCCGTACCTTCTAGGGACTGGCGCCGCGGGGCATCCCCGGGGTTGGGGTTGATTGGGGACGTCCTGGAGTTCCTTTGGGATGGGTAGGTTGTGGGCGAGAGCGAATGCCCTAGCCCTTTCTAACTGGGCTATCAGTCCTGCTGCGAGGTCGGGGAAGGCGTCCTTGTCGGCCTGGAACTGCTGCCGCCTTGTCTCTGCTTCCCCTGCTTCTCGTACTCGTCGTTCGTCTTCTGTCTCCATGGGTTCACTGGGTCCTGCTTCGCCGGACCTGGCGAACAGCCTATTCTTCCCTTTCCATGGGTTGCCATTCCTCCGCCATTCTCTGGGCGGTTCATCGGGCATTGGCCTGGGCCATTCGTACATGGGCCAGATGCTCTCGTTCATGCTCATCACTTCTCCAGGTTCGGAGTACATCCTCCAGGTTCCTCTGGAGGGTTCGGGACTCCTCCTCTGTCCTTGGCCGTAGCCCTCGTATATAGATCCCAGGGGTGGGGCTGTAGTCCTGCTCGTGACGGTAGAGCTCCTCGGTTGGGAAGAGGCGTAGTTGTTGGCAGTGTTCTTCCAAGGACTCGTCAATTCCTCCTCGTCTGACGTAGTCTTCTCTCCTAAGGGCCCATGCCTGGGCTCGATAGGGTCCGAGAGTAATTCGTTGTTGTACGGAAAGGGAGGTCCAGGCTCGAGCTGGAGCTCCCAGGTAGAATGGATTGCTCTCGAGTTCTCGCCTTGCAAGTCTTCGTTCATCCCTAAGCTCTCGGGGGGGCTGGTCCGGATCTTCCTCCATTCGTCATAGGCGGAATGCGTTCTCGGTCTCCCAAGCTCTTCTTTGTCAGAAGTAGGAAGGTCTCCCGATATCGCAGATCTGAAGTCTTCCTCTTCTGAGGTCGTCTGGGCTGACCCGTGCTGATGACTGGTTTGAGATGCTGCCCTCGTCGAGGGGCTCAGCATCTGAGCTGCTTCTTCATTCCCAAGGTTGATTGGGTCGGGGTAGGTCCCTGGGAGGTTCGTTGTTTGGGGAGGGCGAGGAAGGGGTCTGTACAATTGACGTCGTAGGTGTGCCGGGGGGGGGTCCAGCCGAGGTCGTAGAGGGGGTCCCGGTGTATGTGCTCTGTCTGGCGATAGAAGTTCTCAACTCGTACCGCGATGATGGAGCTGCTTGCTGAAGGCGGAGAAGGGTTTGTAACTCGGAGGGTCGGACGGGAAGGGGGTGTGCTAATAGGATTGGGCTCTGTGTTCTCGGCTGGAAGTACGTTTGTACTGCTTCGACGCGACTCTGTCTCATCATACTCGATAGTTCCGGGCCCAACGTAGGCTCAGATAAGTTCTGTGATGTCTCCCTTGATAGAGGGAGAGCAAGATGCTGTCCTATTGGACTGCCTAGTTCTAGAGGGTCCAGCGATGGGGCTTGGACTTCTTCCTCTCCTTCCATGATAGATTCCGATATCGGTCTCTGGGCTGGGGGCTCCTGACCGGTCCTGCCTATTCGGTGAGACAGGGGGTGTGTAGAACTGGTCCCTTTGGTAGGGCTCGTATGTCGTGTGAATGGGCTGAATTTGACCATTATAGGGCGGGATGTAAAAGTGTGGGAGAGTGGGAAGAGGGTAGTTTAATGGTCTCCTAGGTCCTAGTCCATGTTGTGCGAACCAGTCTCTGTTTCTGCAATATATGGCAGCAGCGAAGAGGATTAGTCCCACTAATGCTGCTGCTCCTACGAAGGCTCCTATGGCCGTGTTTCTGGTTGTTTCATCGAGGTCGGGTGTTTGTTGGAGTGGCATATGGAATCCTTCCTGCGTCTGGCGTTGTGGAAGGGTGAGGGAAGCTTCGAGCTAATTGTTAGGGCTGACTCTCATGTGACTTGTGGTCGGGCAATTGCTAAGCTGTCTTGTGTTCAGACAATCACTTATGCAACACCTCAGATGACTTCGAGGTGATGAAAGAGGCGCTTACAGAGTAGGCTCTCGGCAAGTGAGCAGACAAGTAAGATTTATGTGATGGTAAACCTTAGCTCAAAGCTGAGGTTGTACAATGAAATGTAGCTACTTAAATACTAAAGCGTAGGGGTTATTAATAAGTACTGAAGTTTTGTCGAAGACGAGAGGCGTGCTGGTCAGGTGACAAGCACGCAATATCATGCGTTGTCCATCATGAAAGTTTTGTCGAAGTTGATATCGGTGATGAGGTGGTGATAGCATGTAAGTGTGATGACACCGATAAGATATGATAAGACTAGAAAAATGAAAAAGGTGAATAAATTGTAACAGGGTCTGACGCATTTGTCATCAAGTTTCTTCTTGGGCCGGGGGAGGTGGAGGTTGGTGGAGTCTAGCCATACTCAGTCTCCGATGGCGTAGTTCACTGGGTCTCTCTTTTTCTTGTCGTATTGGGCCTTCATTCTCCCTGCAGCCTCCTCTAACGCTTCTTTGGCCTGTCGGTGCACCTTCTGCATGTTTTCTGCAAACGACTTTGCTGAGGGGTTGGTGAATGCGTTCGTCTGGATAGAGTCCGGTAGGACTTGGGGGTTAATTCCGTAGTTGGTGAAGAAGGGCATCTGGCCTGTGGCTGAGTGGATGCGGTTGTTATGGGCGAAAGCTGCCAATGCGAGCCATTCGCTCCAGTCCATTTGTCGGTGATTGATAAAAATGCGGAGGTACTTGTTGATCTCCTGATTGGCTTGCTCAGTTTGGCTGTTGGTTTGGGGATGAAAGGCGGTGGACACGTTCGGCATGATGTCGAGGAGTTTAAGGAGTTCCATCATAAACTTAGAGATGAACTGGGGTCCTCGATCAGAAATGATGGTTTTGGGCATTCCGTGTCAGGCATAGACATGGTTGCGGAGTAGTTTTGCCCATCCTTCCGATGTCAGTTCGATGTTGCAGGCGATTGGGATGATTTCTTTGGAGAATCTGTCAACAACTACGAGAATGGCATCATAGCCATTGGATTCCGGTAGTCCAGTGATCATATCGACTGAGATGTGGGTCCACGGTGCAGAAGGTATCTCATTGGGATGTAAGGGGGCAGCCTTTGGGTGGGTGTCGGTCTTTGTTCGTTGGCATGCTTCGCAGGCCTTGATGTATTTTTCCACTGTCTGCTTGAGCTTTGGCCACCAATACTCTCTCTGGACCAATTCCTTTGTCTTTTCTATTCCTGGGTGTCCCACCGTGACATGATCATGGAAGGCCGAGATGATTCCTCCTCTCAGCTTGTCGTTGCGGGGTACATAGACTCGTCTGTCATAGTATAGGAGTCCCTCTTTCTCTGAGATGCCTCGCTCATGATCGAGTGAGTTAGCAATCCCCTGATCCCACTTGTCATGGTTCCTGGTTGCATCCTTGACCCTCTGGTGGGTCTCACTGGTCGTCAGCATGATCATGGCATGGAAATGTTCAGGTTGTAGGACTACAATGTCATCGTTGTCCTTTTTGCCTTGGTCATGGTCATCTTGGCAACTGAGGAGGTCGGCCTTTCGGTTGGAGGCCCCTGGCTTGTGATGGAGGGAGAAGTGATATTCAGCAAGTTCAGTGACCCATCGTGCTTGGCGACGGTTCAACTTTTGGGGTTGTCAGAAATATTGCAGATTTTGATGATCAGTCCAGATCTCGAAATCTTCCGCTGCACCCATCAGATAGTGTCTCCACTCTTCTAGCACAAGCATAATCGCTAGGAGTTCCTTGTCATAGATTTCATAGTTGCGTTCGGTGACGGTCAATGCCTTGGAAAGGAAGGTGACTGGCCTCCATTTCCCATCCTGCTCTTGGCTGAGGACGGCGCCAATTGCTCCTTTGCTGGAGTCAGCTTCTACTCGGAATTTTCCCTTCTCCTTGGGGAGGGCTAGCACCACATCCTCGGCCATCTGCTTCTTCAGGCATTGGAAAGCCTCATTTTGGGCCATTCCCCAGGTCCAGGGGGTGTTGCCCATGAGTTGAGTCATGAGGTGGACAATCTTGGAATAGTCTTTAATGAACTTACGATAGAAGTTCATAAAACCCAAGAAGGATTGGAGTTCCTTTTTCTTTGTGGGCGTAGGCCATTCCATGATCCCTTTGACCTTGACAGGGTCCATCCGTACTGATCCTTCGCTGATTGTGACGCCAAGGTATTCGGTCTCGAGAACTTCAAACTCGCATTTCTCCACTTTCAGGAACAGTTTGTGTTCTCTCAAGCGCTGTAGGACTCGTTTGACTATTCGTCGGTGTTCTTGCAGGTCTTTAGAAAAGATCAGAATGTCATCGAGATAGATGGTGACTTTCCCTTCCATGATAAGGTCATGGAAAATGTCATTCATCATCCACTGGAAGGTTGCCGGGGAGTTCGTAAGACCAAAGAACATGACGGTCGGTTCAAAGAGTCCACAATTCGTTCGGAAGGCTGCTTTGGCCTCATCCCCTTGTTTGATTTGGATGTTGTTGTAACCCCAACGGACGTCCAACTTGGTAAAGTATTTGGCACTGCAGAGCTTGTCCATGAGTTCAGAAATCAAGGGAAGCAGGTACCGGTTTTTGATGGTCATCTCGTTGAGTTTCCGGTAGTCTTGGACAGGTCGGAGAGAGCCATCCTTTTTCTTAACAAAGAAGAAGGGGGATGTGAAGGGGGATTTGGACAGATGGATTCGTCCTGATTCCAAGTTCTCATCAAGGAATTTATCCAGCTCTTCTTGCTCATGTCGATTGAGCAGATACACCTTGCAGTCGAGCGTGGACTTGGCGTTGGGGATCAGCTCGATTACATGGTCCCAAGGCTTGCGTTTGGGCAGCTCATTGAAGTTCTCTTTTGAAAAGAGGTCTTCGAATTCGTGGTATTGGGGCGGGACCATCTCTTCGAAAGTCTTCCTGGCCTTTCCTTCGTTGGCCTTGGCTGCTAGGTCATTGGCATGATGTACGGCCTGAATCTCTAGCTCTTCCCGGAGATCGACCATGAGGATGGTTTCTCCTTCCTCTAACTCTTCATCCCAGGGGTCGTCAGGGTCTGCGTCGGGTAAGGGGAATGGATTCTTTTGGCACTGGCACCGAGGAAAGATGATCTTTCCGCTGGCCCAGTTGATGACCAGGTTATGTCACAGAAGCCAGTCATGTCCAAGGAAGATATCGCCTTTGCCAATATTGGTCATGGCAAAGTCGATTCTTTCGCTGTGCCCTCCCATGGTCATCCTTACTTCGACGAATTCAGTAATTTCTCCAGCCTTGTTGCGTGTTCCATCAGCATTGTATATGGAGATCGGGGCAGGTGCAGGCCAGGTGATGAGTCCATGTTTCTTGATGTATGTCTCACTTATGGTACTCCCGGTACATCCACTATCGACTAGGGCTTGTGCCTTGAGGGTTTGTCGATTTTCCAACGTCTCGAGTTGTACATCGAGGAAGAGTTCCCAGACGCCTTTCATGGACATCCAGTGCTGGTATCGAATCGGTCAGCTTAACTCATAAAGTTCTTCTCGTGCTGACTCCCCCCCTTTTCTTAGCGACGCAAGGAGCCTATAGTCGACCTCATTGATCTTCTCCTTGTGGGCCCAGAGATGGAGTGAAGCGAAGGCTTCTGAATCTGTGTGTGCTTCCCTGACAGCCCGAAGGGTCCAGTCTGTGCCAAACAGCTTGAACCAGGTGGACTTTGGGGGGGAAACACTCACTGGATTGGATTCGGAATGCCTCACCCTCAATGGTTCTTCTTCTTTCTTCTTTTGCACCTTGGCTTGGGACATCTTGAACGATGTGTCATCTTCCTCGTCAGGGACCTCGATGACAGTGGTATTCCGGGCCTGTGAGCATCGCACATCCGATGCTGGAACCCTGCTTGATCCTTCGACGGTCAGGGGCCTTCAAGGGGTCTCCCCGGCTGGGGCATGCTCCTTCCCCGGGGATTGCCCACTGCTGGCTACTTCATCAGGATTTGGGGGTTTGGGGAGTGGGTCGCTCCGGGAGTGACCGGAAGGCCCATTGAGGATGGAAGAGTTTGTGGACGTCATGTTCTTGTCGCATGACCCATGACTCCACATTACTTTCAGGTCCTTCGGTGCCTGTCCCGTGTCCCTATCCTTTCTTGAGTGACTATCTTCTTCCTTTGGGGTCGTGGACAAAAGGGGCACTGTCTCAATTGGTGTGACATCTCCAAGAGAACGATGAGGGCTGCAACCTTTCGTTTCTTCTTCCAGGCGGGGGGAGAGGGGGTTGTGTATCTGCGACGGTCCTCAAGCGTGAGGCGTATCGTTGCAGACAAGGTCGACAGGCATCAACCTCATACCCCTGCCTCCATCTTGAGGTTCCCATTCAGCGACAACGGGCTCGGCCAGTTCGGGGAGAACCTCCTTTGTCCCTAAGGACTGGGAGATCCCCGACATTGTTCAGATGAACTCCGGTCCCCATCGAGTCTGAAGGTCCTGGAGGATGAGGAGTTCTGGGACAGAAAGTGTAAGTGAGGGAGGGGGATGGGTCTCGTTTCACTTCTGGGGGATTTTATATCTGTTTTCAGGCAGAGCCTGAATGGGGTGTGATTCTTTTCAGATGGTCTCGGGGAAAGCAATGTAAACGGGTATATTCGAATGCTCTGATACACAAGTTGGCGTACATAAAATATTGTTACAATCGGGTAAAGTCCACACAGCAGGACCCGATGACCGACCACCCAGAGAGGAGGATTGGGCCGAGGAAGTGGAATCACTCACTTCTCGGCCTCGCCTTTTACCTCCTCCACCTTCGATGTTGAGGGCGTCTTCTCCTCGACCTTTTCGTGGCTATGTCCGTGCTCCTCCTTATTGTGTTCTTCCGCTTCTGTGAGCATGGCACAAAGTTGGGCTGTTGAGTATCTCCCGGTTTTCGGGTCTCGAGGCCGCTTTGGCTTCTTGCAGTCTTTTCCTAAGTGCCCCTTTCCTCTGCAGTTGAAGCACCTGCCCTCCTTCTTGAGGCGGTCTATATCCATCGGTTCCCCAGCTCCTCCGTATGTGGTCCATCCCGAACCCGATGATCCTTTGCTGGCCGGTTTGTCAGCCGAGGAACTTGTCGCGCCAGTATTACCTTTAGAGGTATTACCGGTGGGTTTGTCCTTGGTCGACTTATTGTAGTGGCTGATTCGATCTAAGGCCTGTTTTCGGGCCTTCTCGTCGTAGATGCTGCATATGCATTGTTTCCATTCAGCATATGTGGAAGGGATCATGACTCCTAGGTCAGCGATGGAGTCAGTGTAGGAGGTGGGTACTCCTCGTTGGACGGCTCAGACTAGGGCACCTCAGGGTCCCAGGTCACAGAGTTGATCAGCCTGGCGGGCCAACTCTTCCAACTTGTGGAAGTATTCGGCTGCTGTGCCAGTCATCCTAAGATCGTTCATCTGCTTCTCCATTACTTCCTGGAGGGCGGGGTCCCTATACTCGATTTGTAGGGTGGCTTTGAAGTCATCCCATGAGCAGTATCGGTATCGTCCTTCAGTGTCGCTTTGGAACTGAAGGCGATATTGGGACCACCAGCCTTGGGGTCTCTTGCCAAACAAGGATGTGGCGAACAATATCTTGTTGGCGTGTGTCGGGTAGTAGGGTCGGAATATCGAGAAGTACTCCTCGCAGGCTCCGGTGAATTAGTGAATGTCATCACCTTTCCCTTCGAAGTCTGCGGGAAGTCGGATCAAAGTTGGCTTCACCTGTAACCAGGGAGCCTGTGCGTCTGCTTTCCCAGAGGGCCAGTCTGGCGGTTCGGGGGGGTTGTCTTTGGGTGGTGGTCTCAGGACCGACCATCTGTCCACCTGTTTCCACTTGAATACCTGGTTAGCTCTGGTTATAACCAGTTCTATAGAAAACACCTAGCAGGGATATAACCCATTGGTTATATCCAGTCTAAACCCCAAACCGTTTTACACTCACACCCAGCCAATACAGCAAAACCCGGCACCATTGCCAGCTGGCATGTAGGGCAAAAATTCCCAAAATAGCAATTCAGCCAAATCTTTTGGCAGAATGATGTATTGGGTGGTGCAGGTCATTGTAGCCTGAATTCCTGCTGCCCTGCTTGCTCTACTGGCTCAAAAAAAATAATACATACCCTACATATCATGCCGACCCACTGCGCAAGACGACCGCAACCAGCGGGCACCAAAAAAAGCTGGATTAGAGCTGTCCTGATTGGATTACCCTTTTGTTTTGCTTGACAATGTTTTACAAAATAGACATTGCAACAGTATTTGAACCCAGGACCTCACAACAACAATGTCAGACAGATAGCATACCAACTGCTCCAAAGAGCCTTAGCAATAATGTATATTAATGTAAATATATTGTGTAAATACATAAAAATTTGGGGAAAAAAAAAAGCCCGTCATTGGGCGGGGTGTTGGGCAGCATGTGCATATTGGGCACAGCTGCCAATGGTGACGTTCGGCATGGAGACAGGTCCTCCATCGAATGAGAACGTCATCTTGGGCCTTGGGGACCATATCCCACCGGTGGGCAGCGATAATGGCGGGGGGCGGGGTTTGACCGTGGTGCCACAGCAGGCAGACAGAATGGGACCAAACGGTCCTCACCATTGCATTCACCATTGTCGAAAATGGGGGTGGTGAGGCTTCGAAGGTGTTTGGATCCCTGTAGCAGGCGCTACAGGTCAGGAAGGGCGGGATTCAGGACAGTGGGCGGGCGGTGGGCCATGGCAGGGTCAGAAGAGAAAAAGAAGCCCATAGCCGTGTTCCCCCACTCAAAGAGTGGGAGATGCATGGACTTGGGGTATGTGGGCGTCTTGGGTGGGGCGAGAGAGGTCGATGTTGGGCGGGGATGGGGGTGACAGCGGTGGGGGCTGTAGTGGGGCAGTACGGGAGCTGTTGGGCACGTTCTGCCCATCGTTTGGACGTCCATCAATGCCCCAGTCGTCGTGTCATACGCGGTGCCATAGGAGGTGCTGCACGTCGGAAAGGGTGGGCATTGGGATGGTGGGCGGGTGGCGGGTGACGGCGGGGTCGGTAGGCAGAACGATATCCATAGCCGTGTTCCCCCACTCAAAGAGTGGGAGATACACGGACGTGGGGTGCGTAGGCATCCTGGGTGGGGTGGGAGAGGGTGACATTGGGTGGGGATGGGGGTGCCAGCGGCAGGGGCCATAGTGGGGCTGCACGGGAGTCGTTGAGCACATTCGGTCTGCACATGTGTCGTCCATCAATGCCCAAAGGGGCTCGTCCATCGCTGTCGTCGTTGGCGGCCATTGCTGTCTAGATGTTGGGGGTGACCTGTTCATACCATCCCTCCCTCCCGGCATCCCCCTCGGGCCCCTCGTTCCTTCATGCTGCATCCCAGTACACCTCCGTACATGTCCACCAATTCTCTGGTCCCCTACCCATCCCTGCAGTTGTTGTTGTCTGGTAGGGCATCATCATCATTGTCCTCAGTTGTGGCTCTTGTGGTCGCTGTTCCCAGGTGTAAAAAGGATCTAAAAAGATTAATAAGCACAGAAAATACAATGACATACCTTTCTATACCTGTTGTATGGTTGTTGGGTGAGGTGGAGGGTTGTCGTCATCGTTGAGGTGGCAGTAAAAGGTCAAAAAAGATGATGCACAGCCACCCAATCACCATTCAGTTGGCCAGTCCATCTCGATCGAGCAGCGGAAACCATGCTCGGTATTCATCCGCTGCTCGATGTAGGCCATCTGACATGTCGTCAACTATCGGAATACATTGATGTTGGTAGTTATAATATATTTATGAATATTTATGTCGATCCAGCCACATTGGGGCCATGTATGTTCAATATAATGAAAATTTCTCTGTATTTTGTCCATTCTCATCTGTAGTTTGCCCTCCATGCACTATCCTACTCTCTCAGACAGTACAAAAGAAGCTGTACAGTAAATATAATATATAATACTACTTCTCTAGCCCTTCCGATCCACACCAATATGCCACTACATGCATACATTCCATGTAGTATTGTTGACCACACCTAATATACACTGTATCACTCATTCTTATTGCGACTTTTTCTTTGGACTTTTACTTATATTGGTATTACCAGATATTTATTGAACTGGACACTAAGAAAATTAAACTGTGTATTATTCTAATGTATTTCTAAAATTCAAGATACTTTGCAGCACTGGGAAAGGTGAAGTTGACCTATGCTGAACAATTTATTGCATGAGTACGGAATCGGCATGAACATCCGCTTGGTCCGGCAATGTCCGAAAAATCATCGAAATTGTTTTTCTTTTTAAATACTACAGAACTCGGACACTTCACTGACTTGAAAAATCATATATTTATACAATACATATCAATATGATATTTCTGGACTTCATGGAGCCATGTACTTGCAAAATTCATACTATTTCAATGATGATTTTTAAAAATTTCCTTCCTACCATATTGGGAATGCTATAATCCCATGGTAAGTGCATCCTGATTCACTGTGACACATCCAGCCAAAACAATTTCCGTATGTGCGGGGAGGAGCCATGGAATGAATGATATATTTTTTTTGAGTATGTCCTTTTTTTTTCAGGGCTAATTGACCAGTGGAAAGTCTATCAAAACATAAATATATGACATGAGGTCCTATTTTCTCATTTGGAGTGTGGCAGTGTTCTGAAAATGTGTCATTGAATGTGGAGCCATTTTAGGATCATTCAAGTACCAATTCATGAAAAAATTTCAGCGCTACGTGCTAAATTATTTTTTTTCAGCTTTTAGCTGAAATGACTATTATGGTGGTGGTAGTGCTGTCTTGTGGCTGTGGTTATAACCCACCAGATGACAATCTATAGCCTGGTTATATCCAGTCCATTTCCCCTCATTCTTACAGAATGGCCTGATCTATCGGTTCGATGAGTGAGGCTTCCCCACCGCTTGGGGGCCAGGGCAGCAGGTCGTCCTCGGCATCTGTTGGGGTCTTCTAGTTCGGGGGGGAGGGGCAGGCCATTGGCAAGCGCAAAGCTCCTTGCCTGGAGCAGCTTCTGAGCTAGGTCATTGACCAGCTCCGGGAAGGCTGCCTGCTGGTTGCGATGTTCTTGCCTCCTGGCCTCCGCCTCTTCCTCATCCTTTTGTCATTGTTCTACTTCAGGGTCGACGTCGATGTCGCTGGGCCCTGCCTCTCCTGATCCTGTGAAGAGTCTACTCATCCCCTTCGAGGGCCAGTTCTGGTGCCTCCAATCAGTCGGCGGCGAGTCGGGCATTGGCCTAGGCCAACCGTACTTGGGAGAGATGGGCTCGTTGAGCCTCATCCCTTCTCCAGGTGGCGAGTATATTTGCCAATTGCCGGTTGAGGACTCGCTCCTCCAACTCCGTTCTTGCTCATAGATCGGGGACATGTACCCCTGGAATGGGGCCATAGTTAAGCTCGTACCACCATAGCTCTGTGTTTGGGAAGAGACCGTGTTGATTCCTATGCTCTTCCTGGGTTTCGTCCACTCCTCCCCTTCGGAGGGCCCAGGCCTGGGACCTATAGGTCCCATGGGCCATTCGCTGGGATAGGGAGAGGGATGGCCAGGCTCTGTCTGGAGTTCCCAGGTGGAAGGGGCTGCTCTCGATCTCTCATAGAGCAAGGTGTCGCTTGCTCCTGGGATCTTGAGGGGGCTCATCCAGATCCTCCTCACGCTGTCAAATATCGTATGCGAGCGGGGATTCACCAGCTCTTCTTCGTCGTTGATAGCTAGGTCACCCGATGTAGCGGATTCATAGGCATCGTCACCTGAGCTCTGTATAGAACCCTGGGTTATGGCGGCCGAGTGAGGGTGGAGTGGAGGGTGAGCTGGTTTGGGGGGAGTTGGCAACAGGAGTCTCTCCACCTCCAATTCTTCCTTGAAATCTAGCAGGTTCGGGGGAATCGGGGACGGGGGAATCGGGATCGGAGGAGGAGAGTATAATTGTCGACGCAGGTGTGTTGAACGTGGTCTGGTTTCTGTAGGGGCGGTGAAGTCTAGAGGACCCTGGTAGGTGAGCCCTTCTCCTGCTCTCCTCTGACTCGAACAATGTCCGGTGTGTGAGCGGGGGTCTTCCAGCGTTTCTTCCTCCCTCTGGCGAATCCAGTGAGGCAGTGTCGGAGGCCTCGGTGGGTTCATCAGGATTGATGACCTGTAGGGTCACCTGGGGGAGGGTCTCGCTATCTGGTCAGGACTGGCTGATCTCGGCCATAGGTATCTGGCAGAGGCTTCGCTCCAATTCTCTCCTGGCATCCTCCAGGGGTTCAGTTCCAATTCCATGGTATGCTCTAATGAGCTCCTCGATACTTCCCTCGAAAGAGGGAGTACTTCTGGCATCCTCAGAGGAGTGCCAGGTTCCAGAAGGGCCAGCCACTGGGCTGGGCATTCTTCCTCTTCTTCCAAGGTCGGTGAAGGGGCTCTGAAGGTCCCGGGTCGGCGACTCTGGGGGCATCTGGTAGGACTCCTGTCCATAGATGGGGTAGTGTGTGGGGTACGTCGGAACATTGTAGAGGGGAATGTAATAGGTGGGGAGATTCAGGGATGGGTAGATTAATCATCCTCTTTGGAACGTAATTCCGTGGTTTTTGAACCACTCTCTGTTTCGATAATAGATGATGGCGGCTCCGGTCATCGTTCCAATCACTCCTGCGATTGTAAAGAGGATTACTGCGAGGGTACTTGTTGTTCCTGTGGATATGTCAGGAGTTTGTTGTAATGGCATATGGAATCCTTCCTGTGTCTGGCGTCATGGAAGGGTGAGGGAAGCTTCGAGCTAATTGTTAGGGCTGACTCCCATGTGACTCGAGGTCAGGTGATTGCTAAGCTGTCTCACGTTCAGACAATCACTTTTGCAATGCCTCAGATGATCTCGAGGTGATGAAAGAGGCGCTTACTGGAGAAGCTCTCAGCAAGCGAGCAGACAAGTAAAGTTTATGGGTAGGTAAACCTTAGCTCAAAGCTGAGGTTGTACAGTGAAGCATAGCTACTTAAATACTGAAGAGTTGGTACTAATAATAGCTATGAAAGTTTTGTAGAAGTCAAGAGGCGTGCTGGTCAGGCGACGAGCATGCAATATCATGCGTTGTCCATCGTGAAAGTTTTGTCAAAGTTGATATCGGTGATGAGGTGGTGATAGTGCATAAGCGTGATGACACCGATAAGATATGATAAGACTAGAAAAAGGAAAAAAGTGAATAAATTGTAACAGAATGCCCCTCAATAACAAAGGAAATGCTGGAAAACCTCCACGAGCAGCTCGACCACAACAGCAACTTCAACATGGCAGTATATGCCTTAGCCACAATGGCCTTCTATGCACAAATTTGACTTGGAGAACTAGTCTCAGAATGCCAGAAGATAACCATTTTCAATCCAAAAGAGTTCCCCACTGGCAAAAACCTTCACTGACTGCATATAACACATGGTTCATGAATACTGCACCTCCCTCATACAAAGATGGAACAGGTGAAAGGAGAAAACATTCTACTGAGCAAACAATGAGGAGTAACAGACCCAATAAATGCTCTGAAGCGACACCTAGCACACAACAACATACAAACAAATGACCCACTGGCGTCCTATCTGGTGCGAGAAGGGGAGAGAAAGTGTGTAACAAGAAACGCACTGATCAAATGATGCAACCAAATCTGGACCAAGATAGGTTTGGAATGATTTACTGGGCACTGCTTCCACATCGGAGGGACAACCCACTACCTAGTCAATGGCATAAACCCAGACATCGTAAAGGTGTTAGGAAGATGGAAGTCAGATGTGTTTCAAAGGTACTGGCGCAACCTCAAAATACTAGGAATCCTGCACACAGAATGCATGGAAGGGGATAGGAAAACATCTGGGATAGGCAGAGGAGCCAAATGCAACAGAGCTCGAACCAATAAACTAGAGGCTTGAGCAAGCTCAGATGGGTGAGTCTCTATGTTACAGATGTGCCTCCAGCTTAGTGACCTTGTGGGTTGTCTATAGTTCCATTTCGCCTCACCACAGGCATTCCATTTATTTAAATGGAATCCCCCTTCCCCCACCTCTAGTTTCTAGTATCTCTCAATATATGAGTTCAATAAGAATTATATTTGCTATGTAAACCATCTCATACAATTCTACTTTAACTCTCCTTTGGCCTGCTGAGATCTAAGTGGCATAAGTAATGCTCTGAATCAGAAAAAGAGAAAAGCTCACATCAGAAGTGCATGTGAACCAAGGATTCACTGAAGAGTGAGTGCCAAAGGTACCATTCTTACCAGTGTAGCAGATGGGCCTGAAAAATAATAATAATAATGAGTAAGCTTGATAATGAAAGAAAGTAGAAGAACTTACTGAAGAAACTCGTTGGGTGTGGCCTGAAGGTCATTGAAAGTTAGAGCTTTGAGCTTGGCATGCATAGTGTCACGAATAATGGAGACACTGCCAGTTTTGGAGTTCAAGCCGCTACCAGAGGCCTTGGCCATGAAGCAAGCCTTCTTGCATTGATGGGAAGGAGTGGTCTTGGAGCTCTTTTTGGGTCTCTCAGTGAAAGATGAAAACTTAGGTTTCTTGGTGACATGCACTTCCTTGGACTTGACATTGGGAGGGGGAGGCAATGTGGCCACCTTTGAAGAATGAGCACATGCTCTCATATGGGGTGCACTGGGAAGGGATATGGCTGGCATGGTTTGGGCAGCCTTTCCCTTACCAGAAGATGAGCACTTCCTTTTGTTGGAATACTTGGAAGGGCTCAGAGTGGGCTCGAGATAGACAGCAGAAGTAGGAACTGGAGGTGGCATAAGCAGATGATGGAAAGCACTTCACCAGTCCTTGAGCAGCATCCAAGGCTTGGGTTTGATGCCAGCCACCTTGACAGGAGGAGTTGGAGGGGCATGTGACAGTGAGAGAGTGGGAAGCTCTGCCAGATCAAGGGGTTCCCTGCTCAGTGCATGGTATATCCTTGGAGGCAAAGGGGGTTCTTGCTCATTGACAAACATTGGTGTTACTTTGGAGTCCTCAGGCACAGAAGCTTCAGGGACCAAGGCTTCATAGGGAGCCATGGGTATGGGAGTTGGATTGAAGTCTCTTTGTCCCCCAATGGGAGGTAAAGGAGATGCCTGATGAGGTGGGACTGGCAACCAAATGATAGAAGTGGGATTGAGCTGTGGAGGAGAAAAAGACAAGAAGTCCTGGAAAAATGCCAAAAGAAATAAGTAAAAACAAATATCCAAAAGCTTGGGACTTACAAAAGGGCAAAAAGGGCCTACAGCAGAGAAAACTCACTGGAAATGATAATCAGTGTTGGATAAAAATTGAAATAAAGAAAAAACTTACATTGAAATATGAGGTGGAAGGCCTTGGTGGAGGGAAAGTTGATACTGACACAAATAAGTAAGAAAGAAAAATTCCCAGAGGAATTCACTCACCATGGGTGGGAGTACTCATGCAAACTGTCTTAGACCTGAAAAGGTGACGAGTTGATGAAGAGATGCAAAAAATTCAATGAAAACTCACATCTAATGAGCGAGCTCATTGAAAGTCTTATTGATTGGAGGAGAAGCTGGGTACCCCTCCATCAAATTGCTAAGATTAGAACACATGGGCATAGTGTGAACTGGAGATGTCAAGAAGAGGTCAGCAGCATTGATAGGTGAAGCCTTCAATGGAGGGCCTATGGGAGGTCAAGAGTCTGCATGATGTGGACTCAGCAGTGAAGCCACTGAAGGGAGAGTAACCATTTTGGGCATAGTAGGCATCTGTTCAACAGTAGGAACCATTGGCAAAATAGGCAGAGGTGTGCATAGTTTTGGAGGCACTGAAGGTGCTGGCATTTCAGGGACTGGAGGTGGTGGAAAATTAGGCTCAGGAGCGAGTGGGACCACCTTGGGCTCAGAAAGAGTGCCAGCAACAGACATTAAATGTCTTTTGGCTTTATCATCATCTTCTTTGTCACTGACAGGTGTCAGAAATTGAGTGAATATCATGGAGGGGAAGGCAATGTTTTCCTTGGGTGCCAAAAAGGGAGGTCCCAATATATCCAGTGATGCTTGTTGCAAGAGGTAGTCCTTGAGGGGATTCAGCATGTCACTAATAGAGAATTTCTGTCCCCCAGGCAGTGGAGATCCCAAACAAAAATGAGAAAGGCACTAAAAGAAGTAGTGAACTTTGAGTGCACAGGATAGGAAGTACTGAGGAAATGCACATGAGAGGGATGGACTTTGGCTGGTGAATGAGAGACAAGGGCATCCCATCCCTCAATGTGAAAATTTATGGGTAATTCCAGGTAAAGCCTATTAAGGTAACCCCAGATGAAGGCACCCACACATGAATTGATTAGTTGCTGCTCTCCGAGGACAACTAAAGTTGGTTGCTGCAAATCATAAGATGAGATGTCAGGAAAACAGGAGAAATTGAGGAAATAGACACACTAGTATGTGAAAAATGATGCACAGCATAGCCACCAGCTCATCCTGGGTATTCTGAGGCATCTGATGCCTCCCTGGCATCAAGATACTATACACCTTACAGTAGGTGCAGTAATGCCCCACAAGATCAAAATTAGTGAAGTACTGGTACTGGGTTGCAGACTATGAAGCAGAGGGTGGTGTGGACATGGTTACTGAGAATTGTATTTTATTATGTATGCACTGACATATTAGCTCCGTTCACTCTCTATATAAGTCACATTGTCTAACCCAGTAGATTGCAAAAATACATGTGTGGATCATCTGCAGTTGCAACATATCCCCCCCACTAAAGTCCTGACCATCCTCGGTCATTGCATTGTGGGTCCATGTGGTTCTCTTCTTTTTTATGTGGCAAGTCAATCAGATGAAGCAAACTTGAAATAGCATGTGTCAGAACACGTACTAGTTCAAAATTGCTTGAGAAAAGTGTGCCCAAAGGGCAAGCAGAGAGAACAGAGGTACCTGCACAAAGAAAGTGGGTGAAAGCAATGAAGGATGGGAAGAATTGAAGTCCAAAACCCACTCTATATCTGAATAATTAGGTGGACTTCTTGCCTTTCTGTGAAGAAAAGAAGCTCATATGTGAGAACTTTGATGAACATTGATGTAACCAGCTCACAGGCATTCAAAGTTGATGCCACATAAAAAAGGAGAGAACCACATGGACCCACAATGCAATGACCAAGGATGGTCAGGACTTTAGTGGGGGGGATACGTTGCAACTGCAGATGATCCACACATGTATTTTTGCAATCTACTGGGTTAGACAATGTGACTTATATAGAGAGTGAGCAGAGCTAATATGTCAGTGCATACATAATAAAATACAATGCAACATGACTAATAGACAATAAAGTGACATCTGATGTGACAGAATAAACCAGGGACTTAGTCATAGCATGTACCTGATGGGCACACTTGACAGAAAGACCAAAAACCTCAGTCCTAGTGCTGACAGTCAAGTCTATACAGTGAGCTCTGCTCTTTGATTGAAGAACTATATGATTGCACTTAATGAAAACAGCACACTCGTTAAATTAAAATGACATACTGTACCTGAGAAGCCGGTCTGAACCTTGCATGCAAGATAAGATAAATAATAACTTAAACACACAGATTGATTAGAAGTGTCAGCCGACTACCAAAGTACCAAGTAACTTGTATACATTGCCATGTCAAACTGAGAGCTCAATGCATGTGAGACTCTCTTCTAGAGAGAAACAATAACACAATGATAAGACTAGTCCTGGCATAGCTGTCAGCCATCATTCTGATATGTTCTCAGACTTGCATATAGCAAGTGTGCACTACCAGTTAAGCAAGCTTACTATAGAAATAACACTATATGAAGAAACTCTGAGTCAGTCACCAAGTAGAACTGCAAGCTGTGTGCATAGGAGTCTGTCTACCTGGGTACTAGCATGATGTTTGTAATCAGTAACTTGTTTTAGTATAAATAGTCAGTATTATAGGGTAGTATACAAGTTTCAAACCCCTGAGTTATGGTGTGCACATAGAAAGCGAGCGCTGTGGCAAAGGATTAGTTTGTAATTTTGAGTGTTGTATATAAACCTGCGAGCTCATCTAGAGGAATAGAGATATATTCAGAATCTGACTTGTGTGTTTAAGTCCTGAGTGAATAAGAATCAGTGTCACTGTTCTGTTCCATCTGAGCATTACTGAGTCTGTTGAGAGTATGAATTGAAGTGGAAGTTCTGAAATCTGTTCTATCAGTCTGTTTCTGTTCTGTCAGTCTGATTCTGAAATCCACTTCTGTTCTGTTCTGAATCTGAGATCTGTTGAAGTGCCTGTGGTTAATATTGTCGTTTGAGTCAGTTTTGGATAACCCTACATGCTGACATGTAGCAAGCTCATGAAATCAGTGCTTAGTTGAGTGGTCAGAAGAGCAAGCTCAGTGTCATTTTGACTTGTTTTGTGTGCCATTCTGTTGTGGGACCAGTGTCCTATTGTATCTTGAATATTATCATTCACCTAGAAGGTTGCACCTTGAAGTAACACCTTCTTGTAAAAGTTCCTAGACTTAGGATCAATTAGAAAAGAGTAAACATTGTATAGCATTGAGATAATAAGGAGCTTTACTAGTTTTGAAGCACTAGTAGTTGCAGAGTTGATATAATCTCATTCTCCCCACTGTACTTTCAAGGGTGATTGTTAGATTGAGTAGTTGTGTGAGTGTGTATGAGGTTTAGTGTGTATATCACGCTGCTCCATGCACTATTCCACAAGTGCCCACAGCCAGCCTCTTCAATGTGTTGGGTCCCCAGAAGGAAAGGACAGAAATCATGTGTCATAACTGACTATCTGGTCAAGTGGAAGGGCTGGACAAGAGAACATAACACATGGGTACAGGAAGACAATATGAAACATGCCCAAGAAGCAATCACAGACTACAAAGAAAGCATTTCCAAGACAAAACCTGTTGTAATGGCCCACAGAGTCATTGACAGATCTGAAAAGACACTCAAAGAAACAGTTGATCATCACTATCATGAAAATCAGTCTTCTACTACATTGTACAACAAGATGAAAAGAGATTCTGGGTGGAAAATCCAAACAAAGACACATGGAAGATATACATTGACGAGTACTGGGAAAAGGAACTTGACAAATCAATGGAAGAACCCCCTGACAATCCCTAGGGCAGTCAGGATGACTGCCTTAATGAGAGGGTAATGTTATGATTTATTCACTTTTTTTCTTTTTACAGCCTTATTCTCATCTTATCGCATCTCTATCACCACATGGACAGTTCATATCAATCAGCCTGCTGGACAACATATGATTATCATCAAAGGACCTGACCTTCTAGTATGGTTCTTTGTCCTATGCTATTATTAGACCTGATCCTTTTAGTATATAAGTAGCACTGTTTTTGCTGTAATACCTCAGCTTCGAGCTAAAGTTTACCACCTCATATAATTGCTCATCAGCTCACTTGCCGAGAGCCTAATTACTCTTAGTCCACCTCTACCTCTCTCAAACACATATGGAGACACATATGGAGACCCACAGGGTGACTGTCCAAACATAAGACAGCCCTGCATTTATTCCAGTTTGAGTCATGTGAGGCCTGGATCTAACAATCCCTTACTATATAAGTCCACAAATTCTGATTCCATCAGGACTTCATCTTAATCCTACTCCATTGTCATCCTGTGGACTCTGTCTGTAATCTATCTTAGGGCTTTGACCCAAGGGTGACATTGCTAATAGCTTCACTGAGCCCACATGCACTCCACAGATTCCTTGGTGTGCATTCTAATATTCTCTTCTATTGGCACAATCCTAACACCAAGAGTTCTTCAGTGTCAATATCTTCTGGTATCAGGACCACAACATACAGCTTGGGGGTTAACAACTGGCAGTATGTGGTGGTCATCATTGTGGACAGCGAGGAAGGAATTATGGACTTGAGATGGTGGTGGTTAGAAGTCAAGAGGTGAAAATCATGTGATATACCTGCACAAAATTCCATGTGGCACACTCAGCCATCAGGATCAGTGCTCTTGAGGGTAAGAATGCTAGGGGAGGATACTGTAATGAGCATGCCATGAAACCTGTGGACATCTACCTTAGCCAACTCCAACAGCACCAAGTCACTCATCAGAATCCATCAGATTCTGTTTCCTGGTTTCTATCTCATATTTCATATTTCTATTTCAATCACTAACTTCACATATTTCATTTATCATACCTAGAATCCATCATGGTAGCAAGTAGGTGTTCTATCAGAGTCCACAGAATTCTCAACTCCTTCAGATACATAATATTCCAGTCCCATCTATATTATTCTAGCCTCCAGTTCCTCAGACTCTGTACTAGTATATAAACTGTAGATCTAGCAGTACATACCTCAGTTTGAATGTCAACTTGGTTTGCCCAATACTCTTGCACTCACTCTCTCTCTCTGCCCTTCAAGCCTAATATCAATCTCTTACTATAAGTCCATGGATTCTGACTCCATCTTTATCCTGCAGACCCTGTCCATAATCTATCTTAGGGCTTTGACCCAAGGGTGACATTGCTAATAGCTTCACTAAGCCCACACACACTCCACAGATTCCTTGGCATGCATTCTTATCTTCTCTTCTATTGGCACAATCCTAACAGGCTCAAACTTAACTGTCATGCTCAAACCTCCCCATGGCATTGAGTTGTTGGGATTTAGGCACAGCAGTTGAAGGGAACATGACAGTGGGACTCAATGTAGGTATATTCCAGGGTACAGGACATGGGATGGTGGTGGTATGAAGCCTAAAATTTATGGTAATGATTGTTAATGTAAATAATGGTCAAAATAATGTAAAATAAAAACAGTGGTTGGTGGCTGTGAAACTCCATCCTCAACACAAATATCTGTTCCAGGGTTGCTCTTTTTGTCTGACTCAGTGGGAATATATGTCTCAAATATGTCTTGAAATAGTTGACAAGGGGGTTCAAGGTTTTTGTTTAAGTACATCCACTCAATTTTTTTTAAGCCCTTGTCCAACTGACCAACCAACCTCCATGGGAAGTAACTGGTTGTAGCTGGTCTCTCCTGCCTGAAAGGGAGAAACAGTCAGCCACATATATGATAGACATCTTTTCTATGCTCTTTTCAGGTTAAGGGGCTTATATAAATGATAGTGCACCAATGAAGTGTAATATAGAAATATGAACTCAGAATTTGTGCAGGGGCTAAAAAGTGGAAATTCCCACTACCTTGGTAGTGGGTCTCTGGCAAACGCTATTGACACCAAATTTTGTGATAGATTCGCTGGATCTAATTGAATCCTGTCCCTCTTATTTCGCGTGGGTTGTTTCAGAATCATTCATTGATTTCTCATCATCACATGGTTTTGGTGAGTTTTCTGGTTGCTGGACATTTGTGTGCCGATTTCTTCCTTGTTTACTTATTTTTGGGGGTTTATACTATAGCCTTGGAAATACGAAGCAGTATTTCGTTCGTTATTGGTGATGAAGTTTCCTGATGAAAAGTCTGGTGAGGTGGTTCGATCTTTTTTGGGTAAAAACAATGATGTCCGTCTCAGGTATTCGGACATTGATAACAGTCCGGCAGGCATTTCTTGCTTGCTTTTTCACCCCATCGATTCCTCTCTGTCTGAACTCTGCTGTCTATTAATTGCAATATCCTCTACATTTTCATCTGTTATCGTTGAAGGAATACCTGTTCATGCAGCTGTGATAGCTCATGACTATTTGGTGGTATCTTCTGGGTGGTTGAAGAACGCTGGGATGCACTTGAGACAGCGTCGTAACTTGCTGGTTAGTTGCACAGGTCTTCAAGGCACTGGATCTTTTCTTTTGTCTTGTCTTGTCTTTGATTTGGAGGGTTACGATGCTCTTCTTGGCTCTGATGCTGTGGCCTACTATCAGGAGCTATGTTGTACATCTTTCAGTGCTCAAGGTGTGTTTGGGTTTCTGGCCAGTTGATGCTTATTAATTCTGTGTTAGATGTATGTGCTCAGCCTGTGTTCAAATCTCAGTCTCTGCTGTTAGAGGTTTGTGATGGAACAACATGCAGCCAACAACACCTGTATGTCAACTACCTAGTCAAGCACTCTATCGCTGGAATGTGTACATCCAAAAATGGACCTCTTTGTCGATCATATGTTCAAGCATGCACTCACAGAAACATTTGACCACCCACTTTCTTCCTATCGCTACTGAACCAAACCCAATGCCTATCTACCTTCCCCACGAATGCTCTCTTACTGTTCTGGCATTTCTTATCCCCTACCACACCTGAACAAAAGAGATGAAATACCATTGTTGCCCTCACCAATCGTCTCAAACTCCTTCAATACCTACCATTCAAAAGAAACCACAGTTATATCAACACTCTCTTCAATAAGACATTCAAACACCTACAACAAGCCGAATTACTGAATGTCGCAGATGCCCACAGCATCCCTCTCACTCTCCAACAACACCATATTAAAGATGTAAAGAATATTATCAGTGACCACATATTTCAAGGACTTTGCACAGACGCTGATGAGCCTCTAGGCTCTGTATGCTCAGAATTTTGCGAATATTCATCATAATAACCCATATAATTCCGAAAACGGTCCTTTCAGTCCACCAGCCATTACACACAAAGGCATATTACTTTTATGCAACTTCAATGGTACCCCATGAAGCTTGATATCCTTCCCTTCTTGAAACACACTCAAATTCGTACATGCCATCACGTTAAGGTACATTTAATGGTCAATCACCCAATCTGGCAATAGGCGCTGATAACCGCATCAACGTTGCATCAACTACACATCATGGCTTGACTTGCCGATTTGATCATGCAATTATATGATGTCATACGCACCGACATTTGCTTCCCCTCGATATTTGTGGACCACAGTCATTAGGGCCCTCGTTTACTAAGGCTATAACTATGCCAAGACCTCAAGAAACCTTTAACCCATTAGTATACCTCAGTACAATGGCCATACCCTCACAGTCCGCAGTTAAACAGCATCCTAGTATCCGCATCTCGGTCACTCAGGATCGACGTATTTTATCTCCCTTCAGCAACGCAAAGGAATAGCTGTTACCAAAAGCTTCGGTTTTACATGTGGACGCTCGTATACTGACCAAACCGCAGCCTTACAGCTTTACTAAGTAGAAACTAATAATAAAGTAGGACTTGTAGTATAAAAGTGAGATAAAATATTGTAGAAAAGAGACACTGGACACACTAGAGACTACACAATCTAGCGAACACCAGCGGGTACACCAACAGCTATACCTTGTAACCTCTTTTCTTCATAACCGTATATGCTCAACCAATCAATCGTTTTGCACATTATACGCGTTGCTATAAGCCTAAGACTGGTTCATACCGTCTGACCACTTTGTTCACCCCTCGTTCTTTCATATTCTCGACCACATATCACTGCCGGTTTCGACAATACAATTTCCGGACGGTTTTATACCAGTGATTATACCAAGCACTCGCCATAATGCTAGTATAAGACCCCGTCGCTCTACTACGTGTATTGCATACCCCATTCCATCTCGTTCTCTTTTATAGGCCGCATCGTCTTCACTTTCACACCATAGGAGTTTAATTCATCTTCACTTTCAACATAGTATCGCAGCCCACTTGGGTAGTCTCCGAGCAGACTTATAGGACCAGTACCATCGACATAGGATTGTTTCGACCAGCTTTTATTTAGGGTCACCATAGGATAGGATAGGAAAGTCCCCATGTGGACTTATAGGTTTGACATTGACATAGGATAGGATAGTCTCCATGTAGACTCCGTTTTCAGCTTCGACATTCAGTAACATCGTTTCGTATAGGACCAGCAACCTTGCCATCGATATAGGACTTCGTTTTCACTCTCGCATTCACGACTACAAAGCCACTTTCAGTTTTGCCAACATACATTCAACATTCTTCTTTTAGATCATTCTTTCGGAGGATCATCGTCTAGCACCAGCGTCTAGTCGCATTTTCCTTCTTCCCCGCCGATTCTTGGTATTCATGTCATACCGGCTTCAGTTACCTCTCGTATATTCGAGATCAATCCCGGTGTATAGCCTACATAACTAGTACTCGACTGCTAAAGGGTACTACCTGTTAGACTATCGTGTCGCAGTGTATTCTTGCATCTAGAGGAATTTCTTGGAGTGCACGGAGGTGCCCAGAACATACTCGCACACACAAAACCTCTACAACTGTGTTGCTTCATCATTTTACCAAATACTCTTCGAGTTTGGTGTTGCCGTTGCCATGGAAGTTTAGGTTCATCAACGCACTATATCTTCCTCTTCCTCAAATACCGGTAGGGTGTTTGGATTATCTCCAAGAACTTGTATTTGCAGACGAAATCAGGAAACAAACATACCATTACTTAATTTTTAATTTTACACCTCAATCAAAAATATTTGTTCCCGATGAGAGTAGCGGGCTATGCCGCTCGCCGGCCCTATATTCGTTATATATAGAATTTATGTGCATAATGCTTGAAATACCCCCTAGAAGTGAAAAAAAAAAATCCATAGAGTTTTTTTTAAGCAGCCTCAAGGGTGACCAACCAACCAACCTGGTGTTCTGGAACAATAGTCCGGAACCCTCTCAATGGTTGACAGGGACAGTAAATCATGGGAATCAGATATTATAAAAGGAAGCCCCCCTCCCCCTACCCCACTTTAAACAAATTAATGTAGGTCATGTCTGCAATTGATTTTCCGGAACCATCTTGAGCTGTTCATCCCTCACATCACCACTTGTGAGACATGGTGATTTACTGTAGCTGAGCTGCTTAGCCAATTGTAGCACTTTCCACCTTTCACAGGGGTGCGTTACAAATTATGTGAATATCCGGTCGAAATACTACAGTAAGTGATTGGTTGCTGTATTACTACTTCACACACAAACATCGCCAGTAAAGCTTGCTATCCCTCCCAAATGAGGTGAAATCAAGTACAAACTACACAGAAAGATTATACAGAGGGAAACTAGAAAGTGCATTCAGGCAATACCAAAACCTCCATCTACTATCCAAGAATGACCAGTCATATAACTAGATAACTGACTCACTGAAAACAGTACATGGTCCGCAATCTCTTCCGGGCGACCCATCCTCTGCAAACAACGTCAGCTCGCAACACAGTAGATTTAAGATAGCGAGCACACCTTCATCGGAATAGCCTCACGAACACCCTCACTCTGGTTCACATCCCACAGATCCCCCAACATCTCCGTATCAACAAACCCAGGGCACACGACGTTCACTCGAATAGCATCCAGAGCATGGTTCAACGCTAATCGACGATCATCAGCATACCTCAACGCTCCCCGAATACAGGCTCACATACCAGCAGCCTTCGTCATTCCAACAACAGCATGCTTCGAAGCGGTATAGCTGTTCATCCCCGGAGCAGCCAGCTGTGCGGCTAAGCTCCCGAGGTTCGTGATCGCCCCTCGGATGGCAGGGCGGCCAGGGATGTGAACAACAGGATCTTGCTTGAACATCGCCCGAAGTTCCTCCCTCATGCACATGAAGACACCACGCGCATTGATATTGTTAACACGATCGTACTCCGCCATCGTCACATCAGCAGTTACTGACGGGTTGTCCAGGACCTATAAATAGTCAACCCCATGACCAGATCAAACGGACCGTTCTCGACCAACCCCAGCGACATTTGCAGCATAATCCACCCTCCCAAAGGTCTTGACAGTGTCGTTCACCATCTGAATTACTTGGTCTTCTTTTGTAGCGTCTACCACAGACGTGAAGACGCGGAAGTTTGGATTCGTGGCAGCACTAATGGCGTCCTTGGCAGTATCCTCAAGGAGCGTGCTACGCACGTCGGTGAGGTGTATGCCAGCCACTCCGGCGCGCGCAAATGCAATGGCAGTCGCTCGTCCGATTCCTCGAGCTGGAGAGAAACGTCAGAGGGAGTCAAGGTAATGTACGAGCCAGTAAGATGCATACCAGCGCCTGTGACTAGAGCAATCCCTTGCAGACCAAGCATGACTATCTTGTTGGATCAGATAATCAACCGCACTAACTTATAGTTTCTAGTTCGTCACACGTTATGATCTAAGCCTATTTATGAAGCGCATAATTGTTGACGAGAAGGAGCGAAGCGGAGACGTGAGATGTTTCTGAGGTTTGACAGCGCTCACTTTCTTAGGAACCCGCCTCGTGTCTGAAAGCCGCACTCAAAAAAGTCTCCGTCGCTTCTCGCTTGGATGAATGGAATGGAAGTCTCGACTTTTCTTTTGTTAAGAATCAAGCTCCTTTCATTTAGTGCCAAGTAAAACCTCGCACGAGGGAGCCACTTGGCGTAAGATTAACTATTTTACTGTAATAATGTCAGTACCGAACCAATCAAAGAATAGTAGGGCCCACGTACCTACACGTACCTCTTCGACGTCCCAAAATCATTAGCTCGAATACACAGCTCTAAACCCTGCTCCTGAAATTCCTTCAACCTCCTAACGCTCCCCTCGGATAACGGACACTTGTATGACCCCGCCTCGGGAACCCAGACGTCGAACCTTACCGTGCGCAACGTTCTCCTCGCATGCCTCCGTGCAATCATCTCCACGAAAACTTCGTCCAAAAATACCATTGCTTCACTCGTGTCCCGATCATAGCGGTTAATCGCCAATGTTCCCAATTGAGTCACTAGCGCGCCCTGCAGACGGCTCATCAGGGACTTTAGGTGGGTGCTGGATGGATCCCGACACCGAGGAATGTTCAAGCTAAGCGACTCGAGCTCGGGCGACATTTCAAGAATATGCACCAGGTCCGAGTCCGGGGCTGCATCGTACACCGACAAGTGATGCAAGGAACACTTGGAGCGCGAGATCAGCCCAACGAGGGAAGGGATAATGGCATCCATGTGTGTCTCGTCCACGATATAGGGTCGCAGGGTGATCTCTTTCAATGCAGGAAGCGTAAGGCTGTCGAGGAAACTGCTATCGCGGACATTGAGACGCGACAACCTGTCATGGAATACAGGAGTAGGCACGGACAGGATTTGCTGTCGTACGTTACTTTCGAACGCCTCTAGACGTGGCGCTTTGTTGAGTATGTCCAAATCGAAGGCTCTGCCTTCTGGGATGCGGTGATCACAATAATGGACGAGGTTTTTCCATGGAAAGGAGAATCGGGTATACGGACCCAGACCACGTATTTTCACGTTGGTTAAACGTGGAGCAATCTCGAAGCCTTCTATGCTATCCACGGTGGAAGAGTAGCACGAAAAATGGAGGTCTGTCAAGGACGACAGATGCCCATGAAGTTGAGAGAGCATGGGTATAAGCTGGTACGGCAATTCAAGCTGTACGGCCTTCCACGAATCAGAATTGGTTATCAGGACCTGGAATAATGACTTGAGAAGGTGGTCCCCATCTGAACCCCCGTCAATAGCCAGGTCTCTCCACGTAAAACTGAGAGTATGGCGACAGTGAGTGGTGACGGTGGTGAGAAGGGCGAGGGGGTGGCGTTTCCAAATGAGACGGGAAGGATTGAGAGTAAAGTCCGTCCAGATTTCGGGCATCGACATGGCTGTTGCTCGCCAGGAGCTGCAGACGTGGCTGAGTGTCCACGGTAGATTGTGGGAGTCAGCCAGATCGAGGGAGCCGTATTCAGCTCTGGCCCACAAGAAAATCTCCATGAGCAGTTCGAGCGGGATACGCTGAATGGGTGGTGGATGGACGTTCATGTCGACGCGTAAGTCAATATCAAACTGCATGGTAACACCGTATTGAAACTTTTGATACAGCACTAGTGGGCTGATAAGACTAAGTGAGGCAGGGACGAAAATGTACCCATCCTGAGTCGCGAATGAATGGAAAATTCGACGTAGAATAGAACGGGACGTACCTTTCCTTGCCCGTCGCCCATTTCAAAGTCGACTAAGCTGTACGTCGACGCGCATATAAGGAGTCCCAGGGTGGCCGCCCGCTATGTTCCAGCGCCAAGTCTCCGACTCGCAGGGCGTATTTATGCATCACACGAGCCCTGGCCGATATGGGACAGTGTTGCGATGGTAGTCGAGGTCCATGACCAAGATGTTCGTGCTGACACATCTTGCGGCGAGTTTCCTTCCTATCCGATACTACTACAAACCCAAAAGGTGCCCTGAAACTGTACATCGACACCGAGTACACATCGACCCTGTCTCCGTCACGGACTGCCCTTCAACAGACGTTTCAACAATGTACTCACGAGGAGAAATCAGAACATCCCCAGGCACATTCACCGGCGACCGAGTCCTCTTCACTTCACCAGCGAGGCCCTCGTCTGGTCGATATTCTGAGCTAGGCATCCGATGCAGGGATCTTTCGAATTGTCTCTGAGCTCTCGGCGTGCACATCGTTTGCTTCATGTTTGACAAATGTCCTTCACTGTTGGTGTGTCCGACCCATCGAGGCCGCATATATCCTCATTTCCAATAGCGTTTATACATCTCGAGATGGAGAACACGCAGAGAAACAGATGTTTACGTCCGATTCAAAGGGTGCTAAAACCGGACGGGTAGATACCGTCTTTCCACTTCTGATCGCTTCACGAGAGCAGTATAACCTGCAATATTGCGTTCGCTTGGATTGAGGACGTTGTGACCTGCTTTGGACGAAATGAACCGTCTGAGAAAGCAGCTTTCAAGGAAAAAAGGGTACATTTTGTCTTAGCTCCCCGCAATGTACGAACGAAATGGCCTGACTTGAACGCTTTTCTGTTCAGGCGACTCACCAGACTTGCGGCCCGACATCCTTTCCACATACAAAGCTTGAAGCCTCTATCTGCATCCACGTGTTTGGCTGGTCTTCATCTATGAACTTCGATATTCAAGGCCCGATTCAGTGTCGTCCTCCATCCCCCGTTGCAACTGCGTAAATAGCCGTGGTGTAAGACGTCGATGTCCTTTTCTCCCCTGGTTTCTCTTGGGATGGCGTCTCTGCCCCAGCGTT
Organism: Armillaria fumosa; assembly: GCA_030407015.1. Taxonomy (NCBI): domain Eukaryota; kingdom Fungi; phylum Basidiomycota; class Agaricomycetes; order Agaricales; family Physalacriaceae; genus Armillaria; species Armillaria fumosa. The sequence continues at coordinate 3,737,480 of JAUDYM010000002.1, read as the reverse complement.
TTGTCAAGCTATATGTCTCCTGGGGCTGCGGTCACCCACAGCAGGTACCTAGGTTGTGCACAGCTGTCGGTCTCTAATGGAGTCAAGCATCAAGTGCGCATTAACCTCGGGACTCAATGGAGCTCTTTGTGAGCAAAGACAGCTCGAGCGACCTCATCTGATATGTTGCGGCACTTCGTGGCCCGCGCGCCTCGTCTCGCGTGACCATTCTCGTGGATCGTGCTGACTGATTTTCCCATCTATTTTTGCGCGTTTATATGGAACTTTGTCGCATCGATTTCGGTCCTCCTCAAGTCTAACCCATCGCCCGTCTTTCTAGTTGTTCTCATGAAGATGTTGAACGCGAATTGACGGAAACACATTAGAAGCTTTACAGAAAGTATAAAAAGCATCGTGTGGTCATGGTCAAGAGCAGCGACGCTTCCCTTGTTCATTCTTGGATTGCATCACTTTAATGACTATTAAAACCTCTTTTGTCGCTTTTCTTCTCTTCACCGCGTCTGCGTTCGCGCAGTGTAGGTCACACTTAATTATCTCCTTATTATCTTGTAGACTCATTCGTTTTCTCGTTTTACCGTACAGGCGGTGACCTCCCGTTGAATTTCTCTCTCACACCTGATAGCAAGCTCCCTGATCCCTTCACCTTCCTCAACGGAACCTCTGTAACCACCGCCGACGAATTCACCTGTCGTCAAGCTGAGATCAGCGCTCTTCTCCAACGTTTCGAACTGGGTGAACTCCCACCTCCTCCCGAATCCGTCATCGGCACCCTCTCCGGAAATACCCTCACCATCGACGTAACCAACGGTGGACAATCGATCTCTTTTGAGGTCGGGATTCAGACACCTTCTGGCTCCGGACCTTTCCCCGCTCTCATCGCTTTCGATGGCCTAAGCCTTCCTCAACCTTCGGGTGTGGCGGTTCTTACGTTCAACAACGACGATATTGCGGCACAGAATGATGCGCAGTCGCGTGGGCAGGGCAAGTTCTTTACCCTTTATGGATCAAACCATTCGGCTGGGGCTTTGATGGCTTGGGCTTGGGGTGTTGCGAGGATTATGGATGCGTTGGAACAGGTCGATACGAACATCAACCTTGAGAGGGTTGGTGTTACGGGTTGTTCGAGGAACGGGAAGGGTGCTCTTGTTGCTGGGGCTTTCGAACCGAGGATTGCGTTGACGATCCCTCAGGAATCGGGGAGTGGTGGTGCAGGATGTTGGAGGATTTCCGATTCGATGTTGGCCAATGGGACCGTCACACAAACGGCTAGCGAGATCGTCCAGGAGAACGTTTGGTTCTCTACTGCATTCGACACTTTTGCTCAATCTGGCGTCGATCCTTTACCTTTCGATCACCATATGCTTTCGGGACTCATCGCTCCTCGTGCGCTTCTCATCATTGATAACACGGGGATTGACTGGTTGGGTCCCGAGTCGGTTTGGGGTTGTCAGAAGACGGCCAACTTGGTTTGGCAGGGACTTGGTGTGGGCGATTTCATGGGTGTTTCGCAGGTGGGGAACCATGCGCATTGTGCGTTCCCCAGTCAGGAGCAGCCGGATTTGGACGCGTTCGTAAATAGGTTCTTGAAGGATCAGGATGCGGATACGAATATCATCAAGACGGATGGGGTGAATGGCCTTGGATTTGTGGATGCGCAGTGGGTTGATTGGGAGGTTCCAGACCTCTCTTGATCGTACGTTGTGGTTGTATTACCGTCCTCTTGGCGCAATCTTAGCCACTCCCTTCACCTTTACCGTGACCCGGCTCAAGTCTCGATACCATGAACTCTTGGATAAGAAATAATAAGCGGCTGTGGTATGCAATCAACTTCAAGGTTTGGCAAATTCCGAAAAGGACGACGCGTTTCTAAGGGACGCAGTAGAACCTGCGGTATGCCGTGTCTTTCCTGCGCTCTCAAGAGGAAGTCCAAGGCTTCACGTCTCTTTCTGGGAATGCGTAGGGTAGGGGCGAACACAATGATGATCAATATCTTTGGAAAGCAGATTCTCAAGATAAATCCCACCCGACGAATCAAGGTGGAATGGTGTTTTGGATCTTTCTATGCAAAGAACCAAGCCGTACAGAGCATAGATTGAAGAACACCAAAGTGCTGTCTGAACTGTCTGAACTGTTCCCTGTAATACAACGCCGTGAAGATCTACGCCTCCGCTCTAAACGACACTCTATCGGCCAGTGTTCTGAGTAGACGTCTGGTAAACTTCGCTTCCCGAGCCTCCCAACCTCATACCTCCATCCCGATCACGCCTCTCGCCTCCTCCACCAGACACGACCGACAACTCCTGCGTATCCTTCTTTTCCTCAAAGCCCCGGTCTCCGACACCTGTCTCTCGAGCTCCTCTAGCATTTCAGATACATGTGCGTCCCAGCATGGAAATTCCGAGGGAGAGAGGGGCAGAGAGTGTGGTAGATGATCTACTACTCGGGACTTTTGGCATTCAAAGACACTTACACCTACTCCCAACCCTTTGAATTCAGTGAGATTATCGACTACATTGACTATGAATGGCGAGGCACCATTTTCTCCGTGTACTCCAAATCCGACGCAGATACCTCAGCTCAGAGAAAACAGTCTTACTGACGAGCATATGAGGGCAGAGTACAGCTGACGACTCCTTGAATGCGTTTTCGCTGTTGTGGTCCGAGGCTAGATGGCCGTGCCCTAATAATTGCACGGACTTCTTTTAGACAACGAGAACAACAGAAACCGGCACATTAGCCGCAAGCGGATGCCATAACGTAGATGAGAGCTTGAAGTTTCGTTTCAGGAGATGCATCAAGAATAGAATTGTTGGTGGACATTGAGATGGTGAAACGCCAGATCGTGTCGAGGCGGCGACGTAGTAAGCTCTCTACCGCTGTACTATCTTTTCATCAAATCACATTCTCCATAACGACGAATAAAACGCAAACGTATATTGATGAAGCAAAGACAAACGTGTATCTAAGTACGTGTATTGAGGGGTTGAAAGTTGAACAACACGCCATTATGGCAGCACAAGAAAGTGAATGATTTAATTCTCGGTACTCGGAGTCGCAGTACCATCCGCAGCCTTGAGCGATTGAAGGACATGCTCCCTACGAAGCCACTTGTCCTCCGGGGTGAAATACCAACTAAGGACTCCAAAGATCGTAACCGCACCAAAGATCACACACGCCTTGCCAATCACATCAGCACAAACCGTCACTCCAAAGAAATAAGCCTTCACTCACAAAATTAAAAGTCTCAGCAGTAGTCGGGAAGTAGAAAGGTGAGATCATAACCTATCCACTCATCAGCAAAGCGCCCGATCAACAAACCATTAAAAGCCCATACCGCAAAGATCAACCCATTGAACAAAGCCGCTGCCGCATAAAACGGCATCGCGAACTTTCCCAAGAGGAAATGCGACGTCCGGAAATGATTCGGAGTCATCGTCAACCTTAACAGCGCGATCAACCCGTACGCGGCAATCGTAGGCACGCCACCCGCCGACACCAACGACGTGAACGCAACTTGACTAGGAAGAATCGTGCACAAAATCGCAGCCCCGAACACAAACATCACAGTAACCGCATTCTTTGGCTGTCCTTGAGAATCGACCTTGCCAATCCAACCTGACATTGGGAGAACACCGTCTCGGGCGACGGCGAACACGAGCCTCGACGCCGCCACAATGGCGATACTAGTGTTCTGGGCAGTAAATGAGATAATGCTAGAGTTTCGTTCATCGCATAAACACGAACCAGAATCAAGCCAAGCACCGCGATGATGGTCATTAAAATGCTAGGACCTCTACCAAGCGCCAAAGCGTATATCTGGACGAAAGGCTGTGGTGCATCAAGGGCGAACAGTGTGTCCAAGTCTGGCGTGCAGAATAAGAATAAGATGGTGGTTGCAAACCCAAAGATACTGGTGGCTGCGGCACTCGTCAAAATGCCTTTGGCTGCCACGACACTCGCGTTCTTGGTTTCTTCCGCAATGTGTCCGGAAGCGTCAAATCCTGTCAAGGTCCCTGCAGTGAACAGGCTACACCATACAGATGAGAGATCATTTCATGCACAGGAAGAACACTCTTACAATGACAAAATCCAATTCCATCCAGCTGGTGCTCCAGTCCCATTATCTATATTATCACAATCAGTAAACACTTTGGTCTATCCCATGCAGATAGCTTACAGGTCATAGTAAACACTTCCTTCGCATCCCTGAAACCGTACGTCTTGGAGACACCAATGGGAAGCCAAATGACACAGAGCAAGAAGTCCAGCATCATCAGCGCCGTCGAGAATCGAAACACCGCGGAATAGAGCTTTGGTGGAAGGTAATTGATAGCTATGGCTACAAGCAGCATAGCCTCGGACAGCGCCCAGATGAATGCGCGCCATTTGACATTATCATTCGAAGCACCACCCGGAAAATCAACTTCCCAGACTTGCAATTGGGATACAATGTAATTCGCCGTAGTCTGGCAACATCATTAACCCCCAAAACATCATAAAGGTTATACTCGACTTACCTGACAATTGCCAGCAGCAAAGGTCATCCACGCCGTGCATGCCCACCAGGCAACGATAAATCCAAAAAACCTGGCATACTTTGGTCCGGCACTTTCCGCGGCCCAAATATAGATGGACCCGCTGAGAGGCAACGCGGAGCAGATCTCAGCCAACACCGCCGCCGTGATAAGCATGAACACGATCGTGATGATATACGAGGACCTAGAATGCCATTAGACGACAGACAATGCAGACAAGGGTCGCCTACCATACTGCAGCAGGACCACCTGCAAGAAGCCCCAAGAAGAGACCAGACCTTTTTAGGAAGAGTCAGGGGATACCCCCACAGATGACTCGATAAGAACCAACCTGACACCTCCGATAAAGTTCAACGCACAAAAACTCGCCGCGAAGCTTTCGATGAGATTCCAGCTTCGATGAAGTTGCTAAGAAAGACGGTAAAAGGCCCGTAACTAAAAATGACACGAAGAACCTACCTGTTTATATCCCAGGTTTTGCTAGACAAAGAATATCAGTACACCCACGGAGCCAAAAAAGAAAAAAGGGTTAAAACACTGGGGGCTTCCCTACGCAGGTCTGAGCGCTGATCAGGTTCAAGCGGTATTATCTCAACCCTCAAAGGAATATTATGGGCCTTGAGACCCACAAACATCCAATGAGGATACCCGCAGCCGTTCCAGTATACCCACTAGAAATTGAACGTTACCAAGATAAGCGACCCAACAACCGCACGGGCTTCCTCCAAAGCGCTATTCCCGTATCTTCACCAATTGCAGCTGGTCCTGATCGACCGGCACTTCAGCTGGAGCAACATCTTCAAGGGATGCCTTGGAATGGGTCGACATCGTGGGAGGAGTAAAAGACGATGAAAATAATTGTGAGTATTTACAACTGCTGACGTATGATAATTCCCGATCCGGTAGCCCCCCGCATGGTCCGTACCTATCTACTGAATGTTGAAGCGCTACATACCAGGTTTAGCTCGGAACCTACACAGAAAGGAACAGACTCACAGGTTTCAGTGCCTTGATGAGCAGCCATTCCTCGTTCGAGATATCGGCCTTGAAAGAAGACTAGCGCGGAACATGAGCCGAGATCAACCTAGCACTGAAAATCCATACCTTGAGCACGTCAATACTCTGCCGCGAAATATGGCTCAGCAGTTCATCCTTCTCGTCGAAATGTCGGCCAAACATCTTTGCCGACTGGTATACCGCGTGTTCAATCTTCACCGCGACCCCTCCACCTGCCTGCGATTTCTTGACAATCTACTTGACACATCAGAAAAAACCGAGGTCCCCCATCTTACTCAACGTACCTCTTGTGACTTGTGATTTATCTCCAGCGACGTTCTGTGTCGACAAATTAGCACCATCGCATACGCAATAAGGATAGCCCACATTTTGCCTAGATCAATTATCTCCTTCTTTCCCGTCGCCGGATCGATTTTAACCACGGCGAGCGGTGTTCCTATCCGGAGAGTCCCATCTAGAATATCAACCCCCAGAATAATCGGATCTCGTTTACAAAACGCCGCAATAATCTTCAGTCTGCAGGGCCATACAGCCTGAGGCGCAGCATCCCGTCGTTTGGCCTCCAGAATTTCAGCATTATACGCAGTGAATTTGTCGAACAAGTGGTATATAATGTCGGCTACAATGCGCGCCCGATGAGTTTCACATTCAAGTCAGGGAAGGAGGAAAATTGGTCACCTTTGAAAAGGCGAATACCCATCTCCTCCGCCATTCGCTCAGCGTCTTTGTCAACCGGGACATCAAAACAGAGGATACATGCGAGTTCTCGGGCTTTCTCCAACATCGTGGAGGCCCGCATGACATCTTTCTTGTGGACAGGCCCGATGTTGATTCCTGACACCGGGATCTTGCTGACCTTGAGGAAATCCAAAAGGGCCTCCAATGACCCAAGCGTTGATGATTGTACGCAGACGCCACGACCGGACTTGTCAATGTTGTTCAACAATGATGTCAAATCAGACATGACCTCGTCTCGGAGATCATCCTCGTCGTCGTCGGGCCCACACACGAGTAGCCGGGAACCAGCGATCGCCTTCTCCAAATCCGGCGCCGTGATCTTTACTCCCAAGGCCGCCTTGACTTCTTTGTGATGCACATAGGCAGACTGTAACCCACAAACTCAGTTCCATGCCAAATCAAGCAAAAGTAAACTGGCCTTGATCCGAAGTTCTCTCAAGGGTTGAGGAGTCAGTAGGGCTCGTACTTGAGTGACTATAGGCCCGTTCAATCCACAGACCACAATTTTATCCCCTTCTCTCAGGATTCCGTTCGACAACACCACATCAATCGTTGTACCCAGGCCCTCAATAACTTTCACCTCCAGCACCGTGCACTCCAACTCACTTAGATACATCAACCGATCGCTCATCCTCTGCTGTGTCAAGTTCACCAGAAGCATGATCATATCCGGCACGCCCTCCCCAGTTATCGCAGACGTCGGAACGAGCGAGACATTCCGAGCAAAGTTCTTGTTATCGTAATACAACACCGCATTCAGGCCCTCCTCAGCAAACGCCACGATGGTTTTCGCCACCCTGTCCTCGAACTCTCGCTGGACTGCACGGGTCTGCTTTGCTAGGGACTCACGGAAAGCGCCATCGGGAGTGGCGTCCCAGCCGTACATACGGTCAATCTGCCAGTATTATTACCGCAAGTCCTTGAAACACGGACATGTGACTTACCTTGTTCAATGCGACAATGAAGGGCGTTTTACGGTCCCTTAGTAGTCGTAACGATTCGAGGGTTTGGGCCTCGAGGCCGTGCTAAGGGAAATAATTTAGACACCTAACATCCCGAGGAAGAGAACAAAAACAAACCATTATATCTACGACTAAAATAGCGATATTGCACAGGGAACTTCCACGAGATCGCAAATTTGTAAAAGATTCGTGTCCCGGCGTGTCTATAATCAGAAGACCCGGGATCTTGTACTCTTGCGTTCCGTCCTAGAAGGAACATTATGAGAAGACGGGACATTGAAACACGCGCACGCCTCACTTTGTTCATGACAGCCGTCTTGGTCTGGATGGCCTCAACTGGGAAATACGTTGCACCAATTTGCTGCGTGATTCCTCCGGCTTCGCCCTCTTGAACGTTAGTCTGGCGAATTTTGTCAAGTAGCTTAGTCTTCCCGGTATCGACATGTCCAAGGATACAGCAAATCGGACTTCGTAGGTTGTCTTTACTGCGGGCCGCCAACGCGGCTTCGTGGGCTTTGGCTCGTCGTTCAGCTGCTTCTGCTTTCCTCTGAGCAGCCATCTTCTGAACATTGGTGAGTTCCTCGTCAGATGACGACTCTTCTTCAGAATCAGAATCGTCGGAATCAGAGTCAGAGTCAGAACCATCTTCAGAGTCGCTTTCTTCTTCTGACTCTTCAGATTCTTCAGTAGGTGCCGCTTTTGATTTTGTGGCTGGTGGAGGGGCAGGTGTGGAGGTCGAAGTCTCTGTGACTGCAGCTTTTAGTTTGGAGGGGGCTGGCGCAGGCGCTGGGAAAAATATTAGCGAGTACAGGTGATTTAATAAATGAATACCTACCTTTTGGTATCGATGGCGTTTGTGCTTTCTTTTGCTCGACCGGTATAGCTACGGGTTTTTCTGTCTCTTCCTCACTCGACGCGTCCCAGTCATCCTTCACGCCCTCGGGTTTCTTGGTACCTTCGTTCTCCTCTTCACTACTATCATCCCAATCATCCTTCGCAGCACCCTTCCCGTTGGCTTCTTCCTTCGCCTGTTCTTTGGGCGGTTCAGGCTCAGGTTCAGGTTCAGGTGTGCGAGGCCTCGACTCCGTTACCTCTTTCTTGACGTTCTTCTTTCTACTCCCATAGACGACCTTCTTCGGAGGACCACCAGCCTGCTGTTGTTGCAAACCCTCAATCTGAGCACCAGAGGCAATTAATGCCTTTTTCCTTATTTCAGCCATCGCCCGCTCCTCCTTTTGTTTCTTCGTGAGCAGCCTACCCTCTTTCTTGGCCAACTCCCTCTTTGCCTGCAAAAAAGTCAGGATCTAGTTCGTCATACGAAAGAATCAACACCTACCCTCTCCTTCTCCTTCCGCCTCTGTTTCTCCTCCTCCCTCCGTTTCTCTTCTTCCGCCGCCTTGCGTTCCTCTTCCTCGATCCTCAATCTTTCGGCCTCCGCCGCCTTCCTTGCTTCTTCCTCTAACCTCTTCTTCTCCTCCATCATGGCTTTCAATGCACTGATGCCGCCAGCTTTTTTCTTTGTGGGGGCTGGGGCCGCGGCAGGCTCATCGTCCTTTTTGGCGGCTTTCTTTTTCTTTTTCTTCTTCGATGCAGCGCCGGTGGCAGCACCATCATCACCATCCCCGTCATCGTCACCTGCAGGAGTTTGGGGAGTCGGTTCGGCGGGGGACACTGCCGCAGGCGTACTCGGCGCGGCGGCTTCCTTCTTGGCAGCTGCCTGAGCCTTCTTTTTTGCCTACAAGTATCCATTTAGTTTCGATAGTTATTGAGAGGAGGAAAGAACTACACCTTTTCCCGCTCCTTCTTTAGCTTTTCTTTTTCTTTTTTGGAAAGAATTTTGACGCCGCCGCCCTCTTCATCGTCTTCATCGACATCGACAGTAGGCGTAACGGGTATCTGTGATGGTTCAACGGTCGTTGACTGAGTCTCCTCTGATATAGAATACGTGAGAGATGAGAAACCTCTCCATTCATAGGTAACTCACCTTTTGCCTGGGCTTCAGGTTCCTCATCCTCAGTGGGCTTCCCTTTGGCAGCCTTGCCCTTCTTTCCCTTCTTTCCCTTCCCTTTGTCCTTGACGGGACCCCACTCTTCATCGGCCAGTTCTTCGGCTGTCATTTCAACAGGCTGTTTCTTCGCCTCTACCTCTTCATTCTCCTCCGCATCGTCAAGATCTACAGGCTGTTGCTTAGCCTTCTTCTTATCTTTCTTGTTCTTTCCGCTGCTAGCCTTAATGGCGCTCTGTTGGATGAATGTCAGTGGTGATATGACGAAGATATCACGCGCAGAAAACAGACCATCAACCCGCCGAAATCTTCTTCTTCCTCCGGGCCATTGTCGACTGTTAGCGCGACAAATCCGCCGCCACCGCTCGTGACTGGGACGTCGTCATCGTCCTTCAGAGTGAGGTTGACGATGTTATTGGCTGGCACGGATTCGCCGGCCTTCTCCCTAAGATATATTAGTATCCGTATGTTATATGAGAATTATAGATATATATATGCACCAGAAATCATCATCATTGTTCTTCTTGCCCTTCTTGCCCTTTGCATTTTTTGGTGCCATGGTTTTTGGTCAACGTGAGTATCAGTGCCGAGTGCGTCAGACTTGGTGAAATCGGATCAAGGCAGAAATAGCTTTGTCAGCATATCGCCTCTTGACTTGCAACGACCAAGTCCGCACGCGACTCACCACCTGCGCTGTGCATATTTCTCAGTAAAGTTCTTCGACGCCATGGGGCTACTCACTATCATCCGAAAAAATCGCCTCAAAGCGCAGGAAATGCGAATTCTCTTTCTGTACGTCTTCATCGATTCATCCGTATTCATTTATACAGAACCTGACTGTTATGTACTAGTGGCCTCGATAATGCCGGTAAAACGACCATATTGAAGTATATATCGCATGAAGACACGTCGGCAACGTCTCCTACCCTTGGTTTCAACATAAAGACGCTTTCCTTGCCATCCTCACCATATACCCTAAACATATGGGATGTCGGCGGCCAACGGACTCTGAGACCATATTGGCGCAATTATTTTGAGCAAACAGACGCCGTTGTGTGGGTCGTTGACTCTGCGGATCGAATGCGCATGCAAGATTGTAAAGAGGAACTACGGGATCTCCTGAGTGAAGATGTAAGTCGGGTTTCTCAGTGTAATGTGGCGCTGAGATGACCGTAATGTATAGCGTCTAGCAGGTGCATCTCTCCTCGTGTTTGCGAACAAGCAGGATCTTCCCGGGGCTCTGAATATTTCCGAAATTATAGCCGTAAGTGTCTTGTCCATTTCTCCTCTAAATTTCTAATTCTAATTATGATCCCGGTACTTTTTGTCATCTAGTCGCTTGACCTCAACGGCATCAAATCTCACCATTGGAAGATATTCCCATGCAGCGCAATGACCGGTGCTAACGTGTTCGAGGGGCTTGACTGGGTTGTAAGTGACGTAGCTGGAAGGTTGTACTACTATTCCTCTACATCTCTCGACTCTTCTTCCGTTTCCCGCCCGCACGATATCAATACAAGCCCAACCCCCGTTTGAACACCGTCAAGCTTTCCTACCGCCGGAGTACGTAGCGGTATAAGGTTATGTTCTGGAATTCACGGTAGTTCTTTTCTCAAGCACACGAACATTCCCTCTTTCCAAGAATAACCCTCATCCGACATCCTCTGACAACGGGGCAGGTCGAAGAATTACCGACCACGATGCCATCCTACCGCGAAGTTGGCAAGAGCACGTTCATACCCTCAAACGTGACTTCGTACGCCTTCCCACGGTGAAATCGCATCTAGGTGAGTAGAATCAGGTATATGGGCTCTCATATGCTGAATTTTTTCAGTCTCCGTCTATAATGCGGAGTAAGATATAGTCTCTCTTTTTGACCACATTCGCACGCGCATCATTCTTCATGCACCCTACAAAACTCTCCTTGAGTTACGTTACAGCCGTGTTCGCTCCCGATGGCCCCAAAAAAATTGAACAAAAGTTTTGACGATGGAAAAGCTCTTCGTGAGCCGATGCACACAGAGAGGTTGTTACGTGTCTGTTCAGTGGATCTCCGAACGCCCCGATCATCTGTTGCGCTGATCCTTCGCAACGTAAGACACGCTACAGGTACTGGTCTTGAATTTCGACGCGTGCGTAGGGCCGTATGGAAGAAAGATCATGCATGTATAGTCTCCGCTACGCCACGGAATAGAATAGAGAAGATCAGCAGCGCAAGTCCGAAAAAGCAGAAGATGCACGGCGATTAGCTATTCGCCATGGGATGTGCTCGAACTCGTATCCGACATTACTTTTGCCGTGGCAAAGGTATCAAGGCTTAGTCAGATAGATGTGAAAATCAGACTCAGATACAAATTGGCCTAATACCACGCGTGCCACGGACGGAAACGACTGGGAAGGGACGGGTAGGCCTTGATGAGCCTCGGACCATGCTGCACGGAGGGCTGCCGCGGACAGACGCAATGCACCACTACTGGTACTCTTTCCAGTGACCTCGAGTAATCTCAGATAATCTCGATGATGTGTTCGTGCAACGCCATAGTAGATCCACGGACAGAGAAGGGAAAGAGATCTACAGGGCGGAGCAACGCTTGTCCTCGCTGCCTTCCCACCCACTGCACCCATCGGTCCACGGGCGACTTCATTCATACACAGCGCAGGATTAGACCGCGAAATTTCAATGGTCGCTACGCCCATCTCCCGCTAGGCGCCACAAGTATAAAAAGCTGATGCGGGTTGTGGAGTCAGTCTTTTTCTGTCCGCCGTGTTTTACATTTGGCTCAGTCGCGCTCAATGTGCAGCTTGTCCTGTGCCATCGCTGTTCGGAAAATCACCAAAGGGGATATATCGGGGCCCTGTTTGGTCATGTTGAAGGTCTGGTGGGTGTTTCGGCGAGCTTAGCTGAGCTGAAGATAGACTTTAGGTTCGCGCCGTGCATACCATTCTATAAGCTAAGTATCCGGTATTTAAACTGCTTTCCCCGAGTCTGGTCTCCGCCTTGAGCTTCTGTGTGGAAAAGACGACACGGTCTTCTCAAACATTCTAAATGAACTCAAGATTCAGATCCGATTGCATAGAGTTGACCCTGGATGACCTCCCTGAAGACAAGAATACCTACGATTACGATTCTTGAGGTACCCTTCGAGACTGAACTGATTCTCTTATCCGCCGAACCCTATAAAGGCACCAACCATCCTGGTCCTAAATGCCATCATCCAGCGGTCTCTTCTTCTCTCAATGGCCTCCAAGTCCTGCGTCCGGTTCTCCTCTAAGAGTACTATTTCATCTCTAGGCGCGCTGGCCCTATGTTCCCCCCGATCATGGCTCACTTCATGTGCTCGCCAGTCTATTCTATCGGCACTAACGAGTTCCATCTCTGTGGGACACTTAACAATCGAGGACGCTGAAGGCTCTCATACCTATGGGTCATTCGAAAAAGATTGTAATCAAGTCCACATCAAAGTGAAAAACGACAATTTCTGGCTACGCCTCATACTGTACGTTACCTTCCTTTTCCTAAATGATGACATCGAGCACTAAATTTTCCTCCTTCCTCAGCTCCGGTGATCTTGGCTGTATGTGTCTCGCCTAACCGCCAATCTGTAATCACGAAAGCTAACCTGATTTAGTCAGCGAAGCGTACATGATAGGCGAGATCGAACTCCCGGACCTCAGAGCAGCCATGAACGTAAGTCCTCTTTCTTACTCTATAAAATGAGGGTCACTGAAACGTATTCACCGTCAGTTATGGCTTGATAACCAGTCTACAATGGAAGACACCCTGTCATCTACGTACACGCGCATCACCTCCACACTTTCCAGCGCATACAACTCCTTCCTTGGCCAAACGAAAAGTAACGCGCGTCTCAACGTGATCGCATCGTACGATCAGTCGAACGAACTCTTCAAAGCCTTCCTTTCCTCCGAAATGATGTATTCATGCGCCCTCTGGGACGAGTCCGAAGGCGGAGTCCGAGGTGACCTCGAAATCGGTCCCTTTCCTGGTGACCTCGAGGCCGCTCAACGAAGAAAAATACACCATGTCCTTAGTCAGGCTCGCCTTAAGCCGGGATGTCGTGTTCTCGAATTCGGTTCAGGATGGGGAGGGCTCGCTATCGAGGTAAGTAACTTGCCTTTCATTTCTTTCCATTTCTCTTACCTTCCCATCTACAGGCGGCTGGCACATTCGGATGCACTGTAGATACTCTCACCCTCTCAATCGAGCAGAAGACACTTGCTGAGGAAAGAATCGCTGCCGCCGGTCTTTCCGATAAAATTCACGTCCACCTCCTCGATTATCGGGATATCCCACCCGAATGGGAAAACGCCTTTGACGCATTCGTCTCCGTCGAGATGCTTGAACATGTCGGATCTAAGCACTACGCCAACTATTTCCGACTCGTCTCATTCGCGCTAAAACCCCACAATGCTACCGCTGTCGTATCCGCATCGACTTTCCCCGAATCACGGTACTCTTCATATCAAGCTGAGGACTTCATGCGCAAGTACATGTGGCCTAATTCATGTCTTCCCTCGGCATCGGCCTTGATCCAAGCGGCCTCTCCCCACTTTAACCTTGAGCAAGTGGAGAACCACGCAGCTCACTACCCGCGAACACTCCGAGAGTGGGGAAGGCGGCTTGAGAAGAACCTTACTCAGGAGATGGTGGCGAAGGACTATCCTGGATTGAGTGACAAGCACTCGTACGAGGCATTCAAGCGGAAGTGGATGTACCTTTTCGCCTACGCAGGAGCAGGCTTCGCGAAGGGGTATATTACGTGCCATATGCTGACGTTCATTCGAGAGGTGAGTTTCCAGCTTTGTTGTATGTTTCCACTTTACTAATTTGCTCTTTTCACACAGAACGATGCGCCAGAAATATGTGATTAATTCTAGCCTTTTCATTGGATAACGGATTCGCCAAGCTATCATTATCAGTCGCTCATATTCAAGATTAACGGACTCAGAATTCGTACACACTATTTCCTCTCCAATTATTCGGTTTTTGTGCAGCTTTCGTTGGTGACTTTCTGGAATAGCAAACTATCCTCTTCTCGCATAACACTGCATCTACTAGACATCGCATAGGTTATTAAGATGTATATTACACTACAAAACGTTGAAATAAAAACAACTGATAACATTCACCGCCCGATATGTGCACCCGGGAGTTGGATGTCAGCGCAGGGGTGATCACCGCTGAAGTGAATCGTCATGGCCCTGGCATTGTATAAAGGCGTCTTCTCGCAAGAAGTCCATTCGCACTATTAGAGTTTCCATGTGAGAGTAATTAAGTCATTGGGTTCGGCTTCATCTCGGTCTGATTTCCAATATCACGGTGTCCAGCGATGTCCGGATTTTCTCACGAGATCGAACTGCGTGTGAATTGAGTCAGAGCAACCTCATCCTGGGATACACTGGGAAACAGGAACCTGAAAACGGTCTCATGTCAACAAGTCGTCAGAGTCGGCAAGAACATCGAACCGCTATAGGTTCCGACGGTACAGTTCACCGGTGAAAAGCGGTAGAATCATCAAGCACTTTCGCCCAAGATGGCGTCAGGGATTTACTCGTTCCGATACTATCTAAGATCTCTACGGGCATCAAGACTCTCCGTATGGCCTAGTCGGTACTGAAGACAGAATGAACGCTGAACTCAAATTGAACACAATGATACTATCACCAACAAGTCAGCGCATCTGCTGTCAAGTAGACAATAGTCGAGACCTCCTCAAGATATTGGGAATACCATTTATGAGGCTCCCAATAAGTCTTCATCATACCGTGCAAGTGGCCTTCACAGCGGCGTCAGTCATACGATCAGGACGAACTGAGTGGTATAGGCTGCGCGCTTCCATACTGATTTTCCCGTACCATGGCACGTGTAGGCTGCTACACGTACAACGAATCGCAGTCTGCGAACGGCAGACCGGTTTCTCCCTCGAACGTTCCCTCGCACAGGCCCTGACCGCATAGTAAATGTCCTGGTAGGAGACCGGCATAATTATAGAGCAAAGTTATCCCACAAATCGACCCCCATCCTACATGTTCCGTACAACCATATGGCTCGGTCATGCTGCCCAGTAATTCGCCCAGCTTTCAGGGTTTGACGGGGAGCACATGGTTACTTCTTTGATAGCAGAAGAACATCTCAATGCAATGTAATGATTCCGGCCGAGATGAGCTAGAGTGACGAAAGTAACTGCAAGGTCGAATTATTTCCCACCTATATCAGACATACATCCTTCGATGTAATACATGGGATAATCTCTGAAGGCTATAGAGCCTGTAATAACAGTACTACCGATATTGAATGGTACATATGGTTTAACATCTATAAATTAGACAATGAGCGACAAAGACTAGATAGCGAGGGTGGTGGTGGTATGAGTATGTATGCATGAAATCCACTTGCGAGATGACAAAAACTAAATGACGGAATGTAAAGTAACCCAGGAAACTAAACGGAAATGACAGATACAATAAGCTGAACAGGGGCATAAATCAGTCGTAATCAATCGTCATGAAGATACCAAACGAGTGGGATCCAACTTCATGACCCATGAATGAAGCTCTTTATTATTGGGAGCTGCAAGTGCATGAGAATTGGAAGACGTAAAAAGAGTGAATGAAAACGGTTTCTGCCAGTAAGGATTGAGAAATTTGAGTTTCGTCCAATGTAGAAATGGCTTACCCCCAACAATAATTCCTTCTGTGGATCACTTTCCACATTAGTACCGGTAAGGCTAACCACTCCAACTTCCTCCAATTCATTTGAATGTGCATACATGTGAAGATATGGTCTGATACTTCATCAGGAGAAGATTGGAAAAAAGTCACGGCCTCGTGCGCACCTTTTCAGGACGAACCATCGCCTTTCCCATACGTTCTGCCCAGCGTCTATGAGAACCATTAAATGGCCCTTTTTTGTGGCGCCGTCGCTGAAATGATGTTAATCGATAACTCAAGAACTGGCGCCGCTCAAATTATTTACCTTCTCGGTACGACTTTCGTCTCAGACACAAACTTAATGCCTTCAAGGGAATCTAGATCAGCGGGTTGCTTCGATGAGCCACTTTCCTCATCACTTGGATCCTGACTGAGAACGATCTAAGCAAAAGGAGAATCAGAGACTGCGCCGACCGGTAATAGATAAAAAAAATTCACATCGCCCATCTGTCCAAACCGCTTCTGCCAAAGTTCTAGGGATTTCTTAAGAAGACCGTCTGCTCGCCAAGCAAGTGCATCCGACTGAATAGGCTTGGGTGGGGAGGCTCCAAGTATGACACGAATGGCTTGAACATCAGCAGCCCGTCTCTCCATTGTGATCAAGCGGGAGTAATCTTCCACAACGGATATACCCCGTGGTTTCCACACGCCCAAGGCCTCTTCACCCCTAACATATTTCTCTGACGTATCGAGACGCCATAGATCTTTCGGGGATCTCGTGAGAGGAGGCGACAAGCGCACGCTGAACAGCGTACTGCTTTTCGCCAGTATTTTGTTTGATCCCAGGAACGTAAGGAACCGTGAGGGTGGTCTTGCATCTCGTGTCTGCATGGTGATGGCGATGTCTGCATTGAACTGGACAGGATCACTGCAAGTCTCAACAGATACTGCCCAGTTCAATTGTAATAAAATCCGCTGATTGGCTGCCGTCACCCTATTCAGTAGAACCGAATCATGGACACTGGAATCCCATAGAACTTCCGCTGACAACAGGCCGGTTCCGTCAGGTCGAAATTCTAGTGTCTGATCCTTAAGTAAAGGAAGCGTCACCATAGCCTTTGACGTGGATTCGTGCACGCGACCTTTAGGATCAAGTAGCCGGACATTGCCTATCCGTACCTTGGTGACCTCAATCCAAGGGAACTGTTGACCAGAGTTGGACGACAGTGAAACCACTATCCGGCGTTGGAGACCCTGGTGGAGCGAAAACGAGCCTGGATCGTGACTTCCCTGTGAGATGACTGGGACAGGATTGTATTGCCCATCAGGCGCCAGTTCACAAATCTGTAACCAGGCCACGACATCATGTGTCTGTTGCACCACGAAGTCAGTTTCTGACCTACGCATATGCGGCAAACTCGCGGCCCGAGATTCTGATTCGGGGCTAGAGGTCCCAGAGTGAGGAACATGCTTGATTTCCCGCATCTCGTCCCATCTCTCTAAGCGCTCGAGGTACGTTGACCTGATAGACGCGAAGAACTCTATCGGCGCGTAGCCTTGACGCAAATGCGCTAAGACCTTGGATGTAGCGACAATGCTGAAGCTACGGCGGAACTTCAACTCTGAAAGGGAACCAGAATCGAGATCTACGGTAGTAGATGGGAATACTTCTTCCGACGATATAGTGGGCCCGGCGAAGGAGGATAATCGGACTTGGAGGTGGACAGCTGAAAAGTCATGGGGCGACATACCCTTTACGGTGTCAACAGTGACAAAGAAGCTGAGTTTACTGCCTGGGGATATCGTCGCGGGAACAGGCGAGGGAGCGCGAGTAGAGGGTATGGATCCGTTGGGGTATTTGGATGAAGCGACAACATTGACAATCTTGATGTCGATTCTGCATGAACCGATGGCTTCTGACGTATAACGACAGAATATCGGTACGGTGGATATAGAGGAGAGCCGGCGTGATAGTGGCGCGAGGGATATTAATGCATTGCCGACGAATGAATACTCTGGAGGTGGGGAATCGTAGAAGGGCTCATCGGAAGAAAAGTGTTGTGTGTATGAAGGACGGTCGATATATGTCGTGAGGTTGCGCATGCGTTGCAGTTGCTGCTGCAAACGATCAAGCGACCATGTATAGATAGCACTATGGCGCCTATCAAGTATTTTCACGGCAACCGACGGCTGTGTTGCTGAAGCCAACACGGGGTCCGCAACATCGCCAAATTGGTCCAACCCTGCAATTGTATCCACAGTAGACACAGGGGCTGCCAACGTACCACCAGACGCAATTGTAAAATTGTAGGATACATCTTTAGCCAGCTCCTTACTACAAATATAGTAAGAAGATTGTAAGCGATCAATGATGGGAAGAGAAGACTTACCTGATGATGTTGGCCTCTTTTATCACAACCGCATTGGATAGAACAACCTCTGCCATGGAAAATGACCGATGTGCCCTCCATTTGTCAAGGACCTTTCGAATGAGCCTGAGCTGTCGCGCTGAGTAAATGACGGGTTCAAAATCCATCGTCTCTAAATCGGTTTCTCCACGAGCCCTAGCGTCTATGATACGCTTCATCTGGGCGCGTACAAGGCGTAATTGATGCTCCATATGATCTTTCTCCACTTTCAGATCTTCCGCTTCGGGAGACGACTCTGCAATTGCATGCAAACGATTCTCCAACTGGCTCTGCACGTCTTTCAATGGTGTCTCGGCTTCGGGGCTACCCATAGCGTCCACGCTCGTATCGTCAGTTGTAGCATCACTAGCAAGTTGTCTCCCTGTTTCACTCCAGAGGTCATCTGCTTGACTAAGGCTACTCTCTGGACGAGGCTTGAGATGATGGTCTCGCATTGTCTTGACTTGAGTTATCTTATCAAACAACTTGTTCAAGTCATCATCCGGCAGATTATCCAAGGTGGGGTCGAGTCCTAAACGAGCCAGCGCTGCCTCTCGCTGAGCGAACGTCCAATCCATGTCATCTTCAATTGAAGAGACCGTAGATTCAGCGCGCGTTACGGGCGCCGATTCGCAGCCGTTTTCGAGGTCAGCAGCGGTGAACCCTTGCTGTAGATTGGACTTCATAGTAGCCCTATTTCGTTGCTTGCGAACTTCTTCGGGATTATTGAACCGAAAGACGTGATTATCACCTTCAAAACGATCAAAAATGACAACAGCAACATAAATGACCCACTTACCGAGAATGATTCTAAAGCCAGAACGAAGTTTGTAGGGCTAATCATTCCATAAATGAGGATCGAGAGCTTTCCGACATTTCAATAGAAACAAACCTGCCCAGGAGTGATTTGCTTTCCGTTTAAGAACTGAGCATACAATATTAGAACGTTAATGCAATTGGCATTAGAAGGAAATTACAAACCGTGGCGCTGTCCGGCATGCAATAAATGAAAACTTTACCATCGCTGTTATCAAAGTAGCAATGTTCCTCAAGGATATTGTCCCCGCTGAGTCGAATGGCAGCAGGCTTCTCGCCCTCCAGTCTCCCGACCTGCGAGAATACTCGATCACGTGAACAGTACATTTTTCCCAAGAGTCACTGACCATCGTTTTCCCAGGTTTAATCTGGTAAATCAGACATTCGCTCATAAGTGGATCTGTGGATATGATGAGGTTATCAAGAAGACCCGAAGAGAGATCAGCGCCAACCTTCATTCTAAGATGAATACCACGAGTTAGTCATGGAAAAGAGAACTGGGGAGGGAAGCGCACCAGATTGACTAAATGAGGCATCTACCATCGAGGAGTCAGCGGCTATATGCGCACAGACAATATTTCGCTTGCCTTCTTAGGTGTATGCACGCCCACCAGGTTCTTCTCCACCGTAATGCCCAGCTCTTCGAGGGCCTTCTCACGCTCCTTCTGCACCTCTTGGGTTCTTTGCATCTTCTCCTCCCAGGTCTCATTCAGACTCTGCATCAACTTCTCACTGGTTTCCATCTGTTCTTGAAGTTCAGCTTTCGTCACCGTCTTGATCCGACCATCCTTCGTTTGATAGGTGACCTTCTGCTTCTCTGGAGGTACCTTGGGATCGAAAGTGTCTTCTCCAGAGGCTCCCATCACGCGAGCTAGGGGAAGCCAGTTATGACATTGATATCTACTGAACAATTAAACCACCACGCACCTCTCAACAGCTCCAATTCTTCCTTGAGCTCACGCACAAGCTTCGCATTAGGATCCTCATTAACCACGGCCTTGTTCTTAATTTTCTTAGCCTGGTCAGCATACCGTAAAGTACTGAGTGTTTCTTCGTAATCAGCGGGGGAAATGGCTGCAATCATGGCAGTCTTGGAGTTACCGCCCAGGCTGTCTTTCAGTAACCACGTCAGTACCTAAGGGAGCGTGAGCTTCGAGTCCGTGATCATCACAGTCGGATAAACGCACCGAATCACGATATGGAACAAACTCGTCTGCTTTGTGCTTCTTGCCCCTCTTGTTTTCCGACGCTGCACTCGCCACTGCGAGAGCTGAGATAACTTTCCCGAGTGTAGTGAGAGACTTGTTAATGTTGGCGCCTTCCTTCAATCGTTGTCCGGTAGCACCGGTGGAGTTCGCTCTCTCCGAACCGGCCAAATCGACCAAGTTAATTCGGGAGACCTTCTCAGTATCCATATTCGTGTCTACATCGTGTCGCTTCATTGTCAGGAGGAGGGTGAATACGGCATGTGAACGAGAAGACCTTCATAATTGTCAATGAACCCGTCACAGGAGATATAGAAATGCCGCACGTTTCATTCATGTTAGTAGCTGCCACTGTCCGCGCCTTATTTCCCTCGTCCATCAGTGTCATCATTTCCTCATAACTGTTAACCATAAGTTTCGACAGGTCCTCTACATACGGACCCAGGCTCGGATGTTCTCGTACACGAAGATTGCCCGAATTCTTGGGATTCAATAGGTCCCGCACTTTTTCGTTGTAAATCTGCACCATGAGGTCAGCGGCGCCGCATACGAAATTGCTTTCGTTGATATACCTCGATATACGAAACTTCTACGGTGAACTGGACATTAGGGTCCGCTCGTTTCTTGGACTCCACGCGATCGAAGAGTTCAGAACAAGTCAAAGGCGTGATTCCTTTGTCGGGTCCGTCTGAAAATTCGTTTTATGGCAGGAAAAAACGCGTAGAGCTGAACATACGCACATCCCATCATACTGTACCATACAGTTAGTAGCCTGAAGGATTGAAACAAACAGCGACTCACCTGTAGGACTTGCCAGACCCTTGATAGATACGGCTTGTCAGACCCTTGCGTTACATATAGATGCCATAACGCACCAGTTTGTCCATCTTACGACACGAATTCAGTACTTGCTGATCTTTCAAGAAGAAATATCTCACTCACAAGCCAGGATACACGCATTGAAACCCGCAAAACCGTGATCCAGAAGCTCCTTGCCGAGATCATCATACAGCATTTGCTGAGAGCAATAACCAGGCTCATCTCTCGGTCCTGCAGACCAATAGCTCTTGTCAAAACTGAACGCCATTGTTTTCCTCTCCGTCGCGCGCTTTGAGTCCTGTTGCGAGCCATGTTCTGGAGGATCGAGAAAGGTCTGGTTACCTTGCATACGAATGAGTGGCTTCGCGCCCCGGGCAAGCTCTGTAGTAGCAAATGAGAAACTGCGGCAGACTGGAGGACGATGGACACACCGCGAGAGTTGAGGGGTCTACATCGCACGACGACCTTGATGTTTCCGTCACCAGCCTCTGCCATGTCTAATCCTCCAAAATAATATTAAGAAAATGGAGGTGCCTCGCTCCAAGAGCGAGCCGCAGAGACTGAGAGGTGAAAGAAATAGGGAATAGAAGAAAAGAGAGGTGAGGGGTGGCTGATGGTAGGGACGACAGGCGTTTTGTGGCTGTGCCCAATATCACACGCGGATGTCGGACGGACCGACGACAACCAACCGTCGGCCAAGCCGGGCCACCGTCTCTCTTAGCTCTCGTTAGGTGTAAAAGTTTTCTTAGCTTTTTCACTTTGTTCATTCTATCTCTTGCGTATCTACATCGACTCGTTCGCTAGCAGGTAGCCGCGACCAGTGCCGTTCGCAACAGTGAACGCACAATTTCCATAATGACCTGTTCGAGGACAAATGGACCATCGTACTATTCTCGAAGCCAATGTCAATACTTGACAGGATTCTGTCTCTGGCGGCGATTCAAGCATTAGTAAAGCCACTCACTCGTCACCGCGACCCGCACCACATATTGAGGACCCTTTTGCCTCGCGACGAACTTGATGTTCCTTTTTGCGAAGATAGTTTAACCCCAGTTCAGTCAAATTTGAATGTTGTTCTTCCTTGCTGTCTGTGGCACTTCGCATTTAGGGTCCGAACTCGCAGACCTTTTTTTTTTGGCAGAAATGGCCGTTCATTTCATCCAGATTCAATAGGAACCCGTCGTGTATACTTGGAGGAAAGGGTGTTCCGCCGTTCCACTTTTCGGTTCAAAATGGGCTGTGCTGAAGCACAATTTATGCTCTTTCGACGATCAGACTTGATCTGATCCACAACTGTCCATGCCGGCAACCGTGAAAAATTAAAATGAACTGTTAAACCTTGGTCTGCTATTTTATTCTCCCCAAGTAGTCCGCGTCGCGTGTATTAAGTATACACGTGTCGCGACAAGAATCTGGACCCCGTATGAATCGATGATGATATGGTCTAGTCCTATATTCAGCTCCGTTGGCCCCAATCGACGCGTCAACTGACGCATCGAATGCCCGAGCGTCTCTTTCGCAGAACTGTGGTTGCTTCTCCTTCTCTCTATATACAATGCTTTGAGTTACATTAGTATTGCATTAAGCTTGCAAATTTCTTGCAAATCGTTTGAACCTAATCGGAAGTGCGGTCCGAAGTGCGGAGTGGATTTCACATGCTGAAACACCCCTCACCATTGAACTGCAAGCAGCTGGACGCAGGCTGCACACCTTGATATGCTACATCCATGACCATAATGGAAAACTGGGATTCCTACGGCAGAAATACTCTAGATTTGGCCTCCTCTGCTGCTTCACTTGGATTTTCAGTCGTCAAAGCAGGCACCAGACTTGGGGTATGTCTCGCTTAGTCTTTCCAGTGACGGTCCCGGGTTAACAATGCCATACAGTTCTCGGTTACACGAAACGTAGCATCGGCAGCCGTCAGAGTGACGACCTCGGTTGTGGACAACACCCTCTTCGGCGGAAGTGATGTCACACAGCCAGTCGTAGGTGGCGCCGTGTCCTCTGTCATTTCCTTTGCCGAGCAGATTACCCTGGCGCCTATTTTCTTAACCGAATATATCACATCTACATCTATAATTGCCGCCCATAGCTCCATCAACGTTTTCAGCGTCATCTTTCCCGGAAGCAGTGAAACCTCCTTTTCTCTGGTCGCCGTTCTTGCCCTGCTCATACGAGAGTGGAAAGAGCTTGGTCATGCAGGAAATCTCCCAGAAAAGCAGTATGGGGTGACCCAGATCGCGAGAGGCGTCATTGCTTGGGTTGCTCTGCAAGGAGTCACCCGAGAATGGCAAGAGAAGAGATTCTTCAAGTCTCTCCGAGAAATCCATGTCCGAGATCCCCCTCGAAGCATCGAATCTTTACACGCTCGCAGGTATGTGCCCCCTTTTCTATACAACAAAATGATTGCCTATAATCTGTATTCAGAGGATCTCGTGTTCGTGTCACGTCCGATATCATCTTCCCTGGCAATCGCGCCCAAATCATCGCCGCCGATATCGGAGAGGCTCCTCCACGCGCCCAATCCGTGGCTCATCACCGCCACAAGGCAGCACGTACCAAAGTATCTCCACAAGTCTTTGTCGAACCCAAAAGGCTTTCAAATGCCGCCTTGAAAGCGACTTTGCGTAGACTCTCGAAAATGGTCCTCGCCGGTTACGGCGGTCCGACACTACTGTTCTTCGGCGTACCCTTGACACCCGCTGGGTCCTTGCCTGCTGGTTCTCCGCAAGCAAGATCCGAGGAGGCCCAGCTTGCTCGTGCTATCGACGCTTCAGAAGCTGAAGCCAGCGGAGACTTATCCGAACGAGAGGTACCATCACCACTGCCAGATTCATACTCGTGGTGGGATGTAATGCTCGGAAAACACGACCAAGACATCTTCTCGCAGTTTGCAAAGTCACCCAACGAGCTCATCCAAGCGGATGTAGTGATCGGACAGGAGCACCTTATGCCTCGTTTCTGGGTCTTGACTGATCATGGTCGACGACAAGTCGTTCTTGTCATTCGCGGCACGATGTCTCTCAATGAAATTGCGGTGGATTTGACATGTGATCCGGAAGACTTTGCACCGTCAAGAAAGACAGGTTCAGAGGAAGAGGAGACGCCTATCCCCGGACAGTTTACTTTTCCTACCTCTCCAGCAGAACCGCCACCACCGAAGTATCAGGTTCATAGCGGGATTCTTCGAATGGCGAAGGCGATGGGAGATGTCGGAAAACCAGTCCAAATTGCTGTACAAGAAGCTTTACATCGAAATCCTGGATATGGTACGTCGTTTCTCATACATGATCTACTCTTACCCACCAATGTCGTAGATTTGGTCATTTGCGGACACAGTCTTGGGGCGGGCGTCGCGGCACTGTTGGGTCTGGTATGTCCCTCTGTGCATGTGGATGCCATCTGTTACTCATAGCTTTTTAGATGTGGACGGATGTTAGGACGTGTTTAACCGTTCGCTCAAGCGGCCTCCCGGTGAAACGACGGGTGTCTGTCTACTGCTTTGCTCCACCGTACGTTCTACGAATGAAGTGCAATCTCGAACTGACCCGTTTCATCAGGGCAACTACTGATGTCCCCCTTGCTAAATTGTCAGAAAACCTAATTGTGTCGTTTGTGTATTCGCATGATATCGTCTCTCGCCTGTCTATCGGGACGGTCAAGGACCTCAGAAATGCAGCCATGTGGTTGTGCGACGCAAATGTCGCAGGGGGTGCCCTGCGAGAGTCGGGTTATGCAGCTGTAACAGAACGTGCGAACAAATGGAAGGGGGGAATGGGCTCGCAGGATGATCCAGATTGGGTACGTGCCAAAATCCGTCTTTCCTATACAACGAGGTCTGGAGTTTTTCTCCCCAGTTTATTGCTATGCGGAAGACATTAGAAGCGAACATGCAACAACCCAAAAAGATGTTTCCGCCGGGTCGGCTTCTCTGGGCTCTAAGAGACAGCGACTTGCATCCTACGCATCGTTCAGAAGAGTTGAGTTCTGGACCAGACAAATTGAGATTGTTCGAAGTTCTCGACGTGGAGAAGGCCTTTTCACAAATATTATTCGCGAAGGATATGCTCAGGTAGGGACTGCCCCATCATTTTTTGGGCCATTGCTGAGATGTTGCATCGACAGTGCCCACCTTCCACACAAGTATGACAGCGTTTTGCATGATCTGCTGTGACTGATGTTTACATGTATGTATCGTGCCTTGTATTTTTACCATCAACCCTTTAGACGAAAGCATTTTACACATAATAATTTTACAAACGTATGTACACCATATAATGACATGAATGATTCAGTCCTGTTCTGTCTGATCTCGTGGTCGATACTTGATCCCCGCTGCTTCCAACTCAGCTTCTATATCTTCTGATATTCGACCTTTGACTCGCACTGCATACATCCCCCGAACAAATTTTGCTGAAAAAAGTTTAGAGGAAAGCGAAAAGCGAGAAAGGGTGCAGACGGACATGTTCGCTGCCATCTAGCTACCCAACTCTTCTCAGGGTCCGTCACTGCTATGATACCGTCAAAGTACTGTGTAGTGCAGCTCTGGATGCGCTCGGGATTGTCTCGTAGCTAGATCGAGTGTGAAGCTGTCAGACACACCGGCCCTGAACAGTCAACGACGACTGACCTGAAGAATCGAATCACAGTTGGGACATCCGTCTTTACGAAAATCGGTAGATGTCTGGATGACGGAGCAGAGCAGACATGCCCGCATCTGCCGACTTTTCGGTGCAGGTATCGCGGCGGTCATAGTTGCAGATGCGAGGTGGTAGGAACAGAAAAAAGAAAGTCCGTGGGCGATGCTGTCAGTGTAACGAGGAAACCAGGAATTCGGGAATTCAAAATCAAATGCCAGCTTTGTCACATAGCACGTGATATGTCACACCTGCCATTACGCGTTCAACGGGCCGCTCACTGACAGTGAGCTTTTGTCATCTTCCTTCTGTGTTCCAATCCCTCATTCCCAATTCCTCAGCGTGATATCCCTGAGACCTCTTTTTTTCATATGAGCAATGTCCAGCTTCATCTTTTATCAGGCAAGTCTCTTGGGCCCGTATTGAAAATTTTCCGTAATAACATATCCCAGGTGGTCTCTCTGGATTTGCGTCCACAATATGTCTTCAACCCTGTAACGGAACTTTTCTCGGTCTTCCTAGGCGTTTACACTTACGCCATGCTAAGTTGATCTCATCAAAACACGACTACAGCAGGGTGACGGAGCAATAAGACACCGGTACCTCATCAGAATTGCCGTTGTCTCTTTATTGAAACGGCTTTATTCCTCTAGACACACGTCTGTCATTTTACAGACGACGAAAGAAGTTGTCTCTACTCATGGTCTGCAGGGACTGTGGAGAGGTACATCTGCAACCCTTATAAGGTAGGCCGTACTCGTCTCTGCGTAAATTTCATCATCAATTGAGAGACAGAAATGTTCCGGGTGTAGCGCTCTACATGACCAGTTTGACACAGCTCAGGATATTTATGGCAACCTCTCCCTACTTCTCCCGTATTCGTACGCCCTCGGATGACCGTTCAAGGAATGCTTCGGTCCTTCCCAAACTCAGTAGCCAAGGGAATCTGATAGCAGGTGCTACTGCGCGGGTGGGAGTCGGTTTCCTTCTAAACCCCTTCTCTGTGTTGAAGGCTCGGTTCGAGGTGTGCATGGTGCACTTTCTTGTAATGAACATGCTGCTCACAGTTCCGTGTGTGATCTTCAACCATGGCGGTATTCTTGATGAAGAGCAATATCTACGCGTATGAGAGTATTGCTCAGGCTTTGTCCTCCATCATCCGACAAGGACCTTCTGAGCTGTTCCGAGGATTTTTCGCGTCGTCATTGCGAGATGCTCCTTACGCCGGCCTGTTTGTAGTTTTCTACGAGGGAATCAAACGCGAGGCCTGTGCGACCCTTTCTTTGCATGTGATCGTCGTCGGCGGAACGGTTATTGACCCTGTCATCATCCAGCTTTGGTAGCACCTTCGACATCAAGCAGCCACTCCGCTGCCATACACAGCGGCTCTGCCGCGTTAGCAGGGGCTATGTCAACTGTTTTGACCCATCCATTTGACGTGATTAAGGTATGAAGGCCTCTCTTTGCCTTAAACTATATTATCAATCAGTCGGAACCTGATTGACTAATTGCATCATGTTTTACCCTGGACTCACACAATTCGCAGACGAAAATACAAGTGCGTTCCGAGGACAGATACCATGGATTTGTGAGGACCGTTGCGACGATCTGGCAGGTACGTGTATGCAATCTAGTCCGTGGTGGACCATGTCCGAAAGACCTCTCTAGCAACGTGGTGTATCAGGCTATTTCGATGGCGCTTCTTTGCGTCTCACCCGGAAGGTCTTTAGTTCGGCAATAGCTTGGGCTGTGTATGAAGGCGTTCTGTTATTCATGCGGTCTTAGACCTCTCATCCATCCCATGATTCGCATGTGAGGACCTCTCATCCGTTTCAACTGCCCTGCATCTGAATAATGGATTCAGAAAATAGCTTAACTTATTCCAAGTTACAATATTGATACCTTACTCTTCTAGCGAGCCGTCTCATGAGCTATGCGGACACAACTTGTTGCGCACACAAGCACCTACAATTTCGATCGGAGTCCACAAAGATCGGATTCCGACAGATCTGATTCGTGATATGTGACTGCCGCCTCGGGGTTCGTCCTGTTCGTTTCATAATAACTGATCTTGGAATACCTTCGGCCTATTTTTGCCTGGAGCCGCGCCCTGCCTGTTGGGGCCTGCTCGTGTGATACCTATAATCATACAGGATTCACACCCATTAGTCGATTCAGGGTTACACAATCCTCCGGATCACTAAATCTGTTGTTCATCACCGCGGACAGCTATGTTCCATGGGCAAGCTGGAGTGCTACAGTCCGGCGGGCGTCGTGTTTCCACGGATCCGGGCGTACATTGTACAGACGAACGACATCCCGTCCGTCGTACGGCAATGGTATTGCACATAGCATCCATGGAGAGGACTTCGCCAAGAAATCTATAGGCAATGACATTGTCTTACCAGACTGTGCGGCAAGCGAGACTCAGAGGGTATAAAGCGAAAGACTGTCCTACACCACTTTTCTTCAATTATCGGCCCCATAGATCACCATCCATGGCTCGCGGATGGGGGAGCGGACACCGAGGACATGTTTGGTTAGGCTTGATGGGATACGCCGATGGATACTCACGCTTTTGCTGCGCCTGTTACAAGAATTTATGGAGTATCGGGCCGTCCGGCGAATATCTAGTAAGTCTATCATTGAGAATAAGCGAATATCCTTCGGCTCGTCGTGTAGCTCGTCCATCTGGGGTCATACACAATGAAACAGGTCAGGCTTTTCATCTCAGTGGCGAAGTACCCTCCGCAATTTCAGATATAGATCTGACATGCTGTTGTTCAAAGCTCCCGACCCTGAGCCTTCACCCTGAACAGTTGATTATGCATCTTGGATATCCTTCGGGCTGCGTTTAGAACTCAGTGATAAGTCAGTCGCCTTCCGAAATGTATAAAGATCCCTCGACTTCCGCTATTCAAATCATCAACCTCAGCCTCTCTTCTCAGCAATGTCTTCAAAGTCCAGCGTTCAATTCTCTACTCAAGGTGTCATCGCATCTGCCGGTGTTCTCGCCACCTCCCCCCGATCATGGATTGCTTCATTTGCTCGCCAATCGATTCTGTCAGCGCTTACGGGCGCCATCGCTTCTGGATACCTCATCGTTGATGATGCCGAAAGCACTCATACTTACGGTTCCAACAAAAAAGGGTGCAACGTCGTTCACATTAAAGTCATCAGCGACAACTTTTGGTTGCGTCTCATGCTGTACGTATTATTGTGGATTTTTCGCTAGCTCGTGGGATTAACCACTTCCCTTTTAGCTCCGGCGATCTTGGCTGTATGTATCCCGCGTAACCGCTAATCATCAATCAGCTAACCCGATTTAGTCAGCGAAGCGTACATGATAGGCGAGATCGAGCTACCAGACCTGAGAGCGGCGATGAACGTGCGTACTTTTGCTCAATCCAGACATTCACGGGAATTGAAACGCGTCTTCTCAGTTGTGGCTCGATAACCAGTCTGCAATGGAAGACACCTTGTCCTCTACGTACAGTCGCATCACTTCGACCCTGTCGAGTTTCTACAATTCTTTTCTGGGCCAGACAAAAAGTAACGCGCGTCTCAACGTGATCGCGTCATACGATCAGTCGAACGAGCTCTTCAAGGCCTTCCTTTCATCAGAAATGATGTATTCATGTGCCCTTTGGGACGAGTCCGAGGGCGGTGTCCGAGGTGACCTCGAAATCGGTCCCTTTCCTGGTGACCTCGAGGCCGCTCAACGAAGAAAAATACACCATGTCCTTAGTCAGGCTCGCCTTAAGCCGGGATATCGTGTTCTCGAATTCGGTTCAGGATGGGGAGGGCTCGCTATCGAGGTAAGTAACTTGCCTTTCATTTCTTTCCATTTCTCTTACCTTCCCATCTACAGGCGGCTGGCACATTCGGATGCACTGTAGATACTCTCACCCTCTCAATCGAGCAGAAGACACTTGCTGAGGAAAGAATCGCTGCCGCCGGTCTTTCCGATAAAATTCACGTCCACCTCCTCGATTATCGGGATATCCCATCCGAATGGGAAAACGCCTTTGACGCATTCGTCTCCGTCGAGATGCTTGAACATGTCGGATCTAAGCACTACGCCAACTATTTCCGACTCGTCTCATTCGCGCTAAAACCCCACAATGCTACCGCTGTCGTATCCGCATCGACTTTCCCCGAATCACGGTACTCTTCATATCAAGCTGAGGACTTCATGCGCAAGTACATGTGGCCTAATTCATGTCTTCCCTCGGCATCGGCCTTGATCCAAGCGGCCTCTCCCCACTTTAACCTTGAGCGAGTGGAGAATCACGCAGCTCACTACCCGCGAACACTCCGAGAGTGGGGAAGGCGGCTTGAGAAGAACCTTACTCAGGAGATGGTGGCGAAGGACTATCCTGGATTGAGTGACAAGCACTCGTACGAGGCATTCAAGCGGAAGTGGATGTACCTTTTCGCCTACGCAGGAGCAGGCTTCGCGAAGGGGTATATTACGTGCCATATGTTGACGTTCATTCGAGAGGTTAGCTTTTCTGGCTGATTCTGGTTTCGCTGCGTATTAATCGATCTGTTCTCCCTCTCAGAACGACGCGCCCGAGATGTGCGACTAAGTACGCTGTGGTTGTGGTGTATGTTGGGAACTGGTTTTCTTCGGACTCGTGGACTGAGATATCATTATCCTCGGTTATTTATTTCAAAAGCTAGAATTCAACACAAAAGTTTACTGTATAATACTCTAATGCTATCGAAGCGTCAATAATATTCTACTTAAAATACCCCCCAGATTTTTCTGAGTTGATGGATTCGATGGCCATTACGATCGGAATTCGACTTTTTTACTTTAAGAATGTTTCCGGACTCAGCTTTAAACTCTGGCTTTAGCAAACCCACTGGCGTCTTTACCTCTGGAATTTCTAAGGCTAAATCAATGCTCTCTCCCGCTATAAAACCGACCTTCGAATGGGGCTTGGAATTGGCTTGGAGCGTAGGTTTCACTGAGCGACATAATTTCGACTGAGAGGTTCTCCGGGATGAAAATGTGCTCCTGTTCTACACAGATGCTTTAAAAATGATTGAAGAGACGAAGAGTATATTGAAGGCCCTCTACCTTCTCCCGGCCCTAGTACATGATGTGTTCTACTATTCCAAGCGAATCAAGCGGCTCATCTAACCACATTACGAATCGTCGCTCTTCTCTTACCATGCTCCCGCGACACTTACCTCCATCTCGGACACCGAACCAGTCTCCAGCTGCGCACGAGATCTTATCATCGTCAGGCGCGTCTCCTGTCCTACACAACATTGCAAAGACTTACACATTAAGCAGATTATCCGTTGCGAGTCGCATTCCGCAGCATCAGGCTCGATCTCGATAATGTGAAGTAGACACTATCATCCGAATCAACGCCTAGCAGTTTCACCTCAACGGTGTCCTGAGCAGTTTTAGCATGTTCAAATCATGCTTTTTATCAATCTTCCGGTATGATCCAACACCATCAGCCCATTCGACCTCCTTAGACTGGTTGAGATGGATTGGGTATCTCACTTCGTTCTCCTTCCCAGCCCAGTCAAAATCAATCAGCCGAACAGTGTTGTCTTCCGGCATGATCATGATATTGGGTCTCCGAAGATCGCCAAAAACAAGGCCCTCTCCATGGAGGATGTTGAGAGCACGCTCGAGGTCACCGACAACGTTTGGTGAAAGTGCAGCACCATTGAACACTTTGGTGGCAGTCTTCCCCTCAACGTAACCCATCACGATCATATTCAAGGCACCATAACCAGCACCGTCTTCATTGAGGTGTTTAAAATACAAGAGAGGAGGAGCCAAGTTGTGCTGTGCAAGCAATGCATGGGCTTCGACGCCGTAAGTCTGGGCGAACTTGACAACGACCTTAGTTTTGTCCGAGATAGTCTCGGCGAGGAAGGTGACGCAGTCGGGGTCGAAGGGCTTCAGTGGCTCAAGGTACTTGAAATGTACCTGCGACTGGTTGACATTGTAAAATGTGGGGAAGGGGAAGAAACGGGGGTGGTGGGCATTAGACAAGAGGGGTAAGTGCGCGAGATCTCTGTAATAGTTATCGAGGGTGCGTACACCTGCCTTGAGGGCTCGTAGGACGCCAGCAACACGGATACACTGCGCATCATTGATGATGGGGCTGGTTCCGAGCCATATGAAGTCTGTAAGGCGCTGAACTATTGGCTGGGTGGTGAACACGGCTCCCATTACGACCAGCCAAGGACCCGCGAGACAGATGATGAAAGACGGGCAACAACTACATTCCCTGAGTTCCTGGTGCTACGCAAAATATCAATAAGGAAACCAAGAAGGAAGGACGAGAGCAAATGCTCACATCTTTGGACAGCCAGAAAGCTGTGTATGAACACCCGCCATGTGTCGTCACGTCCCCCCCTGAC
This sequence comes from Armillaria fumosa, assembly GCA_030407015.1. NCBI lineage: Eukaryota > Fungi > Basidiomycota > Agaricomycetes > Agaricales > Physalacriaceae > Armillaria > Armillaria fumosa. The sequence goes on along the minus strand of JAUDYM010000002.1, from coordinate 3,705,267 downwards.
CCCAGCTCTGACTTTTCTTCGATAGTCGCCAGTAGGGCAGTTTGAACAGGAGGAGACGTCCGTATGTGAGGTATCATGTGGTGAGCCGACATATTGTCCAGATTAACGGACTGCCAGAGAGAAAACCCTAATATGTTCGATATATGGGTACGGCAGCTGTTCTCTAGAACTGCAATCCCAGATGCGCTCCGCATCAGTCTGCCAGTCTCCACCACAAGGTCTTCCGGAAGGTCACTCGTGTCATTCATGGCACCAAGGAAATCTGCGAAGACGGGATGATAGAGTTGAATTGGCGGGGCCACTGTAGGAGTTAAATTGGTGGGGTCGAAGCGACCATCGAGGATGGCAGCATCACTAGTCTGGTTCCTGATATAATGGCTGGGATGAGAGTTGCTGGATGGACTGTCTCGATTGGCTATGATCGTCCTTTTGTACCCTTGATTGATTTGAGCGAAAGGTAACAGACGAGAAATGTCCAACGTACTCGATAATAAGAAACTGCCACTATCTTCTTCTTCGTCCTCCCGCCTACGTTTTTGGTGCCGGATTTCTACAATGAAATGCAATTGTCCCATGTTCAGTCGTCCTTGCCCACCTTGAGTGAATGGAAGAACATCCTTGACGTTCTGCTCGCCATCTTCCACTTCTGTGGCGATGGCCTTCAGGTTACCATGCGCCTTACTCAGACACTCTGCGAGATGAGTGGCAGCACCGACTTGGGGCACCGGTTCGTTGGGCTACAAGACTATCGATTGAAGAATCCAGGACCTGCTGTTTGGCACGTACTATCCACAAACACAGTTTTGAGCGATCAATACTGAGATCCTTCGATATCGCATTCAGCAAGTCAACCATATACGCATCAGAGGGCACCCGGAATAAATTAACAATACAGCCCATTTCAATGTCTGCAGTTGATATTGCCCACACTTTGAATGTGTCGGCCATGATTGGAGGTGTGGTGACTGAAGTTTGGTAACAGCCACTCTCGCGCTTTTAAGGTAGACGACATCCAAAATCCGCTTAGGTCAGGTGATGTGACCTTTTGCGTGACACCCATGCCCAAATTGAGCGAACCAGATGCTTGAGGAGACATAGGACTTGCTACAGGCTAGATAATTCAGATATCGAAAAATAAAAGTTGTTTAAAACAAGTATAGATAGTTGCAAATGAAAGGGATTTCCATGAGGTTCCCTATTGGTTGAGTTATTAAGCATTTATTACTAAAATAGTGCAGTTATATGATATTCTCCCTCTCTAATTCCTTGAGAATGCTTTCTGGGAGCACCTGATGTCCTTTATAGTGTCATGCTGCCCACAAAGCCTGTATACCATTTAATCCATGTGCACAGGCATCCATAAATTGAAGTGAATGGTTGACTAATCTAAAACAAGAATTTCAACTCAGGTTACTCCCTGCCATTACAAGTGAATTTAAAGAGCCTACTAATGCATACCAACAATAGGCACTGCTCCCAAAGCTGCTGGTGCATTTTTTCTCCAGCACATTCTCTCAGGAAGAATCAGGATTAAGTTGGTACAGCCACTTTGCATAGTGAGAGGGTGGCAAAAGTCACATACTCTCATGAAGGAGTTCACACTAGTGTGACAGGTGTAAAGGCTGGTTAATAGTGCAAACCCTGAGCTACTACAAATATCCAATAGGTAACATAGACCACATTGAGACTGGTGGAGCAAGTGGAGCAACAATGGGGCAGTATATGAGAACAGGACTGGGCCAGAGGCTTGCTCATTACATATGCCCTCCTGGCCAATGAAGTTGGGCACAGTAGGTATAGTAAGGAATAAATGAGTGTAACAATCTTTGAATAAGAAATAGAAGTCAACAAAAGAATGAGGGAAGTGAAAGAACATCACAAATTAGTTCTTCATAGCAGAATCTCCATTCACATCAGACTTGTCACCCTCCATATCAACATAATAAAACAGGCCATCTTTGCCAGTTTCTATGCTGCTTCTGTGATCTGGGTCTGGGTCTCCTTCTGTGTCTACTGATCTGGTGCTGCCCTCAATGAACTCAGGAAGATCATCTGAGAGGTACCCATCAAGCAAGTCTGCAGCAGCAGCATAACTTGTGATCATCATGGTGTTCTGCATTCCACAGCAACCCAGCCTTTTTATTGAGGCGGTATTGGATAGCCTTTTCTTTGGCAGTCTCATGCTGGAAAAGCATCTGATGGCTGAGGAAGCAAGTCTTATTGTACTTGCATTCAGGGATGACAATGTATTCAGGAATATCAAGCTGGTGGGGATCAAAGAGGAACTCCATATCAACACATAGTCCTTTGCTGGTAGGGGATGGGTCAAGGAGATGAGCAAGAGTGTAGCCTGTAGACCCATTCAGTGTATCAGGACTAGGTCAGATCCACTTGATGAATTTCTCAGTCTGAGGACCAGCATTAAATGAGGCAGCAATGGCATCATAAGCAAGGGGTGTAGTGCGGATCTGCCTGCACTTGGAGATGCCATTCTTGGTGTGGACATGGCAAAGGAGGTTGTTGTTGTTAGGGCCCAACTCTCACGTGACTCAAGGTCAGGCGATTGCTAAGCTGTCTCGCATTCAGACAATCACTTGGCAATGCCTCAGATGATCTCGAGGTGATGAGAGAGGCGCTTACTAGAAAAGCTCTTGGCAAGCGAGCAGACAAGTAAAGTTTATGTGTGGTTAAACCTTAGCTCGAAGCTGAGGTTGTACAGTAAAATGTCGCTACTTAAATACTAAGGTGTAAGTACTATTAATAGGTACAAAAGTTTTGTCGAAGCTAGGAGGCATGCTGGTCAGACGACGAGCACGCAATATCATGCATTGTCCATCATGAAAGTTTTGGTGAAGTTGATGTACCGGCAATAGAGAGATGGTGATGCATAAGCATGATGACACTGATAAGATGTGATAAGACTAAAAGTAGGAAAAAAGTAAATAAATCGTAACATTACCCTCTCATTAAGGCAGATGTCCTGACTGCCCTAGGGCTCATCCATAGGTTGTTCTTGTGCTTTCGTGTATTCTTTCCTCCAGTAGTCATCAATGTAATCCCTCCAGTGCTTGTCATTAGGAGAGGGATTTTTGACCCAAAAGGTTCTGCCGTCTTTCCTGAGTATTTGGTAGGAGATGACATCATTGACATAATGATGGTCGAGTATTTCCTTTAGTGTTTTTTCAGATCTGTCAATAACCTTGTGGGCAGTTACGACTGCTCTAGTTTCGGAGATGCTGTCTTTGTAGTCTTTTATGGCCTCTTTTGCATTGGCCATGTCGTCTTCTCGTACCCAGGAATTGTGTTCCCAGGTCCAACCTTTCCATTTGACGAGGTAATTGGTTACAAGTCGTGACTTCTGTCCTTTCTTTCTGCGGATTCGGCGGGTACGTGAGTCTAGGACTTCTTCAACCTTGTACTCTTCCTCGTCTTTGATGAGGTCTGGTGGTGGTGGGGGGGGCTGTTCTTGGTTGGGGAATGCTGGTGGCGTATAGGGTGTCAGCAACTTTTCATTAAACCGTGGGTGGATCTTCCAATGGGGTGGAAGTTTGAGCTTGTAGGCAGAAGCGCCAGCTTTCTCGAGGACGAGGAATGGGCCAACGCATTTGTCATTGAGTTTCTTCTTTGGACGGGGCAGATGAAGGTGGGTGGAGTCCAGCCATACTCGGTCTCCGATGGCATAGTCCATGGCGCTTCTCTTCTTCTTATCGTATTGGGCCTTCATCTTACCTGTGGCTTCTTCAAGTGCTTCTTTGGCTTGACAATGGACTTCCTGCATACTTTCAGCAAAAGATTTCGTGGAAGGATTGGTGAATGCAGTGGTTTTGATGGAGTCTGGTAGGACACGGGGGTTCATTCCGTAATTCGTGTAAAAGGGGGTCTGGCCTGTGGCTGAGTGGGTTCAGTTGTTGTGGGCGAACGCTGCCAGTGCGAGCCATTCGCTCCAGTCAGTTTGTCGGTGGTTAATGAAGAGGCAGAGGTATTTGTTGATCTCCTGATTTGCCCATTCTGTTTGTCCATCGGTTTGATGATGGAAGGTGGTGGATGCGTTTGGGGTGATATCAAGGAGTCGGAGGAGTTCGGTCATGAATTTTGAGATGAATTGGGGTCCTCGGTCAGAGATTACTGTTTTTGGCATTCCATGGCAAGCGTATACGTGGTCATGCAGCAGTTTCACCCATCCTTCCGATGTTAGTTCAACATTGCAAGTGATTGGAATGATCTCCTTGGAGAATTGATCGACGACTACTAGAATGGCATCATAGCCATTGGATTCTGGTAGTCCGGTAATCATATCGACGGATATATGGGTCCAGGGCTCTGACAGGACTTCATTGGGATGGAGGGGGGCGGCTCAGGGATGGGTGTCAGTCTTTGTTCATTGACATGCCTCGCAGGCTTTGACATATTTTTCCACTGTCTGTTTGAGCTTGGGCCACCAATAATCCCTTTGTATGAGTTTCTTGGTTTTCTCTATCCCTGGGTGGCCGGCTGTGATGTGATCATGATGAGTGGCGATAATTTCTCCCCGCAGTTTATCGTCATGGGGAACATAGACCCGTCCATCGTAATATAGGAGTCCTTCCTTCTCTGAAATGCCTCATTCATGATTGAGGGAGTTGGTGATCCCCTGATCCCACTTGTCGTGATTTCTGGTCGTGTCCTTCACCCTTTGATGTGTCTCACTTGTGGTGGGCATGATCATCGCTCGGAAGTGTTCAGGTTGGAGGACTACGACATTGTCATTGTCCTTCTTCCCTTGATCGTGATCATCCCAGTGACTGAGTAGGTCGGCCTTTCGATTGGAAGCGCCTGGTTTGTGATGTAGAGTAAAGTGATACTCGGCAAGTTTGGTGACCCATCGAGCCTGGCAACGGTTTAATTTCTGGGGTTGTCGGAAATATTGCAAGTTCTGATGGTCAGTCCATATCTCAAAGTCTTCGGCCGCTCCCATGAGATAGTGCCTCCACTCTTCTAGCGTGAGCATGATTGCTAGGAGCTCCTTATCGTATATCTCGTAGTTCCGTTCCATAACGGTTAAGGCCTTTGAAAGGAAGGCGACTGGTCTCCATTTTTTGTCCTGTTCTTGGCTGAGGACAGCACCTATCGCTCCTTCGCTGGAGTCAGCCTCCACCTGGAATCGGTCCCCTTCCTTGGGTAATGCCTGGACCACATCCTCAGCCATCTGTTTCTTCAATCATTGGAAGGCCTCATTCTGGGCCACTCCCCAGGTCCAGGGGGCGTTGCCAGTGAGCTGTGTCATGGGGCGGATGATCTTGGAGTAGTCTTTGATGAACTTCCGAAAGAAGTTCGTGAAGCCTAAGAAGGACTGTAACTCCTTCTTCTTGGTGGGTGTAGGCCACTCTGTGATTCCCTTGACCTTGACGGGGTCCATGCATACTGATCCTTCACTGATTATGACACTGAGGTACTCAGTTTCGAGAACCTCAAACTCGCACTTCTCTGCCTTGAGGAATAGTTTGTGTTCCCTTAGGCATTGAAGTACTCGTTTCACAATTCGTCAATGCTCTTGAAGATCCTTGGAGAAAATAAGGATGTCGTCAAGGTAAATGGTCACCTTCCCTTCCATGATAAGGTCGTGGAAGATGTCGTTCATCATCCATTGGAATGTAGCGGGCGAGTTGGTTAGTCTGAAGAACATGACCGTAGGTTCAAATAGACCATGGTTGGTTCGGAAGGCGGCCTTCGCTTCATCTCCCTTCTTAATTCGCACATTATTATACCCCCAGCGGACGTCCAATTTGGTGAAGTATTTGGCACCACAGAGTTTATCCATGAGCTCAGAGAGGAGAGGAAGTGGGTAGCGGTTCTTAATGGTCATTTCATTGAGCTTCCGATAATCTTGTACAGGTCTGAGCAAACCATCCTTCTTTTTGACAAAGAAGAACAGTGAAGCAAAGGGTGACTTCGAGGGGTGGATTCAGCCTGATTCTAAGTTCTCATCGAGGAATTTGTCAAGCTCCTCCTGCTCATGCCGGTTAAGTGGGTAGACTTTGCAGTTGAGGGTTGATTTGGCATTGGGGATCAGTTCAATAGTGTGGTCCCAGGGTTTTCGTTCTGGTAGTTCGTTGAAGTTCTCTTTAGAGAATAGATCTTCGAATTCTCGATACTGAGGGGGAACCATTTCTTCGAATGTCCTCTTGGCCTTTCCTTCATTGGCTTTGGTGGCTAGGTCATTCGTGTGGTGCATGGCACGAATTTCTAGTTCCTCTTGAAGGTCTACCATTAGGATGGTTTTGTCCTCCTCCAATTCTTCATCCCATGGGTCCTCCGGATCAGCATCGGGTAGCGGGAATGGGTTCTTTTGACATTGACACCGGGCGAATATGAGTTTGCCGGTGGCCCAATTAATGACCAGGTTATGGCAGAGAAGCCAGTCATGTCCTAGAAAGATGTCACCTTTGCCAATATTGGTGACAGCAAAGTCGATTCTTTCGCTGTGACCCCCCATGGTCATTCTTACTTCGACGAATTCCATAATTTCCCCAGCTTTGTTCTTTGTGCTGTCAGCATTGTAAACCGAGATTGGGGCAGGTGCTGGTCGAGTGACCAGGCCATGCTTCTTGATGTAGGCCTTGTTGATGGTGCTCCCCGTGCAGCCGCTGTCGACTAACGCTTGGGCTTTGAGGGTTTGGCAGTTCTCTAGCATCTCGATTTGGACATTGAGGAAGAGTTCTTGGATGCCTTTCATCGATATACAGTGCTGATACTGGATTGGCTGACCCAGCTCGTACAGTCTTTCTCTGGCTTGAGCCTTATCCACTCTCAAGGCGTTAAGCAAGCGGTTGTCAATCTCGTTGACCTTTTCCTTATGGGCCCAAAGGTGGAGGGCGGCCAAGGCTTCCGAATCCGTGCATGCTTCCCTGACAGCCCAAAGGGTCCAGTCCATGCCAAATGGCTGGAACCAGGTGAACTTCGGGGAGGAAACACTTACTGGACTAGATTCAGAACACCTTGCCTCAATCGTTTCTTCTTCCTTCTTCGCTTGCTCCTTGGCCTGGTGCATTTGGAACGACGTGTCATCTTCCTCGTCGGCCAACTCTTCCATGGTGGTCTTTCTTCCCCCAGGATGCCGTGCATCCAACACTTCTTCCTTCTGGGGGGTCCTTCTTGATCCTTCAGCGGTCAGGGGCCTTCGAGGAGTTCCTCCAGTTGGGGCATGCTCCTTCCCTGGAGGTTGTCTGCTGCCAGCTTCTTCGTCAGGATTCAGGGGTTTGGGGAGCAGGTCACTCCGGGAGTGATCAGAAGGCCCATCGAGGATGGAAGAAGTCATGGACATCATGTTCTTGTCGCATGAACTGTGCTTCCACATTACTTCTGGGTCCTTCAGTGCCTGTCCTGTGTCCCTATCCTTTCTTGAGTGACTGTCTTCTTCCTGGGCCAGGGGCGGGGGAGGTGTCATCGTGACTGGTATGGGATCCTCAGGTGATAGATGGGGGACACGATCTCTTGCTTCTTCTTCCAGGCAGGGAGAGAGGAGGTTGTGTTTCTGTGACTGTCCTCAAGCGCGAGGCGAATCATTGCAGACAGGGCCAGCAGGCATCAACCCTGTGTCTCTGCCTTCATCTTGTCACTTTCGTTCAGCGACGATGGGCTTGACCGGTTCGGGGAGCACCTCCTTTGTCCCTAAGGACTGGGAGATCCCCGACATTGTTCAGATGAACTCTGGTCCCCATCAAGTCTGAAGGTCCTGGATGGTGAGGAGTTCTGGGATGGAGAGGGTTAGCGAGGGAGTGGGATGGGGGTTGTCCTGTTTCTGGGGGATTTTATATGTTTTTTCAGGTGGAGCCTGAATTGGTTGCGATTCTTTTGGGGTGGTGGTTTTGGACATACTAGTGATGATGGCAGCTGGTATATTCGAATGCGCTAAAATAGTTGACGTACATAACAAGTTATTACAATCGGGTAAAGTCCACACAGCAGGACCCAATGACCGACCACCCAGAGAGGAGGATTGGGCCGAGGAAGTGGAATCGCTCACTTCTCAGCCTCACCTTTTACCTCCTCAACTTTCGACATCGAGGGCGTCTTCTCCTTGACCCTTTCACTCCTGTGTCCATGTTCTTCCTTATTGTGCTCCTTGGCCTCGGTAAGCATTGCACAAAGTTGGGCTGTCATGTATCACCCGCTCTTCAGGTCCCTAGGCCATTTCAGCTTCTTGCAATCCTTTCCCAAGTGTCTCTTTCCTCTGCAGTTGAAACATCTTCCCTCCTTCTTGAGGCAGTCTATGTCCATTGGTTCTCCGGCTCCTCCATAAGTAGTCCATCCCGAACCTGACAATCCTTTGCTTGTGGATTTGTCAGCTGCAGAACTTGTCGCACTGGAAGTTCCTTTGGAGCTTCCGGTGTTTTGGTTCTTAGGCTTGTCAATGTGGCTGATTTTATCGAAGGCCTCTTTTTGGGCTTTTTCGTCGTAGATGTTACAAATGCGACATTTCCATTCGGCATAGGTGGAGGGGATCATGATGCCAAGATTGGCAATAGAGTCAGTGTACAAGGTGGGAACCCCTCGTCAGATGGCTCGGACTATCGTGCTTTGGGGTCCAAGATCGGTGAGCTGATCAGCTTGTTGGGCCAGTTCTTCAAGGCGTCGGAAATACTCAGCTGCTGTTCCGGTCATCCTGAGTTCATTCATACGCCGCTCCATTACTTCTTGGAGGGCAGGATCCCCATATTCAACTTTGAGGGCAGCCTTGAAGTCTTCCCAGGAAAAGTATCGGTATCGTTCCTCTGTGCTGCTCCAGAACTGGTAGCGATATTGGGACCACCAATCCTGTGGTTTCTTGCCAAAGAGAGATACTGCGAATAGTATCTTATTGGTGTGGGTGGGGTAATAGGCTTTGAAGACTGAGAAATAGTCTTCACAGCCTCCAGTGAACCGGTGGATGTCGCTGCTTTTTCCTTCAAAGTCGGTGGGGAGTCGAATCAACATAGGCTTCACCTGGAGCCAGGGATCCTGTTCAGTGGCATTGCCGGAGGGCCAGTAAGGGGGGTCTGGGGGGTTGTACCTAGGCGGCGGTCAGGGAACCGACCAGCGATCTGTCCGGTGAGTTGGACTTCCGTATCGTCTTGGGGGTGGTTGTGCAGGTCGACCTCTCAGTTGAGGCTGGTTGGGGATGTCCTGGAGTTCCTTGGGGATGGGTAGGCCATGGGCGAGAGCAAATGCCCTGGCCCTTTCTACTTGTGCTACTAGGGTTGCTGTGAGGTCGGGGAAGGCATCTCTGTCTGCCTGGTGTTGCTGCCTCCTTGCTTCCACCTCCTCTGCTTCTCGTCATCGTTGTTCAGCCTCCATCTCCATGGGCTCACTGGGCCCTGCTTCTCCCAATCCAGCGAGTAGTCTACTCTTCCCTTTCCAGGGGTTCCCATTCCTGCACCATTCTATGGGCGGCTCATCGGGCATTGGCCTGGGCCATTCGTACATGGGCCAGGTGTTCTCGTTGATGTTCGTCGGCTCTCCAGGTTCGGAGTACATCCTCCAGGTTTCCTTAAAGGGTTCATTGCTCCTCCTCGGTTCTCTCTCGTAGTCCGCATACATAAACTCCGAGGGTTGGCCCATAGTCCTGTTTGTGGCGGTATAGCTCCTCAGTAGGGAAGAGGTGTAATCGCTGGCGGTGTTCCTCCAGCGACTCATCGATTCCTCCTCTTCTAATGTAATCCTTCCTTTGATAGGCCCATGCCTGGGCGCAATAAGGTCCGAGGGTGATTCTTTGTTGTATGGAGAGGGAGGTCCAGGCTTGAGCTGGAGAGCCCAGGTAGAAAGGGTTGCTTTCGAGTTCTCTCCTTGCCAATCTTCGCTCATCCCCAAGCTCCCTAGGGGGCTGTTCTGGGCCCTCTTCCATCCTTTGTAGGTGGAATGTGTTCTCTGTCTCCCATGCTCTTCTTTGTCAGAAGTAGGAAGGTCTCCCGATGTCGCAGATCTGAAGTCTTCCTCTTCAGAGGTTGGCTGGGTCGACCCTCGCCGATGAGTGGTCTGAGTCATTGGTCTGGTTGAGGGACTCAACACCCTCTCGACTTCCTCTTCTTCCTCTAGGTCGATCAGGTCGGGGGTCTCTTCTGGGGGGGGATTCAGGGGGAGAGGGGGAGGAGGTTCATGTATCTGATACCTCAGGTGTACTGGGAGGGGTCGAGCCGAGGTTGTAGAGGGGGTCCCTTTGTACATGGTCTGTCTGGTTGTAGAACTGGGTGCTTCGCTCCACGATGATGGAGCTGCTTGCTGAAGGTGTAGAAGGGTTTGTAACTCGGAGGGTTGGACGGGTAGGGGGTGTGCTAATGGGATTGGGCTCATTGCCCTCAGCTGGAAGTACCTGTGTACTGCTTCTTCGTGACTCTGATTTGTCGTACTCAATAGTTCTGGGCCCAACGTAGGCTTGGATAAGTTCTGTGATGTCTCCCTCGATAGAGGGAGACCGAGATGGCGTCCTAGAGGACTGCCTAGTTCCAGAGGGCCCAGCGATGGGGCTTGGGCTTCTTCCTCTCCTTCCTCTATAATGTTCTCCAATATTGGTCTCTGGGCTGGGGGAGCTTGACCGATCCTGCCTACCCAGTGAGACGGGGGGCATGTAGTACTGGTCTCGTTGGTAGGGCTCGTATGTCATGTGAATGGGCTGAATTTGACCATTGTAAGGTGGGATGTAGAAATGGGGTAGTGTTGGGAGTGGATAGGTTAGGGGTCTTCTGGGTGCCAGTCCATGGCATTCGAACCAACTTCGGTTTCTACAATATATGGTGGCAGCAAAAAGGAATAGTCCTACTAGGGCTGCTGCTCCAACAAAGGCTCCTATGGCCGCGTTTCTTGTTGTTTCCTGGATGTCGGGTGTTTGTTGGAGTGGCATACAGATTTCTTCCTGCGTCTAGCGTCGTGGAAGAGTGAGGGAAGCTTCGAGCTAATTGTTAGGGCCCAACTCTCATGTGACTCAAGGTCAGGCAATTGCTAAGCTGTCTCGCATTCAGACAATCACTTGGCAATGCCTCGGATAATCTCGAGGTGATGAGAGAGGTGCTTACTGGAAAAGCTCTCGGCAAGCGAGCAGACAAGTAAAGTTTATATGTGGTTAAACCTTAGCTCGAAGCTGAGGTTGTACAGTAAAATGTCGCTACTTAAATACTAAGGTGTAAGTACTATTAATAGGTATGAAAGTTTTGTCGAAGCTAGGAGGCATGCTGGTCAGACAATGAGCACACAATATCATGTGTTGTCCATCATGAAAGTTTTGGTGAAGTTGATGTACCAGCAATAGAGAGATGGTGATGCGTAAGCATGATGATACCAATAAGATGTGATAAGACTAAAAGTAGGAAAAAAGTAAATAAATCGTAACAGTTGTGCTCTATGCACTTGAGTATGTGCATGGCATGGACTTGATTGATGAGGCCTCTGAAGGTACCAGAGCCTGGAGCGAATGGATATCAAACGATTTACAACTTTGGCAAATCATGAATTCCTTCAGAGCTGGGGGAGAGGCCCTCACAATCAAAGGATGAAGATATGCCAGGAGTCAATGACTCTTCTTGCCTCAGGGTTTAGCATGATCACTGAGCATAGCTAGTGGGAAAGGAGTAGTGATAGACTGTGAGGAAGAATAGCATAGTGGAAAATGATGAGGAGGAGGGTATGCAAGTGTAGGGTAACTCATACAATGCATGCCTTTTTGTATTCTTGTAGTGTCATCCAAATCAAATATCATGGTGCCCACAGAAATCCCATGCTGTTCTGGATCAATTGGTAGTACTGTGCAGCCCATTGGTAAGTTACCAATGGATGTACATCCCAACAAATTGAGGTAGTCAGTGAGACAGCCAAGTCCTACAAGCTGATCAAAGGGCATCCATGTTACATCACCTGTTGTCTATTTCACTTCAAATATGGCCTGATCTTTGGCACCATGATGTGATAGAATCTGTTCAATTTTCCATTGAGGTTCTGCATCTGGAGTCTCCTGTATTTGAGTGTCAAGACATCCAGGAAATCTACAGTCATCATTAGAGACATGTATCCAAAGCAATGAGGAGTGAAAGACTGGATGTACTCCTCTCTGGATAAAGCTTGAAGGCAGCTCCACATGAAATGAATGATTTTCAAAGTTCTGCAAAATTTTGTAGAGGCCAATATACTTCGGAATTAATTTGTGAGCTAGACCTTTAGCAAACTTTAAATTCTGGGTGGATACATACACCAAGTCACCTTCATGAAAAGGTTTGAAATGTCATTTCCAATTTGCAATGCAAGTTTGCTTGACTTGTGTTTCTAGAAATGCATCGTGAGCTGACATGATAGCTAGATGTCACAATCAGGCAAATGTTTGGACTGAGAGGTACTCATTTTTTGTGTTTGAGTTCCATATCATTAATTGAGGTATATGTCCATTGTTGAGCATGAATGGGGCATATCCAGTAGTCTCAGACTGAGCACTATTAAGTGCAAATTCAATAGCCAGCAATTTTGATACCCAATCCTTTTGAGTGGAGTTGACACACTGCTGTAACATTTGGGTAACAGTACGATTAGGCCACTTAGTGGAGCCATCACTCTAGGGGTGATGCACACTGGACATGTTCAGCTGTGTACTCATGAGCTCATGCAATCTTTTCCAAAAGATGCTAGTGAACAATGAGTCATGATCACTTATAATCCATTGAGGCATTCCATGGTGCTTATAGACATGTTCAAACATCAGCTCAGCTACTTGACAGGCAGAGTAGGTTGTATGGCAGGGAACAAGGTGTACCATTGAGGTAAATAGATCAATAATAACAGTTATTGAGTCAAAAGTACCATCCTGATTTTTTGAATCTGGTAAAGGTCCAACAAAGTCAATGCTGATAGCTTCCCAGGGGTACAATGGGACCTTGAGAGGGTGAAGCAAGCCATAAGGCTTCTGGTTGTTAGGCTTGCTCATCTTGCAAGTATGACAAGACTCATAATATGATTTGACATCCAAAACCATATCCTTCCACCATACACTCTGGTGAAGGTAATCCAATGTCTTGCTGGCACCAAGGTGTGTTAGAATTGAGTGAGCTTCTGAAATGATGATTTCTTGAGCTGAATGACTGTTTACAAGGACATGAGGTATGCAGAGAAGCTGGTCATTGTCCTTCTTAAGATATAGAAGACCAGTATCTTGATTCCATATGAAATTAGTGAAGTGATCTGGGTTTTCCACTACCCTTTTGAAGAGAGGATCTTCTGAATATTGATGCTGTATGGCCTTTTCGAAGTCAAGGCCATTGAGTGAGGGAATTGCATTGAGCAACATTGCCTGAGCCAAATCCAATTCAGTGCCGGAAAATTCCAGATAATGTGACTTTGCTTTGCTGGCACTTTGGACATCAATGCCTACTTGCTTTCTGCTGTTATCCTGGCTTCTATGAGGTGAGTCCTTGTTCTTAGAGCCTCTAGACATGCCTTCTGATGCTTTGGCAGGTAGACTGGACAAGTTATGACCTGTATCCTTGGAGCTAAGGCTTGGTCTTGTAGGGATCTTAATGGTGAGTCTTTCCTTCTGCTTGTCACTATTTCTGCTGCTTTCTGATGATGTTTTAGGCTTGTTAACATATTTATGACCATTGTAGCTCATGCTAGGTGATTCTGAAGTCATTTTTTCAGTACTCCCACCCTCCTGTGCATGTCTAGGGCCTATGATGTGTACATGGTCTTTCATTTGCTTTGCAAACTCAGACGAGGTCTCTGGATGACCAATATCTGCATTGGATCATTTTGGAAGTGCTCTGAAACAAGTTGTACATGCTGCAAAGGCTTCTAGGCCTGCCAACAAAGGTATGGTTATTCCATGACTATTTAGGTGGTCCATACTGACATTATCATCATGATCAGTATATTCTGAGCATGCATGGACAGTACCAGGGGCATTGTTTGTGTAGATATGTAAGAGAGCATCTGAGAGAACATTGGTTTCACCAGGTATGTATTTTATCTCAAAATCAAATGTGCTCATCTTTTCTAACCAACATGCTTGCCTTCCTGTTAGGTCTTTTTGCTTCATCAGGTGAATTAATCCCTTGTGATCAGTTATCCATGTAAAATGAACACCCTGTAGGATGTCTTGATGGTGCAGCATTGTCTCAAGACCTGCTAGCATCTCCAGTTCATGCACTGCATAATTTTGTTGTGCTGAACTGAGCTTTGCAGAGTAGAAGGCTGCAGCCTTGACCTTCTGCCATTCATCTCCTTGCATGACATAGCCTGCTATGCTGGCAGAGCTTGCATCAGTGACCATCCAGACTGGTTTATGATCTGGTGAGTAATCTAATGGCACTCGACTATTGTTATGATGATGCTCAACAATTTCTTTGATCTCATTGAAGGCTCACTGTTCAGTGTAGGACCAACAGAACAGGACCATCGAGCCTGTGAGACCATGGAGAATTCCCATGGGGCTGCAGATGCAAGGTAAGTTGTCTGTGAGATATCCTATGCTTCCAAGGATTCCTGACAACAACCCTTTTGTTGTAGGAGTCTTCCAATTGATTATGGAGTTTACTTTATCTGGATCCATACATATACCATTATTGTCAATAATACAACTGAGTACTTTCATCTTCTTTGGCAAGAAATTAAGTTTTGAAGTGCTCAAGTACAATTGCTCTCACTTCAATACATCAATAATACATTTAATGTGCTTTGTGTGATCCTCAAGGGTATCTGAATAGATAATCACATCATCTAGGTAAACCTCCATGAAGACACTTATATAGGGTGAAAAGATATGGTTTATTAATGCCTGGTATGTTTTGGGTGTGTTGCAATCACCCTGCTGGAGAACTAGACTGACCATATTTCCATCAGGAATTGTAACTGTAGTTTAGTCAACATGCTCAGAAACAACTCAGATTTGCTTGTAGGCATCCTTGCCATCAATAATGCTTTGATATTTGCACTTCACAACATGACGCAAGATCTCTTCAATGCTTGGGAGAGGTGCTGACACCTTTCAAGTGTTGGCATTGCATGCACACAAGTCAATGACAGTCTGAAGTAAGTGTTTTAGCTTCCCTACTTTCAGAATTAGCAACATTGGTACTGAATTTCCTGAGGTAGTAAGTTTCCACCTACCTGAGGACAAGTAATCCCTTCATTTCTGATCCCATTGTGAGCAAAAGGCCTCAGGACACTGAGATGGCCTCCAGGGATATACCTTGTGTTCATCAATGAGAGGGATCATGTGGTTGATCACCCACAGTGGTGGCAATGGTGTTTCTGAAGCTGTTTTGCAAACGAGGGCCATGTACTCTTGAAGCTCTGCATGAACTTGCTCAAGTGCATCCTCACTAACCATCATAGCTTGGGACCGAATCTGGCTAACATTGTCACCAGCCATAGGTAATGGCATGTCACTCCTGATCTCAATAGATGACAGGTTAAAGCTAACACAAACATTATATTGGTACAACTACAGGGTATCGAGGACCAAATCATAGCCAGAGAGATTTGTGATGTCAAAGTAATGTTCTGATTTGATGCTCTGATACTTGAACTGAACCTTTGTCCCACAGAGAATCTTTGAGTGAGATCCTTGGATTGCAAGATGCAAGGGAATCAGGTTCAGGAGGTATGTTTTGAATACCTTCAGCTGATCTGCTAATTGAGTAGACATGAAGTCTCCTAGCAAGCTGGTATCAACCAAGGCTCAGCATGGCTTTCCATTGATATTGACAACAATAACAGGAGGTCAAGGCACTACATGGCCAATGTCTTTGACAACTGAGGCATGTCGCTGGATAGCTGGGTAAGTTTTGGGCTTGATTTGAACTCCTGCTATGCTCATAATATGGGCATAGCCATTTTGTTCTTCCCAATATAGATTGTCATTCATCAAGTGCAAGTAGCTATCTGCTGCTGCAACTGCAGAATCAAGTTCCTTTTCAAATGGGGTCATTTCCATGGACTGTGAGAAGAAACAGGTAAGAAACTTGTATTCAACAGGGCCTCAAAGCCATTGTAACAGTGTTTCATAGGCCTGATTGAGCTTCTTTTGGTACCAACTTGGCAGATTGAAGTTTGGATTAGTCAGATACTTGATAGGTATTGATGTTTTGAAGTCTTGGTGGATATCTTCAATGATATTTTTGCATGAGGGCTTTCCCAGGTGAGGGTAGATGTAGTACTGAACATCATCTTCCAGGTTCTCAGAGTCCTTCAATTTGATAAATGGGACATGTTTTGTCAAGGATTTTCGAGCTGCAGTGGCTAGTGGATGCCCCATCTGAGGGTAATCCATGTTCTGGAAGGTGGCCAAACATAGCCAGTTGCTTTCCCCAGAACTCTTCTGGACTGAATTGTGAGTCCAATACCCATGTGAAAGGTATTTCTCCTCCCAGACCTCTGTCATGATCAATAAACTTAATCATAGGTTCTTCCTTAGACTCCCACACAGTGAAGCAAAGGTGGCCATGAGGATCAGAAGTATCTCCTGGGTATGGTTGGCTATCATGAAGCTTCATTTCAAGAACTTCAACAAGTACATTTCCCATTTTTTGCATACATCATTGCTCTGATCTAACCTTAATAGCTTCAGCTTGCTTCAGTTTCTCAAAGCAAAGCTCATCAAGAAGGAATGACTCATAGTGCATTGCCACAAATGCCTTCAAGTTCTTTGATAGCCAACCAATGGCATCAAAGTATGGATTTTCCAGTCTCACAGCATCAATCTTAAGTATAACAAGATTTGACTGATCAATGATTGTAAGCTTGTCTGTCTGAGCTTCACGGGTGATAGTGAATCAGTTGTAGGGTGAGATCTCATTATTGAAGCTGAATTCCTTCAAATCTGGATAGGAACTGATGCTGTGGCTTAGGACAAAATGTAAGCCTTGCATAAGAGTATCTCCAAGCTCTGAGGACTTGTTAAACTATTCTGTAGAGTTAAACGGCAATGCAAGCAATTTACTATGCTGCTTTGCATACCATGCACTGATGTGAAACTTTGGGTTTCATAGTAAGGATGCCAAAATGGTGAGTTCCCCATGTTCTGACTCAGTGTCTGCAATAGTAAAGCTATCATTATTCAGACAAAAGACACCAAACCTATGAGAGCTTTCTGCCCCCCAATGGAGCTCATCTCCTGGATAGGGTGCATCATGATTTAAACACATCTCAGCTGCATACTGGTAGGGCACCAGCATGGATCAGTCTTATGATACAAGACAAAGTTTGAATATCCTGTCTCTGGGTACCCAAAAACTTCCTTCGCATCATCAGCCCAGCAGTAGAAGGGCTTGCCATTGTGATCCTTAGTGATGGCATCTTCCTCACACCATTGAAAGCCAAAATTCTCAATTCCTGGAACTGGTAAAGCCTCATTGCATTCTATGCTTCCAAAATCACTGATGAATACTTCCAGATCATTTGATTCTGGTTTGTGTGAAACATCAGGGCTGGCAGCTGAAGGTACAGCCTCAGTTACAGGTTGAGTAGGTAAGCTATTGAGCTTATTAGGTGCCTGTGTGTCCCATTTATTATCAGAATCATAGTCCAAGCTTTCAGAGTCATCTGTTTCCAAAATGGATTCCAGGTTGGGGACATTTTTGTTGTCTGAATCTTTGAGTGGCACCTGACTATCTTCTTCATCAGACATGAACATCATTCTGATTGAGATGTGGTCAGCCATTTCTGTAGTTTCAGCAAGCTCATGAAGATCTTCCACTAGTTCATAGTGCATGCCATGAGCCAAGAATCCTGGTGGTCCTTTTTTATTATTGGACTTGACTGTATTACTATGAGAACAGTTCTGAGCCATGTGCCCAACTTCCTCACAGTTGAAGCACTTATTAGCAGCTACTAATTCTGCTTTCTTGCCATCTGACATCTTACTGCCTGAACCAGATGCCATAGAAGATTTGCTGCCACTTCTGTTGCACCCTCCATTGGGAGGCCTATAGCTGGAGCCTCCTCTGGATGATGATGAGGCCTGGTTATGGCCTGCAGAGTGTCCCAATGGTGCAGATCCACCATTTTGAAGTCTATTCTTAGGGTGAGAATAGCCTTTGCTGGGATTGTTATTAGGCTTATTCTTTTTTGATGAGGTTCCATTATTCCTGGTACCATTATCATTGTTACCACCTTGTGATGGCTTCTTTTCCTTGACATGAGGTGCAGCCTCAAGGTCAGCCATTTCAATGAGTTCAGCTTCTTCAGTAATGCAACGCCAACTATGAATTTCCTTATTCAGTTTTGCCTGATGAAGTTCACATTGCATTTCTTTGCAGAATCCATCCCAAAATTTGATGACACGTTCATGCCTACTTGTGATGCCAACAAGTCCATACAAGGTTTCAAGCTCATAAACATACTCCAAAACAGTATGATCATTTTGATAACACCTCTTGATTTTATTATGTTGCTGACTATGATAATTCAGAGGGAAACAAGTATTGAACATCCCACATAAGAAGTCCAACAATGTCCATTCCGCATGATTCTCAGCCACCTTTTGAATAAAGTATGAGAGGGCTTTACCTTTCAGGTAATGCAACATCAAGAAAACTTGTTCATCTTCAGGAACCTGACCTTCTTTACAGAACTGTGTCATTTCCATTGTGAAGCAGTGGAACTTCTCACCATCAGCTGTTCCATCATATGGAGTTGGAGGAATTGGCTTAATAATTCACTTCTGATCATGTCTATGCCTTCTATGGTGATGTCAATGTTGACGATGAGATCTGTGCCTCTGGTGGTGGTGATGATGACAATGTCCATGGTGAGATGAATCTGAAGAGTCTAAGTCTGATGATGAATTACTACTAGAGCTTGAGGGACTTGAGTCAGAGTCTGACAGATCACTGTTAGATGGTGAAGAGTATGAGTAGTCTAAATCTGAGCTCAATTCATCACTGGAAGATGAATCAGAGCTTGAGGGATCTGAATTGGAAGAGCTAGCATGCTGCTTGGCCTTCCATTTATCACTCTTCTTCTTGTTGAGTTTACATTTCCATTCTTGTTAGGTTTTCTTCTTAGATTTACCCACTTTCAGAATGTTAGCCAAGAAGCTATCAGCTGGAAGCTGATCCATTGGATGAGTAGAGCCATGTTAGCTCCCATAATGGCTACTGGATGGTGCTCTAGAATTGCCCCTAACAACATCTGCCATCTGACAATCAAAGGCACTCTTTTTCCTTGATTTTGTCTGCTTCTTCTGATATTTCACAGGTTCAGGATCCTCAAGATCCTCATCGGAAGTTTCCTCAACCTCCAGAACATCATAATGGCCAGTCTTACTGACCGTTTTATTAGTTCACAATGATGAGCCCCTAGGCTCTGTATGCTCAGAATTTCACAAATATTCCTCGTAATAACCCATATAATTCTGAAAGCAGTCCTTTTAGTCAAATGGCCATTACCCACAAAGGCCTATTACTTTGATGCAACTTCAATGGTATCCCACGAAGTTTGATATCCTTCTCTTCTTGAAACATGCTCAAATTCATACATG
The DNA here is from genome assembly GCA_030407015.1 of Armillaria fumosa. Taxonomy (NCBI): domain Eukaryota; kingdom Fungi; phylum Basidiomycota; class Agaricomycetes; order Agaricales; family Physalacriaceae; genus Armillaria; species Armillaria fumosa. Next base: position 3,685,799 of record JAUDYM010000002.1, on the reverse strand, counting down.
AGATCACTTTAAGGTACATTTGATGGTCAATCTCCCAATTTGGCAATAGGTACTGATAACTGCATCAATGCTGCATCAACTATGCATCATGGCTTGACTTGCCGATTTGATCATTCAATTATATGATGTCGTATGCTCCGACATTTGCTTCCTCTCGATATTTGTGGACTACAGTCATTAGAGCCCTTGTTTACTAAGGCTATAACTATGCCAAGACCTCAAGAAACTTTTAACCCATTAGTATGCCTCAGTACAATGGCCATACCCTCACAGTCCACAGTTAAACAGCACCCTAGTGCCCACACCTTGGCCACTCAGGATTGACATATTTTATCTCCCTTCAGCAATGCAGAGGAATAGCTGTTACTGAAAGCTTTGGTTTTACATGTGGATGCTCGTATACTTACCAAGCCACAGCCTTACAGCTTTACTAAGTAGAAACTAATAATAAAGCAGGACTTGTAGTATAAAAGTGAGATAAAATATTGTAGAAGAGAAGTACCCTAGAGATTGCACAATCTAGCAACCACTAGTTGGTACTGTTAGGATCGTGCCAATAGAAGAAAGGATTAGAATGCACACCGAGGAGTCTGCAGAGTGCATGGGCTTGGCAAAGCTATTAGCAACGTCACCCTTGGGTCAAAGCCCTAATATAGATTATGGATGGAGTTCACAGGATGAAGATGAAGTAGGATGAAGATGAAGTCCTGATGGAGTCGGAGTCCACGGACTTATAGTAAGAGATTGAGATTAGGCTTGAAGGCCAGAGATAGTGAGTATGAGAGTATTGGGCTAAACCAAGTTGATATTCAAACTGAGGTATGTACTGCTAGTTCTACAGTTTATATACTAGGGCGGAGTCCAAGGAATCGGAGGCTAGAATAATATAAGTCTGGAATATTCTGTATCTGGAGGAGTCGAGTATTCTGTGGACTCCAATATAACACCTACTTGCTACTGTAGCAGATTCTAGGTGTGGTAAATGAAATATGTGAAATTAATAAATGAAATGGAAAATATGAAATATAATAGAAACCGGATTCCAACGGTTTCCAATGAATGAGTCGGTGTTGAAGATTGACAAAATTGATGTCCTGGGTTCCGTGGCATGCTCATTACAGTATCCCCCCCTTTAGCATTCTTGCCCTCAAGAGTGCTGTTGCAACTGCAGACAATCCACTCATGTATTTTTGCAATCTGAGTGATTAGACAATATGACTTATATAGACAGCGAGCAGAGCTAATATGTCAGCACGTACATAATAAAATACAACACAATGAGACAAATAGACAGTAAAGTGACATTTGACGTGACAGAATAAACCAGGGACTTAGTCATAGCATGTACCTGATGGGCATGCTTGGCAGAAAGACCAAAAACCCCTGTCCTAGCACCTACAGTCTAGTCTACACAGTGAGCTCTGCTTTTTAATTTGAAGAACTATATGATTGCACTTAATGAAAATGGTGCACTTGTTAAATTAAAATGATGTACTGTACCTGAGAAGCCAGTCCGAACCTTGTGTGTGAGATAAGATAAATGATAAAATTGGACACACAGATTGATTAGCAGTGTCGGCCGAATACCGGAGTGCTGAGTAACTTGTATACATTGCCTTGTCAACCTGAGAGCTCAGTGCATGCAAGAATCCCTTCTAGAGAGAAACAATAACCCAATGATGAGGCTAGACCTGGAATAGCTGTCAGCCGTCACCCTGATATGTCCTTGGACTTACAGATAGCGAGCGCATGCTACCAGTTAAGCGAGCTCACTATAGAAACAATACTATATGAAGAAACTCTGAGTCGGTAGCCAAGTAAGAACTGCAGCAGCAGTGGGCTGTGTGCGTAAGACTCTAATTTACCTGGGTACTAGCGTGATGTTTGTAATCAGTAACTTGTTCTAGTATAAATAGTCAGTATATTAGGGTAGTATACAAGTTTTGAACCCCCAAGTTACGGTGTGTATGTGGAAAGCGAGCACTGTGGCAAAGGATTAGTTTGTAGCTTTGAGTGTCATATATGAACCTGCAAGCTCACCTAGAAGAATAGAGATATATTCCGGATCTGACTTGTGTGCTTAAGTTCCGAGTGAATAAGAATCAGTGTTGCTGTTCTGTTCCATCTGAGCATTGTTGAGTCTGTTGAGAGTATGAATTGAAGTGGAAGTTCTGAAATCTGTTTCTGAAATCTGCTTCTGTTCTGTTCTGAATCAGTTTCTGTTCCAAATCTAAGATCTGTTGAAGTGTCTGTGGTCAATATCATTGTTTGAGTCAGTTTTGGATAACCCTACATGCTGATGTGTAGTGAGCTCACTAAGTCAGTACTTAGTTGAGTGGTTAGAAGAGTGAGCTTAGTGTCGTTTTGACTCGTATCATGTTCCATTCGGTTGTAGGACCAGTGTCCTCTTGTATTTTGAATATTATCATTCACCTAGTGTTACGATTTATTTACTTTTTTCTTACTTTCAGTCTTATCACATCTTATCGGCATCATCATGCTTATGCATCACCATCTCTCTATCGCTGATACATCAACTTCACCAAAACTTTCATGATGGACAATGTATGATAATGCATGCTCATCGCCCGACTAGCACACCTCCATACTTCGACAAAACTTCAGTACCTATTATTAGCACCTACACTTTAGTATTTAAGTAGCAATGTAGTACTGTATAACCTCAGCTTCAAGCTAAGGTTTAACATCACATGAACTTTACTTGTCTGCTCACTTGCTGAGAGCTTCTCCAGGAAGCGCCTCTCTCATCACCTCAAGATTATCCGAGGCATTGCCAAAGTGATTGTCTGAATGCGAGACAGCTTAGCAATCACCCAATCTTGAGTCACGTGAGAGTCATGAGAGTCAGGCCCTAACAATTAGCTCAAAGCTTCCCTCACCCTTCCACGACGCCAGATGCAGGAAGGATTCCATATGCCATTACAACAAACCCCCGACATTGACCAGGACACAACAAACACAATTGCCATCAGCCTTTTCATGGCAGCAGCAATTGTTGGAACAGTGACAGGAGTTGCCATCATCTATTATCGAAACAGAGAGTAGTTTGAATGCCATGGGATAACCCTACAAAGAGGACAACTAGTCTATCCACCCCCGACCCTTCCCCACTTCTATATACCCCCCTACAATGTTCTGCCACAACCCTTCCTCCCCGGCTACCCTGTCTATGAGCGGGAGATCTACAGGACGCCCCCAGAGTCGGCAAACGACAGGGACGTTTTGTCCTCCGAGTCTGACACCGGAAGACGAAGACAGAGAAGCCCCAGCCCCATCGCTGGACCCTCTGGAACCAGGCACTCCTCTAACAATGACAGGAGCACTCCCTCTGTTGAGGGAGATATCTCTGACCTCATTAGAGCCTACCATGGAATTGGAACAGAACCCCTGGAGGATGCCAGGAGAGAGCTGGAGCGAAGCCTCCACCAGATACCTACAGCCGAGACCCCTCAGCCCTGACCTGATAGTGAGACCCTCCCCCAGGCGACCCTATGGGTCACCAACCCCACTGAACCCATTGAACTTTCTGACATTGATGCCTATTTGGAGGAGAGGAGACGAAGAGACTCTTACGATTCAGAGGCAAGTAGAAGAAGGGCTCACCTACCGGGAGACCCTAGCATCCATCGGCCATTCCGAACCACTCAGACCACCTTCGACACACCTGCGCCGTCAGTTGTATACTCCTCCACCGCTGCCTCCTCTGAGTCTCCCAAACCTAATCAATCTCGAGGAAGAAATAGAAACGGAAGCACCCTCATCCCCTCAATCATCATCCATACTGACTTGTCCTCTGACCCAGACTTGCTCAACCCTGCAGACCCGGGGTTCTATGCAGAGCTCCAATGACGATGTCTATTTATCTGCTTCATCGGGCGACCAAGCTACCAGCGAAGGAGGAGAGCCGGAGAATCCCCGCTCGCATTCCAGGCATGCCAGAGAGACGAGGACCCAAGTGAGCCCCCTCGGGATCCTGGAACTGAGCAGTGACTGGCCTGAAGAGAACTCAAGAGCAACCCCTTCTACCTGGGGACTCCAGATCGAGCCTGGCCAATGCTCTCCCTCTCCCAGAGGATGGGCCTCAGAGCTTATCAAGCCCAGGCCTGGGAATTACGAAGGGCAGACTACTTGGCAAGAGGAGGGGATGATGAGACCATGGAGGAACACCGCAACCGCCACAACCTCTTCATCAACAAGGAGTTATAGTGGCACGAGCTTAACTATGGACCGGTACCTGGAGTATATGACTCAGGACTATGACCAAGAACAGAGAAGGAGGACTGAACCCTCAATCGACAGCTGGCGGCTCTACTCGACACCTGGAGAAGGGACGAGGCCCAGAGGACCGAGGCAACAAGAGCATGGGTGGCCTGGGCCAATGCCCAACTCGCCACCAATTGGATGGAGGCACCAGAACCACCCCTGGAAGGGGACGAGTAGGCTACTTGCCAGGTCAGGAGAAGCGGGACCCAGTGATCAGATGGAAACCGAGGCAGAGGAGTGACACCGACTGGCAGAGGAAGCGAAAGCCAGAAGACAGCAACACCAGGCAGACAGAGACGCCTTTCCTGACCTCACCACCAGCCTAGTAGCCCAGCTGGAAAGAGCCAGAATGTTTGCACTCACAAATGGCCTGCCCCTTCCAAAAGAACTCCAAGACATTCCTGACCAACCCCAACACCAAGGCCATCCCATCCAACCACCACCAAGAAGGTACAGGAGCCTGACTCACCGAACAGATCGCTGGTCAGTACCCCGACCTCCGCAAAGGTACAACCCTCTGGACCCCCCCTACTGGCCATCCGGCGATGCCGATGAACAAGACCCATGGCTTCAGGTAAAGCCAACCCTGATTTGACTTCCCACCGAATTCAAGGGAAAAAGCAGCAACATTCATCAATTCACGGGAGCCTGCGAAGACTATTTCTTGGTCTTCAAGGCCTACTACCCTACCCAGGCCAACAAAATACTATTCGCAGTATCCCTCTTCAGCAAAAAGCTGCAGGACTGGTGGTCCCAATACCAATACCAGTTCTGGAGTGAAACTGAGGAACGATATCACTATTTCTCCTGGAACGACTTCAAGGCCATGCTCAAGGTGGAATATGGGGACCCTGCTCTCCAGGAAGTGATGGAACGACGGATGAACGAACTCAGGATGACCAGAACGGCATCCGAATACTTCCGCCGCCTCGAGAAGCTGGCCCGACAAGCCAACCAACTCACTGATTTGGGACCCCGCAGCGCGATTGTCTGAGCCGTTCGATGAGGAGTCCCCACCTCCTACACTGATTCCATTGCCAACCTTGGTGTCATGATCCCTTCCACTTATGCTGAGTGGAAGCACTGAATTTGCAACATATACAATGAAAAGGCCCACAAAGAAGCCTTCGACAAAATCGGCTACATCGACAAGCCCAAGAACCAATCTGCCAGAAGCTCCTCTAAAGGAACTTCCAGCACGACAAGTTCGATGGCTGATAAATCGACCAGCAAAGGATCGTCGGGTTCAGGGTGGACCACTTATGGAGGAGCCGGAGAACCCATAGATATTGATCACCTCAAAAAGGAGGGAAGATGTTTCAATTGCAGAGGCAAGGGACACATGGGGAAGGATTGCAAGAAGCTGAAGTGGCCTAGAGACCCGAAAAGCAGGCGATATACAACGGCCCAACTTCGCACAATGCTCACGGAGGCCAAAGAACATGACAAGGAAGAGAAGGGGCACAGGCATGAGAAGGTCGAGGAGGTAAAAGGTGAGGCCGAGAAGTGAGTGATTCCACTTCCTTGGCCCAATCCTCCTCTCTGGGTGGTCGGTCATCGGGTCCTGCTGTGCAGACTTTACCCGATTGTAATACTTTTTTACATATGTCATTGTTATCTACGCATTTGAATATACCTGCCACGTTTTCACAGTCCCCCGAGACCACCCCAAAAGAATCACAACCCATTCAGGCTCCACCTGAAAACGATTATAAAAGCCCCCACAACCCCAACAATACCCATTTCCCCCCCACACTAACCTCTCCTGCCTCAGAACTCCTTCGTCTTTCAGACCTGGTATGATGATGGGGGCCAGAGTTCATCCAAACAATGTCAGGGATCCTCGATTCATCGAGGGTGCTCCCTGAACTGGTCAAGCCCACTGCAAGAGAAGATAGCTCCTCGACGAGCCCACCCCTTTCCCGAGTCACAAGAAAGGATAGGGATCCAGGACAGGCACCGAAGGACCCGGAAGTAATGTGGGAGCACAGTTTATGCGACAAGAACGCAACACCCACGACTTCCTCTGTTCGTCTTGACGGGCCTTCTGGTCACTCCAGGAGCGACCCACTCCCCAAACCCCTGAGTCCTGATGAAATGGTCAACAGCAGACAATCCTCAGGGAAGGAGCATGCCCCAACTGAGGAGACTCCTCTTCGACCCCCGACTGATGGTGGATCAAGGAGGACCTCCCAGAAGGAAGAAGTGTTGGATGCACAGCATCCTGGGAGAAGAAAGACCACTGTAGAAGAGGTGGCCGATGATGAAGATGACACATTGTTCCGAATGCACCAGGCCAAGGAGCAAGCGAAGAAGGAAGAAGAACCGCTCGAGGCGAGGCGTTCTGAATCTAGTCCAGTGAGTGTTTCCTCCCCGAAGTTCACCTGGTTCCAGCCATTTGGCATGGACTGGACTCTTCAGGCTGTCAGGGAAGCATGCACGGATTCGGAGGCCTTGGCTGCCCTCCATCTCTGGACACATAAAGAAAAAGTTAACGAGATCGACGATCAACTCCTCCTTGCCCTAAAACAAGGAGGGACACAAGCAAGGGAGCAGCTGTATGAGCTGAGCCAACCCATCCGATATCAATGACAGGTATCAACTAAGGGCATCCAGGAACTATTCCTTGACATCCAAATTGAAACCTTGGAAAAGCATCAAATGCTCAAAGCCCAAGCCCTAGTTGATAGCAGATGCACTGGGAGTACAGTCAGTGAGGAGTACATCAAGAGACACAACCTGATCACACAACCCACCCCAACCCCAATCTCCATATACAACGCTGATGGCACCCAAAACAAAGCAGGGGAGATCACCGAGTTTGTTGAAGTGAGGATGACTGTGGGAGGACACAGCGAATGCATCGACTTTGCCATTACCAACATTGGCAAGGGTGATATCTTCCTGGGACATGACTGGCTTCTCCGTCACAACCCTGTGATTAACTGGGCCACTGGCAAGATCATCTTCGCCCAATGCCAATGCCAAAAGAACCCATTCCCCCTGCCAGACGTGGACCCGGAGGACCCATGGGACGAAGAGTTGGAAGAAGGTGAGACCATCCTCATGGTCGACCTTTGAGAGGAGCTGGAAATTCGAGCAGTACATCACGCAAATGACCTAGCCGCCAAAGCCAATGAAGGGAAGGCCAAGAAGACTTTCAAAGAAATGGTTCCCCCCCAGTACAGGGAGTTCAAGGATCTCTTCTCTAAAGAGAACTTCAATGAACTACCAGAGTGCAAGCCATGGGACCACACTATCGAACTGATCCCGAATGCCAAGTCCATGTTGGACTGCAAAGTCTACCCACTCAACTGTCTTGAACAGGAGGAACTCGATAAGTTCCTGAATGAAAACCTGGAATCAGGAAGAATTTGCCCATCCAAATCACCCTTCGCCTCCCCCTTCTTCTTCGTCAAAAAGAAGGATGGCTCACTTTGACCTGTACAAGACTACTGGAAGCTCAACGAGATGATGATCAAGAATCGGTACCCCCTTCCATTAATCTCAGAACTCATGGACAAACTTCATGGAGCCAAGTACTTCACTAAGTTGGACGTCCACTGGGGATACAACAACATAAGGATCAAGAAGGGAGATGAGGAGAAGGCCACCTTCCGAACCAACCACAGGCTATTCGAACCCACGGTGATGTTCTTTGGACTCACTAACTCCCCTGCCACCTTCCAGTGGATGATGAACGACATCTTCCATGACCTTATCATGGAAGGGAAAGTCACCATCTATCTGGATGATATCCTCATCTTTTCCAAGGACTTACAGGAGCACCGACGGATCGTCAAATGAGTACTACAACACTTGAGGGAACATAAACTATTCCTTAAAGCAGAGAAGTGCGAGTTTGAAGTTCTCGAAACTGAATATCTCCATATCATAATTAGCGAAGGATCAGTACGCATGGACCCTGTCAAGGTCAAAGGAATCACGGAGTGGCCTACACCCACCAAGAAGAAGGAGTTACAGTCCTTCTTGGGCTTTACAAACTTCTATCAGAAGTTCATAAAGGATTACTCCAAGATTGTCTGCCCCATGATCCAACTCACCGGCAATGCCCCCTGGACCTGGGGGATGGCCCAGAACAAGGCTTTCCAGTGGCTGAAGAAGCAGATGGCCAAGGACATAGTGCTAGCATTACCAAAGGAGAAGGGTAGGTTCTGAGTCGAGGCCGATTCGAGCGAAGGAGCCATAGGGGCCGTCCTCAGTCAAGAACAGGATGGAAAGTGGAGGCCCATCGCCTTCCTTTCCAAGGCATTGACTACCACAGAGCAAAATTATGAGATCTACGACAAGGAGCTCTTAGCAATTATGCTCACCCTCGAAGAATGGAGACACTACTTAATGGGAGTGGCAGAGGACTTCAAGATTTGGACAGACCATCAGAATCTCCAATACTTCTGACAACTGCAGAAGCTCAACCACCGTCAGGCACGATGGGTTACAGAACTCACCGAATATCACTTCACCTTGCATCATAAACCCGGGGCCTCTAACCGAAAGGCTGACCTGCTCAGCCAACGAGACGATCATGATCAAGGAAAAAAGAACAATGACGATGTCATAGTCCTACAACCTGAACATTTCCATGCCATGATCATGCCTACAGTAGGGGAAATGCGCCAACACATCAAAGACATGACCAGAAACCACGACAAGTGGGACTAAGGGATTGCCAATTCCCTTGACCATGAACACGGTATCTCTGAGAAAGGGGGACTCCTGTATTATGATGGACGAATCTACGTTCCCCACGATGACAAGCTTTGTGGGGAAATCATCGTGACATGTCATGATCACATCACTGCCAGACACCCAGGAATCAAAAAGATGAAGGAACTTGTTCAGAGGGAGTACTGGTGGCCAAAGCTCAAGCAAACAGTGGAGAAATACGTCAAGGCCTGTGAAGCATGCCAACGGACCAAGACTGACACCCACCTGAAAGCCGCCCCCCTTCACCCCAATGAGGTTCCCTCTGCACCATGGACGCACATATCCGTCGATATGATCACTGGACTACCAGAGTCTAATAGATATGATGCAATTCTAGTGGTTGTTGACTGATTTTCCAAAGAAATCATCCCAATCGCCTGTAACGTTGAACTAACCTTGGAAGGATGGGCAAAATTACTACGCGATCATGTATATGCCTGCCATGGAATGCCGAAGACCATAATCTCAGATCGTGGACCCCAATTCGTCTTGAAGTTCATGACTGAACTTCTTTGACTCCTTGATATCACCCCCAATGCGTCAACCGCCTTCCATCCTCAAACCGATGGACAAACAGAGCGGGCGAACCAGGAAATTAATAAATACCTTCGTATTTTTATCAATCACCGACAGACTGACTGGAGTGAGTGGCTTGCATTGGCAGCATTCGCCCACAACAACCGAGTTCATTCAGCAACTGGACAGATGCCCTTCTTTACAAATTATGGAACAAACCCCCGTGTCCTACCGGACTCCATTAGGATGACTGCCTTCACAAATCCCTCCGCAAAGACATTTGCCGAGAATATGCAAGAAGTACACCGTCGAGCCAAAGAGCCACTAGAAGAAGCAGCAGACAAGATGAAGGCCCAATACAACAAGAAAAGATGAGAAGCGGTGGAGTATGCCATTGGTGACCAAGTATGGCTCGACTCTACCAACCTCCATCTACCCCACCCAAAAAGAAACTCAACGACAAATGCGTCGGCCCATTCCTCGTCCTGGAAAAGGCAGGCACATCCGTGTACAAGCTAAAACTCCCCCCTCATTGGAAAATCCACCCCCGCTTCAACGAGAAGTTGCTGACACCATACATGCCGCCAGCATTCCCCAATCAAGAGCAGCCCCCTCCTCCGCCTCCAGACCTCATAGAGGACAAAGAGGAATATGAAGTCAAAGAAGTCCTAGACTCACACACCCGCTGAGTCCATGGAAAGAAAGGACAAAAATCACGCATCATAACCGACTACCTCGTCAAATGGAAAGGATGGACCCAAGAGCACAATTCTTGGGTACGAGAAGACGACATGGCCAATGCACAACAGGCCATTGAGGACTATGAAGACAGTATTTCCAAAACAAGAACCATCGTGACTGCACATAAAGTCATCGACCGGTCTGAAAAAACATTGAAGGAGATACTCGATCATCACTACACCAACGATGTCATCTCCTACCAAGTACTTCGAACGGACGGAAGAACCTTCTGGGTCAAAAATCCCTGCGCTAATGACAAGCATTGGAGGGATTACATCGACAACTATTGGAGAAAGGAGTACGCAAAAGCACAAGAAGAACTGACAAGTGAACCCTAGGGCAGTCGGGACGTCTGCCTTAACGAGAGGGTAATGTTATGATTTATTTACTTTTTTCTTACTTTCAGTCTTATCACATCTTATTGGCATCATCATGCTTATGCATCACCATCTCTCTATCGCTGATACATCAACTTCGCCAAAACTTTCATGATGGACAACACATGATATTGCATGCTTGTCGCCCGACTAGCATGCCTCCATACTTCGACAAAACTTCAGTACCTATTATTAGCACCTACACTTTAGTATTTAAGTAGCAATGTAGTACTGTATAACCTCAGCTTCAAGCTAAGGTTTAACATCACATGAACTTTACTTGTCTGCTCACTTGCTGAGAGCTTCTCCAGGAAGCACCTCTCTCATCACCTCGAGATTATCCGAGGCATTGCCAAAGTGATTGTCCGAACGCGAGACAGCTTAGCAATCGCCCAATCTTGAGCCATGTGAGAGTCGGGCCCTAACACCTAGAAGGTTGCACCTCAAAGTAACACCTTCTTGTAAAAGATCCTAGGTTTAGGATCAATTGGAAAAGAGTAAAACACTGTATAGCATCGAGATAATAAGGAGCTTTACTAGATTTGCAGCACTAGTAGTCACAGAGTTGATATAATCTCATCCCCCCCCCCATTGTACTTTTGAGGGTGATTGTTAGATAGAGTAGTTGTGTGAGTGTGTGTGAGGTTTAGTGTGTATATCACACTGTTCCGCATGCTATTCCACAAGTGCCCACAGCCAGCCTCTTCACCGGCCAATTGACAATAGCCTTGACTTTGTCTTTGGACATACATAAGCCTTCAGGAGAGAGGATATAACCTAGATATTCCATGGAATCCTGATGAAATTTGCACTTGGATCCCTTGCAGTAGAGCCCGTTAGCTCTAAGCCTGCATAGGACCTCATGCATGTGTTTTTGGTGTTCCATGGGATTGTTGGAGTAGATGAGAATATCATCAAGATAGACAATGACAGAGACGTCAAGCATGTCTGAAAAAATGTCATTGACAAAGCATTGGAAAGCTGCAGGAGCATTGGTAAGACCAAATGGCATGACGTGCCATTCAAAAGATCCATAATGGGTACGGAATGCAGTTTTCCATTCATCTCCTTCAGCTATATGGACTAGATGATAAGCATGGTGAAGGTCAAGTTTTGTATATAGGCATGCAGAACGTGCGGAGTCAAGTAGGTCAGAAATGAGGGGAAGTGGATAATGGTCTTTTCTTGTGATCTTGTTCAGGCCATGGAAATCAACACAGAGCCTGAGTTCACCAGTTTTCTTTTTGACAAAGAGTACCGGGGCTCCATGGGGAGAACATGAGGGAGAGATGAAACCATTACAGACATTATTGTCGATAAATTCACATAAGGCTTTTAGTTCAAATTCAGAGAGGGAATAGATGGGGCCGAGCAGAGGAGAAGTGCCTTCCTCAAGATTGATCTTAAGGTCATAAGGGTGATGCTCAGGTAATTTCTCTGAGAGGGAATCACTGAACACATTGGTGAAGTCATGGTACTCCAGTGGGATATCAGATAAATCCATGGGGGCCACAGAGGCAGCTTGACCACTAACACTTGGCATAGAAGGTTGTAAGGTGTACTGTTGGGCACCTTCTTCTGTGCAAGCCTGTATGAAAGCAGCCACAGAAATAATTGAAATCTTCAGTGAAACTGAAGTAGAGAATGATGGGATGGAAAGATATGAGTAGATAGGCTCATATGGTGGCAGAGTCCATTGGGATCTTGGAGTGGGTTTGGATGATGGAATTGGACCTGAAGGGTCTGAGTGGGTTGGCACATGTGTGTTGGTAGCCGTGGAAGCGCTAGAAGGGATAGTGTTAGGATTGTGCCAATAGATGAAAGGATTAGAATGCACACCAAGGAGTCCACGGAGTGCATGGGCTTGGTGAAGCTATTAGCAATGTCACCCTTGGGTCATAGCCCTAAGATAGATTATGGACAGAGTCCATGGGATCAAGATGAAGTCCTGATGGAGTTGGAGTCTGCGGACTTATAGTAAGAGATAGAGATTAGGCTTGAAGGCCAGAGATAGTGAGTACGAGAGTATTGGGCTAAACCAAGTTGATATTCGAACTGAGGTATGTACTGCTAGCTCTATAGTTTATATACTAGGGTGGAGTCTGAGGAATCGGAGGCTAGAATAATATAAGTCTGGAATATTCTGTATCTGGAGGAGTTGAGTATTCCATGGACTCCGATGTAACACCTACTCGCTACCGTGATGGATTCTAGGTGTGAGAAATGAATATGTGAAATTAGTAAATGAAATAGAAATATGAAATATAAGATAGAAACCGGGAAGCAGAATCCATCGGATTCCGATGAGTGAGTTGGAGCTGGTTGGATGAGTTAAAGGTTGAAGTCCATGGGGTCTGTGGCATGCTCATTACAGTATCCCCCCCTTAGCATTCTTGCCCTCAAGAGTGCTGATCCCGATGGCCAAATGTGCCACATGGAATTTTGTACAGGTTTGTCACATGATAATTGCCTCTTGAACCTGAACCACCACCTTCTAAGTTCAAAATTTCTTCCTTGCTGTCCATCATGTCTTCGACTTCATACCGCCGATCGCAAATGCCTGAAGCTTACATCGCGCTGCCTACCCTGGACAATATCAATCCTGACGAACTCAAAGTTTTGTACGCTGAATGGGATGTCGAGGAAACTGCGTATAGGGCTGCCGTTGATGCTCATGATGAGTGGAAGATGGAGATGGCAGCGGAATTAGCTAAGGCCAAAAAGATTGTGGCAGCTGTGGAGGTAGCTCAAAAAAAAGCAGAGGAGAGGGCTAAAAAAGTAGCAGAGGCGAAGGCGAAAAAGGAAGCGGAGGCCACAGCGGAACGGAAAAGGCAAGAGGAGGTGAAGAGGTTAAAAAGGAAATGACTTGAGGAAGAGCAGAAGCAGGAAAAGGAGAGGTTAAGGTTGAAGGAGATGGCAGAGGCCATGGAGTTAGAGAGGTTATGAAAGGAGACAGAGGATCAGGTCTCACAGGGTGAAATGCTGGTGGATTCAGATGAGGATGGGGCCACCGGGGATGATGAAGATCCAAAAGCGAAGGCAAGGGAGGAATTGGCTGAATCTCGAAGGAGACGGAAAGGAAAGGGTAAGGTGGTGACCGTGGAGACCAGTGGAAAGAAACGAAAGGTGAAATCCACAGAGTATGTGGTAGGCAGTGGAGAGGAGAGAATTGTGGGCCCGTCGGGGCAATTTCATTCAGCAGCACCTCCTACCAAGAGGTTGAAGACTGATCCAGTCCCAGGGAATGGGGACATAGAATATTTTGGTAAAGGTAAGTGATCATTGACCTCTGTGGCCAGGACTAAATCTTTTTCAGATCAGTGTGGGCGGTGTAAGGCCGACGGTGCTCATTGCTTCCTGGCTCAAAAGGGAAGGTCCTGCAAGAGGTGTAGGGTTCGCAAAGCCAAGTGCATTTTTTCTGACGAGACAGAGTCCACGGGGATGGACGAGGTTGTGGACCTCCTTCATAGCCTGCACGCACGTATGGATATGATGGAGAAGATGGAGGCAAAACTGGAGACTGTCGGATCCCATGTGGATGATTTAGTGGACGACTTCCAGCCTGGCGACGCGATCGAGTATCCACAGGATTTTATCCCAGAAGACTGCAAAGAGGAGTGGTACGAATCGTTAGACGAATTGCAAGGGCTTGGTCGTGCAGCTCCAGAGGCCCTTCGAAGGGCGATGAACATGCGTCTAGACAAGGACATGGCACAGGTTTGGTGCAAACACATCCACGTCAAGAAGACTTTCGATGCTGCAGATGCCTTTGAATTGGTGAATGTGAAGTTCTGGTATGGAACCCTTGGAAAGGATGGGCTGCAGAAGGCAGTAGCCGGTATTAAAAGGTTTGAGGAAACAAGGGCAAGGTTTTATGCCCTCGGAGGCCAACGGTCGGAATGGCGCTTGTGGAAAAAGGTCCTGAAGGGTTCCAACAATTATATTGTGGAGGAATCCGAGGATGAGGAGGAGGATGGGGTGGTCAGGGAGATGATGAAGCCAGGCACGGAGTCCATCGGGGTTCCTAACCTCGATCATTTGAAGTTAAGAAAAATTGTAGGAAAGGAGGACGAGTACGAGATTGACACGGATGCTGAGGAATCATCGTGGGAATCTCAAGTCAGCGACGAAGACTATCCAGGGGCGGAGATGGGTTTGGGTAAACCAGTAAGGTTGGAGAAAGAGGTGCAAGTGGGAGATGAAGATGAGATGAAGACCGTGGAGAAGGTGTCCGAGGATGTGATGGGCAATTCCGGGAATTCCACGGGGGCCTAATTCTTTCACCTTGTAAATATTTTTTTTATCTTGATATTGTATATATGGACAAGTAGTACCATGCCTAGAGGGGTATACAATGTATGATTTTTCTTGATGTCTAAAATGAAGTGACAAAAGGGAAGTCAAGAAATGGAGCCGGCGGAATCTGTTCCAAATTAGGAAGGTAATTTGCAATAGTTTTCCAGAATTTAATTTGAAATTGAGACGATGGAATCCATAGGAGTCCGATGGAAGTGGAAATCAAGAAATGTTAGGCATAGGTTTGAAGGAGGCTTTACAAATGGTGACCTTGGATAGGGGTCCTGGTTTGTCAGGATAATGATGATGGAAATCTTCAATATATTCATCCGTGGAGAATTCAGTAGCGGGGATCCAAGCAAACTCTTCATCAGTACCTTCGTAGCCCAACCATTGAACACGATAGATGAGAGGACATCGGAACCGATGGTCAAGCTTTGAGTCGAGAATCTGTGCAATCTCGTACTGCTCTTCACCGTCGACTTCAACTGGAGGTGGAGGTGGTTGGGTATGGTTAGGAATGGTATTGGATTCCACGGGTTCCAGCTGTGAGACATGGAATACAGGATGAATGGAACAGAGGTCCACGGGGAGATTGAGAGTGAAGGAGTGGGATCCAGGCTGTGCGATGATGTTAAACAGTCCGAGGAATTTCTCTGAGAATTTTGCAGTAGGGTGAGTAGTCCTGATGTGTTTGGAATTAAGGAAAACCTTGTCACCTACTTTGAAGTCCGGAGCCGGGGACCATCGCTTGTCCACTTGGAATTTGTAGCGAGACTGGGCATGGAAGATTTCATCGCGAAGGAATTGGTGAAGATCATCGAGGTTGACTACAAAGTCATGGGCCCGGGCAGAGGTGATATCGCGTTCAGGATACACTGTGATGTTAGGATGGTACCCTTTGTTAGCGAAGAATGGTGAGATTCCGGTGGAATCCAGAAGTTGTTCAATGAAATCCATGGAGATTGAATCCCATGGGCGTTCCGGTACAGGCAAGGGTTTGAGTAAGCCAAATGGATGGTGTCTAGGTGTTTTGTTGCGACCACACATGGTGCAAGACTTGACGTAGTGGCGAACAAATTCATGCATCTGTGGCCAGGTATAATTCCGTCGGACTAGTTCAAGCATCCGGTTTTGACTGAAATGACCTGCCAAGATATGGTCGTGATTGTTCTGTAGCACACAAAGATGAAGGTCCATGGATTCCAGGACATAGATGTGGTTGTCAAGACATAGTATTCCTGACTCATCCATAGACCATCGGGAGGAATTGGAAGGGGAAGAACTGAGACGAAAACCTTCAGTCAACATGGAATCTGTGGGTTGTGCTTGCTTGATATCAGAGTGGAGCTTGTCCACGTCCATGATAGCACTAGCGTGGAGTACAGGACCTTCAAGAAAAGTAGCATGGAGAGAAGTGGAAAGTTGTTCTTGAGTAAATACAGGGCGGAAATTGTGAGGATTGACTTGAGCATATTGACTATCCCCCTCTTTAGGGTAGACGTCCCATCGTCTAGTGAGTGCATCCGGTTTCCCACCAAGCTTACCCGGTTGGAACCGGATTACTAGGTTGAACTGGGAAAGGAATTCAGACCAGCGCACTTGCCGTTGAGTAAGAATCTTGGTAGTAGAGAAATACTCAAGGTTCTTATGGTCTGTGACGACATTGATGGAATCCGCGGAGCCTTCGAGGTAGTGATGCCAGTATTTAAAGGCTTCAAAAATGGCTAGAAGCTCTTTATCATGGGTATCATAATTGAGCTCGGCTCCATGGAGACTGCGGGACAAGAAGGAAATAGAGTGAATTTCACCATCCTCAAGGTAGATGGAAAGGATGGCAGCAATAGCGTAGTCGGAGGCATCGGTTTCCATGACAAGCTGATGGTCGGGAATCCAGTGGGTAAGGATAGGGGCATGGGTGAATGCTTGCTTCAACTCATTAAATGCAGCCAGGCATTTGTTGTCGAATTTCCATGGAATACCCTTGTGAGTGAGATGTGTTAGGGGCAATATGATCTCGCTGTATTCATGGATAAAATGGTGATAGAAATTAGCAAAACCAAGGAATGATTGGATATCTTTGACCTTCCACGGGACTGGCCAATCAACGATAGCCTTGACTTTGTCTTTGGACATATGTAAGCCTTCAGGAGAGAGGATATAGCCTAGATATTCCATGGAATCCCGATGAAATTCACACTTGGATCCATGACAGTAGAGCCCGTTAGCTCTAAGCCTGCGTAGGACCTCATGCACGTGTTTTCAGTGTTCCGCGGGATCGTCGGAGTAGATGAGAATATTGTCGAGGTAGACGACGATGGAAACATCAAGCATATCTGAAAAAATGTCATTAACAAAGCATTGGAAAGCCGCAGGGGCATTGGTAAGTCCAAATGGCATGACGTGCCATTCAAAAGATCCATAATGGGTACGGAATGCGGTTTTCCATTCATCTCCTTTGGCTATACAGACTAGATGATAAGCATGGTGAAGGTCAAGTTTTGTATATAGGCATGCGGAACGCATGGAGTCAAGTAGGTCAGAAATGAGGGGAAGTGGATAACGGTCTTTTCTCATGATCTTGTTCAGGCCATGGAAATCAACACAGAGCCTTAGTTCGCCGGTTTTCTTTTTGACGAAGAGTACCAGGGCTCCATGGGGAGAACGTGAGGGAGAGATGAAACCATTACAGACATTATCGTTGATAAATTCATGTAAGGCTTTTAGTTCAAATTCAGAGAGGGAATAGATGGGGCCGAGCGGAGGAGAAGTGCCTTCCTCAAGATTGATCTTAAGGTCATAAGGGCGATGCTTGGGTAATTTCTCTGAGAGGGAATTACTGAACACATCGGCAAAGTCATGGTACTCCAGTGGGATATCAGATAAATCCATGGGGGCTGTGGAGGCAGCTTGACCACTAACACTTGGCATAGAAGGTTGTAAGGTGTACTGTTGGGCACCTTCTTCTGCACAAGCTCATACGAAAGCGGCCGTGGAAATAATTGAAATCTTCGGTGAAACCGAAGTAGAGAATGATGGGATGGAAGGATATGAGTAGATGGGCTCATAGGGTGGCATAGTCCATTGGGATCTTGGAGTGGGTTTGGATGATGGAATTGGATCTGAAGGGTCTGAGCAGGCTGGCACATGTGTGTCAGTAGCTGTGGAAGCACTAGTAGGGATAGAAGCACTGAATAGCTTTGAACGGAAAGTGATACTGTGCTTTGCCCAGTCAATCAATGGATTGTAGCAGGAAAGCCAGTTGTATCCCAGAACAATGTTACAGGATGAATCAAGACGTGTGACATAGAAGTCAATAGGAATGACATCTCCCGACGGAAACCGTATGGAGAGAGTAATGGATTGGGAAATGTGAGATCCAGTGGAGCCATCAAGAAGCCGGAGCGTGAGCAGATGCCGCGGCCTTGCCCTTATTGCAGTCCTCAGTCTTGTGTTTGCTACCACAGAACATACAGAGGTTGTTCTTCTGGCAGCATTCCTTTTCCTCGGGAGTGAGCTTGCCATCTTTGCCTAGCTTGTCAGCGTAGGGCTTTTTGGCAGACGAGGAAGAGGAAGAGGACTGGTAGGTGGAGGTGGAGCCCGTGGTATTGGATCCATAAGACTTGGGCCCCGTGGAATACGAAGAGCTCAAGTTTGAACCCGAGCCCTTAGGTTTGGAGGAAGAGGATGAGGAAGAAGGTTTATCACAATTTTCACATGAAATTTCGGCCTTCCGAGTCCAATAATGAGTGTCGAGTTCCTGTGCAAGGGTACGCATGTCATGGAGGTTATCGGGCTTCCCATGGTGAGCCATATCATCTTTAATCCACGAGCAAAGTCCACAGTAAAAAGCATGATGCAGGGAATTGTCACCATAGCTGACAATAGAAGCGTGTTGATTGAAACAGACTATATACTTCATAATCCAGTCTCCATCGTGCATCCGAAGGTTTTCCAACTCATCTTCAGCATCTCTGATGGCATCGAATGGACCGAAGTTAGTCCGTAGTTCCACAAGAAAGGCAGCATAGGAGTATGCCCAGGCAGGAGGATTAGCATGGTTAGGGTGAAGGATATCCGGTTCAAACCAATTGAGGGCGACACCGGAAAGGAAGGAGATGGCGTAGTTGACTTTCGAGGTGTCAGCGCAGAAAGTGTCGGGCCTGTCGTTAAAGTTCAACTGGAGGGAAATGATAAACGCCTTCAGTTTCCGCAGGTCTGAGCCATCAAAAGTATCAGGCTCCTTGACCTTGGTGCGTATTGGGCATTGTGGAGGATTATTGACTTGGTTGGCGAGGCCATGGAGAAGGTTGAAGAGATCCCTGACTATGGCTTCATCGTTATTAGGGGGGTTAGGAGGATTGGGAGGATTACCACCAGGACCACCAGGACTGCCAGGACCTCCAGGGCCACCAGGATTAGGTGGGCCACCACCAGGTCAGCAATTGTTGTCCCACGGAATGCATGATTGATGGGTGCTAGGGGAATCAATCTCACTGTCGCTGGAAGTGTCCTCGCTGTTTTCCTCTTCATTTTGAATGGGAAAGCTGCAAGAGGGATTCGGAACCGGGGTCCGTGGAGGGTCATTTCAAAAGTTACCATAACCATTGGAAACAGGGTCTGCAGAGCAGTGTTTGAAGGGATTGGGGGTGAGATTGATGTCAGATTGTCGCTGGGTGAAACCACTATGACTGTAGGTTTCCCTGTGGGAACATAGTGAGGAAGCAGAGTCCCCGCCAAAAATGCGTGGGTCTTCCTTGGAAGCAGAAGTGGGAATATCATTCATAGTGTAGGTGGGTTTGGGGTCCGTAGAGGACTCAGCGGTATTGACAGTTTCAAGAATAGTAGTAGACATGCCTAAAATTTTCAACTCAAGGGTTTGAGTTTGAATATACTGTTAGGATTGTGCCAATAGATGAAAGGATTAGAATGCATGCCGAGGAGTCCATGGAGTGTGTGGGCTTGGCGAAGCTATTAGCAACGTCACCCTTGGGTCGTAGCCCTAAGATAGATTATGGATGGAGTCTGTGGGATCAAGATGAAGTCCTGACGGAGTCAGAGTCTGCAGACTTATAGTAAGAGATAGAGATTAGGCTTGAAGGCCAGAGATAGTGAGTACGAGAGTATTGGGCTAAACCAAGTTGATATTCAAACTGAGGTATGTACTGCTAGCTCTACAGTTTATATACTAGGGCAGAGTCTGAGGAATCGGAGGCTAGAATAATATAAGTCTGGAATATTCTGTATCTGGAGGAGTCGAGTATTCCGTGGACTCTGATGTAACACCTACTCACTACCGTGATGGATTCTAGGTGTGATAAATGAATATGTGAAATTAGTAAATGAAATAGAAATATGAAATATAAGATAGAAACCGGGAAGCGGAATCTGTCGGATTCCGATGAGTGAGTTGGAGCTGGTTGGATGAGTTAAAGGTTGAAGTCCGTGGGGTCCGCGGCATGCTTGTTACAACCACATCAAGACTGGTGGAGCAAGTGGAGCGACAACAGGGCAGTATACAAAAACAGGACCAGGCCAGAGGCTGGCTTGTTACACATAGCCCCAACACTGCTCTATTGGTTTAAGCTCACAGTGAAATTTTGGCAGGAAGACTGCCACCACATGTATAGAATTGTCATGCTAACATTATAAGCCAAACTATCATGTAATGAGTAGTGAATATATGCAGTTTCCTTATTATCAAAATTTCTTCTCTTTTTCTAGAGAGACAAACACTCTATTGTCTGCTTCACTGCATTTTAAGGGCTTCTGCAGCTTTTTCTATGTTCTCTGGTCTTCATTTGAAATGATTTGACTTTCGAGTCATGATCAGGAAGCTTTGTGACACATCGAGACACATATATTAGTGCAGTGATGCTCTAAATCCATAATAACTTCTTCTGTATGGTCTTTCTGACAAATTTGTTATCGCGATCAAATGAAATACACTTCAATACACAATTTATATTTTCTACTTTGGATATACAGTTGATTATTTCATATGGAATAACCACGATATGGAATCAACTTTTGATGTCCATGGAGCCGGTAAGCAGAGATATTCCATGCAACCGTGTTCCGGAATATGGAATACTGTTAGACGGTGAATATTCCATATGGTAATTGCCATTTTTAGTAATTTGGCCCGGCAGGCATAATGAACAATTATTTTTATTGTTCATATGAACAATAAGTGTTGGAATTTGGCAATTCGGCATTATGCCAATCTTCCTTATAAAGGAAGAATAGGTAGGAAAAGTGTGGAAAGTTCTGGTAAAATAGTCTTTTAGTATAAAAGTAGTACAGCAGTGTAAATCCTTATGTGTTTGCAGGGTGAATTGGACTCATCATTTGAGCTTTCTAAGCTCCTGAAGAATTAGCATTGTAGTACTTTAGATATGCAGAAAACATTCAGAATACAAAATATAGCGAAAATTCATTGAAAATTTGAATATATGTGCTATGGAATAACCGCCATATGGAATACTGTTTCCCTGGGAACCGACAGTATTCCATATGAGGTATTCTACTGTATCTACATGAGGGAGCAGAATAGTTAACTTTTTATCTTAGAGTCGCTCAATTTGCAAATGTCACAAATGATCATGTGACCTAAGCGGATTTTGGATGTCGTCTACCTTACCTTTTTCATCATGCCTCGCGAAAATAGGAAAAGAGGCAAGAAACACAAAAGGCCTACCCAGGACCCAGAATTTGACGACCAAGAGCATACTGGAGGCAAATTTGAACCAGAGGCCGGACCTTCGTGGATTGTCGCAAATCCTCAACAGGACCAGGTCGACTCGGAAGCACCTTTCGGGTACCTCGACGCCGACGTCAAGGCGTATTTCCGTACGGTGGATGTACAGATACGGCAGTGGCAGGATGGCCAGGTAGAGGTAGATGATGACGGTTAGTCCAAGTGTACACTCAAGGAGAAAGCATCTCATTTTTCACGTCAGAAAAACATGCATTCTTTCTTGCAGCCCTTACCGAGATGACTGGGAAGGAAAAACAGCTCGCAACGGACCCGGACTGCTCTGTGATATTAGAGCGAATGTTACATTCGATGGATGACTTTGCTAGAAGAGTGTTCACAGATAGCTTGACTGGCTCGTGAGTAATATTTTGTTTATCCTTCATTCAACTACGAACTTTGATAATGAAGGTATGAAATACTCGCTCGCCATCGGTTCGCGTCGCATGTCTGTCAAACACTTCTCCAAGTCGCCGGAGAAACCGTTTCGAGAGAGGCAAGTTGCATACCATTTCTGTTGAGGATAACGTCTAAATAACTCTGTTCAGACCAAAGGCATCCTACCTGAAGTACCACAGAATAGCTCAAAAACAGGACATCTTCCAACGATCACCGAACTTGTACTAGACCTCTGCGACGTACGTCTGTTTATTATGTCGAGACCATTGTCAATGCTCATCTTATAGCGAACAGGAACTTCTCTCGGTTCTGCCGCAGCTCCTTCATGACTCTTTTGGCTCACACATCGTCCGCGCTCTGGCTCTCCTACTTTCTCCCACGTCAAATACACATTCTCAGACATCAAAACGCAGCAAAAATTGGAAAGGCAAGCAAGGGGAGATGCGTAGTTTGTTCTCATCAGAAAAATCAAGGGAGGACATGGCGAGGCCACCGAGCTTCAACAAGAAAGCGAAGAAGATTGTCCGGGCTTTCAGAGACGGAATGAGTGATAATGAGGTACGAGCATGTGCAGGAAGTAAAGTTGCATGTCCTGGTCTTGATGTAGGTCGCTCGTTCCTTCATATTTCTCAGCACATGTTGATCTTCATCATTAGGTTCTCATCGAAGTTGAAGCCAAGCATGGCATGTCAAACGAAAGTGGAAGCCTGATGGACCGCGTATTGGTCGGTATGGTCGGTCAAACGTGTGAGTACCTACAAATGCCCCCGGAAACATACTCATATCATCGTCGTGATAGTAAAATCTTCGACCCCGCTACCTACCACCGAGTCAGACTACATCCACACTCTCCTTCGAGACGCAACCTCGTCGCATCTACTCGAGACCATCGTCACACAAGCTCCACAACCAGTGTTTGACGTTCTCTGGAGCACATACCTGTGCCCGGAAAATGGCGTCGAACGACTCGCAACACATGCGGTCTCTAATTACGTACTTGCTCGAGCCGTCGGTAGGGCAAATACGGAGGAGCTTGGCGTTTTGGGGACGAAGTGGTGGGGAAGAGCCGTGAAGATGGGCAGGCTGGGCGTCGTGAAAGCCACCGTGGAGCGGACGGCAGAAGTGGGCGAAGGCGGAGGAGATATCTGGCAGGCTCTCCAAGGTGCTTTTGGGTTCGAGGACCAACCAGATCCTGAAATATTGATCAGGTCTGTGATGAGCCTGAAGACCTCTGAGGTTTGTCTGTTCCCAATGGCTGAACAACACTAATATATGTTTCGAAATAGGATTACAAGTCTGCAGACACACCTCCAGAGCCAAATGTTCAAGGGGCATTGTTGTTGCAGTCCATGTTGCGTCTCAAGGACCCATACAATGCTGGCATCATAGAAAGGTTGGAAGTCTTTTACCCGCATTTCTTTGGATTAAACTGAAGAAATTGTAGCATTCAATCTCTTCCCGTAGCATCGGTTATAACCCTCGCCCAGCATCCCGTCTCCTCGCGCGTGCTTGACGTCCTCCTCGACTCTCCCACAGTCCCGCATAAGGCGAAACGGCGGTTCGTCCTGGCATTCTTGGGACATTACCATGAATTGGTGGACGACAGAATTGGCAGCCGAGTCGGAGAGAGGTGTTGGTCTTGCGCTGATACGTATATGAAGGTACCCTCTACCTTACTCTCAATGCCTCCCACTCATCTTGTCGTCCACAGGAAAAGATTGCGCGGAGCGTAATGGATCACGAGCAGAGTCTTGCTGCATCTTACTACGGCAGATTCTTCGTTAAAGCACTGAGTCTGTATACGTTGAAGAGAAAGCCGGGAGAATGGCGAGATATGGTTGGTAAGGCGAAGGCCAAAGAGGAGGAGCAAGTTAAACCTGAGGTTGAGGTAGAGGAAGCAGAGGTTAAGGTAGAAGAGGCTAAGAAACCGAAACGCAAACGGAAACACGAACAGGTGGATGAGATCGAGATGGTGTTCAAGAAGGTGCGGAAGAAGGGGGCTTTGGAAAAACCTCTTGAAGGAGAGGAAAAACCGAAGCAAGAACAGCACATGGAAACGCTTGATGCTCGGATTATGGAAGCCATCCGGTCCGCCCCTGCAGAGGGAAAGAAGAAGCGGAAGTGACGGACGTCGGTATCAAAAACCATGCGTACTTTTTGAATATGGTTCGCGCATAACTCATTCGTTTAATGAAAGCTTTGAGTATGCTGGTCTTCCTTCTCTCACAATGCATACCGTGAGTAATCAAGTGCTAGCTAGGGTATAATCCATCTATATCCTTGCATTTTCTTTGGTGTAGAAAGGCAACGAATCCCTACAGTCATCGGTGATTGATCCACAGTGGAGACATGGCTCCATAAATACAAAACGTGGATGGGAGAAGAGTAATATTCCGAAAAGTTTGAACTCTCCCCAAGGGCTTCCAGGTGTGCGGGACGTGACTCAAAAGTGGAACTGTAAAGTTGTTTCATTAGTGGCGATGCAATTAGTTGAAGTTGATTAGAAGACAAATAGAAAAATGAATTGTGCATTTTACATATCCAAGAAGACCAATTTTTGGACACAAGAGAGCAGCTCAGAAACATTGAACGTGTTGCTCAATAGAAGATTGACTATCCCAGAGTTCTGCGAGAATCAAGGAGATGATTTCGACTGGAGTACGAGTTGCCATCAGAGAGGGTGCCCGGCCCGGGGCCGTCGATCATTGAAGGTTGAGTGATCCAGTGACACCGACTCGGATCCCAGCCCCATCGCTACCGGAACTCCGTCATTATGATCCTTTCCAATCCACCATCAACTGCGAAGAACCATGTCCATCCGCCCAGAGTCTACCATTATATTCGTCTGCGACATGCAGAATAAGTTTCGTGAGTACTTATTCCAATAACAATTCAAGTGTAACACTATAGGTTTGTTAGGACCAGCGATACATGGGTACGACCAAGTCATACCTACCGTCAACAAGATGCTGAAGATCGCAAAGGTACGAGGCTAGTTCGCTTCTAGCTGGACGAATCCTGACAACAGCTAGATCGTTGGCTGCGAAGTCCTCGTCACAACACAGAATTCACGAGGTGCGTCGTCGCAGCATGCTTTACCTTCAAAGTCTTGACTTCCTGCAGCGCTCGGTCCAACAGACCCTGCTATCGATCTTAAATCTCTAGGGAGCCTTCACGTCAGGACAGCCGACAAGACTCTTTTCTCTATGCTTACTCCTGAGGTGAAAGACGTGCTCCTTTCCCGACCCCACATCAAGACCGTCATCCTCATGGGCATCGAGGTGGGTCCGACTCTACTCCCCCACAAGATTCATACCTATCATTCCGTTCAGGCCCACATATGCATCCTACAAACCGCTCTCGGTCTCCTCGACCCTACTGGTGGACACAATCTCAAAGTATACGTCCTAGCCGACGGCGTGGCTTCTAGCCATCCGACAGAGATGAACGTCGCACTCGATCGTCTGCGGCATGAAGGCGTGGTAGTCAGCACGAGTGAAAGCGCGGCGTTTGAGCTGATTGGAGATGCAAAGGTGGAAGGATTTAAAGCATTCAGTAAGGTCATCAAGGAGAGTAAATTGCCTGCTGTTGGTGGGAAAATGTAGATGCTACGATAATGAACATCTTTTTCCTTGTGAGTAAGTATTCCACCCATGTGTAAAATTTCAAGATGAAAAGATAAGCACGACGATTCAACAATGCATACTGACACTGTTCATACAGAACTGATCATTCCCTACGCGAGTTCCTGCCAAAGCATAGCCAGGATATTGTCCAGTGCCCACAAGCGGCCAAGCGAAATATCACCGTCCAACATTATCACAATCACTCAAACAATTAAAATTTCTTCGCCAGTTTTAGGGCCCCTGCGTTTAACTTACACCAGACCAGCATCAATATTGGTCATAGGAAGCCTCCAATTCTATCTTCAATCCTTGTCATTGTCCGGTGAGCCATGAACTGAGATTCCCTTACCGAATGTCACCAAGGAGCTGGTAGTCCGTCTCCTTGTCCTCATTCCTCAGACAGAGGCGGATACACCCATATCCTTAAACAGGTGAATGGGCGAGGATGCATTTGCAGCGAGTTCGACTTCTGCCCCTCCAAGAACGATACCTGTGCCGGAACATCCCAAGAAGCACGAGACTGGTGCAGCTTGAACGTGAGACTAGCACTAGGACAAATTTTGTGCGGAAGGAAAACCCTTCATAGAAAGCCTGGCTTTTTGCCCCAAGGGGGTACCGGAATCGCGGCCCGGCACACCGGGTAGGTAGGTAGGTCCAGCCGGATGTCACGAAAAAAAAAAGTTGAGCCCCCTTATTTGGGTCTAAAACTGAGGTTTTGAGGGCATATTTTTGATAAGTCACAATGCAAATATACTAGAGTACATTCTATTTACCTTTGAGAACATAATACAGTAACTGGTATTCCGGACATCTTCATTGAAGCTTGTCAATGCTTACTGCATTGCGGTGATGTCATATGCTTTGATGAGTCAATCCTCATGATGTCATGCACTTTAATAAACTAATTTTGAAGTCCGAGTCCAATGGGATACAGATTATGTTGAAAAAATCGAAATATCCATTGTGCAGGTACCTTTGTGCAGAAAATGAACCAAAAAGTGCGAAAATAGAGCTATATTATGCAATATGACATCATAATGGTCACGTGAAGGTAGGTAGGTCCAGCACTGATGCAGGTTTACCGTCCGATACACTGGGTTCCCACGGTCACTTAGCTGCCATGCTGTGCACTTAGCTGCCATGCCGCATTTGGCAGGATGGCTTTTGGCTCCCCATTCATTCAAAGCAGGCCCGTTTTCCGGATAAGTTGCACAGTAGACTACAAAGATGTATTATATTTATATTGAACATCATTCAAAATATATTCGTTGCATGGAAAGTGGATTAGAGCAAATGGCAGGTAAGTTGGTATGCTGAGTCAGCAGCCTTACCTGCCATTTTCGATGACTTAGCTGCCACTCTTGTTCTTGTCCTTCTACAGCACCTTTCTTGCCCGTTTTGTTGCATCATATTTGTGTAATTAGCTTCTATCAGTATAATCTTTGACCAGGAAAATTTCTACTGCTCTCTAAACCTGGGTAACATGTCTTAATGACTATTTCAAGGTAGGGATGACCACTGTGACCATAGTACGGTGCATATGGATGGCAGTTATGGATATGGGTGCTGTCCTGTGAGGCACACCAACTGCACCACTATGGTATGGTTACCATATGGTGGTTACACACTATGGTCTGTATTCTACAGGCAATTTTGACTGTGTATGGCCATTTACAGATGACAGGGGCAGCACCCCCTTTCTTTCGCTGTGACACCGCCGCATGTGGCGAAATATAGCCCAGTAACCTCTTGAAAGGTTTCAAGCTTTGCTGGACATCATTGGTACTGTGCATAGTTGTATTTTGAGGCCTTTACTTATTATTTCACTGATGTCAGGAACCTTACCTGTTAATGGATAATGGTTTATTCTGCCTGTGGTGTGTACATATGATCAGTAACCATCATGATGTATCAGGGTATGATATAACATGCACTTTAGGTACTCCTGTGCCAATATAATCCATGTTATTGGTATTTACTCTTTACATGGCTGTAAATATGGCCGTGACGACCATATTTGTACCCATTAGCACCATATCCATAGCTGATTGAGCACCTACAGTACAGCTATGGGTTGACCCATAGCTGTTTCTGACCGTCAGATCTATGGCCATAACTGTAATGGTATGGTGACCATCCCTAGGAAAATCATTGCATACCTACCCTCAGGCTGATGTTATCAAGCTTGCTTGTAGTGCCTCCATCTCAGGCATGAGCGGAAGGCTTATTGGAGGATAAGCTAAGCAAGCAATATACAAGGCCTTAGGCTTCATTTCTATACACATGCAAATACCATGGCATTCACCAGTTCAGAGCCATTAAACATGTTGTCAGCCTCTATATTGGGACTGGACATTGTGCCAAGCTCTTCAATGGATATAGACTCAAATCACATACCTCCCAGAGTGGATGATGACTCACAGCTAGAATTGTACTCTGATATGTAATCCTTTCTTGTTAAACAACTTTGATAATAATGTAAGCTAACCATATTATATAGGGATCTAGCACCAATGGGGAGCACTGACAATGAGGTTTCTCAGGCTGTTGCTGCAAGGATGGATGTAGAAGCCTCTCACACCATCCAAGAATCAGAATTGGCAGTACCAGATTGGAACCAGCAGAGCAATAAGCCCAAATCTGGTCCAAGTCAGGCTGCTGACAGCATGCCAGCATCCTTGAGTACAAGCCACACACCAAAAAGAAGATAGATCACAGTTAGGCCTGACTGTGTCCAGAAGCTTCGCACATGTTGTCGCTGTGCAGTTGAGGGATGTCTGGGTTCCAAGTCCTATATGTATATATAGATATGCTGTCCTGAGCAGACCATAGGAAATTCTATTTGTACACAACCCGGACCTTTCTGATAGCTTTCCGATTTTACCCTGGTAGCTTAAACGCCTTCAGCATTTGCTGATTTCACTACCTGAGGATTTTTTGCTAAATCATGGGAACTTTTCTATTCATACACCCAATCCCATCTGATCTGTATCCATGTTTATCCTGGTGGCTTTAATGCATCTCGGCTTTCTATTCTGAGTCGGTATTCGAACTTATTTTATTCCCATAGTGGCCTCATAATGTCAGCCCCCATGATGGCCTACCTGACATAACTGTGGTGACCAGTCATGTGCTGAATGCAGTCTAAAGGGCATGGAATAGTTCTGATTGCTTGTACATGCATGTCAGCTCATGTTTTTTTTGCTTCAACAAATTGCTGGTCCATGCTTTATTCCCTACAATACCTGGCTTGGTTCTATATCCCCTACATCTTCTCTCTTGCTCTTGTTTGTTATCTGACATGCTTCTATTTCTATCATTTAGTACACCACTGTGATTTAAAGTGGCATGTTATGTATTGACAGGTTTTTTTTAGTCTTTTTTGTGATGTTGAGCTTTGGAGGAAAAAAAAATTATGGGACTTGGTTCTGCCACACAGATGCAATGGCCCACATACAACTAGTATGAACAACATTTTGTTGTGTCCTAAGCCATGCTTAGTCCCATGTATTGCTTGTGGACAGTTGTCAGGGTGTAGAGGCGTCAACAGAGGGACAATGTGCACAGTAAAAGGCACCAAGCTTTGTTGGTGATGAGGGTCAGTAGCTTTAGCACATTGAATTATAGATGAGTAGTGGTGTCGGCATCTAATTCAAATAATGACAAACAATGATGCACTACCTGTATTTAGTCTCTCCGAAATCTCCCCAAAAGCTCCCTTCTTTGCGGATTTTCGGACGTGGAATACCCAGTGTATTGAATGGAAAACCCTGATGCACAAAAATAATTAATCAACCCACTGTCTTGTTAGCGAAACAACAGCTCAGTTAGTCACACATAGTAGTAGTGATCAACTAATATTGAGTAAGCTACCTGTTAGCGAAACAACAGCTGTAACAGTGTAGCATAAGTATAGAGTAATATAGAAGTATAATGGATATACGCACCTCAGTTAGTCACACGTAGTAGTAGTGATCAACTGAGGTGTAAAGGAGAAGGTACGTCGAATATATGAAACGGAAGAAAGGGGTAATTCTATATATATATATAGTAAGTTCAAATGATAAAGAAATGGGAGTATACGGGCTAGGATTTATCCTCAACACTCCCCCTCAATCCTACGCCCGTAGGATTATACATTCGTCATCCCCATCTTCCTCAATAACTCCGTGGCTCGTGGCTTTGGGACGCTCTTGGTGAACAAGTCTGCAATATTCTCCTCAGAAGGAACATATCGTACATCCAGCTCGCCTAGTTGGACGCTATCACAAATCCAGTGGTAATCCATTGCAAAGTGTTTGGATTTACCATGTCCCTTCATACTCTGTGTGAGGTTAATCGCTGAGTTGTTGTCGCAGTTGAGAGGATATGGACGGTCTTTCGTCAATTCGAGTTCGTCTAGGAATGAACCCATCCATATGGATTGTCGACCTCCATGCACTGTTGCAACATATTCCGCTTCTGAAGTTGATAGAGCGACCCGTTTCTGCGACCGTGAACTCCAAGACACCGGTCCTCCAGCCATGGTAAAGACATAGCCCATCGTTGACTTCCCAGATGTCCTGTCGTCACCGTGGGATGAGTCCACGTATCCAACCGGAGTCAGACCATCGTCATCAGCTTTCCCTTTGTGGTACATGATTCTGTACTCTATCGTTCCCTTCAGGTACGCAAGTACATGCATTGCGTGATTCCAGTGTATTGGACAGGCATCAGAGGCATAACATTGTAGGTAGTTCGTGGCAAACGATATGTCAGGCCTTGTGCCATTGGCAATGTGATTCAGGGAGCCAAGTACCCCGCGATAGTCTTTATCTGCCATGAACTCCTTGTCTGCATTTGGTATGGGCTGCGGCTGTGTCTCCAGGTTCATCAAACTCCCTACTGGGAGTGGGGTGGACTTCGGCTTGCAGTCTGACATCCCAAACATCTCTAGGGTCTTCAGGATTAGGTTCTTCTGATGGAGCGAAATAGTACCGGCTGTCTCGTCGAATTCCACTGTCATACCAAGCACACTGTTGTGCTTTCCCAAATCTTTGATCTCGTACACCTCGCCTATCTCCTTTCGAACTCGTTTACCTTCCTCCTCGGACATTGAAGCCCCAGACACGTCATCCGTATATGTACACGTATATGTTCTCTCGGATCCGTTCTTCAGTAGGCATACGCATGGGTCGGCTTGGGACTGTTTGTGACCTTGGGCGACTAGCGTGTTGTTGAGTTCGTGAAACCAGGCGTTGCCGGCATCCATGGTCCCATACATAGCTCTCATCATCTGTAACACATAGTCTCCCTTTGGGTAGTCCCTAGTAACGATGTCCTCGTAGCCTTGAGGTAATGACACATAGTTTTCTCCCTGTGGTTCCGCGTTTAAGTATGCGCCGACAAAATCGATCAACCAGAATTTCAATGCATGGGCAGTGACTATTGTGAAGAACATGCGTAGGGATTCATATCGGACCACGGCAGCGAAGGAGTCGTAGTAATGGAGGCCTTTGATTTGTGTGAACCCTTTGACAACAAGTCGGGCTCGCCGTTTGATCAGTTCCGTGGTATTGCCATCGAGTTTCTTGTCGAAGGTCCAACGTGTGTCGATTACATGCATCCAAGGTTCTCTTGGCACTACTCTCCATACATCTCGTTCCTCCATACGGCGTATCTCTGCATCCATGGCCGGTTTCCATATTCTCACCTTTGTCATCGCCTCGTTATAGTCATCTGGTACCCACAGGTCGTGCCTGTCAACGATGTTGCTGATTTCTGATACCTTTAGAGCAACAATGTCCTCCACGTCGTCTTCATCTGGTAGTAGTGGGACGGAATTGTCGTGTGCCCAATCGTTTCCTTGTCTTTTGGCTTCTTCCTCACGCTGTAGGTATTCGGTTGAATCGCTGAAGGCTCTTGTGGGTTTGGGGATACGTGATGGTCATGCTGGTTTGGCATTTGGTGTACTTCTTATCGGCTGTGCATGTGCTGGAGGTTTGGGTATACGAGTAGGGCGTGCAGCTGGTGATGTTTGATTTGGCATTGGTGTCATTTGGTCCTGGTCTTGATCGTTGATCGATGGCTGTGTGTGATTTTCGATCGTTTTGTCGAGTGGTTCAGCATCAGTGTACACAATCTCCCCCTCACTAGAAGAAACGGTACGTGTTGGCGCCAATTCCTCGAATATCACATCTCGAGATATGATCACCTTGTTACCAGGCGTGTCATCAAGAAGAATCCTGTATGATCTGTGCCCTGCCAATCCAATAAACCTTCCCTTCTGGCCACGTGGCGATAACTTGCTATGTCCCTTCACTGCTGGAATTTTTGCATAACACGTCGAACCCCAAACTCGTAAATGAGCCATGGTTTGGTGTTTACCCGACCATGCTTCCTCCAGCACTTTGCCTGGGTGACGTGATGTAGGTAGAAGATTTCCTGCTTTGATAGCGTAATCACATGCCTCCACCCACCATCCATCGGACATCCTCGCTTCGAGCAACAGTATCCGGACAGTCCCAAATACTATGCCTAGGGTTCGTTCAGCCATCCCGTTGGCTGCAGACGAATAAGGTGCAGTGAATTCGATGATTATGCCCTTTTTGATTCCCCAGTCTTTCCACAGCTCGTTTTTGAACTCGTTATCGCACCGAATTTTCTTCAGCCTCTTCCCTGTTTGGCATTCAGCCATCACGGTGAATTGATTCAATGCTTCAAGGGTGGTTTCTGCTCTTCAGTCTGAAATGTAGTATGGTGTACGCCGTGATGTCGCATCATCAGCGAATACTATCGCATACTTGGCACCCCCAATGGATCGGACACGAGCAGGTCCCCATATATCAACCATTACCCACGCTAACACCACTGTCTCCAGTACCACATCAGCATCAAATGGCCGTCTTTTCTGATTTCCCAGTATGCATGGTTCACACTTTCCCTTTGCTTTCTCTCCGTCTTTTATATTCAGCCCATCCACTAACGCTCTTTTCTGAAGCTCGGTGATTCAACTGACTCCTAGGTGGGCGAATCGCATATGCCACGTCTCCATGGGTACGGCGACTTCCAGGGATCGTGCGGTGAGAGCGGTATATTGCTCACTATGTAGCAAGGTGCCATTTATTGCGTACAAGTCATTCACCATTGTTGCTGTGAACTTTGTCACCCTGTTCTGGTCCACGAAGATGGCTTGGTTACTCCCAAAGGTGACGAACCACCCTTCTTTGTCCAGTCTGCTAATGGATATCAGGTTTGCAGAGACGTCGGGGCAGTGTAGGGCTTTGCTGAGGGTGAAAACGTTGTGGGAGTCTTTGTCGGATGACTTAATTGCTACGGTGCCAATCCCTTGGATCTTCAGCAATGCTCCAGCCTTCGATGATCTTCCTGATGTTTCACCCAGAGGCATGTAGTGGAAGAAACATTCTCTGTTTTGGATGAAGTGGGTCGACACCCCCGAGTCTCCGTACAGCAGTGAGTTGTCTATGGAACCTTTACTTGAATTATTGACAACCAGCACCGTTTCTTCCTTTAGGACCTTCTTGATCGCCTCCAACGTTTTGACGTCGACGGTCATATTCAATGCCGTGACGTTGGCATATACGGAACCCGCATCAGATGGATTCGCATCAGCCATTGTTAGGTTTGCTGAGCTAGGAACGGGTGCGTCCCGTTTCCCTTTCCACCACGGCGGGTACTGACCCTGTCTCCCACCTCCTAATTTCCAGCATTCGTCCAGTGTATGGCCTATACCTTTGCAGGCTTCGTTCGGGGTGTGGGACTTGTCAGTCTTTGGAGCGTTGTTCTTCCTCGATGACAGAGTCTGAACTTGTAGGGTTAATGCCTGGATGGATGCTTGTAGCGCTTGTACCGTGGACTCCTGTGTGGATGAGGGGTTGTTCACGGAGTTCCTTCCGACGACTCATTCGCCGTGGGCAATGAGGCGGCCAATAACGACGTTGATGTTCACCTCGGAGTATAGCGTGCTGACGACAGGATCCCAGGACTCAGGGAAGGAGTCAAGAAGAGTAGTCTTGAAATCCTTGTCTTTGATATTGGCCCCAGCGTCGTTAGCTTCCTTACGGAGCTTCCGCATCCTCTCAATATAACCTCCATCTCCGCTGACCTTTTCGCCATCCTGATATTTCATCGCCTTCAATGTTCTCTCTCTGTGGCTGCGAACCAGGTCTGAATATGCGCCATATTGGGTTTTTAGGACTGTCCAAGCTTCATGTGATGGTTTGTTGGGGTCGATTCCGATGCTGAACACATCCTTGACGTTGCAAACAATCGATGCGAGTGCGACACCCTCGTGTTGGGTATACTCGAGTAGGTTGGGCATCAGGCTATTGACTGGGGTAGGTGTTGTGGTTGCGGCCATTACGCCAGGTATAGTTACCCTGTTTTCCCAATAGATGGCGAGTCCACGGGTGTTTCCTTCGGTCAGCATTATCATCTGGAATGCTGCCCAGTTTTCGCCGTTGAACTTCTCGTCATCGTCTAGTTTAATGGGTATGGTATGTGAGGTAGTCAACATTTTAGGGGGTAAATCGACGTTTGTTTTTCGTACTGTCTGTTCGAAATATTGAGTTGACCGGTATGAACGTGTGAGTTGTTACTGCAGATGTAAGAGCATGGGAGCCCAGAACCTGTTAGCGAAACAACAGCTCAGTTAGTCACACGTAGTAGTAGTGATCAACTAATATTGAGTAAGCTACCTGTTAGCGAAACAACAGCTGTAACAGTGTAGCGTAAGTATAGAGTAATATAGAAGTATAATGGATATACGCACCTCAGTTAGTCACACGTAGTAGTAGTGATCAACTGAGGTGTAAAGGAGAAGGTACGTCGAATATATGAAACGGAAGAAAGGGGTAATTCTATATATATATATAGTAAGTTCAAATGATAAAGAAATGGGAGTATACGGGCTAGGATTTATCCTCAACATGTCTTTTTTTTTAATTTCGGTACCCCCTTGTTTTGCCCCGGGAGATAATTCTATAGAGTGAGCGCTCGCCCTTACCTTTCCGCCCCCCGATCTACATCCATTGTCCATGCGGATCGTTGAGTCTGGTTCATGAAACTGATTTCGGTGTTCATTCCTTAGTCCCTAAGATTTCTCATCATACAGTTTATAGATTTATAAGGACCACTTCTCCGTTATAAAGTTGCTGCCAAGGTTTCTGATATTTCTCATCGTATAGGTTGGATTTATAATAAGTACTGTAATTGCGACTGACTATCACCGCCGATACCTCACAACTTGAATCAATTCCGATTGTCAGACGCGACGGTCAAGCCGTGGTATGGCTCAGCTGACAGCAGCTGTAGTAATATTCCCGGTCCTAGCTGTGAGATCTGGCTGGTCATTTTCCGAATACTTGGATTTAAAGGAAGCAGTAAGCATTCTCAACTCGACCAAAAAATCATTCGTCACAACTGCCCTCAGCTTCCACAACTTGTCCCATCAACAATGTCACCTGCTGATTTCAAGTGCAGCTTGAGTATCAAGCATATCAGCACCGCCTCTGCCATCCTCGAAATCGACGGGGTCAACCTACTTACCGACCCGTTCTTCTCCCCCGCCGGCACTGAATGGGACATGGGTGTCACGGTCTTGAAAATCTCCGACACCCCGGCTTTAGGGCTGCAGGACCTCCCGCCAATCGATGCCGTGCTCCTGAGCCACGAAGACCATCCGGACAATCTCGACGAGCTGGGCCGTCGCCTGCTCGATGGCCGCAAGGTCATCACAACCGTGGACGGTGCCAGGAAGCTGCACCCACGACCCGGCGTCCGCGGCATCCGGCCCTGGGAGACGGCGCCGCTCGAGGCGGGTGGGAAGCGCTTCCAGGTCACCGGAACGCCCTGCCGACACCTGCCGGGGGGCGAGTGCACCGGGTTTATTCTAACGGCGCCCGAATTCGGGAGCACGGACGGGTTGCCGAATGCCATCTATTTCTCCGGAGACACCGTTTATTTTGAAGAGTTGGTCGAGATGTGCGACAAGTTCCACGTCGTCGTCGCTGTGCTGAACCTTGGTGCTGCCAAGCTGCCGCTCCCGGACGGCCAGCTGCAGATCACCATGGACGGCAGGCAGGCCGCTCGGCTGTTCCGTGAGATCAAGGCAGATATCCTGGTGCCCATGCACTATGAGTCGTGGGGTCATTTCACGCAGAATGGGAGAGAGCTGGCCAAGGAGTTTGAGGAGGAAGGCATCCAAGACAACGTTTGCTGGCTCACGCCGGGCGTGTCGAAGAAAGTTTTATGATTTCAGACCAATGTGTCTTAGAAATTCGAGGAGGGCGAAATTCATAGTTGTCACTTGCAGGATGTCGGCAGCTTTCAACAAGATAACGTGCCGTGATAAGATATCGGTACTCTCCCATAAAGGTGTTGGTGTTGGCAAGTCTGGCATGGACTCATCCCCCGGTCCTTCGCAAATACTTACTAACGAGTCCTCGACGCACATCATACCGATGACGAGAGTGATTCAAAGTTGCCTGGATGGTAAGACTACGACAATGCACATTATATTTTGTACAAGTAGAGATACACTGAACAACGATGACAGACACACAGAATAAAACTCTAGGAATGATAAATTTAAACGTCCCAGATGGCCGGCAAGTTACTTCCTCGCCCTATGTCGAATTAGCCTGTAAACCTAAACCTTTATATGTCGACAAAATTTCGATGACTTACGTTCACCTCACGAATAGTCTCTTAGACCTGACAGGCCGTGCAGCACCAACACGCCCTGTTTCCTCTTGATATAATCCATACGCTTCCCGAAGATGGTCAGGCGAAAGTGGACCTGTTTCTCCGCGGCGTGCTTGTACTGCGCGTGCTGCCAAGAGGATGGTCAGCAAGTGATACCAAGGGTGGCACCGGGCGCTAACCTTTCTCA
This sequence comes from Armillaria fumosa, assembly GCA_030407015.1. Taxonomy (NCBI): domain Eukaryota; kingdom Fungi; phylum Basidiomycota; class Agaricomycetes; order Agaricales; family Physalacriaceae; genus Armillaria; species Armillaria fumosa. The sequence goes on along the minus strand of JAUDYM010000002.1, from coordinate 3,649,184 downwards.
ACAACCTCTCCGACGAACACTTTGGCGAACCCAGCGACGATCTGTGCAACCGGCTGCGAAACTTGCTGTCCGACAGTCTGCTGAATGACCTATAGGATATCAGAACGAGGCCCGAGAGAGAGACGATTCAAGGCCACCTTGCGAACGGCTTGCTTAGGTAGTGCATGTCGCCTGTACGCCTCGAAACGATCATACTGATCAGGACTAAAGTTGTCCATTAACACCCTAGGGAGCAAGGGTCAGAGAATAGTCAGGTTCACAGCGAACCAAACAGACTTGAGATTATCCTTGGATTGACTCTGGAATGACAGTTGGGCGGAGTAATCATCATCTGCCATGGCCGGGAGCATCTCGTCGTCTCCTTCCCCATCTTCTTCGACAGGGGCCTTGGCAGCTGGTACTGATAGCTGAATGGGCTGTGGTTGGATGACGGTGGTTATAACGCTTGCGCTAGCGGCCGCTGGTATCACGGGTGCAGGGACGGAATCCTCGCCCTCCTCTCCCGGCAGAGCAATGAGCCCTGTTGTGTCGAGAACCGGTACTGAGGAAGCCGGGGTCGCGCTGTAACTACGCTGGTAGTGATCTGTGGGTGAGGCAGATGACGGCTGGGGCACGGTAACTGTTGAAGAAGTTGCTCGTCGGTTGCTGGTGATGTCTCCTTGGAGGACGCTGGACCGCTCGCTGTTCTGAGCTGGCAGTGCCCAGTGAACTTGGTGAAACTGAGGCGTCGTAGAGAATGGTGTGCCAGGTGTTGGAGAGTTGCCCATTGGTTTCCGACCGCGTTTGCTCATGGAAGAGAGGATAGGGAAGCAAAGCACGTGCTGCAATTTCTTTTCGATTTCTTCGCAATTTCCCTTTCTTCCTTTCTTCAGTCCCTGCTCGACTTCACTGTAATGCGGTGATAAAATGCTACGACAAATTTTCGACTGACGAAGGGATGGAGCTACTTTGGTCCGGAGTGTACATGTGAAAAATCAAGCAACCAATCGGCACGTTTCTGTTGTGTTAGCCAGTATGAGGAACCAAATCAACATTCATTATCGTCCCTTCTCTTCCTACTACCACCATCACCATCAGAATGGCCAAGACACTGAAGGAATTTACCGCTGAAGAGGTCGCACAGGTCCGTTATCGTCTCTAGGACCACTAGCAATTCAGCATTAACACTTCAATACAGCACAACAAGGAAGGAGATCTCGTGAGCCCCACTTTGTCGCGAATACCAACGGCGCCTCACACAATTCTTACAGTGGATCATCATCGACGCCAAGGTGTACGACCTTTCACGGTTCGCTGACTTACATCCCGGTGGTCCCAACGTCTTGTTCGCGGAGGGTATAGCCGGCCAGGACTCTACTGAGACTTTCTTTGGTCTACACCGTCACGAAGTCTTGCTGAGGCCTCAGTATGCGCGGCTCCAGATTGGTACCATTGCAGGCGAGGAAGAGACCATCAAGGCCCCAGTGCCTGGAGCTATTTCTCAGGTTCCTTACGGTGAACCGACATGGCTGGCAGATGGATTCAAGACTCCATACTACACTGACAACCACCGTGCATACCACAAGGCGGTCCGGACCCTTATGCAGACTGTCGTTGAACCGGAAGCACTTCGGTGTGAGGCGAACGGAAAGCGGATATCGCAGGCCGTAGTCGACAAGCTCTGGTAAGTATTCCTCAAAACTCGCCATGTATTCAATCCTCATACCCTACACAGCGAAAACAACTTTGTCGCGATGCGTCTAGGCCCAGGGAAACATCTCAAGGGTCTCATACTGATGGGCGGTGTCACGAAACCCGAAGAATTCGACTACTTCCACGAGCTCATCCTCAATGGTGAAATCGCTCGTTTTGGTACTCGTGGTTTCCTTGACGGTCTCTTGAACGGCGACGTTATTGGTCTTCCCCCCATTCTTAACTACGGCTCCCCTGAAATCCAGGCAAAGGTTATCCCAGAGGTTCTCTCAGGCAAGAAATACATAGCTCTCGCCATCACAGAGGCATTCGCGGGCAGCGATGTCGGTGGTTTGCAGACAACAGCCGTACGAGATGGAGACTATTGGGTCATCACCGGCACCAAAAAGTGGATAACAAATGGTACTTTTGCAGACTACTTTACGACCGGGTGTAAAACCGATACTGGCTTTACCGTCATTCTCATCGAGCGCGGCGAAGGCGTCTCTACGAAACCAATCAAGACGGCATATTCTTCTGCGGCTGGAACGGCGTACGTAACTTTCGACAAAGTCCGGGTGCCCGTTGGAAACACGCTAGGCAAAGTTGGCAATGGGATGTCCGTCATTCTCACCAACTTCAATCACGAGCGATGGATGATTACCGCGTCCAGTCTGGCTTCGCAGAGACTGATAGTCGAGGAGTGTCTCAAGTGTGTTTTCTATCTTGTCCCCCTTGGGGAGGGCTAGCCTGACGGAATTCCAGATGGGCTACACAACGCCAAGTGTTTGGAAAGCCGCTCAACTCGCAGGCTGTCATCCGGCATAAGCTTGGAAGGATGATTTCAAGGGTGGAGGCATGCCAGAATTGGGTCGAGAGTATCACGTATCAGATGAACAATGTTTGTTTTCATCCCTACGCAGGTCTATCGTGCACTGACCTTCGCCTCAGATGTCATATAGCGATATGTCTAGCAAGCTCGCAGGTCCTATTGGATTCCTCAAACAGTGTGTTCTCTGTTCTCCCTGTATACTTCGTCTTTTGACGCTGTTTAGGTTCGTCTCGAAATGCGGTCGGGAGACGGCTGAAGGCGCGTTCCATGTTTGCGGCTTCATTTCCTTGGATGCTTAGTGTTTTATAGATGCGACGATGGTGTTTGGTGGACGCGCTCTTACGACGACAGGTATGGGCAAGATTGTTGAGAATGTACGACTTTTATCTGCTCGTCATTTCTCTGCCAACTAATATGCCTCCTCCGCGCAGTATCACAGGACGTCTGGTTATGATGCTAGTAAGGCTTTTCATGTTGTCCTTGCGGATCGTTATTGACTTCTTTTATACTAGTTCTCGGCGGTACAGAGGACATCTTGTCGGATTTGGGAGTGCGCCAGGCGATGAAGAAAATGCCCAAGGATGCGAGGCTATAAATTCTATCGTCCGTTCTTGTCTTGTAGCAATAATGCAGGGAACTTGTTGAACCCCTCAGGAAAATTGTCACTGTCGTTTTGAACACGCTGTCTGTCTACTACGATACGCTGGACCAGAGCAATGTTCAAAGCACCTTGTCATCTGTCACCTATCATCGTACCATCGCAAGGAACGAAGGTGGCCAGGACCTCGCTGAGCTCTCTCGAGTCAACGGTAACTAAACATTCTGAGAGCGGGTATAATATTTTATACAGGAACGCTGACACCGTGACAACGAAACTTTTTCGAAAGAAAACTCGTTTGTTCATCGAGCTAATCACTGGGACGTAGCGCTACGAAGAACACACTATTTACGTCTAAAGATAACATTATAAGACAGTCTTTCCGTGATCTATTCGAATGCGTTCAACATCCGACCGCTGTAGGTTCGCTTCGATGCACAGCGACCTGAAGACCGAATCTTCTTTATCGAACAAGTTCAAGACAGTGTCGAATTCTATCACTTTCCCGGCATCCATGACCATTATCCGGTCGTAATAAGCTAATCGAGAATGTCTGTGAGTCCCCTTATCATATTCATGCACTTGAAGCTGACCTATCGTGTTCAGCCTGTGGGCTATGCAAAGCACTGTTGCAGAAGAAAACTCGGTTTGTATCGTCCTTTGTAGCGTCGCATCTGTTTCGACATCCACGTTACTCGTTGCTTCGTCCTGAGCAAAAGTCATGAGACAAACAGGACATCAGTGATCATCTGGGACATACCAGGACGATGATTTGACTATTCTTGACCAGAGCGCGGCCAAGGGCGAGCAATTGCTTCTCACCCACGCTGAAATTAATCCCTGGAAAAAGCTCGTTGGGTGGTCCGAATATTAAAGGATGTTATTCAAGTACCTTCGTCACATACAATCGCATCCAAGCTGAACTTGGCCTCTGCAACGGGGTCTCTAATGCCGGCCGGAGGGAGAAGACACATGCGCTGCAGAACTGAAATGAGCTCAGCGTCAGTTCTCGAGCCTTGAGGATCACTATGTGACGTTAGGCGGTGGTTATAGAAAGATGATAATAACCCTACAGATTATGCCGCATGGTTCCTTGAAACATGACCATGTCCTGAGGTATCAGCGCCAAGCGACCTCGAAGGGTGTCGAGTTCCATTTTGCTGATGTCGTGGCTATCGATGTGTATGCTTCCTCCCTGCACTTCAACAATTCTAAAGTACGGTTACACTAATTTGGAAAGCGGTTTAAATAAATAGACACTTGCCGGAAGAGGGCCTGTACTAAGGAGCTCTTTCCTGTCGATTTCGGTCAGTATGTGTGTATCGGCACTAAAAGATTAGGTCACCTGCTCCAGTCCTCCCTACAATCCCCACCTTCTCGCCCGGATTGATTTTGAAACTAACACCGCACAGAACGAGTGGCAGTCCTTCCCTATAAGCCAGGTCAACGTCTTGAAAATTGATACTTCCTTTTTCAGGCCATTTGTCGGAAGGCTTGTCGAACCCGGCGGTACTGTTCCCTTCCGATGGCAGCCGTGTGTACAACAGTATACATTCAACAGCACTCATGTTCTGTTCATTTTGAGCAAATTGAGTCACCATGGTAGCTAGGCGGATGGATAAGTGGATATTTTTAGGCAACGGGAAGATTAATGGAAACTCACCGAATGTCTGTGTGACTGGGGAAGATTGGTTAGAAATTTGCATCGACGAGTGAGTTACAGCCTTACTATTCAAGGTATAGATTAAGACCACCCCGATCTTAGATGGATGGATAGTTTTTCTGTACGCAGCGGCAAAGAGGGCTATCCCGAGGACGAGAACGTTTCCGAAAAGACCAAGTCGCACACCAAGCCATCGTTGAATGGATATTGTTATGTAATGCGCTCTGTTCTCAAAGTCGAGACCAGCTTCAACGCTCTTCACGTAACGATTCTAATAAAATTCGATAAATGTGAGACGATAGCTATCAGGACCTGTGAATCCACAACGTACCTGTTCGCGGAACGTACGAATTGTTGCGAGACCGGCCAATGTTTCTAAATAAGCTGTCAGCACCTAAATTTCGATGTGTGATACCAGCGACAGACCTGAGTAAGAACTATAGAAAGCTGATCGCATAAGGGAACCCAGTCGCTTGGTCTCCACAGAAGTTCGGCGATAATACAGCGACAAGAAGTAATACAGTGCGATCATTGGGACCAAGATAATCCCAAGTAATGGAAATATGTAGAAGATAAGTGCGAACGTTCCAACGACAGAACTAAAAGTGTTAAGAAACTGTTGAACCTGATCAGATTTGGATAATGAGTGTACATGATTTGTGTGTAGTACCTGTGTAAGGGTTAAGGCCATCCTATTATCCAAGATATCTTGGTCTTTTGAAAATCTCAACAATATCCGACCTGCCATTAAAGCTTCAGCTCAAGACTACATATGGCAAGGACAGTGATCTCACCGACAGGTGTTGTGTCGAAGAAAGAGACAGGAGACCTCAATACTCGGGTTAAAGCGGTTTTGGACGAGGATAGGCTAGCAATGAGAGATGCCATCCTTTTCAAGTCGTAGAAGGTTAGTTGCAGAGTTAAGTAAGGAAATGGCATTGGACTGACGTTATGCCTGCAGCCACCAAGAAAGTAAAGACGGCTTGAGAGGCACCTGCAATGGCATCATAGAACGAAGTAACCCGTTTGAGTAATATGAAGACTTACCGATGCCGGCATAGACAACCATATATTGTCCTTGAGTAAATCCGTGAATACCATTCGTTGTCCAGAAAACTAAAAAGACGGTGTTTCCAACTGTAGAGATAATCAAGCTACAGCTTGAGATCAGACGTGTTGCACACCTCGAGAGCATTGATTCAAGACGAGCAGGAGCAACACGATAGGGGCCCAGATAACACCTCCAGCAGCACGCAGGTAATCGCGATATGTTGTCCAGGTAACGGGGCCCGTGTTTCTCTCTTCCATCCGCACGAGAACACCATTCTTACCAGTGTATTTTGGCACATCCACGACTGATTCCTTGCCGTTTATATCTAAGATGCGGTTGACCTTTGGCGCATCGTTGTAGCATTCTGCTGCAGCATATTCTTCCGTAATACGAGAAAAGATGACGCTATTTTCTATGAGGTCCTGTTGGCATGTCCAGAAACTAGTTGTCGGACATGGTGAACTTGAAGTACACACCGTATGCGTTCCCTGCTCTTTGATTACGCCTTCGTCAACGACATATATGTAGTCCACTTTATCTAGGACATGCAAGGCATGGGTCACAAGAATTCTCGTTTTCGACGCGAGTGGTCCCTTGAGCAAGCAATTGTCTAGGATAGACTTGCCGACACAAGCATCGACATCCGAGAGTGGATCATCAAGAAGCACTATATCTGACGGGGAGTATGCAACACGGGCCAGGGATACACGAGCCTATACTGGTATCAGAAAGAAGATAGAATGTTGGTCCGTGGCTCACTTTCTGCCCGCCTAAGGAAACCTTGAGACAGGACTAAAGACAAAAGAGGATGAAAAAGCACACCACTTAAATTTATTCCCTTCTCGCCAATTTCCGTTTCTTCCCCGTGCGGAAGCATCGTAAGGTCACGCTCTAGACTGCATGCGTTAATAACGTCTCGGAGTCTGATGTTCAGTAAGTGCCAGTGAGGAAACTCCATGAAAGTAAGCCAGGGAAGGTATACTACTGACCTGTCTTCATCAAACTTTTGGCCGAACAAGATGTTCTCACGTAAAATGGCATTCCTGATCCAAGCGACCTGGGGCGCGCAGGCTACTGAGCCACCGAATATGACCTGCGGGGAAATTAGGGGAATACTGATGCATGATTCACGGCGACAAACCTCGCCTTTAACCCGTCGCATTTCACCAATCAAAGCCTGAAGAATAGAGCTCTAAGTGTCTGTGTTAGAAGGTAAGCGCGATGCTGAGGCTGTCGTGATGACATACCTTCCCAGATCCGACTCGGCCCACAATCGCGACGAAACTCCCCTTGAGCACAGTCATGCAAAGGTCTTGAAGTTTGAAAGGTTGGCTAGTGTACGAAGAAGTATTATCGATATCTGCCTTAGAAATGAGCAATTTATCCTCAATCTTTCGCTTTTCGGCCTTGTCTCCAAGAGTAGATGCAAGCTTGACGCTATTGGGTTGCTCTGCTATTTCCCAAGTAAAGGTCCCGTTGACTTCCACGGCAAAGTTACTGAGCTCATTGACGACATATTCGTTAGGCAGTTCGTCAGCGGTCAGGAACTTTGAGACACGACCCATCGCTACCAGTCCGTCTGAAACGACTGTAACGTCAAGGGGAAGGGTCATGAAAGGAGTTCGAATAATCTGAAAACGAGCTTCAATGACGCATACAAGAAGAAATTTTAGTACAAACATTAAACAATTGCAGAGAACTGAAGATGACGGCAACGTTAAGGTCATGCCCAGTGAGCCCATAAGTGATCTGAATTTGTTTGGGAGTCAGAACATTGTTCGTCACAAAGCGGAACGCTTACAAACGACAGTATGGATGAAAGAATAGGTATGAAAGTGCTGGTGGCAATCAGCGCTGAACGGGCAACCCTATGCACCTGTTAGCCTTGCAAGCACTAGCCCGAGGAATGTGCGACTACACACGTTGCTTGCTTGAGAATACGTATCTCTTTCTGGCGCAATTCACCAATCTGAGATAAGTAGAAAGCCTCCCATGCGTAAAACTTTATCAGTCGGATGCCTTGAAGGACCTACAAACCGGCTGTTGGGTTTATACGACAAGGAGCATCTCTAACGCACCTCTGCTGTGCCTCGTACGCGAGCGTCTGTGATCTTAACGCTCTTCTTTCGAAGCTCGACCGTGATGCGGCCAATAAAAATTTGCATGGGGAAGCTGAAAATAAGAACCTGGTGAAAGCATGAAGCGATGAATGTACCAAGGGCACACGATAACATACACCGAAACCGACCAAGGCAGAGTACCCAAGCTGGATCTCATAAGGACAAGAACATCATAACGAAAGAAACTGGCGAACGTTGTTACAAAGGAGACCAACGACAATTACAATCTGGACCCAATATCAGTGAATAATAGAAAAAGGTAGCGGCGATATTCACCTGAATGGGAGCTACCCAGAGACTACGATCACCGGTCAGTGCGGCATCGTGAACGACACGAGAAGACTGACTTGTGAATATACATGCAGCCTCGGTCAAGACGACTGGCATCCGCGGAAATCATATTTGTAATCTTCCCAATGCTATGCTGAAGCCGTGCTTGCCCGGAAAGTCTCATGGATTTTCGAAAGATAGTTCCAATGATCTGAAGAAAAAAAAGACTAGATGCACAAGTAGCAGGAAATCCACTCCAACGACTTACCCCAGTTTTTAAAATCAACCCGGTTGTCATGCTCACTATTTTTTAGAATGAGCTCGGTTCGGAGAACAAGGGAAATGGACGCACGATGCATGGAGTGATTCGTGACCTGTGAAGAGCAAGCGCGTAAAGTCAAGGAATTTGGAGAAATATTCAATAGCCACCTACAACGTTAGCAGTTACTAACAATAGAAGTGAGTGTGTCAACGACGTGGAAGTAGGACTGTCATACCCTGCATGGCAAAAATTGTAATGCCGAGTCCGATACCATAATGAATTCCCTTTGGACAGTTCATCACACCAGACCGTTTTTGCTCATCCGACAGACGGTAATATTCGTAAGACGCAGTTAACCAAGTCAATAACAGTTTTGTCACCAAAGGTGTCGTAGTCCTCAGCGTGTCTGAAATGCCAGAGTGATTTTGAACATGTCAGTGTTGTTTTTGAAGGCCATTACAATTTACCTCCGGTTAGTCTGCAGATACCAGCAGACCAGAATCGAATGAAGAATATTCGATGGAGTGCCTTGGTGAGAGAAGAATCGTACGCTGTTAGAACCGCTACCTTTTCGGTATCAAGCGTGGCCTTTTCAACATCGCTATATGACTCTTTCGGCGACCACGTATGTTCAATGTCGGTCGGAAATTTATGACGAAGGGAAAATGGCCTTTGTTCAGGTGGACATCGGGAATAGAAATTGACTTCTACATCGTCAGCGACCCAACCGGTGGTATACTTTTGGGGCAAGTGCCATAAATCTAGGCGGGAAGGCAACGGTCAAGGTAGCGTGCTTTAAGAAAGACCTAAGACCAACCTTCTTTCTCTAGAGGCCTTGAGAAGCCAGCAGCAAGAAGTGGGCCTAACCACTGGAAGGTCAATCTCGAAAATATTCTGTACAATTGGTTTCAGCAAGCCTCGGAGAGGAGATAGCGCAGATACACAAACGGCGCATCCTCCTCTGGCAATACACGGTTGCCTGCGAGAGCGGATGGTGCAGGTGATGGGCGTAGGAGGTTAACCATTATAGTAAGCAATCGAAGAGTTCTGCAATCGTGTATCTAGGACGCTAAGAAGTGTTGAAGGTCAGAGAAGAATCGAACCAGGAGCCAGTACGTAGTGTTATACATACATCGATAGAAGTGCACCACGGAAGTCGGGATGTCTCCTCATCCTCAAGTCGAGATTTTGCTCGTCTCTTTGAATTGACCGGAGATATATTAACTTTTTTTTGGGAGAAAAGATGTTATCGTAGAGCGAAGTGCCAACTTGCTGTCACATTAAGAGGAGAATTTTCATTGGAAAGCCTCAAGGCGTCGCATTCGGATCTTCGTTCGAGGTTCCAGCAAGGAAGTTGGGATGTAGAAGTTGGTTCTATTAACAATTATTAGTCTTTACTAGTTCCTTCCCTATATTGGATGACGCTTTGATATAGTGGAGATGGATAGCTTCCTCGGAGATAAGTAGCAACACCGCTATCTCGATACTGTATATACGCTAAAGTCAGCTTCGGGAGTTCGGTAGATTGGCAGAGTCAAATGATCCTACGATCGTCCAATGCGCATCGCTGACTCTCCATCAGTCCTGACACACTCTCACACCTCCCCAGCTTATCAGCCATCCTTGACTGTCAATCATGACATTCTCGGAGTGCTTTGATCCAATGGAGGTCGTCGTCGATTCCATGAGAGAAAACGCTTCTCTTGCTCCTAGACATTGATGTTCAGACAATAAACTTATTTAGCGCTGTTCATGCATCTGGTGGTCGATAATAATCACTTCTAAATGCATCTTTGTTGGGAATAGACGTGGGCAGGCAGGATGAACGTGGGGGGATGGCTCGAACGAACGTATATTCGTGGACAGATACGTAGGTAGTGGTGGTACGAAGCCAAGAAACGATTATAATCGGTACGAAAATCAAAATAAGGTAAAACAAAAAACGGCGAGCCGTCAGCCTGGTGGCTGTGAAACCACTGTTGAGGATAAATCCTAGCCCGTATACTCCCATTTCTTTATCATTTGAACTTACTATATATATAGAATTACCCCTTTCTTCCGTTTCATATATTCGACGTACCTTCTCCTTTACACCTCAGTTGATCACTACTACTACGTGTGACTAACTGAGGTGCGTATATCCATTATACTTCTATATTACTCTATACTTACGCTACACTGTTACAGCTGTTGTTTCGCTAACAGGTAGCTTACTCAATATCAGTTGATCACTACTACTACGTGTGACTAACTGAGCTGTTGTTTCGCTAACAGGTTCTGGGCTCCCGTGCTCTTACATCTGCAGTAACAACTCACACGTTCATACCGGTCAACTCAATATTTCGAACAGACAGTACGAAAAACAAACGTCGATTTACCCCCTAAAATGTCGACTACCTCACATACCATACCCATTAAACTAGACGATGACGAGAAGTTCAACGGCGAAAACTGGGCAGCATTCCAGATGATAATGCTGACCGAAGGAAACGCCCGTGGACTCGCCATCTATTGGGAAAACAGGGTAACTATACCCGGCATAACGGCCACAACCACAACACCTACCCCAGTCAATAGCCTGACGCCCAACCTACTCGAGTATACCCAACGCGAGGGTGTCGCACTCGCATCGATTGTTCGCAACGTCAAGGACGTGTTCGGTGTCGGAATCGACCCCAACAAACCATCACATGAAGCTTGGACAGTCCTAAAAACCCAATATGGCGCATATTCAGACCTGGTTCGCAGCCGCAGAGAGAGAACATTGAAGGCAATGAAATATCAGGATGGCGAAAAGGTCAGCGGAGACGGAGGTTATATTGAGAGGATGCGGAAGCTCCGTAAGGAAGCTAACGACGCTGGGGCCGATATCAAAGACAAGGATTTCAAGACTACTCTTCTCGACTCCTTCCCTGAGTCCTGGGATCCTGTCGTCAGCACGCTATACTCCGAGGCGAACATCAACGTCGTTATTGGCCGCCTCATTGCCCACGGTGAACGAGTCGTCGGAAGGAACTCCGTGAACAACCCCTCATCCACACAGGAGTCCACGGTACAAGCGCTACAAGCATCCATCCAGGCATTAACCCTACAAGTTCAGACTCTGTCATCGAGGAAGAACAACGCTCCAAAGACTGACAAGTCCCACACCCCGAACGAAGCCTGCAAAGGTATAGGCCATACACTGGACGAATGCTGGAAATTAGGAGGTGGGAGACAGGGTCAGTACCCGCCGTGGTGGAAAGGGAAACGGGACGCACCCGTTCCTAGCTCAGCAAACCTAACAACGGCCGACACGAATCCATCCGATGCGGGTTCCGTATATGCCAACGTCACGGCATTGAATACGACCGTCGACGTCAAAACGTTGGAGGCGATCGAGAAGGTCCTAAAGGAAGAAACGGCGCTGGTTGTCAATAATTCGAGTAAAGGTTCCATAGACAACTCACTGCTGTACGGAGACTCGGGGGCGTCGACCCACTTCATCCAAAACAGAGAATGTTTCTTCCACTACATGCCTCTGGGCGAAACATCAGGAAGATCGTCGAAGGCTGGAGCATCGCTGAAGATCCAAGGGATTGGCACCGTAGCAATTAAGTCGTCCGACAAAGACTCCCACAACGTTTTCACCCTCAGCAAAGCCCTACACTGCCCCGACGTCTCTGCAAACCTGATATCCATTAGCAGACTGGACAAAGAAGGGTGGTTCGTCACCTTTGGGAGTAACCAAGCCATCTTCGCGGACCAGAACAGGGTGACAAAGTTCACAGCAACGATGGTGAATGACTTGTACGCAATAAATGGCACCTTGCTACGTAGTGAGCAATATACCGCTCTCACCGCACGATCCCTGGAAGTCGCCGTACCCATGGAGACGTGGCATATGCGATTCGCCCACCTAGGAGTCAGTCGAATCACTGAGCTTCAGAAAAGAGCGTTAGTGGATGGGCTGAATATAAAAGACGGAGAGAAAGCAAAGGGAAAGTGTGAACCATGCATACTGGGAAATCAGAAAAGACGGCCATTCGATGCTGACGTGGTACCGGAGACAGTGGTGTTAGCGCGGGTAATGGTTGATATATGGGGACCTGCTCGTGTCCGATCCATTGGGGGTGCCAAGTACGCGATAGTATTCGCTGATGATGCGACATCACGGCGTACACCATACTACATTTCAGACCGAAGAGCAGAAACCACCCTTGAAGCATTGAATCAATTCACCGTGATGGCCGAACGCCAAACAGGGAAGAGGCTGAAGAAAATTCGGTGCGATAACGAGTTCAAAAACGAGCTGTGGAAAGACTGGGGAATCAAAAAGGGCATAATCATTGAATTCACTGCACCTTATTCGTCTGCAGCCAACGGGATGGCTGAACGAACCCTAGGCATAGTATTTGGGACTGTCCGGATACTGTTGCTCGAAGCGAGGATGTCCGATGGATGGTGGGCGGAGGCGTGTGATTACGCTATCAAAGCAGGAAATCTTCTACCTACGTCACGTCACCCAGGCAAAGTGCCGGAGGAAGCATGGTCGGGTAAACACCAAACCGTGGCTCATTTACGAGTTTGGGGTTCGACGTGTTATGCAAAAATCCCAGCAGCGAAGGGACATAGCAAGTTATCGCCGCGTGGCCAGAAGGGAAGGTTTATTGGATTGGCAGGGCACGGATCATACAGGATTCTTCTTGACGACACGCCTGGTAATAAGGTGATCATATCTCGAGATGTGATATTCGAGGAATTGGCGCCAACACGTACCGTTTCTTCTAGTGAGGGGGAGATTGTGTACACTGATGCTGAACCACTCGACGAAACGATCGAAAATCACACACAGCCATCGATCAACGATCAAGACCAGGACCAAATGACGCCAATGCCAAATCAAACATCACCAGCTGCACGCCCTACTCGTATACCCAAACCTCCAGCACATGCACAGCCGATAAGAAGTACACCAAATGCCAAACCAGCACGACCATCACGTATCCCCAAACCCACAAGAGCCTTCAGCGATTCAACCGAATACCTACGGCGTGAGGAAGAAGCCAAAAGACAAGGAAACGATTGGGCACACGACAATTCCGTCCCACTACTACCAGATGAAGACGACGTGGAGGACATTGTTGCTCTAAAGGTATCGGAAATCAGCAACATCGTTGACAGGCACGACCTGTGGGTACCAGATGACTATAACGAGGCGATGACGAAGGCAAGAATATGGAAACCAGCCATGGATGCAGAGATACGCCGTATGGAGGAATGAGACGTATGGAGAGTAGTGCCAAGAGAACCCTGGATGCATGTAATCGACACACGTTGGACCTTCGACAAGAAACTCGATGGCAATACCGCGGAACTGATCAAACGGCGAGCCCGACTTGTTGTCAAAGGGTTCACACAAATCAAAGGCCTCCATTACTACGACTCCTTCGCTGCCGTGGTCCGATATGAATCCCTACGCATGTTCTTTGCAATAGTCGCTGCCCATGCATTGAAATTCTGGCTGATCGATTTTGTCGGCGCATACTTAAACGCGGAACCACAGGGAGAAAACTATGTGTCATTACCTCAAGGCTACGAGGACGTCGTTACTAGGGACTACCCAAAGGGAGACTATGTGTTACAGATGATGAGAGCTATGTATGGGACCATGGATGCCGGCAACGCCTGGTTTCACGAACTCAACAACACGCTAGTCGCCCAAGGTCACAAACAGTCCCGAGCCGACCCATGCGTACGCCTACTGAAGAACGGATCCGAGAGAACATATACGTGTACATATACGGACGACGTGTCTGGGGCTTCAACATCCGAGGAGGAAGGTAAACGAGTTCGAAAGGAGATAGGCGAGGTGTACGAGATCAAAGATTTGGGAAAGCACAACAGTGTGCTTGGTATGACAGTGGAATTCGACGAGACGGCCGGTACTATTTCGCTCCATCAGAAGAACCTAATCCTGAAGACCCTAGAGACGTTTGGGATGTCAGACTGCAAGCCGAAGTCCACCCCACTCCCAGTAGGGAGTTTGATGAACCTGGAGACACAGCCGCAGCCCATACCGAACGCGGACAAGGAGTTCATGGCGGATAAAGACTATCGCGGGGTACTTGGCTCCCTGAATCACATTGCCAATGGCACAAGGCCTGACATATCGTTTGCCACGAACTACCTACAACGTTATGCCTCTGATGCCCGTCCAATACACTGGAATCGCGCAATGCATGTACTCGCGTACCTGAAGGGAACGATAGAGTACAGAATCACGTACCACAAAGGGAAAGCTGATGACGATGGTCTGACTCCGGTTGGATACGTGGACTCATCTCACGGCGACGACAGGACATCTGGGAAGTCAACGATGGGCTATGTCTTTACCATGGCTGGAGGACCGGTGTCTTGGAGTTCACGGTCGCAGAAACGGGTCGCTCTATCAACTTCAGAAGCGGAATACGTTGCAACAGTGCATGGAGGTCGACAATCCATATGGATGGGTTCATTCCTAGACGAACTCGAATTGACGAAAGACCGTCCATATCCTCTCAACTGCGACAACAACTCAGCGATTAGCCTCACACAGAGTACGAAGGGACATGGTAAATCCAAACACTTCGCAATGGATTACCACTGGATTCGTGATAGCGTCCAACTAGGCGAGCTGGATGTACGATATGTTCCTTCTGAGGAGAATATTGCAGACTTGTTCACCAAGAGCGTCCCAAAGCCGCGAGCCACGGAGTTATTGAGGAAGATGGGGATGACGAATGTATAATCCTACGGGCGTAGGATTGAGGGGGAGTGTTGAGGATAAATCCTAGCCCGTATACTCCCATTTCTTTATCATTTGAACTTACTATATATATAGAATTACCCCTTTCTTCCGTTTCATATATTCGACGTACCTTCTCCTTTACACCTCAGTTGATCACTACTACTACGTGTGACTAACTGAGGTGCGTATATCCATTATACTTCTATATTACTCTATACTTATGCTACACTGTTACAGCTGTTGTTTCGCTAACAGGTAGCTTACTCAATATCAGTTGATCACTACTACTACGTGTGACTAACTGAGCTGTTGTTTCGCTAACAACCACCATCCTCAACAATCTTCAGCTGAGCGCTGAGCATAGAGCCGAGAGTCGACGGAGGTGATGGAGCTTGTTAGAATATCGACTCATCGGTCCGACTCACCTTCAGATACCAAATTTGTGTCACACGACTTAGGCCGAAGAACCCGCAAGAATATTCGGACCGGGTGTCCGAAGAGCTATCACGTGCCGAGTATCGCGTCCTTCAAATCCAACTTGTTCTGGTACCACCATGGGCGTCGCAGGCCTCTGGCCACTGCTGGACTCGTCCTCGAAGACCACCTCTCTTGCTGCCCTATCTCTGACACAGTTCTCCGGTCCTCATCGTGGTTACCGTCTAGGCATCGACGCGTCGATTTGGTTCTTTCACGCCGACTATGGGAAAGAAGGCGAGAATCCCCAGCTCCGGACTCTGTTCTTCCGTTGCGCTACCCTGCTCAAGTACCCCATTCTGCCGCTATTCATCTTCGATGGTCCGAAGAGACCTGATTGGAAGAGGGGAAAGAAGATCAATAAGACGGCCAACAAGCTGACGACAGGTATGAAAGCCATCATCGAGGCGTTTGGCTTTGAGTGGCGGACAGCGCCGGGGGAAGCAGAAGCAGAGCTGGCGTATCTCAACGAGACTGGCGTCATTGACGGCGTCCTCAGCGACGACGTCGATACCTTTGTCTTTGGTGCACACACCGTCGTCCGGAACCCATCGTCCACTCATTCTAGCAACGAGAAACGGACACATGTGCGCATCTGTACCGGAATTGAGCCCAGTCGAGCTGACCTCATTCTCATCGCCTTATGCTCCGGAGGCGACTACTGCGAAGCTGGGCTGCCCAGTTGTGGCATCAAAACGGCCTATGCCCTTGCACGCGCCGGCCTCGCTGCATCTCTGTACGAAGCAGCTACTACCCTACCACGTTCTGAACTGGCCGCCTTTCTCGCCACCTGGCGCATGGAGCTCAAAGAAGAGCTCCGCACAGACTCACATCGATGTATCGGCCGCAAGATGCTCGCGCTAGCCAAGTCAGTACCAGAATCATTCCCAAACATCGATATTCTACTCGCTTACACCCATCCCGTCACTTCTCGTTCAGAGGGAAAGCCTGATTACTACGCGGATATCTCTTGGACGCGCAAGGAACCCCAAATACCTGGCCTGGCGGGCCTTTGTGAATTCTACTTTGAGTGGGGATTCAAAGAATTAATCATCAAGCGATTCAGAACACTCATATGGCCAGGTATTGTGCTCCGTGCGCTACGACGATACATCCTTGATGATGACCCAGACAAGGTGTTTACACTATTCAGCGGGGACCAGCCAGTCCCGGGAGATGGCCCAGGGTGGATTAAGAAAATCCACTCACAGCGGGAGCATCATTCAACCGACAAAACACCCGAATACCGCGTTGAAGTCGATCCTTCGGTCTTCGTGAAGCTAGCAGAGGCGGGTGTAAAGGGTATCCGACGGCCTGATGATGATGAGTGGGAAGACAGCAGTGACGAGCAGGATGACGAGGACGGTAAGAAAAAGGGCTCTGTAGACCCGCTTGAACCCCTCCGGCTGTGGTTACCCGTGATCCTTGTCCGGCAGGCCAAACCAGAGCTGGCGGAAACCTATGAAGAGGTGCTGAGGAAGAAACAGGAGAAAAAGGTGCCAAAGGGCAGAAAGAAGAGGGGAGACGAAGAGCCCAAAACAAAGCCCACGATCAAGAAGAATGCCTCGACGAGTAAAGATCTCCGGACCTTCGTCCCGTCCCAGAAATCAGCAGCAACTGCTCTGAAGAATTCATTTGTGACCAATGCGGTATCTGTTACCACTATTCCTTCCTTTCCATGTACCTCCACGAAAGCTACTATCTCTCGGCGGCCACGACCATTCCCGGTGTCGTTTAGTGATACTGATGATGAAGACAACATTGCACCACACAATAACGATAATGATAATGACGGCGACGACGACAGCCTTATTATCCTACACATTTCCTCCGATGACGAAGCCCCACCTCCCTCACGTACGCCTTCCCCAGAACCCAAATCCAGCCGGTCCCCGCGCCCAAGTCCTGCACGCCGGAAGACGACGAAACGACGACCGGTAAAGTCGGATGTCATTGAGATTTCGTCTTCAGAGGATGAGAAGGTCGAGCAAAAGGTGGTCGTACATACTCACCCACTCCTTGCCGCCCGTACACGTGTTAGGCGTTAATACACGCCCTCAAGACATATCATATATCTAATACCGTCTTCAAGTTAAATATCATGAATAAACAACCCATACACATACACAGACACAGAGTTAGTGAGAGACATATTGGGACCTATATGTACCCAATCGTAATTAACAAGGACGAAGCAGGGGGCGACAGCGAAAAAGTGTATACTACAGTAATAACCAACAATAGAGTAGCGACTATAAAGTAAAGAAAAAAAAATAGGCAGAGGGAGGAGGGAGGCTGGCTATTCACCGGTCTCCATAGCCTCTCGCTCGAGTCTCTTCTTCATGGCAGATACGTCCCGACTAATCTGGCCACTCGACATCCACCCTTCTGGATACGCTGCAACGATCTTCTGATACAGCACCTTTCGCAGTCCCTGCTCAGACACTTGTATAATCGAGCCTTCCAGTTGACTAACACAAAAAGTCAGCACACAGAACACCCAAGAGAACAACCACACTCACTTCTTCTCGTTCTCCAGCCTGCAGCACTCATTGCTGAGTAACACGAGCTCCCACACGATATTCTTCATGCTCTCCGTCATCCTGTACTTCTTATGGGGCGGCTGCGGTTCTTTGGTGCCTCCTTCAGTAGACTCGCCTGCCTGGTGAGGGGATCCTTCCCGATCGCGTTCCTCCGTGGGCGGCCGCGTCCCAGGCGTCTCGGACGAGGCCTCCAGGCGCTGTCGCTCCTGCCGTCGATCCCACACCACCACAGCATGCTGCCAGTCCTCCTCCGCCTTGGCGAACCCTGCCTTTGCCTGCTTCGCCAGCTCCTCCAAAAGAATTTCCTGTCGTTTCGCAAGCATAGCTGTATGCTCAGTAAAGATCGTTCGTTTGATGAGTTTCTAAGCCAGTCAGCCAGATACCAAATACTACGAGAGGCAGACTCACGGTCATGGTGAACTTGTTGTAAGGGAACAGCGTTGGCATGAGATTGAAGAAATGATCATCGTACTCGTTGAGCTCGACAGCTTTGAGCGCGACCTTGGCGAGGACGGGCTTGATGTTCGGCGGGAACTTGCCCTTGTTCGTCCAGTCCTCCGCAGCGATCGCGGCCTTGAGCTCGTCGATGGCCTCCTGCAGCCTAGGATCAAACGACGTGACATCCACGACCTTGCGCTTCTTGCCGTTCTCCACGACGCTGATGTACCGTTTCCGCTTCTGCCCCGCCTGGGCTGTCTGCGAGGGATCCTGCTCAGAGTCGGAGTAGAGCGCGATGGGCGAGTCGCGGGTGCCGTCTTCGGACTTGGGGTTCACGTTGGCGGTGAGGTTCGGGATCAATTTGGAGCGCGGTTTCATCGGAGGTCTAGGCTCGATTCGGTCAGTGGCGATGACAGCGACGACGACGACGACGACGTACTTTTCTTTGGGAGTATCCTTGAGCAAGGCAACCTGGCCAGAAGAAACATAGAATCCTCGCTGTTTTGTCTGAGCAAAAAACTTGCGCTCGTCAATTGCAAGCTCCGAGTCGTCAATAAAAGGGTCGTTCGTATCGTAGTATTCCTGTGCGTAGCTCTTCCTCTGTAACGGTTTCAGCAAATGCGAGGTGGATAAATAAATAAAGAGTCACCTTTTTCCTCTTGAACAAGGAAGTCAACTCTCCTTCCGGTTCAGGCTCAGGTTCGCTTTCACTCGTGTCCGCCTTGTCCTCTGGCACTGGGGCTTCGACTCTCTGGCCTGCTGCCAGAGCCAACAGGGAGATATCGACCTCATAGTCTGCTGGGCCCCCGAGCGTGATGTCCAGCCGGATCGTCTGGAGCGGTGGAGGGGGCGGCTGCGGGGGCGGCGTCGGCGAATGGTGTTTGCTGCGAGGTTTCTTGGGCGTCGCCTCGACTGGCGGTGGTGGTGCCGCCAGCGTCTGGTCTGCCTCCGTCGGCTCTGGCGACGACGGAGGTTGTTGAGGCGCCGGCGACAGCGACGACGAGCGCATTTCAATGTCGCCGCCGTCCGACATCATCGTTGTCTTGCTGGAAGTTGCCTTTTTCGGAGCAGCCCCAACAGCGAATCCCTCTTTCGATTGCCGTTCTGAATTTCCGGTAGTTACATCTGACTTCCAAAAAAGGAAACTTCCAACCTCTCGACCTTGCTCAAAATGTCTTCCATTTCTCCTCCTTTCTGGGCTCCTTGAAGCCTGTTGCTGGCCTGAATCCATGCACCATACTGTGCATGTGCTGTCCGGGAATTTGTGCCAGGCAGAACCAGTCGTGGATCCATGTCCACATGTTATTTTCAATCGGAACTCCCCGAAATTTCTGTTGTCATTTTTCAGTCAAATATTACTATGCGTACCAGAAAGGATCTAATAGACAAGGTACTAAAAATCATGGCCCTTTCGTCTTTCTTCCAGAGCGCGCCGAACTGCCTCCTCCCCATCCGTCAGCGTGCTCTTCACTGAATACCCACTGGCACTTGAGCCCAGCCGTGTCACCTTGGCTTTCTTAGGGTACCTCGCACTAACTGCCGATCCGGCCCTGGACACGGACTGGCTCTGAACCACCGCCGTCTCCCTCGACAGGTTCGGTGAAAACGCATGATCTCCTCCCTTGTACTCTGCCAACGTACCCGTTCGCGAGACAGTCAATCCGGCTACATTCGAATCAAGCTTTGCCTCTACATCAGAGGCCCAATCAGGATCCCCGATCAGCTCCCCCCCGAAAAATGACGTCCACTGCCCTTCGTTTTTCTCCTTCCTCATCAGGGGCGCAGGTGTGAGATGGTCTGAAGGTACCCACGGAGAAGAGGCAGGCATGACGCTGCCTAGAGCATTCAATATATTCGTCCTCAACGACGCAGTCCATCCTCCGACATTTGGACCTTGGATAGCCGCAGCAGGAGGATCTTGATTGTGAGTTTCCATCACCTCGTGATGCGCTCCCACCGAGTCCATATTGACCCATCCGCCTTGTCCCGAGTCCTGTCTTCGCCACGGCACCCTCAGTCCCTGTCCGCTCTCTAGGCTCAGGAACCTCGGCCGGTCCATGGCTTGTCTCGGCGTACCAAACTCGCGTGGGAGAAGTTCCGTCCGTGAGTTGTATGACGATGCGTATGTGGTCGAAGGGCATGTCAGGGAACTTGCCGTTAAGCAAGAATCTGTTGCGGGGACTTGCAGCGATGCAAATGGATGGGGACTTGTTGTGCGAAACACGGCTTCAGGGAGAGGGAGCACATTCTGGGAAGGAAGAGGCAAAGGATACGCAATGCTCTCGCGTAAAACAGGGATTGGTGTGGCCCGTATTGAAGGAACTGGTGTAGTTCGTGCAGAAGGGACTGGCGAGGGCTGATAAGGATACGCCGCTGCAACCGGAGGAGGTAAGGGTGGCATAGACCATATAGGTGAAGTCAGCGCGTTACTGACGGACGCGTCCAACCCTTCTGTCGCCAACAACGTGGGATGTCCAATGAAACTGGTACCCCTCTTGGGTTCTCCGACATCACGATCACCTCTTGGTTCCCAGAGACCGCCGTTCGTCTGCCAGTCGTCCAGTGTGTTGTTATTAGCCCAGGCAACGTTTAATAGGTCATCGCGCTTTCTGCGGTCGCTCCTTGAACGAAAATACCATGCTACAAGAGCTGCAATAATGGCGATAGCCACAATGGTTCCAAAGATGACGCCGACGTAGAAAGGCGGACTGTGAGTTGAGATAGTAGCGTAGTTTGTACTAGATGACGATACAGTCGGAGCAGCAAGGACAGGAGGTATCGTAGAGGATGTAGTCGAGGCCGCATCAATCGTAGACGAAAACGAGCTCGTCGAAGCCAGTGTAGGACTTTCTGTCGACGAAGAAGCCGAGGTTATAGCCGCAGAAGATACGCTCGTCGAAGAAGCTGCTGACATGCTCGCCGAAGATGAATCCGGGCTCGACGAAGACGATGAAGAAGATACAGAGTCCACGGAAAGAGATGAGGACGAAGTCGCTATAGCGCTGGAAGAGCTCGGCATGGTTGAACTAATCACAGAACTCATCGAAGAACTAGTCGCCGTCGTCGCGCTCGAAGAACTCATACCGGTGCTCGCCAAAGACACAGAACTCGACAAAGGCGTTGAAACGCTCGATGGATACTGGAACGCGCCCTGCGCGTCTGCTTCTTCACCAACTACAGACATCTGCCCGCCAGGAGAGAGAATAAAGCTGTCGCGAATTCGCACATGATAGGAAGTGATATGAGGCATTAGATTATGCTTGTTCGATAGGATGTAATGCTTCCAGAGCGACGAAAAAAAAAAGCAAAAAACAAGACTTGGCCCGCAAGTGAAAGTGGTGAAGGAAGGAACGTTAGTTCCATAAATAGAACCCATTTCCGTTTACGCGCCACACTTCCCGATTTGGACTTGACCGTTCATATTCGTACCTCCAGTCAGATCCAGCCACAATTTATGACAAAATACCAGGAAAAATGGAATTGGCGTCGTCGGGGCCGTTAATGTTTGAAACGACGTCTGTCCTTTGTCCTGAGACCTCCAGCGTGACGTGATGCTGGCAGCTCTGGCAGTGCCTCTTGATTGTGGGCGATTCGGATCCTACGATACCACGTGGTGCTGCATCGCGTCTCTTGTGTCTGAACCACCCTCCAGGGCGCGACTCCCCACTGCAGAACATGGTAAAGAAACACCTTACTAGGATACAGTAATGGATCTCTGATCATCAATAGGTCCATCACAATTACCATCATTGAAAGTCATAATCAAAATGATTTTGCGCTTGAATTCGACGACAGCTCTGTCCTGGGTAATAAGATAGTCCCAAAATATCTGCAACAAGATGGCTGTCCATAATATACACGATGGTCTCTTTAGGCTCCCACTATATGACGGTCTCGAACCATTGTGGTACAAACAATAATAGTGGACTGTCTGTCTGTCTTGTCAAAGGTGCATTTGACTGTTAACATCACCAAAACATCGGAACTCACCTTCATTTATTACATTGAAAGTCTAATAGCGCCCCATACTTTCGTTTCATACATCATGAGGCCATCTTTCATCACCTCTGAAACCAGAACTGAAGGGGTAGTAGGCCATCATGGTATCACTACTACGGACTTCCGCAAAAGAGATCCAACAACACCGGACATGTCCCTCCATCCAGGACCATCTCCATCCCCGGGTTATTGCAAATTATCCTTAGTGAGTTTCCATCCGACACAAATTTACAAAACTTCATACTCAGACAAGTCAGCAGTCATGACGCGTATTGCAAACATTTCCACAAGATCAGTAGGAAGGAGCTTCTAGTCTGAATTGCAGCTGTGTTGTAGATACTCAGAAAAGGTATGTAGACAAATTACCCTTCCTTCGATCTCGCACTAAGCTAAACCGACACACAGATCTGCGCTCAACCAAGGAAAACGCAAGGGTAGTCAAGGCACCCGGAGCTTTAGCTTCGCCTGCCAGTCTAACGATTTGACTCCAAACATTGGCACTGAGCGGCCTCTACGGTAAAAATATCTGCATCACGCACCACTGTATGTCATTTCCCAAGCCCGCCCTGGCACTCACAACAGGCCCCGTCCTCTCAAGCCCGGTTAATAAAACATAAATTCGACCCACCCTCGGCGCTCTAGACACACCTCGGACTCTGATTCGGGCTGTAATCTGGAGGCCGAATTCCGTCATCTTAACTATCCGCTTGGATCTAAAAATCGGTAAGTAAAATGAGAGCACAAAAAAAAAACAACATGCCAAATTCTCCTTCCTTCTTTCTCCTTCTGATAAGCTAGCATGGTTAACCATTTCTCCGTCCGGGTAAAAGGGCCTCCCATGATAGCGGAGCATGACGTTTGGAGTTGGGAGATAAGGACCCGTTTCGAACCATGATTACCAACGGTTCCGAACTCACGCAGCCTCAGTCAGTGGCACTCCCTCCTGCTCCAGTTGAATGATCACGAGTACAGCCCATCTCCGTCCAACACCCAACCAAACGTCGTATTTCACATTTTTTTCACTCGGATCCTGCGTTTGTGTGCCTTGTGAACTATCCGCACCCGTCCATCTGAAGTCGTCATGACAAAAACCGAGCATTAGTAGTGCCTGTTCTCATATGCGACATTCCATATTTCAACTTGACCAAAGCCTGCCAAAGCTTGCCAGCGTTGTCGATTTGCGCTCGCCAGTGCCGATTCAAACGCAAGGCACAATCGGCGTCAGGGTGAAAAGCAGACAGGATGATTGACTGATTGGCATTTATTGATAACCGTGATACACTAAGAAAACAAGTATGTAGGTAATATACTACGTATGATAATAACAAACCGGTACCGGTGAAAGTATCGGTCAAGTAGAGTTTTTAAACTACAAAGAAACCAAGCGAGTGATGGGGATAACGAGAGGACGCGTACGACGTGTATAGCAAATGTATAATAATAATTAACAATAAAAACCACAACCAACCACGAAAGGGTATACCCAAACTTGAAATCGCGAAGGAAGGAGCACGTAGGCAGGAGAACCGAAATCCAAAAATAACGGAGGGTATGTTGTGTGGTAAACCCAGTCGCGAGTTTAACTTAACCCCGATAATCCTTATGAACCCGCATGTGTTGACCGAGATTATCGTGGCGGCTAAAGTCCTTGCCACAGCCTGGATACGGGCACTTGTGCGCTGCAAATAAGGTCGTAAGAATGGCTCTAAGGCGCAGATGAAGGAGATAAACCCACGTTTCTCATAAGTATGGATGCTACGGACATGTCTCTTCAAGTGTTCGCCTCGAGCAAAACACTTGCCGCAACCTGCCACCTTGCAGGTGTGAACCCTTGCGCCCTTTACACCCTCTGCGGCGTCCCCACGCCGTGAGTAGTCCAGAGAAGAGATAGTAGGCACACGGCGTCCACGCGACTTTTTTGTCAGGTTCGGGACTGGAACTGGGACTGGTAGGCTTGTTGTGGACCGAGACCGGCGCCGAGGGGCCTGGAAAGGCAGAGGCGGGTAGGCAGACGAAGAAGACTCCGATGATGCAACAGACGAATCAGTGGCATTGGAGATAGTACGTCTAGGACGGGTGCTGATACCGAGTGGGTTGGAGTAAGTAGGCGATGGATAAGCGTAAGGGCTGTACCGCTCTGAGACCGTGCGAGCACGCAAGTTGCGTTTGGCAGGAGAAGCGGAGGGGCGCCTGGCGCAACGCAAAATATACTCCCCGTCCCGATCGTCGTCGTAGTCTGCATCATCAAAATCTTCCTCGTACGCATCATCGTCGTTATCAGCAACGTCAATGTCTGCCTCTGCATCAATATCGTCGTCTCCCTCGGCGTCTGCATCATCTCCATCGGTCTGCGACCGCTCCTCTCCTTGAAGAGGCTCCCCGGAAACGAATCGCGGGTCGCAAGCGACGTTTACCTGCTGCTGCTGACCATGAGAATTAGAGCCGCTATCGTGGCTGTGAGAGTACTCCATCTGGAGGGGGGAGACAGGCGATTCGGTGGGAGATAACTCGGAAGGATGGACATATCCCTCATGAATTCCATAGTACGTATTCATAAGGGTGTACGACGCAGAGTGGGAAGGAAGCTGCTGCTGCTGAGTTGGTAGACCGTACATATGCCCATGAGAATTCTGCTGAGTCTGATACGAAGAGAGATCTTCTTGTTTGACGCGAGGATAATGGCTAACGTGTGTCATACCAAGAGCATGCGATTGTGCCTGGGAGAACTGCTGGTGCGACTGCCATTCGTCAACAGGCGAAGGCTGCTGCTGCTGATTGTGGTGGTGATGGCCGTTGGGAATGAAGAGGGATAACGGTTGGTTAGGCATTTGCTGCTGCTGCGAATGATACGGGCCCTGCGGTACCTGCTGCTTCTTCACGACTGGCGATGTCCAGGTCATCATGGAGTGATAGTAATCATGGTCAGGATAAACGAGGTCGTTCTGGCCTGCGTAGAGCTGCTGGTTGGTACCAGTGTAGGTTGAGTAGGCAGCCATGGTAGAAGCAACGACGGCAGTATGCTGGTGCTCGTCGTTGGAGACGAGGTCAAGAGGAGTATCAACTGAAGAAGACGAAGAGTAGGGAGAAGGAGCAGTGAAGGTCGGACTGACCGACAAGGACATGTCGTGGAGGGAATGGGAAGAAAATCAGATTAAGGTCGTAATAAGGGTGGATTATTATTGGGCGGGATTTCATGACGGAACAGGTCCAAAAAAAGATGAAGAAGGATTAATTGTCAACTTGGCCGCATCAATCTCCAATCTAATCTTCATTTCAGCGTATTTCAAGTTTTATTTCCAATATACTGGCCTCCAATTCGCGCGGATGTGATCGACCACGCCACCTGATGCTTTGGTATTCTTTGGCACTGTGTTTCCCGACCGCATAGTATAGAATTGCGAGCGGTAATGCAGGCACATACTGTACCGCTTTTCAAGATAGAGGGTCCAAGGCAGGAACAAGGCGCTACCGTCAAATATTGATGCGCTGATCTCTAGCTCCGAGCCGGGCCACTTTCCTTTTTGGTCTTAAATGTCCCGATTCATGCACGATCATGTCCCAAAACGAGAACCTTCCCCATTGTCGGTACCGCCCTGCCCTGCCCGCCTTCCCCATCTTTCACTCAAAAAATTTATGTCATCATTTGCCAATCCTGCCAAAAGTCACTTCATCAACAGGATGGCATAAACTGTCGAGATGTGACAATACAATAGTCCAACCCAAAAACCTAAACCAGCCTAAACCTTACATGGTACGTCGAGACTCGAAGGACTTCGTTTCCTTATCTTCCCCACTCCGAAGGAGAAGGTGGGGTAAAACAGGTCTCAGGCGGTCCGCCTCGAGAGCGTTTCGACTCCTAGAAGTGTCTGACATGGCACCCGGAATTGTCCCCTCTATTCAGTATAAGATTTGAAGATACCGGTACTGTTGATCACTGAAAAGATTCCATAACGACTCCCCTTTTGTTCGCCATTAATCCTACGCTTTCTATTGGCCTCTTCCCATTAACATTTAGGCTTCCGAGCCACGTGAGTGGAAATCCCCCCGCACGTGTACGCACCATTCCATTCCGTTGCTTCACGTTCAGTTCTTTTTATCTCTCGCATTTTCCCCTCTCTTCCTGTATCTACTGCATCCGTTCCACTACTGGATCGTGCCTTGACCAACCGCGCAAATCGTTGTCTCACTACTGTGTACACTGCCGGAACGACGACGGACGTGACGGGGATCGGGTCGATCATTCAATTATAGCGAAGCAACGGAGCCTAAAAGCCTACACATGTATTCCTCCCCCCTATTCTCGACGCGGGGTCTGGCTAAAGTATTGTCCCCGGACTCCAAAGTTCTCAAGCTGACCGACGTAGCCAGGTTCTTCGCACTCCCAGATGGCATAGTACCAGCAGTTTAACTACTGGCAAGGAATAGCCATCATACATCTTCACTATAAAATAAAACATTACTGCACCATACCGCCCCCACCATCTTTATCGAATAGCCCCGAGTCCTACTAGTACGGATTTCCCCTTGTATAGAGATAAGGGGTAAGCGTCACCCGATCACCTGGGATACTTTTGCCCTTGGCCCCGTCTATGACGGCGTTCCGTATCATTTTACTGGCTTCAA
Organism: Armillaria fumosa; assembly: GCA_030407015.1. Lineage (NCBI taxonomy): Eukaryota > Fungi > Basidiomycota > Agaricomycetes > Agaricales > Physalacriaceae > Armillaria > Armillaria fumosa. Next base: position 3,621,871 of record JAUDYM010000002.1, on the reverse strand, counting down.
ACCTAGCATGACCACAGCTTTGGACGTTGAAATAGATCAAATGGACCGTTGCACTACACTCCCTACGACACAGTCGCCTCCCTCGATCTCCGGAGAGCATCGAACGCACTTATTAAAGGGGCAATAGTTAGTCCCGAGCATTTTCTTGTCAAACTTGTTTCCAGTATCCGGATCTAGAGAGAAGACAAGCGATCGCCGAAAGCAAAGGACAAGGCTCATATATCCATTTTTACGTCCAAGTTTAAGGATAAACTATGTTCGTACAGCGTGAATACAGATAGCTGTCGTGGAGTTGAAAGAACCACACTTCAGCCTAAGAAGATCCGATCGAGGTTTCAAGGAGGAAGCGGGGAAAAGTTTATCGAAAGCGCACGTTTACTTGCATGTCACGATTGCTTTTCGTGATTGGGTCATTAAACAACTGATAATGTAAACACCCTTATCGTTGAGACATCAGAAAGCCTTCCTTCCGGCGTCAGAGAGTTTGCTGTTAGATCTACCCGTTAGTAGGCCAAATTAGAACATGGCGAAAGGGCACGGATGAGAAGACTAGTACTTGAGTTTGAGACATCTCGCCTTTCTCTCCCCGTTAGCCGGAGACTACATTTTCATGCCGAGAGTCGTTGTCTGATGAAACCTATATTATTCGTAGGATCGGCTGTAAATCGCAACATATGATGAGCAAGGGAGGCTGAAAGAGATAGAAACAAACTCAACACTATTAGGACCTTCTCCACATCTGAAAGATGTCCCAGCACTGTTCTTCATCTCATCTTCACCATCGGATCCACGCTAACTACGAAGCTAATCAAGTCAGCGAAGAAATATTTTACAACACTCTGCAACACGAAGTTCATAAAGTCTCTGTCTTTCTTTACGATCCCCCACACGGATCACCGACAACTTCGCAAATTTCCCATCCCGTCGTTGCCATCTGACGACCCAATGTTCTGAGACATCGGAAAAATAGTTGCTGGATATAAGTGTATATGACCCGTCAGGTATCGGATATGCGTGATTGGCAGAGATCTTGAATGTATGGGTTGTCCCGGTGAAGTCCTTGATCGCGAACTCTCCCCGTCGAGGCAGCCCTTCGTTTGATACGTCAGCCAAACCCCGTACGTTGCCTGCCTTTATACAGGGACCCTCATACCAGTCGCCTTCTAGCTCCCCCATCTGAACGACTTCATAAGTTCGGGTAATCCCACCAAACGACGGAACTATCCCCGTCATTACCTGGCTCCATGACGGTCGCCAAAGTTTGCATCCGTTCCCAGGCTCAGGATATAAGAGCAATTCCTGAAGATACAGCTTGGGCATAACATCCACGAGTGCTGCCCAGGCATCCTCTTCGGATTGCGTCTCATCGTATATCGGGATAGACTTTGCAGACAGAACATATGTTAGGCCTGCGACTTTATCCAGAGGCTCAGTCGATACGCGATTCCGCATCTGCCACGGGGCTTTAAAGACGCCTCGTCGGGTCATCGTCTGCAACGCCTGCAATTCTTCCTTGAATATCAATCGTACAGATGCTTCCATGGTCCAGTGCTCTCCAATTATCGAGTCATCGCTGACCTCTTGCAGCGTCCACGCACGTCTGAACCAACATCGCTCACTTTCCAAATCTCCCGGCTGCAAACAGAAGGGCCGGCCCAACCCGCTGAGATAATACACCACCATCGCGTTGCGATAAATAGATCCAATGGTGGGCATGTCGATCTTCCACTCTTCTTTACGCAAATCCTCTCTCCACCCACTCTCTTGCCTCAAACACAGAACATCCAACCACACGTACTCTGCTCCGAAGTTCAACACCTCAATTCGGGTGAGATTAAGGTTTGCGTCTTCAGGGATCGGCACGGGCCATTCAAATCCATTGATAGGCGTCCACACATTCAGGCGCTCCTCGTCAGACACCCACGCATGTGATATCGGCCATGGATATTCAAAGGCAACCCAGAATGGCACCACACGATTAGCATACAGATCCCAAATCCACCGGGGTGGAATATTTTCGCCGGAGATCATGTTGTTCGCAAGGATATATTGTCGCATCTCCCAGTGCCGATCCCACGTTTCGCTGATGTATCTGATAGTGGTCAAATCATACCAATAAGGGCGGATATTAGTGTACACAGTGCCAAAGTCGTAATTTTGTGCGATGAAGGATTCGAGAACCGAGCGCAGGATGGAAGCGTTCAGAGTATATGAAGTGCCAAGTGTGGCATTGAGCCTCTCCAAGACCCCATGAATACCAAAGTTGATGCAGGGAGTATTAGCCAGAGCGGATCGTATGACAGGCTTTCTACCAGTGTAGGACCATTGCTTTTTTTTTTTTGAGGAACGTATAGGGATAGGAGGAGGAGGACCGTTGCTTCGGTACCGTAATGGTGGATTCTGCTTGACCGGTCTCAACGAGGGCAGAGAGTGTGACTTGAGGGAGACTCTGGTACTTGATACTCGCCCGGTCTCTTGGCAATACATCTGCATCATTGCTTGCCTTTCTGTGCACTCATTGAAGTGTTTACCAGTTTTGTCCAGTTGTGTACTGCCTCGCCTGACTTAGAATACATCCTAAGTGACCTTCCTAGCGAGAGAAGAATGGGAATATCGAACATCAAAAGGTTAGACGTTGAACGACTTTTCTTCATACGGATTGTAGAGTCTGGTTTACGAAACTAGACTTAGACCATACATACCAATGTCCAGAAACGACGTATATTGGTATCAAGAGGCGGGTGTACGGGTGCATCAAAGGCGTCACTCGTGCTGTCGTAGTAGTAACAGGCACGGAGTCATCGTCGTAGCGAGCCTGAGAACCAAAATGACTATTCCTCAGATTTCGGAGCAAAAGGAATTTGAAATGCTAGAAACGATTATTTGGTACTGATTGGCAACAACGCAAACCGAAGCCTAACTACGACTGCAAATGACGGTGGCAAAAAGTACGCTGTAACAGTGAAAGACTGATTTCCGTCCAGAGTTGTTCGATGGTTATGGAAGTGACTCCTCAGGCGACCCTGATCAAAACCCATCTCTGCTGGACAACACCGGTACCAGTCCCGATAGTCACCTACATACCCAATTGCTGACTCAAAGCAGGCACTGCAGATTATTTCACTTAACTCACCTCGGAATTCTCGCTTGCGTTGGTTAATCCCCAGAAAGCGGTTCGGCCTCCATCTTGAATGCTAAATACGAGCAAGGATGATCAGATCTTTCGACTAGCAGATAATAGTAAGGACAACACCTACGTGACTCCGGTGTCAGTTTCCCTGATCGTCCAGACATAACCAGAAGCTGGGAGCACGGTCATGAATCCGGAGCCCCAAGCAGCTTGAAGGCTAGGTCTCGCAACAGGCGCCAGGCTCTGTGTGTTGCTATCGAAATCGGCAATGATCCACTAATTGCCATTCAGATCGGAGGTGTGGCCAACAAAGGAAGAAAAACAAACCTGTTGTGCCGTATTCGAGGACGACTCCTCGGTAACAGTCGCAGCTTTACCTTCAGCGTTGGCGGTGATGGCGAGCCGTTTGTTATTAACAGAGAGAACCCTGTTAACAATCTTGTAGGCGCCAGGAGCAGGTTTGGACATTTCTTTGAGATTATTCAGCGTATGAACGAGTATTGAATGCGAGGTTCAAGTTGAGTGGGATGAGTCGACACCGGCATACCAAAGCCCTTTTATACAGAAACAAAGGGTAGCAATGAGGTAATTAGGACCCACACAAACTGGTATATGCAAGCGCCAATATTAGTTCCGCCAACCATTTGCCTAGACAAGACGCGACAGGCTGACGCGCCTGTGACCACCTGCGTCGATATTTTTAGTGGACGTGACCCTCTATTCCCTCTACTCAATGTCGATTCGACCTCGTTGGTCCCCCTTTTCTGCACCCGGATGCGATGACAGCCATTATTGAAGAATCCCACACGTAAATGTCACCCTGGAGAAAACGCTTCAAGTTCGGACGCCGAATCATGTGGTTCAGCAGCCTTGTCACGGTGTGCAGAATAACACCAGGTTGAGTCAAGTCCGACACGATATACCGTACCCGTGTTCACTTTTGTATGAAGTGTCTTATTATCCAGGTCTTGTGTCGTGATATTGCCGATATGGTTCTTGCCACTTGAACCTGAGAAACGACAACAGAAATCATGTCTGTTTAATCGTCATATCAGGTATCTCAGTCACTCATCCTCGTCCACTTCAAGTTGTACTCTGAGTTCCGCTATAAGTATCCTATCATAAATCTCCATCCAACCTCCCAGCAATATTTCAGTCAGTTCTTCGATAATCCCTGCATTTTCCTGTGGGGTCTACTGTCCTTTGACATCCTTGAATTGTATCGGACGTCAATTGGTCACCTTCTAACGGCATACCTATGCGCATAGAACCGTAACCTGCGGCGTATTTGGCAACGCAGTGGTATAACACCGGTGTCAGATATGTTGATCTCTTTAGCTGACGATGACGGTGTAATAGTCCTCAAAGAAGCCTCGGACCAGGGGTGGTCAGAGTCTGGGGACGATTCTGAACACGATTATAGATGCAACTATGGACGTAATTTCAGAAAGATATCCTGGTTTCGAAGTGTGTTTTATCGAATGTCCTTTGTCCGGACACTTTGTTTTGTAGAACTGTACTTATATAACAAGTGGTACCTTCAATTACAGGAAAAAATGGAATCTCAACTGTCGGGGAGTGCCGGTTTAGTATCTTTTCGCTAAACATTCGATCGCAGGAACAATGGAATGTTCTTAGCGTATTTTCCGCGTTCTTGAAGGCGCAGGGGTTTGTTTTGACGGGGAAGAAGGACCTTTGTGAACCAAAGACGCGTGAAACAGATCAAGGACGAAAGAAGAAGCGAGAGTCAAAGCGACACTGGCCAGTGACGATTCTTCAGGTAAACTCACGTATCTACCAGCTGAGCAGCATCGTACTTGAAGTTCGCTGACCGATGTATTGGCCCCATTGGTGAGTGACATTGCATATCGAAGTAGATCATCTTTGAGAATGATTAGTATAGCACAACGGCAACGCAAAAGAAACACAAGGAAATTATTAATGCATGATGAAATTTAAAGCAACCAGATGGTCGTTTCACGCAACGAATAGATACGATGACGATCTTTGCGATAGTATCTGAAAAAAAGTTGACTTGAATTTCGCGTCTGCGGCTACGGATACCTCGAGTTCAAGGAACAGCTTGGTTGAGAAAGGAACGACTTGAACGGAGAAATGGTCAACGGAGTGATAAGGTCTTTTACGGCGCCGATAGGTGTATCGTCCTAGCTCACATCAGGTAAAAATAGACTCTGATCGATATGAAGATGTGTGTGCTCAAAACAGAGTTTTTTTGCAAAGCGACGAACTAAGCCAAGAATGACCACTGTCCAGGCTGCGGTGCGAACGATTTCAGAGAGACGCTGGGGTAGCATTGAAAGCTACTGTGAGAAAGTAAATGATGGGCATTCTTGTAGTGAATCCTTCAAGTCCAGAGTGAGCGCGCCAAGCCCCACGCATGAGGTCATAACTGACGTAAATAGATACCAGCAGAGAAATAAATCGCCAATGTAAAAGAACAAATTCGACTGTAAGGCTTGTTATCTAGAGAATATGAAAGGCATTGACGGACCTTGGGTTTGTTCTAACTATGGACGCGGACACGAGGTGGGGGTACAAAAGCGCCCGGCGATTGCCGCGATGCCCGTTACTGCAACCTTGCACATTGACCACCTCGACCTACAACCATGGCCGACCAACTTGTGAGTGCCCTGTTTACCCTTCAGTGTTGGTGGTACTGATTGCACCGGACAGTCTGAAGGTATGTCTCGCTTGTCTCCTGAGGGGTACAGACTCACCTGAGCACCTTGGCGCGCAGAACAAATCTCTGGTACGCTTCGTTCGTCTTGTCTCGATCTCGATTCAAGCTCATTATATTCATTGCAGAGTTCAAGGAGGCTTTCTCGCTGTTCGATAAGGGTGAGCGCCCTGCATGTCTGCATATCTCACACCCTTATCCTTGGAATCAGACGGCGACGGCACAATCACGACCAAAGAACTTGGCACCGTGATGCGCTCGCTTGGGCAGAACCCCACCGAGGCGGAGCTCCAAGACATGATCAATGAGGTCGATGCGGATGGCAATGGCACCATCGATTTCCCCGAGTTCCTGACGATGATGGCGCGGAAGATGAGAGACACCGATAGTGAGGAAGAGATCAAGGAGGCGTTCAAAGTCTTCGATAAGGACGGGAACGGATACATCAGCGCCGCCGAGCTCAGGCATGTCATGACGAACTTGGGTACGCTGCTTTTTCGAGTATTTCGTTGCCGTCGTACTGATAGTGATCTAGGTGAGAAATTGACCGACAGTGAAGTTGATGAAATGATTCGGGAGGCGGATGTTGACGGCGATGGCCAGATTAACTACGACGGTACGTCCATGCTCACTTGGTATTCTCATTTCTGATTGTCGTCCCACAGAGTTCGTCAAGGTACGTTTGGCGCCCTGTTTCCATGCCGCTTCTAATAATAATTCTGTCTTATTTACAGATGATGCTTTCCAAATAAGCGCACTCAGGGCGTTGTCTCTGGACTCCTTGCATATGTTATTCTGTATTCGCGGTTCAGAAACACGAAGAAAACGTTTTGTATTTGTATTTCTTATGCGTATATCTTCCTCTCCTACCCCTATATTGAGGGTGTAACGAACGAGGCGCCCATCCCAAATTGGCAGGTTGGTCACCAACGCAACATCAAAATCAAAGGCGGGCATGGACTGCCGTTGTGTTTGTGGCATTCTCCGTACATTCAATAATTAGTTTTGCTTTCTCGTTGAGCGTAACGCTGATGACGATCTATCCAGGAGATTCGGACCGACATCCGGCAAGTACCTGCAAGCACTCGAGCTTCAAGCTTCAAGACTCACGCACACTCTTCATTTTTTTTAACTGTCAAAGATATCTTACAATCAGTCTGAGACCATGTTGATCTTTGGGTGTTCCTGGACGATCTTTTCTCAATTTGGTTGCTCATAATAAAGGCGGCGTTCTCAAGTATTTGTCCAGCAAGGGCTAGCCGTCTACACAATGAAATTGTGTAGAGTCGTACCTATTTACAGGCAACAAGCTTAAGGATCAAGGCCTAAGGGACCAGAGGTGCAGATCCAGATCTGTGCATGAGTCTGCTGAATTGACTCTTGCTTTCCCGTCCTCTCTTTTAATAGTTCAACTGTGCCTGATTCGACCTGATTTGCGTCGTGCGACACACTAGCATAGTATTCAAAACCCCGTGAGCTCTCGTGAATAACCGACATTGAACTGAGTAATCCCTCTAGTAGACTATCGTGTTGCCGACCATCTGTTATTGAAGCTCGTCTCTATCGAATTAGTATAGATCTTAAGCCTGTGTCTCGAATCCCCCCTTCCCCTCCCCAATTACAAATGGGACATTTTCCAACGACATCCGAAAGATAGAGGTACATCCGTTCATCATCACAAACGTTTGCACGATAAGCTCGATGAATGATTGTACCTTTTGATACATACATGATTTCTATGTTTCAACTTTCAAGCACCAGTGAAACCATTCATTGCAAAAGATACGGCCGCATCTAGGTCAAAGGCTTTACCGCAGATCACCACGGCCTTGGATGTATTTTTCGGAGACTCCGCACGAACTTCTGGCACGGCGGTAAGATTCGGACTGGCACTGTGGACGTACTAAGGTGAAAGCGCCGTGAAAGTTCGAGAACAGACGGTCTGAATCGCATCGGCCGATCAAGCGTCCTCCCGAGGGTCCCAGTCATCCAACACGCGAGTTTCATTCTCGCGCTCACTCACCCTGTTCAACAAACGGTGATCATCGACCTCGTCATTATTCACAATTTTACCTGAGGCTTTCAAAACCCTTTCTCCATGACTGCCTTGACGAGCCACCCGTCCCCGATTGCACACTAGGACTGCATCAGTGCCCAGACCCCGAACTTTCTAGTATGGTTTCGGGTCGGCGAAAATGTAAAGATGACACCCGAGTTTCCTGGGACGCTTTATTTGACGATAGTCCTTGGCCCGAGGCGACTCTTGCCACAAGCAGAGTAGGCGCGATGCCCTACAACTGTCGGTTAGATTATTCAGAATAGTCAAGCATAGAAGACATACTTCGATGTACGCCATTATAGCGTCGGCGTAATACGCGCTCTGGTTATTGCTAGCCACCAGACCCATGTAAACAATCACGGAGATAGAATACAGCGCGGCGGATTCGACGAGTATTTCTATGACCCTGCGATATGACCCGTGTCCTATACTACAGGGTGAATTTGCAACTTTGACGATACGGTAGATAATAAGCAGGGTAGTCAACACTGTTGTAGTAAGAATAAAAGGCAGATATAAGATCGACCAGTCGATCTTGGTGGTGTATACCGAGGTGCGACTTATGTCACCGCTGGCATTGCTCATGGAACCGTAGATCTGAAAGGCCTTGGATACTGTGGAGCGGCTAGACCCATCAGGCTCGTCCGTAGGAGAGTGTCGTGCGACTTACGCGTCCCAGCGATAATACATATAATGGCAGGAGTAACGATGAGCCAATTTTCACTCCAGATGACCCAGCACCTCCAGATCTGGACGACGTTAAGTTGATTTGGAGACACCCAGACCCGAGAAGTGATGGACCATGGCAATATCGGCAAGGACAGTGTTGATGCCTCCAGTGATACAGGTCACTAGACGATAGGTCCTCCACCAAGGCCCGGCCGCTTCGAGTACAAGAAAGACCGTATAGAATGTCTCTCCGTTTGACACATAGGCATACCGCTGAAAGGCCCAATCGAATGAGAAACTGACTGTAGTAAAGAGATAGAGCAAGAAGATCGTCGCAGCCATGAAATTTCTTCCCGCGTTATTTTGGGTACTAACTCGCGTGAAGACTGTTGGGACTGTCAGCGCGCAATAAGGATGAGATAGACGATGGGCGCACAGAGTGTCCAAAAGGTGTACCCGAAGATACATGTATAGATTCTTGGAGGATAATTATTCGGATCGGTAAAGTAACGACAAGAGAGAAGCATACCTTGCAGTAGTCCCGGTAAAATGATTCGGTTGAAGTTCAAATCGAGGACTTGGAAAACGACCTGCCTGTCTTCGGTGGTGAGGTTAGGGATTTCTGACAAGGAAATAAAGAAGGAAACGAGGAGAAGGAGATTGAAGAGAATGTTTAATACAGATCAACTTTGGAGTCGCGCCCAGTCACTATGGAACACCATGACAGGGAGGCCTATCGTAGTCTTTGTCAACGAGGAGCAGAAACAACGGTGATAGCGCGTACGGAGTGATCAGCGAGAGTGGTACCTTGAGACGCAAGTATTTTATTGATAGCAGGAAATGACTACCGTGCAGCACGCCCTGATCAGCCCTGGAAGTTAACTCTACAGCTACGGAGTGGAGAGATGTAGGGGTGATAGGGTCACTGGCGCCCATTGACTGGTCAGTGGTTAGTTGAAACGTGCTTCAAGTTCATGATTTAGACGCATCTCGACAATAAAGATTGTCACTTGAGAACCGTTTGATCTAAACGATCATCACAGAATACATGATGATGATGACTGGCATGATACGTTTGAATCTGCAATCATGATGGCCAGCGTAAGTCATAGAACAAGTGAGCATAAAAGAGCAACCAGGTGTCCATTCTTCCGTATATTTATAGGCTCCAACAAGAGCCGTTGGTCCGATGATGGCTTTTGGTAATGGCTATCTGATTCATAGGATACAACTGAGAAGGGAGTTTGCCATAAATAAAAATACAAGAACCAAACCAAAACGTGCAGGGTGAATCACTCCCCTTCCTTCAAAAACGCATCTAGTTCGTCATCGAGCTGCTGCTGGCTCTTATTTGGACGCTCCTCGCCCCTTCGCCTCTCCGATCCTCGTCCGCCACGCCGCCTACGTCTCTCTCTATCATGCGGCGGCGGCCCGTTTCTTGAGCGTTGAGACCGTCGCTCAGTTAACCGCCCTGCCAAGATACCTGGCTCTGGATGTTCACGGATATTGGAGGTACGCTCCAGTAACGTACGACCATCGGACGAGATATAGTCTGAGTACATCTTGGATGGTGGCGAGGGCGCGGCATCTGGTAATGGCTCATCTTCTGCAAGGAATGCGTCCAGGTCTTGATCCAGTAATGCTTTGTCCTCTTCTGGATCCCTTCTCCTTCTCTTATTCGCGCCAGGACCCTCCCTGCCATCATATACCTCTTTCCCAGCATAACTCCCGTGTTTCTTGTAAAACTCGCTGTCTTTCTTGGCCCCACGCTTCTTCACATCTCCTTCTCTCGCCCAACGCATCCTAATGACTCCCTTCAGGCCCTCGCCCTTCCCTAGACTCTTGTTGATACGTTCTTCCGGTGGCCATAGTGCGATAGGTATGGGCTTCGCGGTCACAAAGTCGTCTTCGTCGGGCTCTTCTGTCGGAGACTTTTGCAGAAAACGTTGGCCAGCTCGTGCACCGGCCTTGGTTTCAAAGACAAACACACAAGTGTTGTCGTTTATCCATTCCAAGCCGAGCGGGTGTGCATCAAAGTGGGTGGCATAGGCGAAGAGACGAGCAGTAGGAAGGTGGGAGATGGGTGAACCCTGTAGCAGTAAGGCGTTGCCGCGATGTGTCAAGTCTAGCAGCCAGATTGGTGAGCATGAAAACACTGATGAATGTCCAACATACCTTCATCCATCTCGTCGTCGTCACCCCCATCCCCCAGTGTCTCGTCGTCATCTTCATCAGCATGTTTGCGCTTACCGAGTAAGGGATCATAGTACTCTCATATCAGGGTTCGTTCGGGCGACCTCCAGGACATGCTACCAGCGCACCTTGCCGACTCTAGCCGTGGATGATTCAGACAGCAAGTAGACTTTTGAGGTCCCGATACGATTGGCGAGGGCGGCCCGCGCAGGGTCGTTTGATGGATGCGTCGGGTGCTGGTCTTCATAAGCGACGTCGTCGTCGTAGGAAAGGGCAGAAAGCTCTGGATCCAAATTGTCGAGGGAATCCATGTTGTGGTTGGAGGGTAATGTAAGACTGAAAAAATTCTCACGATCTCATTTCCTCTTCTGTCCATCACCATGTCCGACGACGAGGTCGTCGTGAATAAGAACAAGAGTCACCGCAAAGACAAGCGTTTGTCGTTATTGCTGTCGTGCTTATCATTTATCTAACTTGGCCCGTACAGCGTGGGATACGGACGATATTGACCAGTGAGCCATGACATGCCTCGTCCCTGTCAATCCAACTAATGTTCATTTTTCGCAGTGTGAGCTATCTGTACGGGTTCTGTCGGTCATTTTAAAAATTCTGTAGTGGAAAATAGACCTTTTCCAAGCGTCGGATAACAAAGCAGGCGCATTCAGCGAGGAGTCCTCATTTGCCACCCTTTTCCCAAAATACCGTGAAAAGTACCTACGTGAAGTCTGGAGTGCAGCCACTCGCGCATTGGACGCCCATGTGAGTCCTCAACCTCTTAGTCAAAGCTCGAGTGTTTCCAGGTCGTTTAAATCAATCCGGAATGCTGTGACATCACGCTTAAAGAATCTGTCCATGTTACCTTTCAGGATTATTGGTTTATTCGTTTTCTTCTGACGGAGGAAAATTTGGCATCCGGAAATATAGCCTTTCTCCCGAGCAGTTACAGCATTGGTTTATTTTGGCACTCGGAACTTATCGAGCCTTCATGTATATCATCTCTTTTGGGTACTGATATTTCGCTTGCTAGGGAATAGCATGCACATTGGATCTCGTTCATGGATCGATGTCAGTTCGAACAACGAGGAAAACATTTGACCCATATATCGTTCTCAAGGCTCGCGACATGATTAAACTCCTGGCACGAGGTGTTGCTATCAATCAGGCTGTGAAAATACTCGATGACGACGTGGCATGCGACATCATCAAGATAGGCAACCTGGTCAGAAACAAAGAAAGATTTGTCAAACGAAGACAAAGGATCATAGGGCCAGATGGAAGTACGCTGAAGGTACGATAAGAGTCACTTGGGGTGCATGTCTGACTGGGGTCAATGACAGGCTATCGAACTCTTGACGCAATGCTATGTCCTCGTACAGGGGAGCACAGTGAGCGTCATGGGTCCATATAAGTCGTTGAAGGAAGTTCGCCGAATAGTCCTCGATTGCATGAAGAACATACATCCAATATATCGAATCAAAGTGAGCCGGGCCTAATAGTATTTCATGCAGATGTTCATCTATTCAACAGGAACTCATGATACGTCGTGAACTAGCGAAAGACCCAAAATTAGCAACAGAATCATGGGATCGTTTCCTCCCTCAATTCAGGAAAAGACACCTCAAGACGTCAGAAAAGACTGCGAAGAAGAATGAAAAAATGCAGACACACAACGAGGCGCGCACTGCAGCTGGTTTACCCGAAGCGTCGGCGTCAAAGACTACTAAGAAACCATACACTCCATTTCCGCCTGCCCAGCTTCCTCGAAAGGTCTCTGATTTTTTTTCTATCCAAGAACTGCACCTCATCCTCATATCATAGGTTGATCTGCAACTCGAATCCGGAGAGTATTTCCTCAAACACCACGAAAAAGAAGCTCGTGAAACAGAGAAAAGAAAGCAAAAGGTTAGTACCTTCACGGCATGTTTCAATTCTGTACCTACCAATGTTGTCTAATAGCAAATCGACGCGACAGAGAAGCGTCGCGTCGAACGTGCAGAAGCATTTGTTGCTCCTGCGGAGACCACGGAACCCACCGTCGAACAGAAACGGAAACGTAAGACAGTGTCAACTGATGACGGTGGAGATGCTTCCACCTCGACGAAAAAGAAGAAAAAGCATAAACTGTAGCTCTCGTTCGTCCATACTCTATGTTTATTTCCGCTGCAAACTTTTTCGCGTACTTATAGATGCCCGTTTCTGTTTTGCTCCGATGTCGAAAAACATCGTGCTTAAGCCGGGATGGCGGAATCGTCTGCTGTGACGCGTGAAGGTCTAAAGAGCGACCCTGAGTTTCCTTTGTCCAAACAACTATCCCACGCACCGAATATGGTAAGGAGGATAAAGGAAAGGTAGATCTAATAAAGGACGAAAGCGCCACGCTTCAAGAGGGACATTCGCTTTCTTTCTTTCTTTCACCCCTCGTTGCCCATTTTGTTTCTCTTTGTTCGTTCTGCTATGGGTAGTCCTTCACCTCCTTCGAACTGTTTTGTGTCCTCGCTCTCCTCGCCGAGCTTAAAACGTTGGTCCAATAGCCTTCCCCGTCCTGACGCATACGGAAACGACCTCCTTGATGCAGCCAACGATGACATTCGTTTCATTCCCACTCGCCTGCCACGTTACTCAGGCCAGTATCATTCTTTCATCTCACCGTCTAGATCAAGGAAGCTTTCACTTCCTTGGTTCGACGAGAGGCGTCCGAGCTATGCTTCCATTGAAAACTACAACCCGGGTATCCCAGCCGCATCTGAATCCATGTTGTTCAAAGGAGGGTCCTTTGATCCTATCGAGTTATATGAACAAACTTATCCTTCCCCCGATGTTCCCTTATTAAAAGAACCATCACTAGATACTTCCCCTATCAGTGGCCATCAAGACCTCCACCCCATCGAAGAGAATTTTGAACCCCCGGAATGGTACAAAATGATAATCCACGTTATGCTTTGTCTGCTCGCGTATCCTTTCCTCTTCGCATCTGTCAGAATCGCGCAAAACAGGACACTCTTTTGGAGTCGATTGATTGTCAGTGTCGGCTGTGGCATTATTGGTTTCGCGTTGGGTCTTAGCCTTCTTTCACTGGGCCGCCCATTCTTCGAAGCTGCGAGTGCGTGTATTTGCCTTGTTCCGCCACTCGTACAGTGGAGACTTATCATCACTGAAACAGCTTGGGCTACTGTTATCCACCAATCGAAAACCAAACAGCGTGGTATCAGGCTGAGTGATTTGGCAGCGGCTTCACGGGATCCGACAAGCGCCTGGCCTGCCCTTCGATTGTTGTGGTCCAGGTTCATGTACGCAGGGACCGCGAGGAAGATGCGTCAAACATACGAGTAAGTTTCTTGTAAACTCGTCGATTTTCAAATAATTAAAACAATTTCGTCCAGCAAGCGACCTTGGTCATTGGCCATTATTTTTTTCCTACTCAATGTCATTCTCGCAGCATCGCTGTCCTTTATCTTTGGTCGTATTGTCAATATAATGACATCGGTATCTGTGAGTCACTTCTAGACGATATCTGTCTTCAAAATTATATTACCTTTTCCTAGCATCAGCGCATTGAATACCAGGAGGTCACAGTAAAAGGCGATTTATCAGAGAGCGACATTTCGAATGCTGCGGCTCTCGCATCAGCATTCAACGTCAGTTCTTCCTTCATTGGTTTGACTTACCGTCACTTAGACTTATAACGCAGGATTTCGCACTGACATGGACCTTGTCGCCATTTTCTGCACATGGGTCGCTCCCTGCCGCGATATCTTATCCCTGGAATAACGACACTGTGTATTTTTCTGAAGCAAGCCTCTCCCAGTTTCTTCCCGATGGCAGTGGGTTCGGGACATTCACAGAAAATACGACGACGCCCACACGCAGCACCGACACTGCTAGTGTCCCCAATGACTTCAGTAGTGGTGCTATCCAACCCGGATCTTTGTTGAGGTGAAACTTGCTTTTTTTTAATAATGCACTGTCAGTTTGTTGAAGATTACTCTAAGATATCCGCGATGGGGTATCAGGATTCATTGCGAGAAGATCCCTGATGGGTCTAAGAATATGTACGTTCGCTAAATTTTTCATTCTTTTTACTGTACTATAGCATTTATGTCTTCCACAACAGCATCCCCAGGTCTTCCAATGGGTTCACGTATCTGTTCACGCCTCGGAAAACGATGAAGACCTTATTTTCTTCTTTCGATCTGCTGTTCTCCTCCGATCTGGAGGAGAGCGTGGCGGACACACTCCAGCTCAACGATACTTTGCCCTCTACTGTTGACGTTAATGGCACCGCACTTGCAGGTTTATGGTGGTTTCTCACCGCTGATTCTCCATCTAACATAAGCATCTCTATCTCTACAGCGTACTTCAGTGACAATGGCGTTGCCCACAGTTTCTTCAGCAAACCTGTCACGTCAGGTGAGATACGATTTTTTGTTTTGATATCTTTGACTGGTAATTTCACCTAGGCGATGAAGGTTTTGGGTGGATATCTATTGAGTGGGTGCTAGTCCGGTTAAACACCACCTATTCCCCGAACGGTACTTTCGCGGCATATAGCACCGAATCTGTCCTTGATGCGAATGGGACGGAAACACGCATTGGCTATGACGCTGCTGTCTGCTTGGAGCTGTACGAGCCATACATTGTAGAGACGTACAACTCCACCACCGGTCTTCCATCGTCTACAGACGTCATCAGTCAGAACAAGGAGATCACAGATTCTTCTGCGCAGGGTGCCCCTGAAGAAAAGCGGACAGGCAAGGCCGTGACGGGTCCTAATGTGAAGCGGCAGTTGAATTCGACAAGGCTTCAGGACGTGTACGATATCCTGCACGGCAATTCTGTCAATCAGATGGTCAAGGTTCGGTGGCTTAACTATTATACCAAATATCACGTTAGAGCTTTGATTCCAGGACAATGGAAGAGATGCATTCTATGTTCCATCTCCCACGGTCTGGATTTTCCTCGGAGTCACTCGCATAGCGGCTGATATGATCTTTACAGCTCGTTTCTTTCACAAATGGCACGGGGCCCTATGGATATACGGAGCTGTCCGGCGAACTGTTTGCGCGGGCAAGAGCGCAGGCAGATGCTACCAATGTACTGCCCTACTTTGCTGGATCTGCCGATACGCTTGCACGCCAATACCCCGACCTTGTACTTGCTTACGCTAGTATCCACGTATTGTACACGGTCAGCCTTCTGATTACTGTCTTAAGCGTTGGTGTCATTGCAGGCCTCTTCGTCCCAACGCTTCCCTTACGTGTTCCTCACCGTGGCTTCGACATATACTCATGGCTCGCGGCGTTCCGCGCTAATGAGCTGACCCACATAAAAGGCATCACCAAACGGATGAAAACCAAGGACATAGCGAAACAAGTGGGGGATTCCAAGATATCTTATGAATGTTAATATGGTTATGATTCCTTTCACTCAACATGGACTATGACTGCAGGAAAAAATATGCTCTTAATGGACATGCCGACCACTCTCGTTATACAATCCCGCCTTCTGAAATTCTCTTCCTCCCACCAGTCCTCATTCCTCAATGATACCGATGTTGTTCTCTAACACACCTTTGTACCACGACATTTATGGTCTTAACATGAGTAACCCTTTGGCACGCTCCCTTAAAGTGCCGAGACGCACGAAAACGGTACCTTTCATCGCTACCATATCCAGGGTATTGGATGCTGATTGACAATTTTGGACCACAGTTTTTAGTGTCAAGTACCCTTGCCATCGTTCATATCGCCCGAGGACCGTGTAACTGTTGACGCCGGGGCGATATTAACACGATATCAAATATTTACGGGCGTAGATTGCCGCCGAAAGTCACCCACACCGATTCTGACTTACTGCTTCGTAGCCAGCAAATACATGCGCCTCGGGCCGTGCTTGGAAAGACGATAGATAAAGAGTCCAATCATGCTGACTAGCAACAATTTCCCTTTTTCTTTGGGACTTCTTAACAATTACTGCACCGCAGACTTTTCTTCACGATTGCAACGCGATAGATACATAATACATCATGGCCTGCTTCCTAGGGCCAGCAGCGCCGAGTCTCAACAAAACGCTATATCCTTCATTTTCAGGGTATCACGTTGACTCTGGCATTACTAGTGTTGACTCAAGAAAAGTTGCAGGGTAGGGTCTATACGGGACGGGCCTTTTGATATCTCCGCCCCGTTACGCGGCCCATGTATATCTACCTCATGGGCGGCGAAGATTTCAGCGGACGCTTTTTGGAATCTGCATCTATTGACCGCCAAAAATCATTCCTACTACGGCACGGTAGCGATGTCAGCCCTGTCCCCAGCCCATATGTCTGAGCTGAGGTGGATCAGGAAAACAGGATATACGAAGCAACCTATCTTTGATTGGTCCATGAATAATGAGCACATCTTGCATTTTGAGCGACACGCGTATCGGCTATTCGGGGAATCCGAAATATACGTATCGACGGTTATTCGGAAAATATGACTAACCCTGCGGAAACCATAGAGGTAAGAGAGCTATAGTACTTCGTGATGCGCTGTGCAAATCTGATAGAAATTTCAAGTGAAAATACGTGGCGACTGGAGGGCGGCCAAATGGTATCCCACTGTGCAACTTGAGCCAAAAAAAGCTCAGGGTTGGTCATCACGCACCGAGAATATGGGGCAAGTATACCTATCCCATTGCTAACTTCCTAATATCCAGACATGTCATCTCTGGTCTAGGCATCTGTGACCTATCAGATGAAGGCAACGAGGTACGATTTCCGACACACGGAGAAGGTAGACCGAGTCAACTTGAAAGCAGGACCAGGACAGTGATGAACCCGAATACAAAGCAAGAATATCAGAGCCTTCTTTCTTGCGGAGACAATCATGAGGTTCTCCCCAAGCCTTATCGGATCGGTGAATTTATGCTACAGACTGCGAAGCAAGTGGAACCTGTCGCGCTATTAATTATCCTGAATTCAGTCCAATGCTAGTCTCGAACGGCCGATAAAAGCGTCGTTGTGGTTTCAAGTTGACGCTCGGATTTCCACACTGCGTTAGGCAATGGGGAAGCAGTGTCTTCGGACTCCGAAGGCTGTGCTATTCACTTTTCATTGCGCAGCTGCAGTGTGGGGAAAGCGGGCACTGAGCAGCATGATGCAGACTTAAGAACTTGAATGACCTCCGGTTATAACTTCTATCGTGATCACTAATGGAGCTTGGTGCAAGGCTACAGAAGAGTAGATCTGACGTTGAATGTGGTTCCTTATTGCTGAGAGCATTCGTGTCACTACAGCAATGGATATCACACTATTTTTGCAGATGTGATCGCCGTCGCCGTCGACCAAATAATTTAGTCCAAGAGTCAACTGCGGACGCGTACTCCGTCCGTACACGCAGGGTGTAAGTGAGGCTCTAAACATAGCGATGCACTGAGCTCTATCGTAAAAATACTTTCTTTTCGGCACGCCGAGAGAAAATTTGTTCTTGAGATCAGTTTCAGCGCTGCGCACGCATGGAGTCAATTCCCTTCTTGTCTGATAAGATCCCTATGATCCGTTCTATATTCCCCCATTTAGCAGAAGATCATCATTGTTGATCAATGATCAAATTTACCACCCTTTGCCGAGCGGCGAAATCCCAAATGACCAAAAGAATCCTTCGTGGCCATGGAATAAGAAAGGGTCGCCGCCTCACCGCGTGCTACAAGAACGACACGGATTGTACAATAACTGCGCATTTCAGCCGCTCCGATTATAAAAGCCACAAATGAAACGAGAAAGCCAATACCCAAGAAACCATGACAAGTCTCTTCCCCCATTTTCGTCTCTTGACCTTTACACCTTGGCTTAATATTCGACCTTTGTTGTGCTACTTGCTCATCGTGACTCGTTTCTGCACCGTGTCCGCATCCAGTCAGAAAAACAGAGCCACAACCGCTCATCTGGGTGGACGATTGACATGGCGCCCCGTAAAATTCCATGATAAGCGCCAGGGCAACTCGTGGGTCTTTCGTACCGTCTCTTTAGAGCCAATTTCGACTTCGTATCTTAGAAACTCTGTGGAAACCCTCGCTTTCTACCAGACCTATTTGGCTATTGGGAGATATAGAATGGATCCAGCAAATCTATGTCCTACCAATGTTGTAGCGCAGCGGACGGAAGAGGCTTTGGACAATATCGGTAATGGCAACGACAGCAACTCAAGGGACGTTCAGTCTCGTGAAATGGATTGACATTAGGCCCTGTCCTAATAATCATGGTAGTTGCACAGACTTTAGGACTCTGCAGCCGTAGCGTTGCAGTGCCAGAATTCTGCCGCTGCAGCGCTACGGGTGTTTGTTCTAAGATCCTTACATCTCCATACCACTTACTCTCTTCACTCAGGTATATGACTCTCATGGAATTCTGCTTACAATGAAAGCGGAATTTTCTGCGGCTGCTGGTGCCGAGGGGATTTCTGGCCCGTTCGCTTTCCATGCACTCTTTACTTGATACTCACATAATGCATCTACAGCTTACTAAATGGCTTGGAAGTGACAAGTCGGACGGTATGTGTGCTATCTGATAAGGCCATGTCTGTCTGTCTCACTTCTCTCTCAATGCATAGTACTGGTCAATTCTGGGAGGAATGGTACTGGAATTTATGGCATCTATTCATCATATATTACAGCGAAAATTGGATGAATGAAAAGGCTTAAAACAACAGACCTCTGGACGATAAGACGTCTTCGAGTTACTTTGAGCCACTTTAAAATGACGGCCTTGATTAAACGTCTCCCGTGTTTGTCGATGGAACTTGAAAATCTCAGTTGTGTTTCAGGTTCTCAGCCTGAGCGGCAAGTGATCGTCTCCCATGGTCCATCTGTATTTTCTCAGTTAAAGCAAGGGAAAAATATCCTGAAGAAACCCATGAAATTGGAAGTCCCTGAGGTTGATTTTTTCTGGGAGCGTGGGAATTCAATTGATCAGTTCATACTCGCGGGCCGTTAAACCGAGGAATTCCCGATTCTTTCCGAGATGATTACTCAGCGGGACGTACTTACCACTGTCACTCCAATTTCCGCCGCCCTTGGTGTCAACTGACATGACACATTGCAGAACATGTACAGCCACACTTCCTCCACCCCTCAAGGTCGTAGCTACCCATTCACCTCAGATAACACTGTCATCCGATCCTGTGCAGCCTCACTGGTTCAAAAACCTTAGTCTCTCCATGCATATCTTTGGAATGATCTTTGCAACGGTATATCACAAGAGCAGACTGTCATCTTCGTAAACAAGCTATCACGGCTCAAATATCATCGCTGCCAAGGGAATCGTCCTTATTTCTGCATCCCAAAACAGATTTGGCACGTTTGCTTCCGCATTCTACTTGACAGCAAATGCACAGTTGACCTGCGGCTACCCCACCTGATGTTACTGTATATAACCTTACGAACTACGAGGGACTACTGCCGAGTTACGAGAACACGCGAAAATAAATCAAGAGGAAACGGATCTACGGATGTTCCTAATCCACAATCGAACTTGCTAGTCTCCTTTCTCTCGCGGTTCTGTATATACAGTCACCTGACTTTTGACACTCCCATGGAACTGTCCGCGTTTCTCATGCTCTATAGCTGTAAAAGCTTGCTACTGTCAGCGTGACTGACGCCCAAGTCTTCTATCTCTAGGTCTTTCGGTAACGCGGGTCGTTGACAAGAATATGCATTACTGTACAATTCAGTTCATCGCCCGCAACAGCTACCTCGTCTATTTACCACTGCGAAGTTCTTCTATCTCAGGCTTCCATTTTACGCAAGTCGGAGAGGCTTGTGGGCTTGTTTTCGCCGCCGACAACCACTGCACCACCTCCCACACTTGATGACTGTTCGGCCGGAAATCTCATTGACAAGTTAAGACTGAATCGCTTTCCGCCTTCTTCAGTCCGGTGATCGGTTGTTGGCATGCCTCGACTGCTATATATTCTATGCATGTTGGACAACGGGTCCTGATCATGGCTTTACTCCTCACTCTATCGTCTGTCTGTCTGCTCAGTGCAGTGTACCTTGTATACAAACGGCTTAGACGCATATCGATTGTCAATGTTCCTGGGCCGCAATGGAAATCTTGGCTCTATGGTACGTGTTGACGTACCATACCCTCTGGCTGCTTCCCATATTTCAATAGGAAACTTGCCCGAACTTCTCAAAGGCCAAGCCGCAGAAGTAAATCGATCAACCTCAACTAGTTCTTGTGGTTTTACACTGAATTTAGATCGACTTTAAATGGCAAGGCCAGTATGGCGACGTTGTTCGAGTCCGAGCACCGCTTGGGGTAAGCTATTCTCTACTGCCAGCAACTCGTCTAGTTGCTGACGGTCTTTTGGTGCAGGAAGATCGTCTTCTGGTTTCTGATCCCAAGGCGCTTCAATACATATTCCAAACCAGCGGATACAGATTTATCAAACCCCCAGGCCGAAAGGAGATCGGACGACTACTTAACGGGACTGGAATCCTCTTCGCCGAAGGTTTGCAATTAAAATCTACGCCCTCCGTATGTTGACCTTTTTGTTTTCACTCAGGCGAAGACCACAAGAGACATCGCAAAGTTCTCCTACCCGGTTTTGGAGGACCGGAGGCAAAATTCTATGTGCCGGTGTTTTTCACACATGCTGGGAAGGTGAATATGAATAACATCATTTTATGGTATAATGATTGCTGAGTATCCTGTTTCTATGAAGATGGTTTCGAAATGGAAGGAGATCATCTCCGCAACTGAGGAACAGTCTGTTGTTATCGACATCCCTTCGTGGACGTCGCGTGCAACATTGGATGCCATCGGCGAAGGTATGCTACTTACATCCATATCTCTTTTCCCCCTCGTCCAACAAAATTTCTAGCCGCATTTGATTATCAGTTTGGCGCCCTCGACGACTCAGCTAAGCCTCTGACCAAGGCGTATACAAATCTATTGTCAGCTAGCTCAGTCTTTTTATCTCGAGAGAAGCTCTAATGGATAATACGCTTCACAGGTTTGACACTTTCTCCGCCGCTACTGACAAGAGCACCCTATCGTTCTGTCTGATGGACTGGCTGCCTAAATCTGTTGTACGATTTTTCGTTTGGAAGGCACCATTCAAACGACTGGAGCATCTCAGAATGT